>OZ025239.1:20085245-20592745 GCA_964019155.1 Osedax fenrisi | reverse complement strand
CATCATACTAGAACTATGCAGTAATACCAGTAATAATAGCTCTCTCACCACCACCACCACCATCAACACCACCACCACCACCACCACAAGTACCACCACCAACACCACATCATCCCACCCCCAGCTAACGATAAGAAGGAACGACAACATCTCGATGCTGTTCATGATCTACCAGGTGATAGTGTTCGTAGCTGTACTACTGGGACCCGCTACGGTACTACTCATGATAGCCGGCAGCTTTACTTCCGTACTGGGCACCAACATCTGGCACTCCCTGTTAATAGCCCTAAGTCCTACCGCCTTCTACATCGTCGTCTGCTTCACCACTAAATGTGACACCCAGGTAAGAGGCACGTGTAGTGGGAGATGTCATACGTGTAGTACCAGACGTCGTACGTAGTCATTGTATAGTTACTGTTTTATATGTATTGTTTGCGAATAAATTATATATTAAAGTTTAAATGCACATATATATATTACTATTTTTCTTCGTTTAAAAAAAATTATTTTGCGTTGATATTTTTTACGGAAATTATTGCGTTTCATACTAGAAGTGTCATCACTTTGTAACGGTACATAATACACATTATTCATCATCAACATCATCATCATCATCATCATCACCATCATCATCATCATCACCATCATTACCATCATCATCATCATCACCATCATCATCATCATCATCATCATCACCACCATCATATATATGTTTATATAATAAACTATAAATTAGTAAGCATTAATATGTTATTCACACAAAACAATGTACCCTCCCCCCCAATGATTATCATAACCCTCACTCGTACCCTATCATACCCCCGCAGATATTGGCGGCGCAAGTACTGAGCGCATTCTACGCGATCGTAATGATGGTCGTGATCATTGGCCTACTTATCAACGTGTTCATGCAGTCTCTGACGTCGCCCTACATCATCTTCTCCATCATGTTGTTCGCTTTCTTCACCGTGGCGGCTATACTTCATCCTCAGGTATGGTGGGGATGGGCAGGGTGGGCAGTGATGTAGTGGTGGGGTTGTAGTGGGCAGTGTTGGGTAGTGTGGTAGTAGTGAGGTAGTAATGGGCAGTGTGGTATTAGTGGGAAGTGCTGCGATAGTGGGCAGTGCGGACGTATTGAGCAATGTTTGGCAGTGCTATAGTGCGGCTGCGAGTGCAAGAACTATTCGTTGCTTAAAGTGTAAACGCTGAAATAAACAGCTGCAAATATACGAATACGATTGCTTGTTGTTATATATTGTGCAAGTGCAAGTGAAGCTGTAGCTGTAGCTGTAGATTATATGTAATAGTTTCCCAACACTGGGTATGGGCTGTGATATACCACGAAGTATACTTCCTATAGGACTTTACCATATTTAATAAAATATAATAATAATAATAATAATAAGTTTTTAGAAGAATATCTCCTTTTTCTTAATTTAGTTATTTGATTATATCGTTCCTCCTAAAGGCTTCACGATAACACTGCATCATTTCTATTGTTGTCACCTATTTCCATGACATGTATAAGTGTATCTCTGAAGTACTATAAATGTATAATAGGGTTTCGAGGTGGCCTATTACTTACTTTACAAAGTGCTACTATTTAGTTACATTGTGTAAGGGATAAGTGATATCTGCAATTGAACATCAATAGAAACATAGCCTATACTATGTATATATATATATATGTATATAAATGTATCTCTATGATATATACCTAGAACTAGAGGTGCAACAGGGAGGGACGGGGGGAGGGATATGTCCCCCCCACTTTAAAATCTAGGGGGACCTCGTATGTATTGGTCCCCCCACTTTTACCACACCATTTATTATGATTGGTTGGTGGGGGACCTAAATACAAAATAGTTCCAGCGCCCCTACCTAGATCATATATGTTGCAGTCAGTTTATCTATTCGTATAACGATGGTTTCACCCTACAGGAGTTTGGATGCATATTTCTCGGAGTTCTGTACTTCCTGTTGATACCGTCCACATTTCTACTCCTTCAACTCTACTCCATCTGTAACATCCACGAGACGGGGTGGGGAACTAGAGAGGTAGGTGACGCGCCGCTCTTATATGAATGAATGAATGAATGTTTATTTAGACACAAAAATAACGTTAACAAAATATAAATCAGTTGAAAATAATAAAATTAATTTTTACGAATTAATAACAATACATTAGATTTAAAATACGAATAATTTACATTAGTTCTTAATGGTACAGGTAGCGCATTCCACAGATGGGCTGCAGCTACATATATTGTAATCATGCTTACTAGAAGGATAATTTAGTTTTTCTCTTTCTTTTATATACTATTATATAAAATAATATAATTTATTGAATATAGAAAATAGATATTTATAATGACATAAAACAGGAGATAAAACTAATAATAAAAAATAAATAAATGTATTAACATTATCGATTTACATATGCCATAGTACATATAGCTTTTGAATTCTGCTGAAGGACTTCAAAATAAGATTTTATCAGCCGTTACAATACAACATTGCTAAATAAATATTCATACTAATTTAGGTTAAAGACGAGATAAAGAAATCGAAAAAAGATATAAAACAGGAAAAACTCGAAGAGGAAGAGAAGAAAAAAAAAATGAAACCGAAGAAAAAGAGTTTCCTTTCCAAGCTGGGATTATCCGCGCTAGGAAATTTCATTAAAGTTCGTCTAATTATGTGTTAAAATGTTTAAATTAAATTAAATTCTTATAAAATATATATATTTATATTATCATATATATATATATATATATATATATATATATATATCTTAAAGGGACATTAGAGGCATATGGTTATAAGTGAAAACTTCATCTAGGTTATGGGGTTAAAGTGCATGAAAGGACTCCACCAAAATAACAATAACAATAATAATAAAAATATATACATATATATATTCTATAATATTTATTTTATTGTTGTTTATATCTAGCATACTATATTTAATATAACTAAAATTGAGAATTCTTTAAAGTGTTTCAATTAAATTAATATTAATATGATATATATAAATAAAATGTACATAAATAAACCTATAACCTAATACTGATCATTTAATCATTGTGTTATATATATATATATAAATAATATATCATTGCTATATTAATGAACTATTCACGTATTTCCTCAGGAATACTATTTCTCAAAGTTTTTCCAGGGAAACGTCGATAACGAAAAAGATCCAATATCAGATTCCCCAAAGAAAATGATTTCCTCTGATGGTACCTGTTTATATATACCTATGCACATGATTATATATAAGAACCATATACACACATACTTATATATATATATATATATATATATATATATACATATGTGTGTGTTTGTGTATGTACACATCTAAATATAATATAAAACACACACTAATAATACACCAATGTATGTTCATTTTTTATGGGAGTATTTAACATGCTTGTGATGTATAATACTGTATTATACACCACAAGCCTACACTCAGTGCCCTACAGCCATACATTCATATGTGTGAATAGATACACAATACATATGTGTTTATTCAAAGTAGGGTCTGCATCTATTCATTGAATTGAATCAGATTTTATATTATATTTATAATACAATGAAATATCATCATATTTATAATAGTTTATTATATATATATATATATATATATATATATATATATACAAATAGACATAAAAAGTATAGTGAAAAATGGGCTTTATTTTATTATGTGTTATTTGTTATGATATTTCTTTAGAAATAGTATTTTTACAATTATTTCTAATTATATTTATGAGAATATCACTTTAATTCACTATTAAATATTTCATATACATTAATATATAATAATGTGTTACTATATAACTTCTGCAGTATATTTCATCACAGCTCCATGTGATTGAATTAGCATCACATATATATATATATATATATATATATATATATATATATATGTGTATTATAATTAATTAGTCTATGGAAAATTTATAATGATAATAATAATTTAAATATTGCAATCAGATACAAAAAGTTTGAAAGCTATAAAGAAAGGTACGGAACCAAGTGATAACAGCATTCCCATACAGGTAATTGAGAAGTCGTAATAACATCTGAATATAATAATATATCCGAGTTTTTCTAAGTATTTAAATGTAAATATATATATATGAATATATAGAAAGATTATTTATAGATAAAGTCTATTTATAAATATAATTTATCTACTTATAAATATAATCTAATTAATAGAAAAAGATAAAAAGAAATGAACTCGTGAATCCTCGCTGGATTGAAGAGGATTTAGTTGGAAACGGAGAACTAAAACTTCTAGAAGCAAAAGAAACACTATTCTGGAAACAATTGATAAAGGTTCACTAAACTTATTGATATCGTCTATTATTGAGAGTGCAATTTAATGTTTCTTAAATATATTGCTAATGCAGGCTTTTTTTTTACAAATAATCAAAAATCTAAAAATATATATAACAGGATAAAATATTACAAGATTTTATATAATTATTTAAATATAATTTAGGTATATATATATATTATTATCATCAGATTTAGGTAAAAGTTCCTGGGTAATTGTAGAAGCATTGCTGCTCTTAAAGACCTGTTATATATATATAGATTATATATGTATATATTTTTAATTTAGTACTATAGATATTAAGCTTTATATTTTAATTATGAATAATATTGTTGTTTAATTTTTTAATTACGATAATTTTAATATTTGGCAATACTAATAAACTATAAATAAATATATTTGTATTCAGGATTTCCTTGTCACATAAAATATAAAAAAGTAAAATAAAATAATACATTTCACAATACTTATTAAACCACAATGATACAATATGTTATCACTAGATCTAACCAATAACTGTAATCTGTAGGTATATTTAAAACCGGTGATCAAAGACTATGCTACCAAACGTACTGAAGCCCAGAATCTAATCGAATTAAGAAATGGTCTAGCTTTCGGATATATAATGTTAAACTTCCTGTGGATTGTCTTGCTTTTCCAATTGCAATTGTTAAGGGTATGTATGAATTTAATGGATTTATATAAATATGCATATATATATACGCATATATATACGAATATATATACGCATATATATATGTATATATATATATATATATATTGGTAAATGCATTGCATTCTCTACAATGAAACTGCTAATATGTAATCCTTCAGAAAGTGAACTTTAGATATATATTTGGTATACCTCAACAGTTTAAACTAGTCGCTATAATAGTTATGCATGCATATTATAGTCGTCTTACAAGGTTATATTTACATTACCTCCTCCGAACTGCCCAACATTGAGCTAGGTGCCCCGGTACTGTTTGATTCTGAAGGGCAAGTACTGAGCTTAATTCGGCTGTAAATGTGCGTTTATGAATAAACTTTGTGTGAATGTAAGTGCTATTTATATAGTACGCAGAGAGCTAGTACTAGTGTAGCTTCTATAGTTAACAGTTACCCTATCACTCCTAATCGTTACCCCCAGCACCCCTAATCGTTACTCCCAGCACCCCTAATCGTTACACCCGCCCGCTCAGAAAACCCTGGAGGATGACTTCTACATTCAGATAAAACGTTCCGACGAATCCGACGGCACCGGCGACAAGTTTGAG
This sequence comes from Osedax fenrisi, assembly GCA_964019155.1. Lineage (NCBI taxonomy): Eukaryota > Metazoa > Annelida > Polychaeta > Sabellida > Siboglinidae > Osedax > Osedax fenrisi. The sequence goes on along the minus strand of OZ025239.1, from coordinate 20,587,111 downwards.
CCCCTCGGTCTGATGGTGCTAGCGATGTTCGCCCTCATCCTAGTGGTACAGTTCACGGCCACCCTGACGCATCGGTGGCTTACCGTCACGCACATCGTCGCCCGCACCTCCGTCTTCTATAGGGAGGACACGGTCGCCGGCAAACTTAGGTACGCGGTGTGTGTTGTACGGTGTTGTGTGTATAGATCACGTACTTAGTATGACGTATGCACCTAATACTTAATGCGAACATCACGCCTGCACACTATATAACAACGCCCGTGATACATCAGTGTGGTGTATCTCGTGCTACGCTAGTTAGCTGTACGGGGTAACAGTCGTACACCCAATAGGGTATAGGGTATGTACACTCCACGTATACACTACTGGTGGTCTTTATACACAGAATGTGCAGGTCGTTAATGTATTGAGATGCAAGTGACCTGATTATTGTCATTATCCGATAGGAAATAGAACACCGATAAACAAAATACAATTGAGATAAATCTTATCCATTATATATATATAAATATAAATATGATGATATGTTAGAGGTATTAATGTTTATCAATAAACCATTGCAGACTAGTGGAGAAGCTTCAGAGTATCGGAAACATTAAAGAGGATAGCGAATTCGAAATTCCAGAAAACGACGATTCGAGTAAATTACACCAAGTAAGAATTTGATTAAATATAGCATTGCTACCAGACACTATGTCATGTGTCATTCAACTCGATAATAGAATGTAACAGTGTTGCATGTTACGTGTGTACATCGTATAGGCTTTAGGATATAGGCTTTTCTAAAACAAACCATATCAAAACATTATATGTAGAATCATTCTATTTATGTTATATACAATATTTGTAAGAAACAAAAATATCTTAAATAATAAAAATATATGATAAAAAATTATTAATTAATTTCTATAATTGTTATCAATATATCGAGAGGTTTTTCTTATATAAGATTTCTTATGAAGAGGTTTTTTAATGTGGAAAAGGTTGAATTCCAACCAAATGTGTGACAAATTTTCTTATAAAGACTTTTTTCTTATAAAGAGGTTTCTTATAGAGAGGATTTACTGTATATATATATATATATATATATATATATATATATATATATTTATATACATCATTATATTTATATACATTTTATATTATCATAAGCTAAATACCCTCCTAACACCGCACCCCGCCACCAGGGTTCCCACGAAGAACCCCACCGCAGGAGACATCGCCGAGCCCGTCACCACATCGAACACAACGACGGAGTCTCTCAGGTGGTCAAGGGTAACACCCTTTCCAGAAACTTCCGCCGGCGCTACAGCCACATCCGCGATCACGTCGAGCGCCAGGAGGCGGGCCGACCTCACGCCGGGGGTGAGAGGCCGAGGCGGGGTGAAAGGTCGAGGCCGCGCCGACAGGTCGATATCAACGACGTTTACAGAACGGTTCGACCGAAGAGACGTCAGCGATCGGCCGATAAGAAGCTCAGAATACCGAACTTTAACCTAGATAAGTCACGTGATCGTCGGTAACCACTACGCAAAGATTCGCGATTAATTAATTAATTCACGATTATCCCCTTAACTACAACTATTAACGATTGACTTTCATCGACGTATTTCGTTTCGCACGTCAACTAGGCCATATATTCACGTGTCACGTTCCCCACCGCACACACGAATACCTCCTTTAGAATATACTATTAAATACTGTATGCCTGATGCCGTATCAACTATTTAATATATTATTATAAGATCATGTCGAGATTGTTATATTAATGATATATTATATATACCGTATGGTAGAAAATACATAGAAATCGCATTTTTATACATAAAACAAGCAATATATATGTGAATATGAATGGAATGGAATATTTCTATTCAAATAAAATAACAAAAAAATCGATATACAATTTTATATAATTAAGCCATTTATATATGATATTACACAATATATTAAATATAATCATTAATTATTCACTGCATTGCATTTTTTATTTATTTACCACCCAATTGTATTTATAACATGATATTATTTTGATAGAATATTATTTTTTTAGTTGTTTATATTTTGTATTATATTAATAAATTTGTATTCAAATTATTTATTTTATATATGTATTCATAACATCCCAATCCATCAGATCATGGTTAAAACATGGTACCAACTGGTGGTAGTAGTAGAAGTAGTAGTAATAGTAGTAGTAGCCGCAGATCAGGGACGGCTTAAGGGGGGGGGCAAATAGGGCAATTGCACGAGACCCTACATTTCTAGGGGCCCATGAATTATTTGAAGAAAAAAAAATGTGCTTTTTATAAAAATTTATATTTTTTTTATATTGTCAACTGTATTTTTCAGATATATGTTTACTTATTGTCAGATATATGTTTACTATAACTTCCGAAAATTTTAAAGGATTATATTGATTATAAATTACGAATAAATAGTATTCTATATAAATACCTAATAGAAAAGGGATTTTCTAATAGTAATTAAACATAATTAGTAATCTCAAATGCATTTATTTCAACATACTTATTCTCTCTGGTATACACATGTTTTCATCTCATAGTGTATATTTTATTATATATATATATATATATATATTTATATAGTTTATATTCAAATAGAATTATATTCTGCTTTATATATTTTTTTAATAATGATTTTATAAGTGAAATTCTGTAATCAAAAATGATTAAATTTGTCAACAGACTATTACGAATATAAATTATATGTATATGTATTGTAATGGATATTATATATATATATATATATATATATATATATATATATATATATATAATCTGAACATAATACTATAGACATGTTTGCAATTAGCCGAGTATAACTTACAAATGAATGATTAAATCGATATCACCAACATATATTCACATACCTATTCAAATATCTATTCACATATAAACAGTCACAGTGAAACATGTAGATCAGTAATCATTTATGATCAACTAATACTATTTAAAACCTTCGAATTGTATCTATTTACTGTTTTAAACCTTCGCAATTTATAATTTAACTATTAGAAAACTTTGTATACTTAATTTAATACAAATAATACTATTTTAAACCTTCAAAGTGTATTTATTTACTATTTGAAACCTTCGAAGTGCATTTATTTACTATTCGAAACCTTCGAATACTTAATTTAATAAAAATATTATTATTTGAAACCATCGAAGTATATTTATTTACTATTCTAAACCTTCGAATGAGTGAAAAAGCTGAAAATGTCCAACACTAGTAATCAAACATCGTCATATATAACAAGTAAGGTATGATTATTGAATGATTATTGACGTACGTAGAGATTCATTGATCAATATTTAACTAATGTATAATTAGCATTTTTTAAATAATATAATAATAATTAAAATATAAACCTAATCTAAATATAAAAGATTGTAGAGCTCAAAATTACAACAATACTTGTAATATGTTTGAACTTTTCGATGGAATTCAATATATCATATCCAACCATCCATCGGGAATATGAATTACCTATATATATATATAAGATGTGAGAGGTTTTGGTCAATACGAACAATTCGAAAAACGGTGATAGTTATATACAACTGTACTTTGATGATATATAACTAACACGATTGTTAACTTATTTATATTTATAAATTTATTAAAAAATTAAATATTAATGATAAATTACTGATTATTAGAAACGCGGATAGTTTTAGAGAAACAAAGTACCCGAAAATGCAATACAACTTACGGGAAATGTGTGTAATATGCATATTGGGCCGGCTTGTAATACGGACCACTACGATATCTATGTAACTATTGTTCAATTAAAAACAAATATATACAAGATTTATTCAGTATCATATTTCTATTAATAATGCGTATGTTTTATTTTAATAATTGGATTCAAAATTCTAATATTGATCATTATATCAACAAATTAATTTATAAATGAAAATTTACTAAATAATAATTTATTTTATTAATTTTATCAACCATTAATTAAACTAATTAAATATGTCAAAGCACCATTGGTAAGATTTATTATATACGAAAAATATAAATGTCTAACATTTATTTAAATACAATATTAATTGCGTGGGATGTTAATTAATAGGTGTATCACATGTTTGTAATATGGGCCACCTAATGTTCGTAATATGGATCACATGACAAATTAAAATGCTTGATACTATGCATAGATTTGTATTTGACTATATTTGACCTACATCTATGACTCTATGTTACTATTTTAGATATCATATCACTGACATAAAATGTAATACAAGTGCATGCGACATCGTGCGTGTATTCGTCATCGATATAAAGCAACCTAGGTTATATCTATAACTACTTTATATCGATGGTATTTATACATGCGTTTATATGATAGATCGAACACTTACGAGAGTGCACCTTAATTAAAATCATGATTTTAATGAATGTGTACAATATTATAATATAAATTACAATTAGGTAATGCTAATTTCTATGATTTGTTAACCATATGTAGGTATGAGTATACATGTATACATACATATACATATATTATATATGATATATATATATATATATATATATATATATATATATATATATACATATATATATATATATATACATGTACAATGTACACGTGTACAAGTTTGCATTCATTCGCCTACAGTATACGTCATATAGAACAACTAAAGTTAATCTCTATCAATATTCCAAAGAATGTATTTAATTAACTTTATTGTTAAATTTCGTCATTGTTATTTCTACTATATTTATTTTATCTAACTTAAATGTAGTAAATTAAAATATTTATATATTGAACATTTTGTTAACAACATTTTTGCTTATTCATATAAATTATTATTGTATTTATTTATTGATATCTTATACACACTTTTTATATTTGTATTCTAGCATATGCTTCAAGCATATACATATGTATTCATTTATTATAATTTTTATTTCAAAGTTTAAATCATATGATTTCGTTGGTAAAAGTCTAGTTTTTTAAATTGTAAGTCAATAAAATATTTAATGTTACCCTACACAATATTATTATAAATTATAAAAATAAATTATATAAACAATGTTAGTTGTTTTACATAGGAAACCAAATTAGGAAACCTAATTAATGTATAAATAGTGTTATATTAATAACATTATCTCCAGAATCCATTCAAGTATTAAACTTGGGTTTAAGTGATGCTATTTTATTCATCAATATAATGCTACATGTAATTCACTAATACAAAACACATAGATAATTAATTATAGGTAATACCATCTAGTAACTGTATAACCACTAGTCTATTAAGTATACCCTCACAGTACAGATAATAATCAATATTAGTAATCGATAATAATATCATTTAATAATTAGGTTTTATTCCTATATTCCCTTATAAATAACTATATTAATTATCATGTTTTGTCTTCACAAAAATGAATTAAAATTAAAATAATATTAACAAACACCTTATTTAATAATGAATACAATAAATATTTTAAGACTTGTAGTTATTTGTATATATTTTAGGTTTAGATCAAATAAATGTTGTTAATAATAAAATAATATTATGTAAGTAGTATATACTACATAAATGTTACCCTCGTATTTTAAATATATAAACTAAAAACATTAAACAACAACTACTACTACTACTACTACTACTACTACTACTACTACTACTACTACTACTACTACTACTACTACTACTACTACTACTACTACTACTACTACTACTACTACTACTACTACTACTACTACTACTACTACTACTACTACTACTACTACTACTACTACTACTACTACTACTACTACTACTACTACTACTACTACTACTACTACTACTACTACTACTACTACTACTACTACTACTACTACTACTACTACTACTACTACTACTACTACTACTACTACTACTACTACTACTACTATATAATTACCCTGGCATTGCCTGATAATAAAAAAATAATAATAATAATATCAGACATTTAAAACCTCAAACCCAAACCCAAACCCAACCCCCCACTTTTACAACAACATTTATTTTGATTGGTTGGTCTCCCCTACATACACAGCATCGTTACAGAACCCCGTGCCACTGGCACCTCAAACAAAATGTATATAGTTTGTACATAGTTTCTTCCCATAAAATCTATAATATATATGATGATTCTGAACATGAAACCCGATCAGATCGGGTGTGTTAGAAAGTGTCATGCACAACCCGGATAACAGTAATAGCCTCATAATAGAAGCATAATAGCATTACAAATTAATAACAGCCTAATAGACTTTTAATGGCAACATACTCACAGCATAATAGCACAATGTAAATATGTGAGGCTATTATTTATGCTATTATGAGGCTATTACTGTTAGCTGGGGAAACCGATACCAAGGTCATGTCCATCCGATGTATGCATTGCAATAATAACATTAACTGAAATTGAAGAGCTTCAAACATAACTTTAATATAGTGTAGAAAAACTTTTGTATAGGATTAGATCTGTAGGAAATCATTTGGATAATCCTTCCGAATTGTTTGCCGAATGTAGGAAAGTTATAGTTGATTCACTATAATGAATATATATCTAATATATTAGAGGATTTCATGGAAACATATTGTAATTTATGAGCTGGTGCTTTTTTACCGAACAAAATCAATTAAAAAACATACATACTATAGTAGGTATATTATAATCATATTCATTATCTACACCTACATAATATTATATCTATCACATCACTTTCGACATCTACACTATTATAAAATTCGAAAGTTGAATTACCTTACTGTTTTCATTATTATATATGAATGAATGAATGAAATCAGTTTATAGACATACGACATACTATGTATATCATACGTCTATGGAGGATCACTGAAAGACTAGGCTTTATTTGGTTGATACTTCCAATATGTTCATGTACAGATTAAAATATTAGTAAAAGTAATAATATAATAATAATGATTCATGTGTTAGCATTCTTTGTAATATAATTAGTAAATGAAATAATAAAATAGAAGATACATATATATATATAAATTAATAAATATAATATAACACTGTTCATGAACATAAGTTATCATCATATTTCAATCCATTACATTAAAGTAAATAATAAAATAATTGTATAATATTAAAATGTATTAAAATATATATCAAATGTATACTACAAATTTGATATGACACCCCCATTATTTTCCTTATATGGCATTCTTTATCATATATCAAATATATACAACACATTTGATATGAACCCCCACTCACGTGTTATGTATCCCTATGTTTAGTGCTCGCATGATCAACCAACCATTTCGCCATGTATATAAGGAGATGCGTTTACTGGAAACAAAATGTTAAAACTACCATTATCGTAACGAAGTTCGACACTACTTACTTATACGTAAACATTATTGTACACAATTAGGGGCGCTGCAACAGGGGCGGGGTACGAGGGGATATGTCCACCTCACTTTAAAATCTAGGGGGACCTCCTATTTATTGGACCCCCCCCCCACTTTTACCACAACATTTATTTTGATTGGTTGGTCCCCCCTACATACAAATTCGTTCCAGCGCCCCTACTAGTTCCCTACCCCATTATGTGCATAATATATGTTCATCTTCTCTATCAAATGGAGAATTACCCCCCTCTTTTAAACATGCTATCTTCATTCCCATTCTTAAAGAAGGAGATGACTAGGTCACAAGCGAAGTTAGTTAGGTAGTTTAGGATGTTAACTTTAATGTTACTAATTTAAATGTATAGTGTGCATATATTCATAATGTATTATTATAATTTAACTATCATTTGTTATATAATCAATACGTCTAACAATACATTTAATAAAATCATTTTTGAATGATCAATATTCTATGAACATTTGATTTATTATAATCATATATGACGAATACTTTTAATTTTTAATTAAATTTAGATAATTACTTATACAATATAATTAATTACATTATCTTTATCTAGCCAGGCGAATGATATATTATAGTTTATTTACGGTGCTAATTAGCTAATCACTTAAGTAACATGTTTTTATTATGGTTGAATAACATATATGGTTTATTATAACATATTTACATAGGAAAATCACAGGGAATAAAGTATATGATTTGCTCACACAAAAAGCATACGTTGAAGCATGGGAAATAAAACAAGTTAGTACCACGTTTTAACCACGATCTGATGGATTGGGATGTTATGAATACATATATAAAATAAATAATTTGAATACAAGTTTGTTTGAAAATTTATTAATATAATACAAAATATAAACGACTAAAAAAATAATATTTTATAAAAATAATATCATGTTATAAATACAATTGGGTGGTAAATAAATAAAAAGTGCAATGCAGTAAATAATTAATGATTATAATTAATATATAGAGTAATATCATATATAAATGGCTAAATTATATAAAATTGTATATCGAATTTTATGTTATTTTATTTGAATAGAAATATTCCATTCCATTCATATTCACATATATATTGCTTGTTTTATGTATAAAAATGCGATTTCTATGTATTTTCTACCATACGGTATATATAATATATCATTAATATAACAATCTCGACATGATCTTATAATAATATATTAAATAGTTGATACGGCATCAGGCATACGTATTTAATAGTATATTCTAAAGGAGGTATGCGTGTGTGCGGTGGGGAATGTGACAAGTGAATATATGGCCTAGTTGACGTGCGAAACGAAATACGTCGATGAAAGTCAATCGTTAATAGTTGTAGTTAAGGGGATAATCGTGAATTAATTAATCGCGAATCTTTGCGTAGTGGTTACCGACGATCACGTGACTTATCTAGGTTAAAGTTCGGTATTCTGAGCTTCTTATCGGCCGATCGCTGACGTCTCTTCGGTCGAACTGTTCTGTAAACGTCGTTGATATCGACCTGTCGGCGCGGCCTCGACCTTTCACCCCGCCTCGGCCTCTCACCCCCGACGTGAGGTCGTCCCGCCTCCTGGCGCTCGACGTGACCGCGGATGTGGCTGTAGCGCCGGCGGAAGTTTCTGGAAAGGGTGATACCCTTGACCACCTGAGAGACTCCGTCGTTGTGTTCGATGTGGTGACGGGCTCGGCGATGTCTCCTGCGGTGGGGTTCTTCGTGGGAACCCTGGTGGCGGGGTGCGGTGTTAGGAGGGTATTTAGCTTATGATAATATAAAATGTATATAAATATAATGATGTATATAAATATATATATATATATATATATATATATATATATATATATATATATATATATATATATATATATATATATATATATACAGTAAATCCTCTCTATAAGAAACCTCTTTATAAGAAAAAAGTCTTTATAAGAAAATTTGTCACACATTTGGTTGGAATTCAACCTTTTCCACATTAAAAAACCTCTTCATAAGAAATCTTATATAAGAAAAACCTCTCGATATATTGATAACAATTATAGAAATTAATTAATAATTTTTTATCATATATTTTTATTATTTAAGATATTTTTGTTTCTTACAAATATTGTATATAACATAAATAGAATGATTCTACATATAATGTTTTGATATGGTTTGTTTTAGAAAAGCCTATATCCTAAAGCCTATACGATGTACACACGTAACATGCAACACTGTTACATTCTCTTATCGAGTTGAATGACACATGACATAGTGTCTGGTAGCAATGCTATATTTAATCAAATTCTTACTTGGTGTAATTTACTCGAATCGTCGTTTTCTGGAATTTCGAATTCGCTATCCTCTTTAATGTTTCCGATACTCTGAAGCTTCTCCACTAGTCTGCAATGGTTTATTGATAAACATTAATACCTCTAACATATCATCATATTTATATTTATATATATATAATGGATAAGATTTATCTCAATTATATTTTGTTTATCGGTGTTCTATTTCCTATCGGATAATGACAATAATCAGGTCACTTGCATCTCAATACATTAACGACCTGCACATTCTGTGTATAAAGACCACCAGTAGTGTATACGTGGAGTGTACATACCCTATACCCTATTGGGTGTACGACTGTTACCCCGTACAGCTAACTAGCGTAGCACGAGATACACCACACTGATGTATCACGGGCGTTGTTATATAGTGTGCAGGCGTGATGTTCGCATTAAGTATTAGGTGCATACGTCATACTAAGTACGTGATCTATACACACAACACCGTACAACACACACCGGGTGCACGCGTACCTAAGTTTGCCGGCGACCGTGTCCTCCCTATAGAAGACGGAGGTGCGGGCGACGATGTGCGTGACGGTAAGCCACCGATGCGTCAGGGTGGCCGTGAACTGTACCACTAGGATGAGGGCGAACATCGCTAGCACCATCAGACCGAGGGGCTCAAACTTGTCGCCGGTGCCATCGGATTCGTCGGAACGTTTTATCTGAATGTAGAAGTCGTCCTCGAGGGTTTTCTGCGCGGGCGGGGGGGTAACGATTAGGGGTGCTGGGGTAACTATTAAATATATAAGTGGCAATAGTACTAGCTCTATATTTACTATAGAAATATAATTCACATTCGCACAATATACAACGTTTATTCATAAACGCACATTTATTTCAGTACTTGCTCTTCAGAATCAAACAGTACCGGGGCACCTAACTCAATGTTGGGCAGTTCGGAGGAGGTAATGTAAATATAACCTTGTAAGACGACTATAATACGCATGCATAACTATTATAGCGACTAGTTTAAACTGTTGAGGTATACCAGATCTATGTCTAAACTTCACTTTCTGAAGGATTACCATTTAATCATTACATATTAGCAGTTTCATTGTAGAGAATGCAATGCATTTACCAATATATATATATATATATATATATATATATGCGTATATATATATATATATATATACATATATATATTAATATATTCGTATATATATGCGTATATATATATGCATATTTATATAAATCCATTAAATTTATACATACCCTTAACAATTGCAATTGGAAAAGCAAGACAATCCACAGGAAGTTTAACATTATATATCCGAAAGCTAGACCATTTCTTAATTCGATTAGATTCTGGGCTTCAGTACGTTTGGTAGCATAGTCTTTGATCACCGGTTTTAAATATACCTACAGATTACAGTTATTGGTTAGATCTAGTGATAACATATTGTATCATTGTGGTTTAATAAGTATTGTGAAATGTATTATTTTATTTTACTTTTTTATATTTTATGTGACAAGGAAATCCTGAATACAAATATATTTATTTATAGTTTATTAGTATTGCCAAATATTAAAATTATCGTAATTAAAAAATTAAACAACAATATTATTCATAATTAAAATATAAAGCTTAATATCTATAGTACTAAATTAAAAATATATACATATATAATCTATATATATATATAACAGGTCTTTAAGAGCAGCAATGCTTCTACAATTACCCAGGAACTTTTACCTAAATCTGATGATAATAATATATATATATGTAAATTATATTTAAATAATTATATAAAATCTTGTAATATTTTATCCTGTTATATATATTTTTAGATTTTTATTTTTTGTAAAAAAAAAGCCTGCATTAGAAATATATTTAAGAAACATTACATTGCACTCTCAATAATACACGATATCAATAAGTTTAGTGAACCTTTATCAATTGTTTCCAGAAGAGTGTTTCTTTTGCTTCTAGAAGTTTTAGTTCTCCATTTCCAACTAAATCCTCTTCAATCCAGCGAGGATTCACGAGTTCATTTCTTTTTATCTTTTTCTATTAATTAGATTATATTTATAAGTAGATAAAATAGACTTTATCTATAAATAATCTTTCTATATATTTATATATATATTTACATTTACATACTTAGAAATACTCGGATATATTATTATATTCAGATGTTATTACGACTTCTCAATTACCTGTATGGGAATGCTGTTATCACTTGGTTCCGTACCTTTCTTTATAGATTTCACACTTTTTGTATCTGATTAAAATTAAAATTATTATTATCATTATAAATTTTCCATAGAATAATTAATTATAATACATACATATATATATGTGTGTTAAATACAATATAAGTAAATAATATACTTAGCATTAGTTGTGTAAAGATTGTGATAAAGATTGTTATCTTGATAGATACCGTCTGAAGTAGTGTATGGTATATAGTATACACTGTATACACATAGAGTGTAGCAGTTACTACAGTTATTAAGACAATAGGCCTATTGTCGTAACGATTAATGATAACGGCTGATAAAATCTTATTTTGAAGTCCTTCAGCAGAATTCAAAAGCTATATGTACTATGGCATATGTAAATCAATAATGTTAATACATTTATTTATTTTGTATTATTAGTTTGTCTCCTGTTTTATGTCATTTTGAATATCTATTTTCTATATTCAATAAATTATATTATTATCATATAATATAGTATATAAAAGAAAGAGAAAAACTAAATTATCCTTCTAGTAAGCATGATTACAATATATGTAGCTGCAGCCCATCTGTGGAATGAGCTACCTGTATGATTAAGAACTAATGTAAATTATTCGTATTTTAAATCTAATGTATTGTTATTAATTCGTAAAAATTAATTTTATTATTTTCAACTGATTTATATTTTGTTAACGTTATTTTTGTGTCTAAATAAACATTCATTCATTCATTCATATAAGAGCGGCGCGTCACCTACCTCTCTAGTTCCCCACCCCGTCTCGTGGATGTTACAGATGGAGTACAGTTGAAGGAGTAGAAATGTGGACGGTATCAACAGGAAGTACAGAACTCCGAGAAATATGCATCCAAACTCCTGTCGGGTGAAACCATCGTTATACGAATAGATAAACTGACTGCAAAATATATGATCTAGGTAGGGGCGCTGGAACGATTTTGTATGTAGGGGGACTAACCAATCAAAATAAATGTTGTGGTAAAAGTGGGGGGGGACCAATACATACGAGGTCCCCCTAGTTTTAAAGTGGGGGGGACATAACCCCCCCGTCCCTCCCTGTTGCAGCGCCCCTAGTTCTAGGTATATATCATAGAGATAAATTTACATATATATACACAGTATAGGCTATGTTTCTATTGATCTATTGATTGCGGGAATCACTTATCCCTCACACAATATCACTAAATAGTAGCACTTTGTAAAGTAAGTAATAGACCACCTCGAAACCCTATTATACATTTATAGTACTTCAGAGATACACAAAATATGCAGTGTTATCGTGAAGCCTTTAGGAGGAACGATATAATCAAATAACTAAATTAAGAAAAAGGAAATATTCTTCTAAAAATCATTATCATTATTATTATTATTATATTTGATTAAATATGGTAAAGTCGTACTTTGCGATATGTCACAGCCCATAACCAGTGTTGGGAAACTATATAATATAATCTACAACTACAGCTACAGCTACAGCTATAGTTGCATTTGCACATGCACCATATGTAACAATACGCAATCGTATTCGTATATTTGCAGCTGTTTATTTCAGCGTTTACACTTTAAGCAACGAATAGTGCTTGCACTCTCAGCAGCACTGTATAGTGCCAGCAACCTGCATAACACTATAGCACTACCCAGCTACTGTAGTACTTCCCACTACTACCGCACTGCCCAACACTGCCTACTACTACCACACTACTGCATCACTGCACACCCTGTCCACTACTACCCACACCGCCCACCACTACCACACTACTGCTGCATCACAGCCCACCCTGCCCACTACTACAACACTGCCCACTACTACCCACACCGCCCACTACTACCCACACTGCACAACACTACCCACTTCTACAACACTGCCCACTAATATCCACACTGCATCACAGCCCACCCTGCCCACTACTACCCACACCGCCCACTACCACCACACCACCCACTACTGCATCACTGCCCACCCCGCCGTACCTGAGGATGAAGTATAGCCGCCACGGTGAATAACGCGAACAACATGATAGAGAAGATGATGTAGGGCGACGTCAGAGACTGCATGAACACGTTGATAAGTAGACCAATGATCACCACCATCATTACGATCAGATTACGGATTCAGATTACGTAGAATGCGCTCAGTACTTGCGCCGCCAATATCTGCGGGGGTATGATAGGGTACGAGTGAGGGTTATGATAATCATTGGGGGGGGTACATTGTTTTGTATGAATAACATATTAATGCTTACTAATATGTAGTTTATTATATAAACATATATATGATGATAGTGGTGATGATGATGATGATGATGATGGTGATGATGATGATGATGATTATGATGATGGTGATGGTGATGATGATGATGATGATGATGATGATGATTATTATGATGATGGTGATGGTGATGATGATGATGATGATGATGATGATTATGATGATGGTGATGGTGATGATGATGGTGGTGATGATTATGATGATGGTGATGATGATGATAATGATGATGATGATGATGATTATGATGATGGTGATGGTGATGATGATAATGATGGTGGTGATGACGATATTCAAAATAATATTCGTGCCTCTTACCTGGGTGTCACATTTAGTGGTGAAGCAGACGACGATGTAGAAGGCGGTAGGACTTAGGGCTATTAACAGGGAGTGCCAGATGTTGGTGCCCAGTACGGAAGTAAAGCTGCCGGCTATCATGAGTAGTACCGTAGCGGGTCCCAGTAGTACAGCTACGAACACTATCACCTGGTAGATTATGAACAGCATCGAGATGTTGTCGTTCCTTCTTATCGTTAGCTGGGGGTGGGATGATGTGGTGTTGGTGGTGGTGGTGGTGGTGGTGGTAGTTCTAGTGGTGGTGGTGGTGGTGGTACTTGTGGTGGTGGTGCTGGAGGTGGGATGATGTGGTGGTGGTGGTGGTACTTGTGGTGGTAGTGGTGGTGAGAGAGCTATTATTACTGGTATTACTGCATAGTTACTAGTATGATGGTGATGATGATAGTGATGAGGATGATGATAGTAGTGAAGTAGGTATTGATAGTGATGATACCTTCCAGGAAGACAGCAGATCTAAAGTATTAAGCAAAGCGGAGTGTCCCCATCGCCGTCTCTGGTTGTAGAACTCCTTGAAGCTGTCCGGAGCGTAAGTATCAGCATCAGAAGCTGCCGAGTACTCTATCCGGTAGCCTTGCTGAATGAGCAGGTTGTACAGCCAACGCTCTTCGCCTAGTGGACGATACGAGGGGTTACGTCGTGGGTCGTTATGTAATAGTTTACGTTATTGACGAGAGAGATAGGCTTCAGATATATTATATTGCTAAGTAATTCGTGTACATTACTGAGCATCGGTGAAGAGATCATGTGTATGTATAATGTATGTATGTATGTGAATTATATCGCATATTATATATATTAAAGTATTTTATTAAAGTAATAAGGCAATCACTTTGTATTTAAATAATAAAAAGTATATATTATAATTATATTATATATGTATATATATTATTTAGATTTCAAATAATAAATTAATATATAATAAATTGTATTTGTTAACGCACCATTATTATTTATTACTCATTACTAAATATTAGTTATTAATTAAGTTTCTGATTATAAATAGATTGAATATCATAGTTTTCTGACAATAGGTACATTGTATATGAATACAGGAAACATAAGAGATATTTGTAATCATATCATACAAATATAATAATTCAAATCTTTACAAATATTTATAGATATAAATATAAATGTATATATTGAATTGAATTGAATGTTTATTTAGGCACAACAATTAAGTTAAACTCTCTCTATTGTGTACACAAATAACAAAATATATAGAAAGAATAATAAATCGGTTGAATATTATAAATTTAAACATAATAAATAAATTTTTACGAATTAATAATATATTAATAATATATATATATATATATATAATATATATATATATATATATAATGTATAGAGTTAGAATATCTCTACGCTAAGATGGTCACCTTGATCGAATTGCACCTGTTCGTATGCGGAAGATGCCAGTGATGTGTAAGATCTCAGTACATTGTCGTCCATCAGGGCAGAGGCTGTAGCAGGTATAGTGTTGTTGTGTATTCAACGTAGCAACGATATAGGCATGAGTGTGTGTATGTGTGTGTGTGCGTGTGTGTATGTGTGTTTACGTTTTTAATAATGTAGGCCTGAGATGAGGGCTAAAAGTTCTGTAAGGACACATGCGTAGTAAGGACACATGCGTAGTAAGGACATATGTGTTGTAAGGACATATACGTAGTAAGGACATGAGCGCAATAAGGACATATGTGTAGTAAGGACATGAGCGTTGTAAGAACATAATCGTAGTAAGGACATGAGCGTAGTAAGGACAAGTGACGCGAGAACTAATGTATATTTACCGCGAAACAGCGCGAAACAGCCGGGTGAGGACAAAACGCATCCGTAGATGTGTTCCGCAGCCTTCTGTAGCCAATGGGAGATGGCGTACTCGAAGTTCTGGTACCATATCACCGGCCTACATAGTTGTAGGGTGGGTGGGGGTGTGTTATTTAAGCTAATATAGTCGAAAGACTCGTAAAGTATATATATATATATTAACCGGTGATAACATGTGCTATTGAAACTAAAAGAAGAATAATACTACATTAACATTTTTTATTACGGTTACCGTACAGATAAATGAAAAATATATCGTAAATATAAAGTATATTGTAAAATCGTGAATATAAACGAAAAGGTAGTTAAGGTTAGAGAGGTGCGTTACTGAGAGGTATACCTCTACTGCTGGCTGGGGAGGTGGAGTTTACGATGTAGGTGAGAGTGTGATGTATATGTATACACGTTACATTGTATATATATATATATATATATGTATATGTATATGTGTGTGTATTTCACATTAATAAATAATTGAATATTGTACAACTCATTGGATGTAGCGGGTACCACATACATATACCTCTAGTTGTTTATATCTTGTTTTTCTCTTGTGTTTATCGAGAACTTAATAAACGATAAATCAAAACACAAGAAAAAAAATGTTACTATTTGTATTGTATTGTCCCTCACAGTTATTTATAACATGTATAAATCTATGACTTCTCGAGGGGTCCATTTTATCCGCTATTTGTATTGTATTCAATATATATATATTTATGATTTCAATAAATAAATATATTATTATTATTCGATTACTATTCAGCGTGTTATTACTAGAACCTGCTCCTATTGGATGAACTCTTCCGCAGGCGGCGCCCAGTTTGTTATTCTTCTTCATCAAATCCACGAGTAACCTGACACCGTCCGGCTTGAAGCTAACGTCTCCGTCCAGCGCCAACATGTATTTATTCGCAGCCTAACGGGTAAGCAGTGTTAATCATTCATAGCTTACTATTCTAAAGTCATCGATTATAATCATATATTACATTATAATAGTTAAGAAAATATTAGGATAATATATACTATTTGATTCCAATCGAAAATGTATATATATATATATATATTATAACATAACGATTATTATTAATGATATAATATTAATTAAATATTATACTACCTTTCTTGACATCTCTTCTGGTAAATACTTGAAAATCGAGCCAGGACTAAATTGATTTTTCTGCTTTGATTTTTTTGAATCCTAAAAATAATTAAAATAATGTAAATACCACTTCGATAATCAATCACTGCATATTAAAACAAAAAGTTTCATAATTATATTAAATATATAAATATTAAAGCACAGTATTTATATCTGAGCAAGTACCCCGGTGAAAATATAGAAGCTAGCATCTCATCGTATATATCATTATATATATATATATATAATATAAATATATATTATTCGCAAATGATTATACTTCAAATATTTATACTTCATACTTTCGATTATATATTCGCTTAAATAAATGATCAACCGATCGATGATAAATTACATTCGATAACATCGATAAGTTAACCTTGACGAGTTCATCATCGCTGATACCGCACAGCTGATACCCCAACAGATAGTACAAGTACATGCATTGAGACCAGCATTTCTTGCCCCGGATCTTGTCCTTTGCCTTGAGGTGCAGCACTATCTGAGATCCACCCGGTAGGGTCCAGGTTAGACGACCCCCGTACGGGGTGGGTCTTCGCTCGGGGGCCTCCAGAATAATGGCGGATTTATGCACCTCGCTATGTAGATAGGTGGTAGTCGATTAATGTGTACTTATTAAATATCTATAAACGAAAATCTATTTATAATATATAATAATTATTTTTTTAATTTATTTAATCTGTGATTTTGTAATTTTATTTATATATATATAACGATAAAAAAATACTTTTTTTATATTAATGAATACGTATTGCATAATGAATATTGTAGTATATTCTTAAAGTCATTATAACTATAATTTTAAATTAATTTATTATAAACTATAAATAATAAGGATAGAGTTTCAATAAAATATGTAATTCACAAAGTTACGCAATAATCTCATTGATAACGCTTCATCAATAACCTTATATTAAACTTAAATCGATTTAATCTCAATTATTAGAGGTTAAAGTTTAACTATATTATTTAAATCTCCGTAAAATATATTTTACACCTAATTATTAGAGTTAATAATTGCGTTCGAGTTGGTGTGAAACATCATTTATAATAACAATAAACATATTTAGATATATTCGTTAATAACCTTCCAGCTTCGTCGATGACATCTATGAATTGCCGAACGAAGCGATTCGGTACGAGTTTATCATCTGCATTCAGTTCCATGGCATCATCGAACAGTACGTGAGCTAAGGGTATTGCGTAATAGGTGATGATGTCATGGTTACGTAATGATTACAGTATAGTTATGTAATAGGTGATGATGTCATAGTTACATAGTGAGTACAGTATAGTTATGTAATAGGTGATGATGTCATAGTTACATAGTGAGCACAGTATGGTTATATAATAGGTACTGATGTCATGGTTACATCGTGGTTATATCATTGTTACGTTATGGTTACGGGTCGCTTACTTTCGTATTCGTAGTAGTCGGGGTCGTGGAACAGAGCATCTTGTTCCTGAAGGTTACGTCTCGCGCACTGGGCGCTGTCCATTCTACAATGTCAAGGTCAATGTTATCATTGACGTATACACCTATATATATATATACACCTATATATATATATATATATATATATATATTGGAAATTGATTATTTATTTATACACTTAATAATATAAATAGCTCATCAATTTCATAACATATAGATACAAATAAATAAAATAATATGATATACACCGTTATAAAAACCAAACAAAATTAAATATATAAATTAGAAATACAATCAAAATAACTGTCAGACTGAATAAGTATACACATATCATAGGTCATGTCCTGTAATGAAAAGAGCATTACGATAATATGTTGAACGCGGTATAAACCTGAATATAGATTTTAATAATTGTCTCATTTCGTTGTTAGATTCGTGACACATGGTAATGCAGGCGTAAACCATCGGAACAGTAGACTGAAACGTGAGTTGATGATTGGTTAGTATTTGATCATGATATGGGGGGGGTCGTTTAATAATTAGCTTAAATATATTATATATGTAAGTTCGCCATACAATATAATGTAATGTGTATATAATATTATATATGAATTCGATATGTATTAATGTGTGTATTATTTACGGGCGATAGAATGTTATTGTAGAATATTGATAGGATAAAACGTTTATTTGAGAACACTACAAATAAACATAATTCAGTATATTATTTATTTATAACTATTATTAAACTCACTTCGGGTTTCTTTTCTTCATGTATTTCGCCTCTTTCAATTCTATTCACGTCATCTTTCTCTGAACTAATCTACACATTGATATGATGTATTGATTACTATGGTTTCATAACATCGATGATGATTCATTATAGAGAGACATACTATTGTTATTGTTATTGTGGTGGAGTGCTTTCATCCCGTCCAGGAACTTTGATGAAGTTTTAACTTATAACCAATTAATGACTCTAATGTCCCTTCGAAGCCTCTATCATGTTAAGGCCCGCACAATTATATCAGAACACAACTATATGAATACTTTTAAGCTAATGCTACATTATGTTTAATAAAATATTTATATAGAAATACAAATTTAAAAAATTAATACATTTTTATTTACATTTTTTTTTGCGAATAAATAAATGTCTTTGATATATTGATATAATAAATGTCTTTTAAATATTGCTTGAACACACCCACACATACACACCACTAACATGTCTCCTCATGTCCTTCACGTAGAACGCCACACCCATAGATACATACACCCCCCAATAACATGTCTCCTCATGTCCGCCACATCGTAGTCCTCCAAGAAGGCGTAGGGGAACGAGAACACGAGGATCACGCTCCACAGACTAGAGATGGCCACCGCCTTCTCTAGTAACGAGTGCATTCTTAGCATCTCGTAGGGGAAGCTGGCAGGAGAAGAGGAGGAGGCGGTGAGCATTAGATAGAGGTTGATCAATCAATCATATATAGATATCAAATTTAGTAGACAATTAGCTGATATTATTTACCATTCAAATTTCGAAAAATTGTAATTAAATTTAAATTTAAATTAAGTTTTAATAAAATAACATAAATACAATAACTTCAACAATATGAAGACATAATGAAATTGTTATATATAGACATTTATTTTAAATAAATTAAAATTCATGAGTATAAATTTTAAATTTTTATAATAACCACTTTTCTTTTTCTTTTTGGTATACTTTGGTACAACTGAAAAATATTAATTATTTTATTTACATTAAAATATATTTTTAATTTAAATAATAATTAAGTGAATACAGTTGTTAAATTAATTATAAAATATAAATTATAAAGAAGCCATCTTACTAAACTTGATATAAATACTATCCGGAAAATATTTCTATTATATATTTTCTCAACAAAAGTTGCCTCCATTATTCGCGCTAAAATATTATTTTGCTCAGTATATTATTTCTCGGAATAGTATTATAATTACTACTAGCAATCGGCATCGTTAAACAACATTCAAATTTAGATCAATTTAATTAATTTGTAAGTTCATTTTAACAACTGAATTACAGTCGATCTAAAAGGAGTATCCCGATACAAGTTATCCCGGAAATTATTACTAGAGTAGTTTTCTTGAAAGTTGCAGTCGGATTGCTACAGTTCTCACTACAAGAGTATCAGACGCCAGATAGTATAGCTCGGAATAGTATGATATGGTATTAATTAACCAATCAAATTTGTTATTCTTTAAATTAAACATTAAAATGACATAAGCGTCAATACATATACTATTATAGATACTATGCGATATAGTTACTATTAAATGTAATTAGCCTAAATAAACTGAATGCTTTCGTAGATTCTAGTATAATATTAATTAATATAATATTATTGAGTATAATATTAATTAGTATACTATTAATAATTACATTATTAATTAGTGTAGTATAAATTATGAATATTAGCTACTAATTTAAATTATATTAATAAATTATATAATTATTAATAATATTTTAATTAATATTACACTCAATAATATTTTACTAATAATAATTATCTAATTATACTAATTAATATTACACTTAATAATATTATACTGATAATAATTATATAATTATTAATAGTATAACAATTAATATTAGAAATCAATAATATTATACTAATAATAATTATATAATTAATTAGTATAATATTAATATTATACTAGTCTATGAATATATTCAGCTAATTACATTTGATAGTAACTATATCATATAATTAATATAATATTAATAGATTTTTCTAAGGAAAGATTTGAAAGATTAAAATAGTATAATTTGATATTGTATACAAAAACCAACAGCGCCACCTATATAGGTTAATTCGGAACTATGTGTTATTTATAATATAAATTAGTATCAAACAATACAATTTAAAATGAAAAATAATATGCTTTAAATTATTATATATGTGATGAAAATTAAGCGTCCATTACTAATATACAACAAAGAAATACGATATATTAGTTTTAAAAGCTATACATATCTATGTGGCGATTACAAGCTAATTTATATAGCCTGTTATTAATAGAGCATTGAAAACATCATTGTATAGAAGAGACACCAAATCTATTTCAATGATATTTCTAGCAGAGGGATATTTGCGTATAAATCACGTTTCATAGAAGTGTTATATCTGCTTGTAATTTTAACTTTACATTTATACAATAACAAATTTGATTGGTTGATTGAATGCCTATCATTATATTGCGAGCAACACTATCTGGGCCCAGATAATCTTTTAGTGAGAACTGAGGCGACAAATTATGGAGCCAGATAATATTTCCGGAAATTATTGAAGAAATTGTAGTGGGATACCCCTTTAAAAGAACTAAATTAATGGTTCCAATATCTATTCTCAATATCTATAATTTTGTTAAGGTACAATTATTTAAAATAATTATTAATAATTTTTATATTTAAAAAAATAAGTATATAGTAATATGTTTATTTTCGAGCAATTATTTCCAAAACTTTATAGCACAGTTTCAACTTACTCTATTGCTGATAACTTGCTGCAAAACAGCAATGGGATTTAACTACAAGTTGCTTAATTAAAACTACTTCTCTGTAATTTTTTTAGTTGGATGCCCCTTTAGAATAATATATTTAAAAATATTCATATCAATAAATGAATTTAATATGTCCGCATATATACCAAATATTCATTAAGATTAATAGTTAAATTATTAAATAATTAATAAATAAAATAATTTATAGTGTAAAAAGATTTAAAAGATATGCTTATTATAATATTTTATTATAGTGATATTAAAGTTTGAAACTAACTTTGAACACATATATGAGATGTAGGTAACTAATATTAGTCGATATTAACATAATTTAAACTTTTAAAATATTCAAAAATATTGTAATATGGTGAATTTTTTAAATGATATTAACAAATAATTATTATGAAAACTTATTAATATACTGTTATATTAAACTGTTGTAAATAAATGGTGTATAGGAATATGAAATATCAATAATAAGAGTTTTCATAACCAGAATTAACAGGTTATTATTAATTCATACCAAGCTATAAAAAAGCCATACATTTGAATATTATAATTTTTTTTCAAATTAGATTTACTTGTTAATTTTATATTACCAATTTTTATATTATATTGATAACAATTATAATAATAAATAATTAAATAATATATAAATTATTTATCAACCATTATATTTGATCTTTGATATTTATAAAAATAATTAAAGTATAAATATGACCACTTTCATTAATATACATTAGCAGTATATTCTTCTTAACAATTATTTTGAATCAATATATAAATTAAAGATAATAACGAATATTAAAATAAATCATAATTACATTTTGTAAATAATGTGAAGTGTTTGTAAAATTAATATGTATTAAATGTACTACATTAATGAATGAGAACAATAGATACAATGATATTTTATAATATACAATACTCGATCAATATACCTATGAAACCAGGCACAAATACCTAATAAATAAGCGTTATATATATTTCCTATCAGGATTGATTCGGTTTTTAAAATTGGTTTTTTCAAATGTGTTTTTTCGTAGGTTTTTACGGTTTTTAACAAATTAATTTAACTTTTAAATTATAAGTTATACTTGCTTACACTATATGTTATATCGACAATCCAAAATAATATATTCTACGATTCCAACTCTTCCATTATGTGATGTATATATATTTAAAAATTATAATGAAAATAATATAATTTAGTTAATTTTTTGTTACGAAAAAATTATAATTTGTACTTGTTTATATTGAAAAAACCAATAAATTTTTTTTTGTTTTTACGTAAAAACCGAAAAAACCATCAACCCCGTTTTCTATTATAAATATAGAGATCTAACCCTTTTTACGTACTTCTCTTTTGATATCCGGGTGGATGACTGTTATGTGCTTACTAAATAAGTATGTATGTATGTAAGTATATATATATATATAATGTATAGACTCGTAGAGTTAGTGGGGGAGTGATATCGACTGCGTAACTCGGTTTACGTAGCTTATCGAGAGGTAGAAGTAACGATAGAGGGCGGGGCGTTTGATTGACACGTAATACAGACCTTAGTCTATCTCGAGTATATTGCGGCTCATAGCATTCGGGGCAATGATGGTTCCTTACGTCGGGGTAGAGTTCTAGTCTCTCGCTGCACGTGACGTGCCGATGTATCGCGTACTCGTGTAGATGGCGAAAGTTGCGCATTCCGCAGAAGTCGCAGAACAGACTATTGCGGTACGGACCTGTGGGGTGGAGTGGAGGCGGGGCGCGAGTTAATAGGGTGCGAATACCGTCGTCGTATCAACGACTAACCACCATCGCCGGACGACAGCGCCACCTGGGAACTACCAGCCTCCTGGGAACTACCAGCATCCTGATTCGTATCTTCGTCGTCGCTGCTATTGTTATTTTTACAATTTCATATTTATATAAGTATGCGATTTAGGTAATTATTTTAAGTGAATAATTTTAATATATATAAATCCTATTAATATGTGGATAATGACATGCCCCTATATATATATATATATATACATTAAATCATATATAAAATAAATAATGAGGCCATTGCAGGTATTTTCTCTCTCTATATGCATATTTATATACAAAATAAATAATCTAAATACCAATTTGGAACTCAAATATATATATATATAAGTATATAAAAATTAATTATATAATAATAAATAACCAGTTAATAATGTCCCCATCTAGAAATAATATATTATTAAATTTTAAAATCGTATAGGTAGTACATACTATGTATGGATGTACTTTTAGAATATATAAATACATACATTTATATTATTTGATATATATATATATTATTAATTGAAT
Organism: Osedax fenrisi; assembly: GCA_964019155.1. Lineage (NCBI taxonomy): Eukaryota > Metazoa > Annelida > Polychaeta > Sabellida > Siboglinidae > Osedax > Osedax fenrisi. Next base: position 20,562,215 of record OZ025239.1, on the reverse strand, counting down.
TATCGATCAATAACCGAGTAACACTGGGCCCACTCTAGTAATAATATATAGATAGGTAACTTATTTTTTATAATAATTTTAGTCTGTAATTAAAAACATATTTAAATATATATTCAGACAGGAGTAAATAGTTGATACACACGATATGTGATATATAATATTTCAAAATATAAAATAAAATATGAATAAACCTACTGTATTTACGTTTTCGACCATTCGCTTCACCATATTCATCTTCAATGTAGGGAACATCTATTGGCGAGTTCGCATTATCAAATTGTGCTAACGTGATATGAAAGTCGGTGAAACATATCACACATCGTATCGGTGATATTCGAATGCTGCTTTATTTACATACGCTCCTATCGAATATATATATATATATAATAATAAAATCAGATTTGGCAATTGCCTGGGTGAAGGAAGAAGCAGAGCTTATCAAGTCTTTCACCCTTTTATGATTACGAGGAGAAAAAATTATATAGGAATATAATTAAAATCAAGAAATAGTAGAAAAAAAAATAGAGTGAAAAATTAAATTATTAAAATAAATCATCAACTCATAAAGCATAAACCACCATAATAAATATATATATATATATATATATATATATATATATATATATATATATATATATATATATATATATATATATATATATATAAAGAAGTATCTATACATTCAAACTATCGAAATATTGAACAAAGATATTCAACGACTATGTCAGAAGTGTTGAAACATGTTATCGGTGATTTCTGCTAAATAATAGTATTGTTTCAAATTATGTGATAGTATTCTAGTAAATATTGATCTATAGAAATATATAATAAATGTCCACTAGTAATAGATGTTAATATAGAATAGTTTGAAACTGATATGCATATTTCTATATATATATATACGTAATGTGTTTATTATTAATGAACAAATATACTATAAAACTAGTTAATTAGTTATATTATGAATTATACATCATCGTAACAAAACCTGGAGGGTGAATAAGTGTCGTCACATTTTCAATCTCTTCATAGCCTACAATATTTAATTTAACAAGTATTATGAACACATTTATTTTATAATATATTTATTGATATGAAAATAGGTAATTTATTCAAATTTTATTTATAGAATTTATTTTGAAAAATATCAAATTATAATAAATTTGAACAGATCATAAAAATGTGTCCAACCACTACATATATGTTTTAATAATACATCAACATAAGGTACATAACATAGACTAAATATTGAAATTAAAAATCAATAGAAACAACTGCACATGCTTTCACATCAACCACTAGGAAAGATCTACAGTATGTATACATCGTTTGATATCCTAGATGTGCTCTATATCCTACCGTTTATCACGTATTTCAATATCATATGTATATATCATAAGTATCATATGTATTACACTGGTTGACATGATTTTTGAGGTTTCGGTTTCGTAAATATTTTCTAGACTAATTTTTTGTACTGATTATAAAAATATGTAATTAGTTTTTTCAGATCAGATAAAGGTTTTATTTTACTTTTTTACTTTTTCACTTTGAAATTTTTCGAAAACAAATTAGGAAAATTTGTAAAAATTTTGAAATACATGTATACATATTACTTGAAATATTACATGAAATACATATACATAATTTTATATCCTATATTTGTTCTATATCCTATCATTTATCAAGTATTTCAATATCATAGGTATATTTATTATCATTAGAACGTATTTCTACTACATAGCTATGCATATGTATACTAATATATAATACTAATATAGTATACTAATGTACTATACTAGGATGTAGATAAGATAATATAAGAGTTGTAGCGAGAGGAGAAGGTAGTGACAGGTGTTGGTTGGGCTATGGTAGAAGGAACCGAGTACGCGGAGTAGGTATGTAGTAGTAACAGAAGTAAAAGTAGGATTTAGATGAGATTGTATAGAAGAGGTGGAACATAGATGAGATGCATGTTGAGGAGAGGTGAAGGAGGCTGAGAAGATGAGATTAAGAAGGAGAAGAAGTGGCAGTATTAGGAGGATAACGTTAATGTAGGAGGATACAAGAGGTGAATGCTGACAATGAGATGGAGGAGGAGGAGGAGGAGGAGGAGGAGAAGATGTGGTAGATGATGATATACGAACCAAAATCTTTAAGGTGTTCCACCATAAAGGTTTCGAACCTCTTTGGACAGATTTCAGCGAGCTGCGGAATACCCCGAGGTATAAACGACCGCATCTCGGATATCATCTTCTTATAGAGTACATTATCTATGAGTGGGTCCACCTGTCAGGGGTAGCGATTGTATAACGTATTGCATCGTAGTGGATAGGAACGATCTAATATCGGCTAATGAAAATAGAGCGATAGTGATTATTAAATAGATTACGATAAGTGTAAAATGTGTACGATGAATTCACGAGACAGTTAAACTAAACCTGTATATAGCTAACTTAACCTCTATATAGCTAACTTAACCTCTATATAGCTAACTAACCTCAATATAGCTAACTTAACCTCTATATAGCTAACTTAACCTCTATATAGCTAACTAACCTCTATATAGCTAACTTAACCTCTATATAGCTAACTTAACCTCTATATAGCTAACTTAACCTCTATATAGCTAACTTAACCTCTATATAGCTAAATTAACCTCTATATAGCTAACTAACCTCAATATAGCTAACTTAACCTCTATATAGCTAACTTAACCTCTATATAGCTAACTTAACCTCTATATAGCTAACTTAATCTCTATATAGCTAACTTAACCTCTATATAGCTAACTTAACCTCTATATAGCTAACTTAACCTCTATATAGCTAACTTAACCTATATATAGCTAACTAACCTATATATATAGCTAACTTAACCTTTATATAGCTAACTTAACCTCAATATAGCTAACTAACCTCCAAATCTCTCATTATTAAGTCGGTGTCTCCCTCGAATTCGCCGAGAAACTCTCTAGATCGATTCCCTATGGCCGCACGGATGTCTGCGTAAACCTCAGGGGTAGGCCACATGTGGAACGAGGTCAGTAGGGCATACTGGGGTAAGGGTAACGTACCGTGGATTACGGAGGTGTCGGAGGTGTGGCAAAGAGGGGGGGGTACGGAGGCGAAGGTAACGGTGGGATGTGGGGGTGGTGGAGATGTAGGCGAGGGTGAGGTAAGTGTAACGTCGAAGGGATGGAGAAATGAGGTCGTTGAAATAGTGAACGGGGATGATGATAAGAGGGTGAAGACGGTGATAATTCGGGATGTGGCGGATTTATGAAGAAAATATTCACGTTAACATTAAACAATATATTATCATGCAATATTCGCATCAAATTTGAATACAAAAATTTATAAGAATATATATATATAGATATATATATATATATATATATATATATATATATATTGATATGATTATAATTACTGTATTTACTAACAATACTTAAATAGTGTAGATCCTTGAAAATGTTAGCGATGAATCTCATTAGTGATGCGTTCTCTCTCACAAGGTTGCACAAATCAGTAGTGGGGTTAATTACTTGAAACTTCACCAGGTTAAACCTTAACCTCTCAGACTTCATGTGTTCATCACAGTCTATACACATTTTCATTAGAGCGCTCCGACTTTGCGTACATGTCTTTAATGGTGGTAGCTAGAGTTGAATAAATGTAGGTGTGTGGTTAGAGAAAACTAGAATTGTGGTTGATACAGGGTTTATTGGGGGTTTAAGGGGACGAACGACACTCGCAGAGCCTAGAAAAAAAGCCTTAGAAGTTTTACTGATTGATTGTATTTATAACAAAAATAAAGTTCTCGGTAAATTGAGTACAGAGTAAATAATGATATTTTTACTAATATTTCAAAGTAAATAGTAAAATTCTCACATATAATTCAAGCTCTATATAGATATACTATAGTATATATGCAGAATATGTATATATATATATATATATATATATATATATATATATATATATATATGTGTTAATATAGCTACAGAAAAGAAAACATATATAGAAGAAAATATTAATTATAAAATAATATATAAATAAAATAAATTTATATACACATAAAATTGTAGATCTATATGTAATACATGTATATATTGCTACTTTCTCCTTGGCATTGTATATAAATTGCTGTAACTAATGTGTACTATTCATGAATATGGCTGTATATATCAAGAACAATTTTCTTATTATACAATAATGTTCAATTCTAAAAATAAACACTATAAATTAAATTGTTATTGTATTCAAAAATGTATGTAATTTTTTATTTATAATAGTGATGTATTTTCAAATTTACATGTAACCGAATATAATCTAAAAATCTAATTAAAATATTTAGTTTGTAATGCGCACTATTTCATTACTTTCGCAGATAAATTAAATTGACATATATTTGCGTCGCAAAATCCTTGGTGTGAATAAATGATGTAATAATAGTTTTAAATTGTGTATATCGATGAAATATTCACATTTTATTAGATTTTATATGTATGTACATTTCTATAGAAATTTCTAATATTTAAAAAAATATTTTGAAAAATAGGGTATATAAAGCCTACATTTTATATGTTTTTATGATTATTCATTTATAATGTGTACGCTTAGAGCTGTAGGTATTATCAGTTTTAGAATAAAACATATTTAATATTGAACATATTTAAGAATAAATATTGTTGTTATGATATAACGTTCGTCACGTCTGCCCTTAAGACAAATTAGTCTAGCGTGGTTACAGTGGTAAAGGTTAACTATTCTAGATGGGGGGGGGCGTGGCTAGAGTCGATGTTGAGGTGTGTTTACGATATCTGGACGACGAGGAAACTGAACTAATTAGATGAATGAGTCATCGTTTAATACAAGCGAAACACTTGCGGACGTACATTACTAACATCAAGTATGGCACGGAACTTGTTGAGTTGAGCGATGAAATTAGGCCGGTCGAAATCCATGCTGGCGGCTGCACAGATCATAGAAAGTATATATCATTATTGTTGGTGAATACATATTATCATATTCAGTAATAACAGTGCTTTTGTTAAGGATTTGAAAGTGTGCGGGGAAATAATTATTTGGTTTTCAATTATATATGAAAAACGATCTATTAAAATACATCTCCTGATTTACACTAAATAAATAGCTGATAACGCATAATAAATGATGATATAATTCAGTATGAAAAAATATGATTTTTTGTGCGGGAAATAATTTAAAAGTGGGGGGGGGGCAATTTCCACAAAATACATACCGAGTAATAGTCGTTAGCTAGCCGCGATAGTGTATTCGATACGATGAATTACACCGTTATAAAAACCATTGAAACGTATTCACAGATATATAATAAGGATACCTAATGATATATGCGCATGCTTGCGTTGTGGCAGGGAATGGAGATACGGGTCTGAGTAATACGAATAATCATTTAAAGTTATATATAACACCTCGTATAGGTCAGCATTATTAAGTATGCGTTTCTGTTTGAAATGTATACCGTGATTTAAACTATCCTGGAAGGTGTTCATAAATTGCTTGTATTATTCAATAACTTTTCTATTAATGAACTGCAGGGTTGGTGGTGTATTTGTTTTTTTGCAGTTTATTTGGTTTTTTTTGTAAATAATATTGGTTTTTTATTTATTAAATAATTGTTATTAATAAATTGTTATATTGAAAGTTTATTTGTAATAAATACTTCTATGATTATTATTAGATATTTCATGTATATTATGGTAAAAAGTATTATAGTATAATTATACTATTAATGTATACAGAGATTTATTAGTTATTTCAGTAAATTCTTTCCAACTTATATTTTTATTTCAACCAGGCATGTTTATTAAATGAAAATCTTTATATAATATACATAATCTATAATATTATTAATAATATTGATACTAATATTAAATGATACTTTATTATTGAAATTAATATTAAATAATTGTATATAACAAAATAAACAACCCTGTAACTCCATGCAGCTGTGTTAACTTGTTGTCAGATGAACACATATTATATGATTGTATTGAATAATTTCAGAGTAATATTTGATTAACTATATTTAAAATATTTATTAATAATTTTATTTTTTTAAAGTAAATTATTATTTATTGTATTATATTTTATGATATTATATTAATTGATAATATATTTATATAATATAAATAATCTATAGTATAAATTCTATACTATTATTAATAATATTGATACTACTATTAAATGATACTAATAGCATTTAAATTAATATATAATGTTACAATATTTGTATATAAAAGAATGAAAAAAACCAAATAAACCAGTATGTGATATGTTATTAACAGATATGTGATATTAAGTTAGTAACAATAATAATGTTCATGAATAGTAAATTTAATTATTTTGTATATTATTTTTCATATAAATATTTAATACATTATTGTAAAATTGAAATGTAAGAATTTCTATTATTTTTTATAATTAAAAAATGTTATTGTGTAAAAATGTGTAAAATGTTAAAGGACAATAAAATAATACTATGTTGGTCAATTTATGTATTTGTAATTTGTTATGCTAAATAAATATGATTACAATAATGATTGATGTGTAAACAAATGAACACAAAGTTATGATTATGTAATACTCTCTACATTATATTGCTATATATATATATCACCTCAACATTAAATATGTGATTTCGTGTTAGGAAATTTCATAATTTCATAAATATTTACATAGTTGACAATATGTGAATTACATGCAATTTGCCTAAACATGTGCCTAAACTGAATATAATTCATTATACAGGCTAATAATGTATAGTTTAGTGAATGGTTTTTTTTTATATTTACTATTCAAAAGGATATAGCCATTTCACTTTACAATTCAATATCTTATTCAGTACATTATACATATATGATTTGATTTTACATTTCGATTTCTATAGATTTCTATGACATTTTATTTTACATGAATCATCTATTTCAACATTAATGTGTATATCAACATTTACACATCATAATTCTACACTGGAATATATTGTACACTATACCAGTGTAATATCTAGAAACTATATCACTAGTAAATGAATACACTCTCACAGTATATAGATAATAATCAATATTAGTAATTGATAATAATATCATATAATAATTATATTCCCTTATTATTACCAAATATGCTACTTTTATATTTTATCTTCAAAAAATTAATTTATTAAAAATCACAATAAAGAAATACTAATTAATAATGAATTCAATTACATATAATGATTCGATACCAAGATTAGCTAATATCAGAGATAAAATATTAAAACTTAAAGTGTCAAAAGCTGATGACAAATCAAATAGAAGTAGTTTAATCTTAGAATCAGCTTCAATTGCAATTAATATATCATTTATAATATAATTTATGGCAGTTTCAGTGCTAGTAGTAGTAGTAGTAGTAGTAGTAGTAGTAGTAGTAGTAGTAGTAGTAGTAGTAGTAGTAGTAGTAGTAGTAGTAGTAGTAGTAGTAGTAGTAGTAGTAGTATTAGTAGTAGTAGTAGTAGTAGTAGTAGTAGTAGTAGTAGTAGTAGTAGTAGTAGTAGTAGTAGTAGTAGTAGTAGTAGTAGTAGTAGTAGTAGTAGTAGTAGTAGTAGTAGTAGTAGTAGTAGTAGTAGTAGTAGTAGTAGTAGTAGTAGTAGTAGTAGTAGTAGTAGTAGTAGTAGTAGTAGTAGTAGTAGTAGTAGTAGTAGTAGTAGTAGTAGTAGTAGTAGTAGTAGTAGTAGTAGTAGTAGTAGTAGTAGTAGTAGTAGTAGTAGTAGTAGTAGTAGTAGTAGTAGTTGTAGTAGTAGTAGTAGTAGTAGTAGTAGTAGTAGTAGTAGTAGTAGTAGTAGTAGTAGTAGTAGTAGTAGTAGTAGTAGTAGTAGTAGTAGTAGTAGTAGTAGTAGTAGTAGTAGTAGTAGTAGTAGTAGTAGTAGTAGTAGTAGTAGTAGTAGTAGTAGTAGTAGTAGTAGTAGTAGTAGTAGTAGTAGTAATCTCAATTGCTGCAGTATTATCTAAATCACTGAAATATATTTAGGATTGATTCGGCTTTTACACACGTTTTCATTATTATTTTAAGGTTATAGGCGCCCTTCGAATCTAATAATGTGTACTAACTTAACTCACTCACCATGTAAATTGATGGGGATTTTTTGGACAGATTTTAGTCACAATTTTTTAGTCATAAATAGCCCTGACTATAATTTACATATATTAGTATCACTAAAATTTGTTTTAACGTATATTAACTATATTGATCTATAAAACACAAGTTTTGTGTGTATATTTCATTCAATTATTATGTTGTTTATAAGGTTTAATGTGAACATTATCGATTTTGTAATAAAATAATTGTATTCATGATTTTATACACATTTACTATAAAAAAAACGTTGGTATCATATACCTAGTTATTATGTATATATTCTGAAATGTTATCATTATATATTAATATTTAATAGTAATAATAGTAATACTGTGGCTATATCTATGAGCCATATATATATGAGCCATATATATATGTTCAATAAAATAAATATACTGAGAAAAAAAATATAAAAGTAAATTTTCTATGTAGGTGGCGATTTTCATGTTTTGATACAAAACCGAATTACACCATTTCGCATGTGTTCTATTTTTAATTGGAGAAATATTTGTTAGTAGTGTAGATTATTAATCAACGAATTCGTTCAAATCATTGAATTAAATATAATATAACATGGAAATAGCATTCTCAATATAACAATACATGTATACGAGTATTTAAAAATGAAAACTATTTTCGCCATCTAGCAGATTTTTTCCCGGTCCGTATTACCGTCAATGTTATCGTAAACTGACGGTTTGTAATACGGACCGGCTACATTTGCGATGATAATTAACATATTAACACACAATATTGAAATATAAATGTTATAGCTGTAGAAAATAGTCTTGATGCAACTTCACTCATTGCTAATCGTACATAATGATGTTATTTAAAACATAACAAGATGACCATATTAGCAACACTTTACCTACTTTATATAAGTATATTTATATATATATATATATATATATGCATGCGTGTATGTATACGTATTATTTATGCACGAGTTTGTGTGTATACATATGTGTAATACAAATTATTTACATAAAATATATTATAATTAATAATATGTATTATTATATATATAATGAATGATGATATAGATAGTAATGTTATAGTAACATGTACCGTGGCCTACCGCGGCCTATACCTATATCACATTCCTCGCTATAACAAGAACCTCCACCCACCCAGCAATAACTTAATAATTATATTTCATTTAAATACAGAAACTGAATGTATCGTATATAATTATAAAATTTCTTATTAAAATCAATTGGTAATAAAGAATATATTCGGGAGCCTTTATCGAACATACATGGAGCGTCGTGCTTGATAGTTATCCATATTACCCCCACCCCCCGCCCCGCGCGATGTGTCGCTTGTTGTTACGCTATTACATCATAGAAAACTAATGTTATCTATGAATGCGATCAAAAGCTAGTGCGGCAACTCTCCGCTCGGCTATTTGTATAGCTAGCTATTCGGACGGTCTAACTTTCTTTGTAGTTTTATCTGTAGTATTGGCCGTACAATATAGTGTTATACAAGTACACTCTTCATACGTAATACTTAGTTAATACAGTATACTGTATACAGTATATACACTGTATATTATACACACACACACACACATATATATATATATATATATATATATATATATATAAGCCAACTCTGAGTATTATTATTATTATTATATATATATATATATATATATATATATATATATATATACATACACATGTATGTATGTATGTACACATGTACGCACGTACGTCGTACACTTCCTGCCGGTGACATGCGCAACAATAGATAAGGGTGACACGAACATTGTAGCCGGTAGTTTAGTAGTTAGGTGTATTGACGTTTGCATTCAGTAGATGCAGATGCGCGCGCATTCATCGCTACAAGCGCCAGCTTCGTGTACTATGCCAATATACACAATATACACATTATAAATCCAAATATTTTTATAATTATTTGATTCACGATATGTAAGTTGGTAGCTCTGAGCGTGTGTTGAATATATATATATATATATATATATATATATATATATATTAACATAGTGATATTATAATTATAATAATTAAAGGTTTATTTTATTTTATTGGATTTTGTGCATTGTTCATAAATAGTATTAAATCAACTAGTTCATATTTAAATCGACAAACAAAATTAAATTAATGATAATTATAATTAACAATAATTAATTAGTGAATTAACTTTGTTTTATAATTTTTCGGGATATATTAATAACTCTCGAATATTTATTTTTAAATTATCAGAACTATAAGTCACGATTAATTTGAGAAACTTTACGATTTACGTAATTATTTATTTATATATTTTACATCATGACGGACTCTAAAATAAATGTTGGTAACTTATCAGATAAGCTATCGAATTAGTATTGATTCGATTACAGATGAGTCAGTTAATTTGTAAAATATCTTATTAATTAATAAATATATTAATCATTTTATCAATATATTATATATTATTATTCATATTATATTCATTCACTTATAATAATTATTATAATTTTGTATTTAAAATAAATTCAAATTTCAAATTAAAAATAATATATAAAACATTTATATATATATATTATGTCATATCACATGTTAACATGTTGACATATGTATCATAAAACACATATACACATACACATATATATATATAATATATTATATATATATTATATATATATATATTATATATATAAATGTTTTATATATTATTTTAATTTGAAATTTGAATTTATTTAAATACGAAATTATAAGTGAATGAATATAATATGAATAATATTTATATTATTTTCTTCAGATTAATATAATATATATTATATCCTAATCGAAATAAATATAACCTGTTGGATAAAGATACAGAGTAGAATCAATAAATATACTCGATAGTGAACAGCTTCTCGAAAGATCTGTAAATGACCGGTATTAGTCCCATTATTATAATGATTATATCCCTATGTAAATGTACACCTTAATTTAGCAACGAAGAAAACCCGTATTAATAATATTAAAACTATTTAATATGTTTACCTCTAGATGGATAGGGTAAAAACAAGTAGATAAATAGAATACGCGTCGTTATTTATAGAATATAAAATTCAAATAAATACGGTATTAAAAAAGACGTGCGTTTTGTTTCGCGTTTGCGATTTATTTTGGGGTGCATATTACTACGCGTACGCACTAATAATAAATATAAATTAAGGTAGCATTTACTATTGCTAAAATATTAAACAAGTTTTATATGTATTTTGTTACGTTAAAATAATGTATTATAAACAATATATTGAAATAAGTATAGAATATTATTAGATATAGTTGTTAGTTAATTTATTTGTATATGTAAATGTATTATTTGTTATTATTTGTTATTACCTGTTATTAGCAGTATATACTATACATATATATATATATATATATATATATATATATATATATATATATATATAAGGGCAATATTTGTATTCAGATAATAAAGGGGAACGGTATTCATTCCCTGCGCTGTCTATAATATACTGAAAGCAGAGTTAAAATCGCTTATTAATATACGTTGAATACACGTTAAAAGAATACCATCAGGATTAAATCTGTGACGAGACGTTTGCAGGAGCATATGGGATACATGGTTCAGCCTATCGTGGGTATACAACATCACCGTACACATCTACGTGTGTTGATAACAGCCTCCTCTCCTTCTGAAACTAGCAGAAGAGTGCTGTATGGTTTTCATTGTGGATAAATGTGACATAGGAATCCCCGTCATTTCCTTTTTTGGCCCATATATTCCGAGAAGGGAATGTGACTCGATTCGGAAAGAACATCTGCCATCATACTTATACTCCTATCTACCTCGCTAACACCTCGCTAACACCTCCCTAACCCCAATCATAAGCTAACTCGGTGTAGCAGACTACATGGCCCTGTTCACAGCTGTGATTATTATCTCTAATATAATAATGCAAGAATAAATACATGGTTATGTGCTGTACACCATCGCGCTAACAAATAATCCAAACCATTAAAGGTGACATTACTATTAATATAACTCTAACTTACTTCGAAACTAGCCTATATACGAGAGCCCTTTTTAAGGGTATTTTGTAGGCAATTGCACCCCATTTTTAAATTGTTGCCAGCAAAAAAAACATATTTTTCATAATCAATTATATCATAATCCGATTTAGTTATTATAAATAAGTATACATATTTAATTAGATATTTTTTAAATTATATAATTACTTATCTCTTTCACCTATCATCCTGGACTTCGTCTATACACTGATTTACGCGAAGAGTGGTAAAATAGCTGATGTCTTATGGCACCACTCAAAATTATAGATGGACAGTTTTATTTAATTACTTGTATTCAACAAACGAAAAAAAAACATACACTAATATTCTGTTATAATAATATATACAAATGACTATATTATTATTAGTATCATTATTATTATTATTATTATTATTATTATTATTATTATTATTATTATTATTATTATTATTATTATTATTATTATTATTATTATTATTATTATTATTATTATTATTATTATTATTATTATTATTATTATTATTATTATTATTATTATTATTATTATTATTATTATTATTATTATTATTATTATTATTATCAGAATTAGGCAATTCCAGGGTAATTATAGAAGCAGTGTTGCTTATCGAAACAATTACCCGTTAGAATAGTACAATATATATTATAATTATAATTGTAATTATATATATGTAATTAATATATATATATATATATATATATATATTATAATTATAATTATAATTGTATACAAACCTCCACGTATCAAGGCATACTGAACAAGGAAATAATATTATTAAATCTAATATATAACTAAATATATATAATATAAACTTAAACACAACTACATTACAAATATAAACTACGTTAGTTTGCTACATATAACTAAATATTTGTATAGAAATAAAAGTAGTTTTTCTTTTAGACGTTGTCTTATTCTCGAGTTTATAAAATGAATGATTATACAATTAATATCAATTGTTGATGTGTAAAAGAACTCGTATTTCATTGGTTTACAATTTCGTTTGAAACTTGATTGCAATTCAACTCAATGGCGCCGATGCGCATTAACTTCATATACATATATAGATATCGTAATTAGACACAATTCAGAATACTGTACTGGACAATGTGAAGCCTAATATATTTACTATTTGTATAAATATACATTTTAATTATACGCATTACAATTTGACATTACATATATATATACATATATATATGTATATATATATATATATATATATATATATATATATATATATATATATATATATATATACATTACATATATATACAGTATACTCTATTAACATTTCAATGTTATTACACTGTATTACATCATGTAATTTACATGTAATGATATTCATAACTATAATATATATATATATATATATATATATATATATATTTAAATGTATAAATAATATTTATTAAATATATTTATATATTCATAAATGAATAGAAATTTAATTACAAATTGTATTGCAAACCTTATGGAATTTAATATTGTAAATGAAAACTTAAAGGTAATCACTTATATTTATTATTACTGATAGGCCTATATCCAACCAATCATATCGTGTTATAGATGTCACACGAGAGACCGTCGTTAGTGAGGCGATAGACTCGCACCTTAACGGTCAATACTGACCACCGTACAATACACACGCGCTATTGACCGTAGAGGTGTGATAACAATGGCGATATCGACGGTCAATTGTTCCTTAGATGTTACTGTAGTACAGTACAGTAGTACTGTGGTGTTGTTCTATCTAAAGCGGCGGTCACAGGGCGATGCGCACAAGCGGTCACACGCGGGCAATCAGCTCAGGCCACTCACTCGCACACTGTATCGCTTGCTAACAGATTCAGCTTAAGTCTATAATTAGATATTAGTATACTATGTATACTATGTATACTATATACTATTTACTATATACTATATATATATATATATATATATATATATATATATATATATATATATATATATATATATATATATATATATGTATACACGTATTATATATGTATTCTACTTTAAATTAAGTATGCTTTCAGAAATTCTACATATCTCATATATATATATATATATAGCTCCTATAGGAACCTCGTATATGTATACATACATTACATATATACAGTAAAACCTCTCTATAAGAAACCTCTTTATAAGAAAAACCTCTTTATAATAAAATTGTTCACACATTTGGTTGGAATTCAACCTTTTCCACATTAAAAAACCTCTTTATAAGAACATTTTATAAGAAAAATATAAGAAAAACCTCTTTATAAGAAACTTATTGTATAAAAAATATAAAAAATAATTAAATATAAATAGAATTATTATATATTGATAACAATTATAGAAATTAATTATTATATAAGATATTTTTTTTTCTTACAAATATTTTATATTACATAAATAGCTCGAAATGAATTAAAATTAATTAATAATTATTATTGTATATCCATACATTTATTAAAATTTATCAAAATTAATTAATAAATCTTATTTTTAAATACATTTCTAAACTATTCTTTTGATTAATACTTTTAAATAAATATAAATAAATATACTATATGTATATAACCTATAGGTTATATAATGCATTTTCAATTATAAATTAATTCTTAAAATCATTGGAAAAGTAAAAACCTCTTTATAAGAAAACCTCTCTATAAGAAAAAAAGTACTGACAAAAAATAGTTTCTTATAGAGAGGTTTTACTGTATATATATAAATCTTCCATTATCCTCTATCTCTCCCCTAAATCGAGATATTCGTTCATCAATCCGTATAACATATAACATACGTATTCAAAATCATTCCTCTACTTCCTCATACCACCATACTTATCTCCATGGTTCCCATTTAACAAACGCTCTGCTTATCGCATACTATCTATTGTTCATTCCTCAATATACTCTTCGAATTGACCCTCCTATATTTCTGATTCACTAGTACAAAGATCTTCCCTTCCATCTCTTAGAAACCATGCATCTCATCTTCTATATACCCCTATTCTCTTTATATTATTTTATATTATATTCATTGTATCTATGTAAACAGGCAGTCAAATAATATTGTACTATATTTTATTTATATAGTTTAATTTGGACTTGCTTTAAAATTAAGCTTAATTGTCTCGATAAGCTTTAGCTTCTAAAAAAACCCGGGTGTAAACCTAAATCTGATAATAATAATATATATATCTATATATATATATCTATATATATATATATATATATATATATATATATATATATATATATATATATGCAGCTAACTCCAGATATATCACAATTCGACAATCGAAGAAGTGTGTTTGAGATATCGAATTATTATTATATGTATTTACCCAGGGACAAAATCAAACTATAATTTATAAAAGTCTTAGTTAGCGGTATTTCTAAGATATATAGAGTATGATATATGTTGATTGCATATGTATATATACGTCCTAAGAAAAGTTTACTATAGTGACATCTATCACGCTATCTGTCACTTGTCACAGTGTTATATGTAGGAGTCGTGTGTATTGTACTACAGCCCTTATCTATAGTGACGTAAGAGGGTAGACCGGATGTAGAGGTCAGAGGCTTAATTAACCTATGTTTGCTATCAGCGGGAGGTACAACTATTACTATAGGTAGGTAGGATAATGTATATTTATATAGGCAATAATACATACATACTATAGTAGGAATATATGTATATATATATACATTTATATATATATATATACATTTATATATATATATATATATATACATTTATATATAATTTATGTCATATATTTTAATTATTATACTTTATGCAATAATATTTAAATAATATTCAAACTGATAACTATGTCACATATTCTATGTACATATGTTTACACTGTCTAAATATAATCATTACGAACATATAAACTATATTTCGCGATCTGTTTATAACGGCCACTTTCGTTATTAGAATAACATTTATATTATAATTTTAAATAGCTCTCCGTACATAACCCGTAAATAGGTTGATAACAATAGCTATAATAATGCTCTATATAACGTAATGACTTGTTCACCTACATCGTAATATTGCGCTAAATGTGTACACATAACTACAAGTTTTACTAATATTCACAAAAGTCACGTGTTTCATGATTTGTTATTCGTTATACGATTAATTAATTATATGAAACACGTTAACATTAGAGAATCCAACACATTCACGGATTATATAATGTGTCGTATAATATAGTATAGTATATATATATATATATATATATATATATATATATATATATATATATATGCTATGCATTATACAATAATTATATTATAACGGTTATTACATTGATAATGAAAACAACTATTGAATATCAAGTAATACTAGTATAACACATTTAGTTAGCTACTCCCAGATACGGTATATGATATACATATCAATATATGTATTGTTAAAAGTCCACACATGCACTACCTGCCGCACTATAGCTAGCAGCATACATGGGTGTTCTTGTATACGTCAAGAAGATGTCCTTGTAGCTGCACACGGATACATTCACGTAGACGCACACGTCGATGTTCATATAGATGCGTATGTGTTGTACACGAAGGCGTTCATGAATACGCGCATGGAATGATGACGAACGCATGCGCAGTTCACCTGAAATGTATCTCACGTGATTAAAGGTTACCCACTCAACCACTCTATAGAGTGAATGCTTATCATAATTAATATAACATGTACCTATTCAATGGAATGTTAAGAATACTAATAGGAAAGTGTACCTAGCAAAGTACACGCGTACTAATGTGTACTGATTACCCCATCACCACACATAGATTAGTTGTCATGCATACTCTTTATTGTTATCATAAAATGTATGGTTATTAACAGTTTTCGTTATATTTTAATGATACTCTGGTAATATTAAATATATATTATTCGTTGTTATAGTAGAGTAATGGTGTATGTATAATTATAATAAATCTTATATTTATTAAATAAACTAATAATAATCTTAATTATATACTAGTTAACTTGACTTAATATTTTTTTTAATTTAAATTTACATTAACAAAAATATAGATATATCTATTTATAAATCTATTTATAAATATATATATATATATATCTATAGAAAATGATTGATGGAACATATACAAGCATGCTCCGAGCCGTAACAAAAAAATCCTGGCGAGATAATATACCAAATGAGCAATTATATGGTGATATTCAAAAAATTAGTAAATATATACGCATGCAAAGGCTGAGGTTCGCTGGTCACAGCTGGAGACGCAAAGATGAAGTATCGAGCGACTTGATACCCTGGCAACCACAGCATGGTAACCGTTCGCGTGGATGCCCAGCGAAGACGTACATAGATCAACTGAGGGATGATACCGATCTACTAACGAGTGACGAAATAAAGACGGCGATGAATGATAGAGAAGGTTGGAGGAAGTATGTCATGGACTACCGAGCAAGCTCGACCTGGTAAGTAAGGTAATAGATAACATAATTTATATTATATTGTATTCATAAAATATTGGATATCATAGAATTATTATTTTAATTTTAGTTTTATAATGTATCCTATTACATAATATGGAATACTAAAATCCTACATAAATATATAATTATATATATATATATCGTATTAACTATATATTATAATACTTATACGTATTTAGAGTGTATACATTTATAAAGTTAACTTACAAGAATATATTCTTACAATAGATTATATAAGAAAGTCACATGTGTACAAATATTTTACATCAAGAGAATATAAAGAAGCATCTATCTAAGGAAAATCTTTGATGTGCATTGACCATGACTGGTCAATATTACAGATAACACTACAAAGACAGTTAGACCGTCCGAATAGCTAGCTATACAAATAGCCGAGCGGAGAGTTGCCGCAGTAGCTTTTGATCACATACACAGATATCAATAGTATTCCGTGATTGTAGTAACATACAAACAACGCCACACAGCGGGGGACTGGATAACTATTATGCATAATGATGAGCCTTGACCGGATACACACGAAATATAACAACAAAGATAACAATGTATTCTAGTGTATTATAGTGTATTATATAGTATATACTTATATGTATACCTATTCGTGTAAACGTTATTTATTTAAAGAATAACATATTATATATGCATATTTAAAATGTTACTGGATATAGAGAACTTTATATTACATTTTAGAAACAAATAATGTATAATAGAGCGACAATAATTCATTAAATGTTATTCGCGAAACGTTGTATTAATTCATCGTATTCGATGTATATTATTATGATAAAATACCAAATATTCTCATTAAAATACGAAATAATAATATAGTATTATAATATTACCTAATAATATATGAAATAAATCGTAAATGCGTGTATGAGTTATAGCCGCATATATTTTAAAATAGAATCGCTCTAAATAACGAAAGTGATTCTAAATTTGTAATGTTCATAATTATTATTCCTTGTGTATAGTATAATATATTTTAAATATATATTCTAGATATTTGTGTTTTATATTTTATTTATTTTACTTTATTCAATAAATAATTAAAACATATTTAAACTATATCTAATCATATTCATATGTATACACCGCCCTCATTTATTGTCACACTAAAAACAAGTATTATATAATATATATATATATATATATATATATATTGTTATTGTTATTTTAGTGGAGTCTTTTCACCCTACGGATACACCTATAGGAACTTATATAAAGTTTTAATTAAAATGAAAAAGCTCTAATGTCCCTTCGGAGCCGCTCTCATGTTAAGGCATCCATTGTTTTGAAGAGAGCCGATCATTTATTTATAAACAATTATATAAGATCAATTCTAGATATTATTTTAAGATCTTATGGTCGACCTATTGTGATGGTCCAGACTGGGCTCGAACTCGCGTCCTATACTATATCAGTATACTGATCGTGTATCTGACGCCTTAGCCAACTGAGCTAAATAGTCATGTATATATATATATATATATATAATATCACTACATGATGTATTATTACATAGAATAACTATAGGTATATGGAGTTGAATATAGTATTGCGGTAATTATAATAGAAACAGTAAATAGGAATGTAGTTTTAATAAAATGCGGTAATTTAAATATGAAACGAATTTATAGTAAATCAAGCGTATTAATATTTCAAATATTATTTTAACCAATCAATTAGCGAATAAATAATTTACGCACCGATATCGGCAATGAATTAAATCGAATCATTAATAACTAAACAGCCGTAACAACAAAGCAAACACCAAGAACTAACAATATTGCACCTAAAATGAGAATACGATTTACAACCTTCAACGAAGCCTATATGACCAGGACTCCGGACCAGCCAAGTCTCACGGAGTTGCTGGGAGATAAGTTATCGAGATTGAACAAGATGGTCAAACGAAAAAGTAAAGCTCTAGGAAAATCTGTAAAGAAAAACACAACCCTACTGAAAAACAGACTTTTCTAATAAAAGTTTGACTACAAAAATGTATTTTATTAATTAAATTTCTATATACATATATTTATATAGGATATATATATTACAATGTTCATTAATTACATATATTTAATCCATATATGTATTAATATATGTACATATATATATATATATATATATCAAAATTACAATATAAATTATTGATAAGAGTGCACATTATTACTTATTAATTATGAACGTCTACCTAGTAACACGTTAGTAGACGATTAGCGTTATAACAATGATAGTGTAACAATAGGCCTTTGTTGTAGGCCTATCTATGTAGGCTTGTAAGCGTGTAACAACTAGTGATGGGAATGAAACCCACTTTTAATGTATCGAAACGGTTTCATTTTTAAAAAACAAGGGTTTCGAAACAGTTTCAGTTTCAAATATAATCAGTTTCAAATAAATAATTTGGATCATGTGAACAAACGTCCGTTCGCGTACCTTGTAAGGTACGCGATTTAAAATCGCGAATTATAAAACAATAATGTATGGGACCAAGAATATACAAAGATGTTATTTAGAATCGCGTTCCTTACCGATTTTAAAACATTTATAACTACACCTCGGATAAGTAAATTCTAATGCGAATTATAAGTGTGTCTATTCATTTATTTTATTATGCAGACAAGAACATGATTATAATTATTATCAAAGATATCGATTATCTACAGAGTTTTGTATTTTGTACCCATTTTTTATTTATTTTATTATATATATTTATATAAGAACAACAAGAAATCAAAGAACAAGAACATGAATTTATCAATGATATCAATTATCTCCATTGTATGTAATTTACAAGTTTATCAATAATAAATGTGCTGGTCCAAGAATATAATAAATATGGTGATATTATACTATGAGTTTTGTATTTTTCACAATTGATATTTGTGTATGTTTTATTATATATTTATAAGTAATACACTTAATTAATTAAATAATATTTATTTTAATATATATAGTATAAATATTTAAAATGGAACACAAATAAAAATAAAATAATACCGTATAAAATATATATATATATTGAAACGTGTTAATAATAATAGTAATAATTTAGTATGTTATTATAATACAGATAGTAATAAAGATAAAAAATTAAAGATTAATGTGTTCAAGTAATATATCCTTAGATTTTAGTAAAATATTATTTACAATATCTATAACATTATTATTTTCATTTAATACATCTAAAAACTGTTTTATAATTCGCGATTTTAAATCGCGTACCTTCATTAAATATGCAAGGTACGCGATTTAAAAATCGCGTACCTTGCGCGAACGGACGTTTGTTCACATGATCCAATAATTTAAATGAATTATACAATTATACGGTTTAAACCGTTAGAAATATAAGAGAATGAAAATAGTTGCAAATTTAAGTTTAAATTCGAAAATATAATAAAAAATTATTGTTACAATACAAATTCGGCATATATTTAATATATTAACATAGTTTCATTTTTAAATGTAAATTCTGAATAACTCGAAACATACTCGGAACCGACTCGATATTACTCGAAACCGACTCGGAATCGTAATTTGGACATTTTAATTAATCGAAACCGTTCGAAAATTACATTACTCGAAACCGCTCGATAATTACTCTGCTCGATCCCATCACTAGTAAGAACACGTGATAATAGCGTGCTTATATGTTTTATAATGTGCAAGGACATCATCATAACACATATGTGTATAACATGCGAATACAATATGTGTACGAGGGTGACAATATAATGTGTGATATATATATTATTAATACCTGTTACAATTATCTCAAACTATATTTATGAAAATAAATCTTAATATCTATAAATATTTATTTCATTTTTTATATACATATTCTTTATATATATATATATATATATATATATATATAGATATATTATATACAGAACATATCGACGTATATTATAAGTGGTAACGTCTAAAAACCTACCAACTATAGCTATAGTAGAGTATATTCTCCTATTTATAGACTAAATATCTAATTATATTTAAGCTGAATCTGTTAGCAAGCGTTACAGTGTGCGAGTGAGTGGCCTGAGCTGATTGCCCGCGTGTGACCGCTTGTGCGCATCGCCCTGTGACCGCCGCTTTAGATAGAACAACACCACAGTACTACTATACTGTACTGTACGGTGTACGGTAACATCTAAGGAACGATTGACCGTCGATATCGCCATTATTATCACACCTCTACGGTCAATAGCGCGTGTGTATTGTACGGTGGTCAGTATTGACCGTTAAGGTGCGAGTCTATCGTCTCACTAACGACGGTCTCTCGTGTGACATCTATAACACGATATGATTGGTCGGATATAGGCCTATCAGTATATTGTCATAGAAATCCATATATGTGTATATAAAAATATATATATATATATATATAATTAATTACCGAGTTTTCATTTACAATATTAAATTCCATAAGGTTTTTAATACAATTTGTAATTCAATTTCTATTCATATATGAATATATAAATATATTCAATAAATATTATTGATATATAAATAATATACATATATATATATATATTTATATAATATAGTTATGAATATCATTTCAATGTAATACAGTAGGTAATATCAAATTATTAATGCCTATAATTAAAATGTATATTTATACAAATAATTAATATATTATAATAAGCCTATAGGCCTCACAATGTACAGTGCAGTATTCTGAAATGTGTCTAATTAAGATAGCTTTATGTATTGAGTTGAATGCGTAGCGCCATTGAGTTGAATTGCAATCAAGTTTCAAACGAAATTATAAACCAAAGAAATACGAGTTATTTTACACATCAACAATTGATATTAATTGTATAATCATTCATTTTATAAACTCGAGAATAAGACAAGTGTTATATTATATATATATATATATATATATATATATATATTTTATAAACTCGAGAATAAGACAAGTGTTATATTATATATATATATATATATATATATATATATATATATATATATATATATATATATATATATATATGTATACACGTATTATATATGTATTCTACTTTAAATTAAGTATGCTTTCAGAAATTCTACATATCTCATATATATATATATATATATATATATATAGCTCCTATAGGAACCTCGTATATGTATACATACATTACATATATACAGTAAAACCTCTCTATAAGAAACCTCTTTATAAGAAAAACCTCTTTATAATAAAATTGTTCACACATTTGGTTGGAATTCAACCTTTTCCACATTAAAAAACCTCTTTATAAGAAAATTTTATAAGAAAAATATAAGAAAAACCTCTTTATAAGAAACTTATTGTATACAAAATATAAAAAATAATTAAATATAAATAGAATTATTATATATTGATAACAATTATAGAAATTAATTATTATATAAGATATTTTTTTTTCTTACAAATATTTTATATTACATAAATAGCTCGAAATGAATTAAAATTAATTAATAATTATTATTGTATACATTCCATACATTTATTAAAATTTATCAAAATTAATTAATAAATCTTATTTTTAAATACATTTCTAAACTATTCTTTTGATTAATACTTTTAAATAAATATAAATAAATATACTATATGTATATAACCTATAGGTTATATAATGCATTTTCAATTATAAATTAATTCTTAAAATCATTGGAAAAGTAAAAACCTCTTTATAAGAAAACCTCTCTATAAGAAAAAAAGTACTGACAAAAAATAGTTTCTTATAGAGAGGTTTTACTGTATATATATAAATCTTCCATTATCCTCTATCTCTCCCCTAAATCGAGATATTCGTTCATCAATCCGTATAACATATAACATACGTATTCGAAATCATTCCTCTACTTCCTCATACCACCATACTTATCTCCATGGTTCCCATTTAACAAACGCTCTGCTTATCGCATACTATCTATTGTTCATTCCTCAATATACTCTTCGAATTGACCCTCCTATATTTCTGATTCACTAGTACAAAGATATTCCCTTCCATCTCTTAGAAACCATGCATCTCATCTTCTATATACCCCTATTCTCTTTATATTATTTTATATTATATTCATTGTATCTATGTAAACAGGCAGTCAAATAATATTGTACTATATTTTATTTATATAGTTTAATTTGGACTTGCTTTAAAATTAAGCTTAATTGTCTCGATAAGCTTTAGCTTCTAAAAAACCCGGGTGTAAACCTAAATCTGATAATAATAATATATATATCTCTATATATATATATATATATATATATATGCAGCTAACTCCAGATATATCACAATTCGACAATCGAAGAAGTGTGTTTGAGGTATCGAATTATTATTATATGTATTTACCCAGGGACAAAATCAAACTATAATTTATAAAAGTCTTAGTTAGCGGTATTTCTAAGATATATAGAGTATGATCAGGGCCGGCTTAAGGGGGGGGCAAACCGGGCAATTGCCCGGGGCCCCACATTTTGGGGGGCCCATGAATTAATTGAGAAACATTTTTTTTACTATTTATATAAAAAAAAATGTTCTTAACTGTTTTTTTCATATATAATATTAATTCTAATTAAATAAATAATATAATAAATTAATTAAATATGAGTCATATAGACCGATTTGAAAAGTTAATTTTACAAAAATTTCTAAATTTTCACGAAGATATGGTGGAAACAGGTACATGAAGATGTTGGAGCACATGCTAATAGTGATAACCATCGATCATATCACACATCTCTGCTTGTCAGATAACATATTATGAAACGGATTGATTAATAATTGTTTGTTAAACTAGAAAGTGATAAATGATAAACGTATTAAGGAAATATTAACCATAGTTGAATTTTAACAATTTATAATTCTATAATTAATTAACGGAAAAAAATTATACTTTTTTATATTAAAATTAAATAAGATATATATTAAGATATATTTGAACTATGATTTCTGATATTTATAAAGGATTGTATTGATTATAAATTACAAAAAAGCGATATTCTATATAGATTTATAATTGTTATAGTTATTAAAACTAATTAGATATTTTTAAAATAATTTGTCTCAAAAGAATTAATTTTCTCTATCTACTTCTCGTATTAAAAGGTGTATCTTCTCATAGTGTATATATTATTATAATTTTGTTAGTGTAAATAATATATATATATAAAATAGTTTTAATTCAAATAGGAATATTCTGCTTTATAGGTTTCCTAGTATTTGTAATAATGATTAAACCCATTGATGAAAGGGAATGCTGTACACAATTGTCAACAGACTTATTAGAAAAAGAAATGATATATATATATATGTATTGAAATAGATATTATTTATAAATATATATATATATATAATCTAAATATAATACTAAAGGCATTTTTGCAATTATCCAACTTGTACTAGTAACTTACAACTGAATGTTTAGATTTACATCACCCTCATCTATATATTTATATATAAATACACACAATGGTGATATTCTTATTAGAGAACAGGTGATAAATTATCACTGATAACTTAATAATTAAGACATATACAATTCAAAATATTATATTATATATCAGTGTACTAAATTCAAGATATATCACATGTAGGTATGTTAATAAGTCATCGTCAGATATACCAAGTTAGGTATTATTATTATATAGGTATTTATTGATGTACGTTAAGATTCATTATCACATTGGTCAATATTTAGCTAACGATTTAGTAGATTTTTTTAAAATAATAATATAATTATAATAGATTATAGAGCTCAAAGTTATGCAAAATCTAGCTATATGTCTAGAATATTTAATAAAATGAAAGATATCATAATATACTATAGTCCATTATCAATATAGATACCCATATCTGCGCTGTGCATTACTTAAAATTTGGTTGGACAAAATGCCGTTGAATCTTCGACAATTGTAGCAATTGCTATATTAATTGCTTTCATCCCAAATAAATATAATTTATTTAGCCAAACTAAATAAAGAATATATTAGCATCTATATTAAAGAAGAATAGAATATGTTTTATTAAAAGCATTATCGAATATAATATGGTCATCACAAGCAGATTTTATTAGAGCAGTATCTTGTGGATTTCTCAAAATTACATACTTTAGGTTATCTAATATTTTATATGTTAAAATATTACTAAAATAACATTACTAGATCTAGTAATGTTATTTTTACTCGAGTCAACGTATTTATTCAATAAAATGCAAGATTTTGAGACTTTAATATTATGAAAACCGTGGAGCAAATTTCTTTGTAGACTAAAGTCGATCAAAAAAGTATTGCAATTAGGTTAAATTGAGATAAAAGCGGTAATAAAAAATATTGATACACTCTCTAAATATATATATATATATAATAATAATAATAATAATAATATTTATTAGAAGAAAGTTGTATATATATATCATGTGAATTATTAAATTCATTATATTATTGTTTCCTCTAAAAGGCTTCAGATGAAGATAATTATCTTTTCTATGCTGTATATATATATATATATATATATATATATATATATATATATATATATATATATATATATATATATATATATATATTCGCCTATAGGCGAGAAAGTAAATGATTATGTTGATTAGAGTATACAAACAAATTACAAAATAATTAGTATAATGATAACATATGATAAAATTAGTGAATTTACATTATATAAGAAGTTAAAAATGACTATTTTCTAACAATATTTGACAAATTAATTTATATACACTTATAAGTATATAGGAAATACTAAAAAATATAATCATGTAGGTTATTAATAATTATATAAATAATATGTATATATATTATCTGACATCAGCAATTAAGATGATTATAATCATCTTACTATAGTATATAAATAATTCAGTATTAAACATATATTATACCATATTTATATACACCTCAAAGGAATGGACTATACAAATATTAATATATATATATATATATATATATATATATATATATATACGATGGACTAGATATATCCTATTGTTGACATTTTCATCCTAATATATGTAATGGTAAATAATTACACGTGATAGAGAAGCTTCTCTAAAATTAAACTTATAAATAATTTTATATGAAATTATCTGATACAATAAATACTTTCAAGTCTGTAACATTATATTTAGAATCAAAGCTAATTAATTAAATTGATAGTGAATAAATAATACTGATTTAGAAGAGGAAATCGAGTAAAATAAATATGTAATCATATCATTTTAACTAATTATATCATTTAACCTACTTTTATCATTTTATTCATTAATTTGTAAATTATATAATATTACATTGCAATGATTTTAACCGTAATATCTATTTACATCCATAGCATGAAGGATATCCCCTACATGTATTATATGCATCTTAAAGTGGTCTCCTTCACGCGATATATATAAATAAATTGAAGAGTTATAGATATTAGTTATTTCTAAAATGGCCCATTTAATATGTTACGAAATTCTTATGGGGCCCATACATTTTTTTTGCCCGGGGCCCATAGTATGCTTAAGCCGGCCCTGAGTATGATATATGTTGATTGCATATGTATATATATACGTCCTAAGAAAAGTTTACTATAGTGACATCTATCACGCTATCTGTCACTTGTCACAGTGTTATATGTAGGAGTCGTGTGTATTGTACTACAGCCCTTATCTATAGTGACGTAAGAGGGTAGACCGGATGTAGAGGTCAGAGGCTTAATTAACCTATGTTTGCTATCAGCGGGAGGTACAACTATTACTATAGGTAGGTAGGATAATGTATATTTATATAGGCAATAATACATACATACTATAGTAGGAATATATGTATATATATATATACATTTATATATATATATATACATTTATATATATATATATACATTTATATATAACTTATGTCATATATTTTAATTATTATACTTTATGCAATAATATTTAAATAATATTCAAACTGATAACTATGTCACATATTCTATGTACATATGTTTACACTGTCTAAATATAATAATTACGAACATATAAACTATATTTCGCGATCTGTTTATAACAGCCACTTTCGTTATTAGAATAGCATTTATATTATAATTTTAAATAGCTCTCCGTACATAACCCGTAAATAGGTTGATAACAATAGCTATAATAATGCTCTATATAACGTAATGACTTGTTCACCTACATCGTAATATTGCGCTAAATGTGTACACATAACTACACGTTTTACTAATATTCACAAAAGTCACGTGTTTCATGATTTGTTATTCGTTATACGATTAATTAATTATATGAAACACGTTAACATTAGAGAATCCAACACATTCACGGATTATATAATGTGTCGTATAATATAGTATAGTATATATATATATATATATATATATATATATATGCTATGCATTATACAATAATTATATTATAACGGTTATTACATTGATAATGAAAACAACTATTGAATATCAAGTAATACTAGTATAACACATTTAGTTAGCTACTCCCAGATACGGTATATGATATACATATCAATATATGTATTGTTAAAAGTCCACACATGCACTACCTGCCGCACTATAGCTAGCAGCATACATGGGTGTTCTTGTATACGTCAAGAAGATGTCCTTGTAGCTGCACACGGATACATTCACGTAGACGCACACGTCGATGTTCATATAGATGCGTATGTGTTGTACACGAAGGCGTTCATGAATACGCGCATGGAATGATGACGAACGCATGCGCAGTTTACCTGAAATATATCACACCATGTTATTAAAGGTTAACCACTCAACCACTCTATAGAGTGAATGCCTATAATAACTAATATAACATGTACCTATTCAATGGAATGGTAAGAATACTAATAGGAAAGTGTACCTAGCAAAGTACACGCGTACTAATGTGTACTGATCACCCCATCACGCCACATAGATTAGTTTTGATGCATACTATTTATTGTTATCATAAAATGTATGGTTATTAACAGTGTTCGTTATATTTTAATGATATGCTGATACGATTAAACATAATTATTAATTTGTATAGTAAAGTAATGGTGTATGTATAATTATAATAAAGCTTATATTTATTAAATAAATTCATAATAATATTAATATATATATTAATATATACTAGTTAACTTGACATAATATTTTTTAATTTAAATTTACATTAAAAAAAATATAGATATATCTATTTATATATATATATATATATATATATATATATATATATATATATATATATATATATCTACATCTATAGATAAAATAATTTATATTATATTGTATTCATAAAATATTGGATATCATATAATTATTATTATTATTTTAATTTTAGTTTTATAATGTATCCTATTACATAATATGGAATACTAAAATCCTACATAAATATATATATTTATAATAATTATATATAATTATAATATAATTATATATATATATATATATATATATATATATATATATATATATATATATATATATGTATATATATATATATATATATATATATACGGTATGAATAATATATTATAATACGTATACGTATTTATAATGTATACACTTATAAGAATATATTCTTACAATAGATTATATAAGAAATTCACATGTGTACAAATATTTTACATCAAGAGAATATAAAGAAGCATCTATCTAAGGAAAATATTTGATGTGCATTGACCATGACTGGTCAATATTACAGATAACACTACAAAGACAGTTAGACCGGCAGAATGACTAGCTATACAAATAGCCGAGCGGAGAGTTGCCGCACTAGCTTTTGATCACATACACAGATATCAATAGTATTCCGTGATTGTAGTAACATACAAACAACGCCACACAGCGGGATACTGGATAACTATTATGCATAATGATGAGCTATGGCAGGATACACTCGTAATATAACAGCAAAGATAATAGTGTATTATAGTGTATTCTAGTGTATTATATAGTATATACTTATATGTATACCTATTCGTGTAAACGTTATTTATTTAAAGAATAACATATTATATATGCATATTTAAAATGTTACTGGATATAGAGAACTTTATATTACATTTTAGAAACAAATAATGTATGGAGCGACAATAATTCATTAGATGTTATTCGCGAAACATTGTATTAATTCATCGTATTCGATGTATATTATTATGATATAATACCTAATATTCTCATTAAAATACGAAATAATAATATAGTATTATAATATTACCTAATAATATATGAAATTATTCGCAAATGCGTGTATGAGATATCAGAGTTATAGCCGCAGATATTTTAAAATAGAATCGCTCTAAATAATGAAAGTGATTCTAAATTTGTAATGTTCATAATTATTATTCCTTGTGTATAGTATAATATATTTTAAATATATATTCTAGATATTTGTGTTTTATATTTTATTTATTTTACTTTATTCAATAAATAATTAAAACATATTTAAACTATATCTAATCATATTCATATGTATACACCGCCCTCATTTATTGTCACACTAAAAACAAGTATTATATAATATATATATATATATATATATATATATATATATATATATATATTGTTATTGTTATTTTAGTGGAGTCTTTTCACCCTACGGATACACCTATAGGAACTTATATAAAGTTTTAATTAAAATGAAAAATCTCTAATGTCCCTTCGGAGCCGCTCTCACGTTGAGGCATCCATTGTTTTGAAGAGAGCCGATCATTTATTTATAAACAATTATATAAGATCAATTCTAGATATTATTTTAAGATCTTATGGTCGACCTATTGTAATGGTCCAGACTGGGCTCGAACTCGCGTCCTATACTATATCAGTATACTGATCGTGTGTCTGACGCCTTAGCCAACTGAGCTAAATAGTCATGTATATATATAATATCACTACATGATGTATTATTATTACATAGAATAACTATAGTTATAAGGAGTTGAATATAGTATTGCGGTAATTATAATAGAAACAGTAAATAGGAATGTAGTTTTAATAAAATGCGGTAATTTAAATATGAAACGAATTTATAGTAAATCAAGCGTATTAATATTTCAAATATTATTATAACCAATCAATTAGTGAATAAATAATTTACGCACCGATATCGGCATTGAATTAAATAGAATCATTAATAACTAAACAGCCGCAACAACAAAGCAAACACCAAGAACTAACAATATGGCACCTAAAATGAGAATACGATTTACAACCTTCAACGAAGCCTATATGACCAGGACTCCGGACCAGCCAAGTCTCACGGAATTGCTGGGAGATAAGTTATCGAGATTGAACAAGATGGTCAAACGAAAAAGTAAAGCTCTAGGAAAATCTGTAAAGAAAAACACAACCCTACTGAAAAACAGACTTTTCTAATAAAAGTTTGACTAAAAAAATGTATTTTATTAATTAAATTTCTATATACATATATTTATATGTATAACTATGTTCATTAATTACATATATTTAATCCATATATGGAGTAATATATGTAAATATATATATATATATATATATATATATATATATATAAAATATATATAAAAATTAAATATCAATTATTGATAAGAGTGAACATTATTACTTATTAATTATGAACGTCTACCTAGTAACACGTTAGTAGACGATTATCATTATAACAATTATAGTGTAACAATAGGCCTTTGTTGTAGGCCTCTCTATGTAGGCGTGTGAGCGTGTTAGAACTAGTGATGGGAATGAAACCCACTTTTAATGTATCGAAACGGTTTCAGTTTCAAAGAGAAGGGTTTCGAAACGGTGTTGTCTCATTCTTTTGCGAAAGATAGAAAAGGAAGGAACCCTTCTTATTACCAGAGCTAGCTTATTCCACATCAATGTAGTGGGCATCCTCAAATATATCTGCGTAATTTGCAGTCTATATCGACCTTCTTCTAGTTTCAGCGGATACCACCGCGAATAATCAGTTATTTTCTCTGATAGTAACGTTGATAAATAGGTTGGTTCTTCAGAAATAATTACTTTTTTAATTAAATATAAAAATCTGTAATTAATTCTGGAAGATACCCCTAACCATTTTAATTTGTGTAATTAATAACTAGTCGAAAATCTATTAGAATATGGGATATTAAATATAATTGTTATACATCTACGAATAACTAGATTATGTTTTAAAAAATATATATTGAAGCACCAATTAATATAATATTCCCATAAACTAATCTTAATAAAACCAGACTTTCAATAAGTCGAATAGTTGATTTTATTGATAAATATTTACGAATGCTATTAATATTATGTAAATGATAATTAGCTGATTTACATATATATGATACATGATCTGACTGCGATAAATTACATGAAATAAATGTTCCAAGGAATTTAATTTTAGATGAAAGAGTAATTAAAAGATTATCAAATATAATATAAGGAAAATAAAATTATAAAGAGTCATATTTAAGACCATATATGTTAGAAACTATAGTTTTACTACTATTTATAAGTACATTATTATTTAAGAGCCATTTACGAATTACTATTAATTTATCGTGATGACAAGATTCAGCGTACATTTGAATATCATCAGCATATATATGCTATTTCACATTTGGTGTTTGTTCTATTATATATTTTAAAAGAGATATACAAGTAGTAAAAATAATAGGACCTAATATGGATCCATTTTGAACACCGTACAATGAAATATTCTGAACTGAAATACAATCATGAATCTTAACCGAGTAGATTCTATCTTTGATAAGTAAATTTAATATTTTTAAATATCTCCAGTTTACCTATTAGTTATAGCCTATTGATAAGTATATCATGAGATATACTATCAAATGCAGATGAAAGGTCAAATTGTAATAATTGAATATGGTAATATTTATCTAACGAGAAATACATATCATTCATGGTAGCGAGTAAAGAAATTTCAGTAGTATGGCTCTTTTTATATGTACTTTGGTATACACCAAAAAGGGTATAATTATTTATATAATTAATGAGTTGCTTAGATATATTTTTTTCGAAAAGTTTACCTATAATAGGAAGCACGGATATAGGTTTAAATTGCCAAAATCATTAGAATCTAAATATGGTATTTTTATGATGGGACATATCAAAGATGATTTTAAGAATTTCGAAATTTCACAGTTATTTAGTAGATACATTATACTTGTAGAGAAGAGAGGAGTAATAGTATTAACTAATTTTTTAAGAACCGAAAGAGAAATAGGATCAGAAAAAGACGATGAAGAAGATGTAGGGATTATCTAATTATATAATTATATATATCAACAATTGAAGGAGGGAGAAAGGTATCAGATGAAGAATAGGCTATATGAACGGATATTTAATGAGTACTAATATCCTCATTTAACATAATATTATTTAATTTATTACAAATATTAATATAATAACTTTAGAATCAAAATTCTCAATAAATAAGAAACATAACTTTTCATCAGAAAAGTTTTCTAGTAGTGGATAACAATTTCTTCGAATTATTTCCATTAAAGAATATATTATTTTTATAATAATTACATTTATTATCATTAATATCTATTGAAAGTTTCATTCTGTATGTATTTGGTGCTATAGCTAATTGTTTATAATATTATTGACAGAAGGATTTTAAAAATAAATTCTTTCAAATTTTCTAGTTGACCTTGTTGTTTCTGATGTAGAACTATTAAACCATGGTTTATTACTTCTAACTTTAAAATATGTATTCTTATTTGGAGCAAAGATGTCAAGGTTTAATTTTAAACAGGTATTTAATGAAATAATATATGTATTATATTATGAAAATTTAACTTAATATTATCTGAAAATAATTCACAATCAATAGATTTAATATCACAATATATTATCCCTACAGTTTTTGTTTTACAGTATGATTGTAGGAAGTAAGATCAATTTCTAGTGAAATAACAGTATGGTCAGTTATTGGAAATAAACATATAGGAGGTTTAGTTAAAATACTAGATATTGGAGTAAACACTAAGTCAAGTATATAACCAATATAATGTGTTGGGAATGTTATGTGTTAAATAAGTGATAAAGAATGAATCAATTTAATGAATAGACTATATGGATACATATTAGTATTATAATGGAAATTAATATTATCAAAAAGATATAATCAATACTCTTAGTACTTTTAATTATAACAGAATATTCATTTAGAAATATATGTATATCATCCAAAGAAAATCTAGTTGGACGATAAATTAAAAATAATGAGAACTTAATTTAATTATGTAAATAAAAGTCAATGGATAAAACGTCGCTATAATCTAAGTTAATTTTCTTAAATTAGAATATTTATAAAAAGATTAAAGTAAAATACCATCACCACCACCAATACAACAACCAACACTACCACCCATATTATCAAAACATCTATGACTGTGAAGAAAAGAATATTTATCTCCCGTTATATCACTGATTACAGCAGAATCAAATTCACTTAACCAACTTTCAGTGAAACATATCAAATCAGTAAATTTATTATCAATAAAAAATAATTAATCAAAGTGACATACGATCATATTGATATAATATTCATCAAAATAATACAAACATTATTGGTATATCTGAAATAAGGTCAATCATTTTCAATATTATTGGAATAATTTAAATTCTTCGATGCAATAAAAGTAAAATGAAGAATTCCATTCTTTCAATTGATCGACGGAAGGTGTTAATAGATTACATTTCCAATCAATAAAGTGGAGGCAGTATATATACAGAGTGGCAGTGCATAGCGTTTAGTTTATTTAACATGTAACATGCGTATATGTTGCATATCTCTCACGGGTTCATATAACATTAGGTATTACATATATCCATAATTCACTATATATATATTATTGTCAATTGATTATTAGGTTATATATTATTATGTTATGTATAATTGTTATGTTAGTACTATTATATAACAAATTGTGACATAGTAAATTATATATTCACTCGGTATTACTATTTCACGTTAAATAACGTTAAATCATGAATATAACTTTATTTAGCGTGCACGCGGGCAAATAAAGAAAATACACATTGAAATATAGATATATAGATATAATGAACATAGTTGTATTCACATAGAGTGTGGTATCCGTAATATGGATGTCAACATATGTGTTATAAATCATACATAGTATTAACATAAGTACTAATAATATATTCCTGTAATACGGGACACGTTAAATAAGAACACAGGTTGCATCATATATGTATATATATACATATTCATTATATTATACACCAGTGGTAGTCAAAGCTATTAGATATATACTAGAAGTAGTATTAACATTGTATTAAATAAAATTATTAGGTAATTTTAAAATATTTTAATTTTTAATTAATTGTTTATAAAAATAAAAATGTATAAAATATAATTCAATGTTTATTCAACATAATAATATCAACTAAACAGACGTGATTTTAAATAAAACTTACGTATTATACAATTAACAATAGATATGACTAATAACAATAGTAAAGTTCGGTGTGCTAAAAAGAAGGGGACGAGTACTAGAGCGATAAAGAAGCATGTATTTAAGAGGTCAACCATGAATACAAGGTCATCACGTAATACATGTGCGAAACGAAATACTAAAAAGCCCAAAACCGTGATAAGTCGTAAAATGAAGTCATCAAATAGAAGCTCGAGTTTAAATAAAGATAATTGCAAACGTGTACTGCGTAATAAGAAGAAATCCTCATCAGGAAAGATCGTTAACAACAAACACACATCTATGAAGACTCGAGCTACGAAGACAAGGTTAACTTTACATTCATATTTACTTATACATAAAAGCATTATATACATATATGTAGTACATATTATTGTATGTATGAATGTGTGTATGTTTGTATGTGAGTTATAACTTATAACTCACATACAAACATACACACATTCATACATACAATAATATGTACTACATATAGCATATAGCTTATAGCTTATAGCATATAGCTTATATGAGCGTGTTAATTATATGATAATGTATGTGTGTATGTGTGTATGTTGTCGTAGATGTGATAATATATAGTAATATTCCTACCTCTTTAAATCTCTTTAATGTAAATGTTTAAATCGAAGTCACCATTAACATTATATATTATAAGTTTTTGCTGATCCATTAGATACTAGATACACAAGTCACCGGCTGTATTTATAATCACACTATACCTATAGACTTATTTAATTAAATATAGGACTGATATATGCAACTATCAAAACAAATAGGCACGATACTATATATTATTATAATTTTACAAATTAAATGAGCAAAACAAACTATTAATAATTAACTATAAACTAATTACTATAACGAAAACTACAATACAAATAGCCTATTAGTTAATTAATCATAATATATATATATATATATATATATATATATCGTATACATTAACATACATTATGTAGGTATGACCTTCAGCCTCTTTTGTCCATCTCCACCCTCCAACACTATTCGCTAGTCCTCTAGATCATACTAACCCCTCTACACTTAGCTTACCCTCCTTAGCTTACACCACTATAAAGTTAACCACGTATTTGTATTAATATCTCCCAGAGTATGCTTTAACCATCCAACACACCCCCCTTCTAGTCTTAACACTTCAGTGAGGGTTACGGCCAACATATTACGTATACCTGATATCACATGTTCAGTGTTAGGTGTATGAATACTTGACGATTAATGACTCACCATTTATTCAAACTCATACTTACATAAATGCATTTAACTTCTAACAAATATATTATAAGACAATATATATATATATATATATATATATATACTATCGCATTGAATATATGTGTATAATATATGCACAACATACACTGATTATTACCGATGAGTTTGTATACTTCCATCGACATATCTGCCCGTATATTGATACACTGTAGTATTATAATATATAAAACTGTTACTCTAGTAGATCTGATACTATTATACCTACCTCTATTCGCTTCGCAAACAATAATAATGCTACATTCTCAGATAGATTTATTGCTATATAAACAATATCTATTACTACATGTCCCTATTATTTAGCATAATGCTCATGATATCTACTTATTAATGAGTTATGTACCTCCCTATATAAAGGTAACCCAACTCACTGAATATATTATAACTTTGTATAACTTCACATGTTATACCATACAATAATAATACCCATATGACCTTTAAACTACCTATAATTCATTAAATATTCTGTCTCTATAGATATATATATATATATATATATATATATATATATATTTGTATAATATCACTTCTACCGTGTTTTACTACCCTTAAAATAGTAGTATACATTTCTATATAGTTATAGTATATTATTACTTTCCATTCTAATCCTACACCTTTACATTACCGAGTATACTGTTGTTACTTCTATAATAACTTACTCCTATTTACCCCTACCCATATTAAAAAAAAGTACTCTTCTGACATAGTAATACAATTACATAGTAACACATTCTATAATACGCACCCCTCACTACAACTATCTAATAACAAAAGTCACAGTTTTACAATCTTACAAGCTTAACATATATAGGTGTACCTACCTCACCCATGCCACGATCTCCATTCCTAGATAATAACATATATATATATGTATAGCTATATATAGATAATAAATGTGTGTATACGCGATAGATTAACGCGTACACACACATACACACACATACATACATACACACACCTAGTAACACTTCTTAGTTACAGCATATCCGGAATAGAAACCTATTTATTGTTTGATTTATTATTAATTCTGTCACCATGTATTTAGCGATATGCTTTGTGTAATATATTATATATATATATATAAATTATAATATGTTCAATTAACTATATTATATAGTTAAATTTAAATGTTAATAATCGCGTATCTCTTATTTATATAACTAAAAGTAATGATTACGTAATTACATTATGGAAACCACACTAGTGTCATGATATAATGATAGAAATGAATCACCAATTAATGAATCATTAATTATAGTATACTATCGTCATCTAGAAAAACGACATCAAAGCAACACAAAAAGCTTACTTCTACCACAAGAAAATGTAGTGGACGAGTAAAATCTGCACGTAAACAGAGAACCCCGAGGAGAATAAAAACAAAGACTTGCAGATCTACTTCTAAACTAGTTGACAGTAGCAAGAGGTATATATACAGAGAGGGGTCGACGTCCAGGTTTTTAATATTTATCATTATTTAACTGATAATATAAATATTTTTATAATCTTATAATTTATATTTAAAGTTCATTTAAATTAAATAATTATTTATTAAATTATAATTTCTTAAATATTAATGTATTTCTTATATATATAACTATATCATGAAAAACTATTACTTATATATAATATACATATTACCAATATATCATATATATATATATATATATATATATATATATATATATATATTACTAACCTATAGGTTGCTATATCAGACGATACAACTTATACAAATATAAAATATATATATATATATATATATATATAAATATATTGTATTATTAATATGATTATCATAGGCTTTTATTAATTATTGTTATTTATGTTAATTAACATATGTAGATGTATCCTAATACATAGTGTATAGTGGTGTGTGACTGGGTTAACGGTAAGCTTACGATGACGTAATCACGTGACACGTCATCATAGGTATTACGTAACTACATAACATCTTTTAGTGATTCACAATTATAACTGTATCTTAAGTCTTAAACTTTAACTCATTAAAGCCCTTTCGGGTACGTCTGCGGTTGTGTGTGAGCATTATGGAGAGTAAATATTAACTCTGATCATGCTTATAGGTAACCTATAGGTAACGTTTAATATATTAATATTATATTATTTTCTTTTGTTTTATTAAAAAAGGTGCAGTTTGAAAGGTGCAAATCTGTTTTTAGAATACCTATTTTTAACTCGGAAACTGTAATGTTATTTTTATAAATATTTAATAATTAATGTATATAAAAATAATTATTTATTTATCTATCTATCTATCTATCTATAGATCTACCTATCTTAGTCATTCATATAGTATGTATACTCTATACATTACTTATTATTAGTTATATGGATACATATTATTACTGGTGATGTATTTATTATAGCAATTAGAATAATGGATAATTTGTATAATAAATAGTATTTTATTCATTTTAACTATTACTTATTCCATATTTACTTATTTTATTATCTTTCTTTTAAAATGTAGATGAATTTAGTAGTTTTTAAATCAAATATATAAATACATATATATATATATATAATGATATGTATTCATATGATATTATAAATACTTATGTTTAGATAAACATATTAAAATAGTAAAATATTATCATCCAGATCTATGTCTACAAAAAAACAACAGAAGAATACACCTAATATCGGACGAGTAATAATTAAACGTGATCCTAAATTTTTGAATAATAAATGTTTTGTTAGTAAGAATTCTTATACGTTATAACGTTAACAAATATATCTAAATATATATATATAACTAATACATTTTCAAAATAAATCCAATACTAAATGTAAATCAATACCCCATGTAAAGGTTACGTCTAGATCTAAGTCTAAGAGTCGACCTAGAACTAGGTCAGGGTCTGTGGCTATTTGTAGATCTAGAACAAGATCAGGGTCTATGGCTAGGTCAAGGTCTATTTGTAGATCTAGAACAATATCTAGGTCAATTAATAGGTCTAGGTCTATTGGTAGATCTAGAACAAGATCTAGGTCAATGACTAGGTCTAAGTTTATCGGTAGATCTAGAACAAGATCTAGAGTTATTTCCAGAGGAATTAATAAACAGAGAGGATATGGTTTTTCGCGTGGATTAGCATATATGAAAGGTTATCTCTATTTATTAACTATACATATATATATATATATATATATATATATATTAATAATATGTTAGTCATTAAATTACACAATTAAAGTTATTATAAATAAAATATATATAATAATACTATATAATATAATAATAATAATATTAATATGTAGGCTATATTTTCGGCAAAGCGAAATAAAGATAAACAAGATGAAAACACTGGTACAAGCAATAGTCATGGTAACGTGACATCTGACCACTATTACATAACAGGCGATCATTGTACCCTAAGAAGTGACATCGACAATTGTTTAAATATTTAATAAATATGAAAACAATATCACTTATAATACTACTACTGCTATTACTACTACTACTACTACTACTACTACTACTACTACTACTACTACTACTACTACTACTACTACTACTACTACTACTACTACTACTACTACTACTACTACTACTACTACTACTACTACTACTACTACTACTACTACTACTACTACTACTACTACTACTACTACTACTACTACTACTACTACTACTACTACTACTACTACTACTACTACTACTACTACTACTACTACTACTACTACTACTACTACTACTACTACTACTACTACTACTACTACTACTACTACTACTACTACTACTACTACTACTACTACTACTACTACTACTACTACTACTACTACTACTACTACTACTACTACTACTACTACTACTACTACTACTACTACTACTACTACTACTACTACTACTACTACTACTACTACTACTACTACTACTACTACTACTACTACTACTACTACTACTACTACTACTACTACTACTACTACTACTACTACTACTACTACTACTACTAAAATTCACATAAGAAACAGGGGTGAGGGGAGAATTGTTTAACTCAATATTTGTATATTTATGATATGAAAATATTACCTACAATTATAATTATAATATTAAATTATGTATGAATTGGATAAATTAAATTCATACATAAAGTTTCAGAAGTTTCACAAAAATATTGTTGACAATGATAATGATACTGCCTTCATTAACTGTCTTCAGAATTGTTACATAAATGATGTAAAGATCTACATAATAATGACGTCATCTTTTCTTCCTACCATTACTTAACTATGGCTCACGAGTAACGAATTAAATACATTTTATTATTTATAACTAGCTCATTTACTGATATTAGTATTCACTTCAAATGTATTCAAATTTATTCAATATACGATTCTTAAATATATTATAATATCACTATTATCATAATCATTTATAAAATTTACTATTT
The DNA here is from genome assembly GCA_964019155.1 of Osedax fenrisi. NCBI lineage: Eukaryota > Metazoa > Annelida > Polychaeta > Sabellida > Siboglinidae > Osedax > Osedax fenrisi. The sequence goes on along the minus strand of OZ025239.1, from coordinate 20,521,379 downwards.
CATCATTATTCGGACCCGGAAAAATATCCGGCTCTTATTTTTTTGTTTTGCCCGGCTCTTAATGCGGCCCTGATTTCAGGATTTATATCTAATGTTTAATATACAAAGATGTAAGATATAATGTTTAAAGTTAAATTTATTTTCAAAAACAATTAATATAGTTAATAATTTATTAAGTATTATATAATATTATTATGCGATTGTAAAGAATGACAATGTGTAACATCTGCGTATAAATTATAATTAGATCATGTTATACCCATACTTCGAATGGCATTACATTTCTCATCGGTTAATGCAATAATACGTATTTTTAATATTATTAGTTTAACATAATATTAGATAAAATCACAATTATTTCTGGTATTAAATCTTTTTTATGCATCAATATAAAATAATGACAAATAATAGGATGGCACAATTTTTAAACTATGTCATATATAGATACACATTTAGTACGTATACATTTCATATAATATTATACTAATATATTAATTAAATAAAGAAAAACTGAATAAGTCCCATTATGAGGACTTAATAAGACTTATGTCCTCTACCTTAGTCATTTACTTTATTTAAGATTATCTTTAAAATCCATTTTGAAGTAGGGGAGTGTGCTCTAATATCGTCATGCACGTAATATCGACACCTTAGATATCTCATAAAATATAATGCCAATCAAAAAATAACTAATGTATGAAATATTAATCAATATAATTCTAATTATATAAGTATACTTTTTTTTGTAATATTTATATTTTTTTAATTATAAATAAAAAACTAATTTTGTCGTTATAACTCAAACAACTAAATTTATGACATTTTTGAAGTACAATATCGAATTTCAATCAATTAAAAATGTAGATATTTTAAATATTTTATATAAATCTTATAAATCTAATTATATTTTACAATGTGCCGAAAAGATTGTGTATTTTTTATAATTTGTTACAAAGTTATAAACTTTTACCTAAACAACATATATTTGCATACATTTTCACCCTAATAGCATATAATATCGACACCCCTGTTATCTCAGAGTTAAACAAATTAAATTAAATTTTTAAATAGTTATTATATGTATATACCTACTTAATACTTATAAATAAAATTTGGAAATATTTAATTGAGAAATAATATAGTTATGTTGATTTATTGTTAGGGTGTCGGTATTCGAGTACTCTCCCCTATATCAATTTTTAAATTGATAAGATTTATAAAAGCTTTACAATTTTATAAGCTCATATTTCTATACAATTATAATTAAATACATGTATAACAATGGTCAGTTTGACCGGCTTATTAGCATCTATATATATAGCATCTATAGATGCTATAGCAGATGTATGTTATTAATTTGATTCATTTTATAATCCATAACATTTTTAATAATTTATTTTTAAGATAGTCTATATGAAGGAATGTCTACGTGTATTACAAAGAGTTGTTTACGTAAACCTATTTTAAAGTATTTTTCTATATTAATATTAACATTTATTTTTAGTGAAATATAATTAGCTATATTTATATTAATACATAATTTATTATGCTTTAAATATAGGAAACTATCAGCGTTTGATGTGTGTAATTATTTTTATAGAAAATTAGGTGATTCATAATACCAATTTATATTATCAGTAAATCACGTGTTTTTACAGATGTTTACAATATATGATGTGATTAATATATGAAGGTCATATTATTTAAATTTAAAAGTTCAATCTAATTATTTTTTTTAATATATATATATATATATATATTATTCTTTTCTACATTAACTACATTATGAATAAAAACAAATTATTGTAATCTATGTTGTATATCTAAATGTATATATAATTAAAAATAAAGCTAATTTAAGTATAATTCCTGTTTATATTATAAGTACTATAGAATTAATTTCTCTAGGTTTGATAGTGAATATATGTAATAATAACATATGTAAATATGAAATTTAAATAAAACAAATAATTAATAAATAGGTATTATCAAAATATTAGTTAAAAATTATGAATTATTAAAAAAATTAAAAATTGACTTACAAAAATGTAATCGCCTGTATGTTATGTTAACACATATGACCTATTTATATGATCTATTTATATTATAATACTCGTAATATAGTAATATATTTACTTATATAATTTATATATTCTTAGAATTTAAAAATAAAAATACCACCTATTGTATTTATATATATATATATATATATATATATATATATATTATGGTTATTAAAATAAATTCTAAAAAGTTAAACATATGATTTAATACATCTGTATACATATCATGTTAAACTACAATTTTCTAGATAAAATAGTTATAATTTATCTGAATATAAAAAAAACTCAATTAATCAAAATTAATAAAATTAAACCCTCTCCTATTATATGTATATTGAGGTGGTAACATCCTTAGCTAAACTTACTATTACTAATACTTTCCTCGATATATTTAATTTATATTCCATATTAATTTATGTATTTATAGGTTAAATAAAGACACACATATATATATATATGAATAAATTTGTGAATATAATCGTAGAAAGTTTATAAAAAATACATATTTAATTTTATTAAAGGATTTGTAAAATATAAAATTGTCAATTTGAGACATTTGCATGCCTATATGATTAGATAGATTAACGAGCGTACGCAAATCTATAAATCGTTGGATTCATTTTCGTGGATGCAAGTACACTTGAACAGACTGAACACGGTTCCTTCGGCGCAAGGTCTTACTATTCCTCCGAGAAGGTAGAAGTGGGGCTTTCCATCTACAGGTTTCAGTGGACAGTTGGGTACAGGGGTACCCTCATCATTTCCGTGGGTAGTACGTTCAGTAGTACGTTCAGTCGTGTCTGCGCGTAATAAGCATTGTTAATATTATTTCGATTATCGTCATTATTAATAGAAGCTATTATCATCACCATCATCGTCATCATCATCATTTATATCACAACGAAATACATCGTTACAGTATTAGTTAACAATGCCTACATAATTAATGATATCACACACATATATATATATATATATATATATATATATATGTGCGACAATAGAACAATCGAACGTTGGCATAACTGTATACACTATAGTGATTTACCGTTACGCGTCGCAGTCGCAATGCTTTATTACGTAATCATTAGTGAGGCGACACAACGAGTTGTGCAGTCATGCGTGACGACACGTAACGAGCAAGGGATAACGTATACGTAGAGTAGGGGTAGTTAAGGGTGTATGGGTAGTTAATGGTGTATAGGTAGTTAAGGGTGTATGGGAAGTTAAGGGTGTATGGGTAGTTAAGGGTGTATGGGTAGTTAAGGGTGTATGGGGAGTTAAGGGTGTATGGTTAGTTAATGGTGTATGGGTAGTTAAGGGTGTATGTGGAGTTAAGGGTGTATGGTTAGCTAATGGTTTAAGGGTAGTTAAGGGTGTATGGGGAGTTAAGGGTGTATGGGTAGTTAAGGGTGTATGGGGAGTTAAGGGTGTATGTGTAGTTAATGGTGTATGGGGAGTTAAGGGCTTGTGGGTAGTTAAGGGTGTATGGTTAGTTAAGGGTTTAAGGGTAGTTAAGGGTGTATGGGTAGTTAAGGGTGTATGGGGAGTTAAGGGTGTATGGGTAGTTAAGGGTGTATGGAGAGTTAAGGGTGTAAGGGTAGTTAAGGGTGTATGGGTAGTTAAGGGTGTATGGGTAGTTAAAGGTGTATGGGTAGTTAAGAGTGTATGGGTAGTTAAAGGTGTATGAGGTATTAAGGGTGTATAGGGATTATATAACATATAGGTATGTATTGCACTATCACAAATTGCAGTGTAGCCGATATTGTATACAATGTATACATCGTGACTATCGAGTGACCTATCTAGGCCGCCTATAGTTAATGTCTACTGCGCATGTCTACTGCGCATGTCTACTGTGCATGTCTACTGCGCATGTCTACTGGCATGACTAACGATCGTCTAAGTGTCTGTGGGTGAGCTTCAGAGTGAAACCTCCGGCGCTGAACGATTGATCCGTGACGAATTCAATGGCGTCGTTATCCCTGTAATACGATAGCGGGGGTATAGGGTGTGCTGGGCGATAACAACAATCATGGAAAACATCAGTATCGTTGTTAATTGCTATTTATAGACAAATATTGAGTTAAACAATTCTCCCCTCACCCCTGTTTCTTATGTGAATTTTAGTAGTAGTAGTAGTAGTAGTAGTAGTAGTAGTAGTAGAAGTAGTAGTAGTAGTAGTAGTAGTAGTAGTAGTAGTAGTAGTAGTAGTAGTAGTAGTAGTAGTAGTAGTAGTAGTAGTAGTAGTAGTAGTAGTAGTAGTAGTAGTAGTAGTAGTAGTAGTAGTAGTAGTAGTAGTAGTAGTAGTAGTAGTAGTAGTAGTAGTAGTAGTAGTAGTAGTAGTAGTAGTAGTAGTAGTAGTAGTAGTAGTAGTAGTAGTAGTAGTAGTAGTAGTAGTAGTAGTAGTAGTAGTAGTAGTAGTAGTAGTAGTAGTAGTAGTAGTAGTAGTAGTAGTAGTAGTAGTAGTAGTAGTAGTAGTAGTAGTAGTAGTAGTAGTAGTAGTAGTAGTATTAGTAGTAGTAGTAGTAGTAGTAGTATAGTAGTAGTAGTAGTAGTAGTAGTAGTAGTAGTAGTAGTAGTAGTAGTAGTAGTAGTAGTAGTAGTAGTAGTAGTAGTAGTAGTAGTAGTAGTAGTAGTAGTAGTATACTGTATACTGTAGTACCTGAGTACGAATGTCCTCGGCATGTGGTTCAATTTCATCTCGCCGCAGTACATCGACTCGTGAATCTTCAAGTAGTCGAACGCGCATGCGTGGTGCTTCTCAAGGTCGAATCTCACTACTTCCACGTAGGTTACCTGTCGGACGGTCACGTGTCAGATGTCACGTGTCACATGTATCGTATCGCGTGTCACATGTCATATGTCACGTGTCATCTATTATAGGGAGTACTTACCATAGAGGGGTCGTTTCTCCAGCTACAGCGGGCGTGTGCATTGTACTCTGACTCGGTGACCTTGATCTCTGTCTGATGATGCAGAACCATGTTGCAAGCTGCAAGTCAACACATCACAGTAAATATACGCGTGTACGATAAACATCATAAAATAGTAACTGTTTTATAATTATATATATATATATATAATATACTATAAAATACTATATATATTATTATATATAGGACTATTAGTAATGTATTACGCTTATCACTATAAGTGTACATGGTATCACGTATTACATGTATCAGTATTTGGAAGTGCGGCACTAAATAGTGCTAGTAACCCTGAAGTGAAAGCGCGCTGCACTACAGTAGCAGTACACAGTAGTGTATACATGTTAGACCTACGTAGGATACTGTATAGGATTCCTACAGTATACTGTATATAAATACAATGTACGATAGCATAACACGTTCGTGTACGATTGATGTGAATATAATGTGTGTCGATATAGAGAGATAGTGCTAGTGCTAGTTAGCTTAGATGTAGTGTAGTTGCTGTGCACTGAACAGTGAACGTATCACATTATCATATATGATACATTTATACATGTATTACATATGTGTATCACATGTATTACACATGTCACATGTCACATGTCACATTCGTCGCGTGTCTCACGCGTCGCCGGGTAACCTATTTGACATTTCACTCCGATGAATCCGTCCTTGCATTGACATACTCCGGTTCTTTGGTTGCAGACCTTGTTGCTCGCCTTACAGTCTTCGTCGCAGTTGATCGCCGCTGCAAACATCACGTGACAGACGTTTATTACTTAATGTATTACATTATACGCGATGTTATTATCGTTGAGGGGTTCGCGGCATTTGATGTATACAATGTATTAAGATAGGAGATATTTTTTTTATGTATTTAAACAAATTTAAGTAACGAACTGTTAGCTAAATAGTTATTGTTATTGTTATTATTTGGTGAGTCATCCGATCCTCGAACTTATATTACGTGTTCACTTATAACGCACATATATGGCTCTAGTATCCCTTCGAACCTTCGTACGATTAAGTATAGTTGTATAAGAAAACTTTAACAAAACATGTCCCATTTGATTACATTATTATTACTTAGAACATTAGTATTATTATTATTTATATATACACTAGTTATTTTAAATATATACATAGTTTGTTTAAATATATAGGTTAATAAACATTAATTAAAATATCATGTCGCCAGTAATACGATAATTTCATAATTTATATTATTAAGTGTATACATATTTCATTAATAGATCATCATAACTATATATGTATAATATACATTGTATATACAAATATCTTTGAATATTTAATTATATATATATATATATATATATCATGTATACATGATTTGATATTAAATACGTTATCATATTTCATATCCTACACAGATATTATTATTTTTTTTAATTACATACATATATTGTACGCAATTAAAGACACACTCCATTTCGATGAGTCACGCTATCTATGATCACCAACCGTACACAGCGGAAATTACGAGGGCGAATATGACTAGTTTCAACATTTTAATCCGAGTATCTTTCTTAGGATGACTATCGATGTGACAGAGACGACGGTGACGCCACCTATTATATACCTAATTAGAAGTAGCACGTGATATAATACCGGGGCGCAACAATTGAATTATTTATAGATGCTGAGTTGCGGTAATTGGCAATCTATTTATAGAACTGCTATCACCACCCAGCTAATAATTAAGGGCGTAACAGTGCATATATGACGAAAATCTCTCCGATGAATCACGTCGTATTTCTATGACTTAAACTAGCTCTTGATATATTTGCTCCGTTATGTGTTCGTAAATCGCATACCAAACCTTCGTCTCCCTGGTTTAACTCTGACTTACATAACCTAAGAATTATTTATCGACGGAATAATAAACGCTGGACTCTTTACCACACTCCCTCTGATCTTATTTCTCTCAAGATTTCTAGATGTAATTATCGATGCCAGCTATCTTCTGCAAAATCATCTTATTTTATAAATCTCTTATCTGATCTTAATCCAACCTCTAAGATGGCTTTCGACCTGTCTTTTGCCATTCTTGGAAAAGATAAAAAGAAATCTCTCCCTGAACGAGATGATATGACTCTCTGTGCTGACTTTGCACAGTTCTTCGGGGATAAAGTAAAAAATATAATTGATCAACCCTCTAACTGCCTTCCAATTTGTTCTGTCCAAATTCTCACTTATCCTCATCACTGGTCCTGTTTTGAATCGCCCTCTCCCTCCTTCATACTCCAATTAATACAGCGATCCAAATCTAACTCTCCCATAGACCCCTTCTCAAGAATGTTGCTCCCACTCTGATCCTACTATTTTGTGACATTATTCGTACTTCCCTATTTACCTCTGTTGTTCAACCTCATGGTGTCCCTCAGGGGTCAGTTCTTGGCCCAATTCTATTCATTATATATATTCTCCCCATTCAAGCTGTTATCTCCAATTATCCTCTTATTCACTATCATTTATATGCTGATGATATCCAACTGTACACCTCATTCCCACCCCATACCGTTCATACTCATATAGAATCCTCTATCTTATCATGTCTAGCTGAGTTACGTTCTTATTCTCAGTAAATTATCTCTCTATTATATTTTCTAAATCAAATAAATGTTTCTAACTTACCTCTCCTGATCTCATTTCAATTCCCTCCTCCTTAATAGTTACCACTCTTGGAATTAAACTATCGTCAAATCTAGACTTTTCACCCCAAATATCTAGTATTTTAAAAAAGGCGCAATATTTTATATATAACATTTATAAAGTAAGAAAAAAGTTAACGTTCGATATCACACGTAATATTATTAATACTCTAGTATTTAGTCTCATCATATATTGCATGTCCCTATACACATCGATATCCCTCCGACTCCTAAGGAAACTAGAAACTCTACAACGTCGATCTGTTCATCTCCTCTACTGCTTACGTAGAGATAACCACACCTCAATCACGTTATTGATGAAAAACCTTGGGTGGCTTCCGGCGAGGAAATTGGCGAAGTACAAACTTCTATGTCTCGCACATAAAGTCGTATATACTGGTCAACCTGAGTATCTGGCTGATCTACTCAATCCATTCTCTACACGAACCCAAAGATCAGCTAACCGGTATAAGATGCACGCTCCGTCAGCTCACTCTACTACTGGTCTTCTGGCTTTTTCGGTGTCCGCCCCTCACTACTGGAACAGTCTGCCACTATATATTAGATCATGCTCGAATCTTAACAGATTTAAAAAACTGATTTATAATTATAAATCAAGCTTAAGCTACTATCCAATTAATATCACTTTGTTCGTTTGATATGTTGGAGTTATATATGTTATTTTATTATCTAAATCGACGACAATGAATTACATTAATTCGGGAGTCATTAACCAATACATATTATTATTATTATTATTATTATGACTTCGTTATTTAGACGTATTCACTCCCAACTCAATAATAAATCTAACGAATTAAACATTTTCACCTATGAATAACATATGTTATTATCTTGGAGATGTTATTTCTCAAAGATATCTTTTAATAATTAGATGTCTACACGGTTATGTAATTTTATAATTACGTAACACATCTATCTATCTAGGGTATACTAGAATTGAATATAAAAACATGTACAAACGGGATACATGGGTGAACATAGTTAATAATAATAATAGGATTATTTACGATCCCATTTCGTAGCTTCACTAATTGGATGATAAAGCTTCTGTAATGGCTTCGGATACTGATCATACCGAAATAAGTTAATTAATTGTCTTTTTAAGGGCGTTAATATTTGAGAATTTATTAGATCTTCGCTCGGATTACTCCACTTATTGACTCCGGTATTTAATAAACTATTATTAGTAACGATGTACGATTATTACTGAGGTATAATATAGTGCCTGCTATTGTGTAAATAACGCGTGATATTGTAATTAATATTAATAATACTAATGAGCATTCTATATATATATATATATGGTATACCCTAACGTGTTTATTTTAATTATATTATGTAGGCCAAGTAACTTGGATTGTTATATTGGTGGTTGACTATTGTGTACAATTGTCATGTGATATATCTATTAATAGATATACTGGAAATATTATCTGTAGTATGCGTATTATGAAGTATTACGTAATGAAGTACACATCGTATTACGTAATACTTATTATATTCAAAATACGTATAATACAACTAATATTTCCAGTATATATATATATTTATAAAATGTTTTATCTGTATAATGTATATTATATTTAAATATCAATTGATATACGAGTTAACACATATATTGTAATTGTATACAATTAAAAATATCATACCTTATACCTTGTAAGGTATATATGTGAGTTGTGTATTGTGAGTGATTAAGGTGTATTATGTGTATAAGATAGAGTAAGTGTAATGTGTATACACAATTAATACACACACATATATTTGTTATAGACTATAGTCTATATAAATATATAGGGAATAACGTATATGCTAGGTATTATATGTGAATTAATAGTGTTTTAAGAGTAGTTGATATAGTTGGTATGACTTATGTATGATATCATATTTAGCTATTTTTTGAATTATTATTATTATTAACTGATTTAAATTAGTGATTTATATGTTTCAATACATTTAAATAAAATATTATTTACTCTGATATTATTACAGACGAATAATAATACTGTGGATTTTCGTAATTTTATTTCAAATTATTATTTTCAAACCACTTTGACATCTCTTAGGAGAAATGTCTGTGAATGTTTAGATCGTCAAAGTTGTAGGAATCATCAGAAAAAGTAACATACGTTGATTTGGTTACTAAATCTGATGGGTCAGTAATGTAATTTAAAATAATAGGGGACACATTACATTATCGTGAGTTACACCTATATTATTAATCTCGAATCTGAGTTTAGCTTGTTTATTGTGTAATTTGTTCCCTATTTTGTAGATAATTTGTAATAAATGTAACCATTAAAAAAATCGCTGCACCTGTATAAATATTGATCAATAAATGATAATAATAATAATTATTATTTATTAGAAGACATTTATTTATTATCTTTTATTGTGTTGTGTTGTATATATGTGTTGACTTCTCTCGAGGGCTTCAGCATAATACGGAATCTTTTCTACCGTTGTCACCCCGATGAAATGGTGATTATCAATTAATGTCAATGACTTTCATGTCAATATTATGATAGCCAATAGTTATTAATATAATATTAAATAATATATAGTAATCAATTGATAGAGGTGCGTTAGGGTTATCACAAAATTAACAAAATAATGATAGTTCTTTTCTTGTATAGATTTGCATTCTAAGAACAATACAATTCTCGGATTTTATTTTTATTTAGTTTTAGACATTGCGCCCGACCTTCAAAGTTTCGTAAAAATATCAAAATAAATTTTTCAGAAATAAATATTTCACATTTTATCCATTTTACCCCATTACTCTACGATTGCGTAGATCTATTGTTATTATTTTATTTTGAACTTTTATATTTCTTATTTTAGATTGTTCATCTGTATCAACCTATTACTAACTATTATATAATCAATATTAACAATATATTATATTCGATTTTCGGAATATCCTATAGGCTATAGCCATACTCAAACGGTTAAAAGAACCATATAAATGGTATCAACTACATCTAAGTGTCTTTCTGACCAAATTGAGCGAGATGGACGGATAAATATTACACTAATTGAATGGCAGATACTGCATTCATATAAATCCAAAATCTAAAAAAGATTTTTTTAAATGAATATTATTTTTTATATTTCTCTATATTTTACTTATACATATTATGTGAATTTAAAGGAAATGTTGGTAATTTATAATAACATTATACTATAATATATAATAAATATATTGTATATAAATTAAATTAAATAAATAAATTCAATAATATTATCAATTTAAATATATATTTTAAATTAAAATATTTGGAATACATCAAATTTATAACCAAAAAAAAAATCTTTAATAAATATTCTGTAAATAGTAATTTTTTGCCATCGATTGGAAATGTAACCGATATATATTTATGAACAATATCGATATAAAATAAATAAAAAAATAATATAAAAATGTATCACAATTTTAGGAAAAAAAAGCTATTTTGTTTGCAAAAATGATTATTAAGAAAAACTGAATATTTTTGTTTGTAATTAAAGTATTTATTTAGTTTTTATATCATATTTATATTGTATTTATAAATGTTTTAAATTTTAAAAATATTTTAATTGGAAAAAAAAAGTATTTTTGCTTTTCTAGGAAAATCCTCGTAATTTCTAGGATTTTGTCCTTAAAAATAAAATGTTGTAATATTTTATTATATATTTATATGATAAACAATTTTCCAATGTTTCATAAAAATATATTAATTATTTGTATTTTCTTTCCAATATTTATATATTTTGTTAAAAAGCGATGAAAATATTATCTTTTTCAATACAAATTATACTCAACCAGGGTTAAAAGCGTAAATCAAAAATTGTTAAAATTGAGTCACATTTTTTTATAACTTACTTTTTGTTTTATTCTCTAAAAGATATTTACTATAGCGTTTTGTATAATTAAAAATTTCAAAACTGTCGGTTCCTATGATCACACCTGGTGCGGTGTCTCTTTAATAGTTACATTTATTACGTAATATTACATTGTACGGTGGGGTGGGGTAGGGTGGGGGGCACTATAGCGGTTGTAATAGGCTCGATCGTGATCGCAAATGTATCGACTTCAAATAAAGGATCGTGATCTTTAGAATTTGGATCGACGGCAAAAAGTTCACTATCACATTATTGATAGTTATATATCATGTTCGCCGATCATAAATATATAGGAATAATAAACATACAAAAAGACTGTAGGCGAAATAGTCTAATTGAAAAGATATTTAGATTTATATTTACTTATGATATAAATTCAGAGAGGTTTAGTTACGCCTACAAAATTAAACAATAGAGACAACATGTCTGCAGTAGATACATCAACTCGTTAGGCGTGTCACTAATGATCATTAGTCGACTTGCATGAATCTATAGAGATAGTCGTACGAAATGACTGGTATTCATAGATATTAATTATACATTATATATATATATATATATATATATATATATATATATGTGTGTGTGTGTATGTGCAAGCGACTGAGCAATGTACAGTGTGCACCGCATTCCACATATGTGAATACGACTAATGTTGAAGACGAGTGGAGCTCTTGTTGTAGTTAGTAGGAAGAGGTTATTCTGATACCGTACAATGCGGCGCACATATACATGTAGGTGACGTGCAATATCACAGATAGTCATCGGTAGGTAGTTCAGTAATGCCGTTAGTTCATATTCCATTCTCATTCAGTGGATATCATATATGATGCGCGCTGATTGGTTATAAGGTGTTCGACGGACAGTGTCCGTCGGTCACTGTTCATATTAAAAAATCTAGAGTGTCCATATTAGGGATTTATATGACCTCTAGATATATGCTTATAACTTAATCTATAGATCCTATAGGTATACCCCAATAGGGGCGCTGTAACCATGGTGTGTATGTAGGGTGGACCAACCAATCAACATAAAGATTGTGGTAAAAGTGGGGGGGACCAATTCCAAGGAGGTCCCCCTAGATTTAAAGTGGGGGGTGCATACCCCCCGTGCCCCTTGTTGCAGCGCCCCTACCTATAGGATATCCTATAGATATCTATAGATATCGTTTATTTATAGATAATAGATAACGAGCAGTCGTACGATTACGAAGATCCGGGATAACAACGATGACGTAACGAAGAAGGTCATCTGCGCATGTCGGATATTCACCGTCGCCGAGATGCCTACACGTAACGTATGTTACCGATGACGTCATGAACATGACTAATGCGTATGGAATGTTGCCCTTTGTGAACCGTATAGTTATGTATACTACTGTGTATATTTACGAGTTCATGAAAAAATACGAATATAATATATTACATAATTATTAGTAATATACGCCTACGTATTATTAATGATAATAATTTATTATACGAGTGAAATGCCACGCTCGTATCATGCCACACGCATGCGTGAAACAGTCACTATCACTGATAACTTATCCAGAATACATCGCTTTTTATCATAGAGATAGATCTAGACGTTTCTCTCTAGCTCTATGCTTTTTACATACACATATTGACGATAGTTTGACTGTATACCGTATTTGACTGTAGGCGAAAGTAACCCAATACGGACATTTTAACAATAAATGGTCTTAACATTTTATAACCTAATATTTTTATTCAAAAATTACAATATATTTATATTATATGATTATAGATATTATTGTGATTTTAAAATATTATTTAATCTTTTAATTCCATAGATAACGGGGGTGTCCGTATTCGGTACCCATGTCAGAATACAGACACCCTGTGTTATAATAGGGAAACCATATACACTACTAGACAAACCATAATTTATTGATGAACCAATCAGATAAATTACAATTACATTATTTATAATTAATTTTATGAATAATTTAATATAATTTAATTAATAATTAATTTATTAATTGTTATTATTTTATTAATTAATAATACAAGTTAAGTATATAAATAATAATTTGTTTAGATTTAGCTTCATTGGTTATATTAATATTATAACTCACGCGGTTTTTTATGAAAATCAGAATAGTTCACACGCTGTGCGCTGATTGGTTATAGGGTGTTCGACGGACACTGTCCGTATTAAAACATATATAGTGTACATATTAGGGATTTATATAACCTATAGATATATGCTTATAACTTTATTAATATTTAATACAAAATATAGCAATTATGTATATAATATTTAGAATTCTTTAATTTTTAATAATATATTATTAATAGTTATCTCTCTTTCTATCTTTCTCTCCCTCCCACCCCCTCTATCTATATCTCTATCTATATCTCTCTCTCTTTCTCTATTTATTTCTCTCTCTTTCTCTCCCTCTATCTATCTCTCTATCGATCGTATGATATATCATACGATCGATAGAGAGAAATACGGCATAATAGTATACGGCATAATTGTATATATTAACTATATACCTAGTGTTATATCTCTATAATCATGGTGTATACGAGTATACTCGTATTTGAATATACCGAATATATTCATTTTTAGGGGATATATATATATACAAATATATATATATATATCCCCTAATAAAATAACAAATAACAAATATATATATATATATATATTTTTAAATTATATTATATATTATTTTAATTAATTATAATTCGGATATTTCAGCATCAACACAAGAATCAATACGAAGGCAGCGGATGGCTATCCACGATGATCACACTGTGTATGTTGAAGGTATATGTATATATGGGCTATATATATAAATATGTTCTATATTAATAATTAGTATTACTATATACAAATTTATATAATTTGTATAATATAAATATATATAAATATTACTATATATATATTTATAACTGCCTGTGTGGCTCAGTGGCTAAGGCGTCAGACACACAATCAGTAGGACACGGGTTCGAGCCTCGTCCGGACCATTAATTAATTTTATAAAATGGGTCTTAAAATATTATTTAGAAGTGATCTTATATAATTGTGTATAAATAAATTATCGGCTCTCGTTAAAACCATGGATGCCTTAACATGAGAGCGGCTTCGAAGGAACATTAGAGCCATGTATGGTTATAAGTGAAAACTTCATCTAAGTTCCTGGATGGGATGAAAGGACTCCACCAAATAAAAAATAACAATATATATAAATGAAATATATGTAGAGGTGTATAAATTATATCAAATATATAAGACAATTGATTATAAATTATACTTTATAATATATATATCATATACATCACATAAATTATAGTTATATTATTTTATTCGGAAAACTATATTTTCCTAACTACGTATGACTTACGACATACGACGTCGTACTTGTGTGTCTAATTTACGACAATAGTCACTTTTTATTTATATTACGTATACGTAGACATTTTTATTACGTAACTATAGATACAATGCGAGCACATCTTGTATATCATATGGTAACAGCTAAATTGAAAAATACCTTAATTAGGCACGTATCTCTTTAAGAAACGTTTCTCTAGAAACACACCTGCATTCTTACCCCCCCCCAATGGTGCACAAACCTCACCCCCAGTATAAATTAACTACGGAATACAATAACGTGATATTGCTGGTAGCAGACAAACCGGATGAAGGATGAATAACGAACTTCACGATTTATTGTTATAGATAATCATTGATATATATTTCGTAAAATTGCATTTAATATTAAATTCGATAAACAATTGATATTAATACATCTACATTATTGCTCAATACGGGTATATTGTAAAATATAAGTTTATTTTATTTGTAATCTATATAATGCAATAATCCGTGTAATTAATCGAGACTACGATTAGTTAATATATATATTTAATTCATAAATTAAACTGTAATAAACTGCCCGTGTGACTCAGTTGGCTAAGGCGTCAGACACACAAGCAGCATGACTCGGGTTCAAGCCCCTTCCGGACAATTAAAAGAGGTCTTAAAATAATATTTAGAAGTGATCTTATATAATTGTGTGTAAATAAATGATCGGCTCTCATTACAAGTTGTAATTTACAACCATGGATACCTTAACACGAGAGCGGCTTCGAATGGATATTATAGCCATATGGTATAACTAAAAATGTCATCTGAGTTCCTGGATGGGATGAAATAACTCCATCAAACTTAAACCAAACAAAATAACATATATTAAATTACTACTTTAGATTATATCTATAGATAGACCCCTATAAGGGATAGTGCTCGAATATCGATATGCACGTAATATCGACACCCTATAGATCTCATAAAATATAATTCCAATCAAAAAATAATTAAAGTATGATACCGTATGTGGATTAATAAATATAATTATAATTCGTATAAGTATATTTTTTTAATTATAAACAAAAAACAAATTTTTTCGTTACAACTCTAAATTTATGAAATTTGTGTAGTACAATATCGATTCTCAATCATTTAAAAATGTAGGTGATTTAAATTTAAAATAAATCTAATATATCTAATTATATATTACAATGTGCCGAAAAGATGTTGTATTTTTCATAATTTATTACAAAGTTATTAACTTTTAACTAAGCAACATACATTTTCATATTACCGACACCCTAATTGCAAGTAATATCGACACCCCTGTTATCTCAGAGTTAAACAAACTAAATTAAATTTTAAAATAGCTATTATATGTATATATCTACTTAATTATCATAAATAAAATTTGGAAATATATAAGTGATAAATAATAAAGTTATGGTAATTTATTGTTAGGGTGTCGGTATTCGAGTACTCTCCCCTATATCAATTTATATTTTAAATATTTTATTACAGATTAGTTAAAAAATTAATTAATTTAAATTTTCCGAGGTTATTAATATACTTATATAGGTACTTAAGATTATTTATTTTTGTTGTCAATATTTTACCTGACACCTAACATAGTCTTTCTCGCTTACTCTTTACTATTATCGCCACGAGAGTGAGAGAAATGTATAAATTTGGTATACTTTGTATAATGTATACACTGTATACAGTGGAAGCCTATAGGCTTATACTACTATAGTATACCTCATCGTATATGATCAACATGATACTATAGTATAATACCTATAGGTTTACGTTGATTACATGGAACTGGAAGAAGGCCGACGACGACTGCACATCACGAAGAGGTGATTCGTAATCTCGTCTGCTGCCTCGCTGTGCGACAAGGTCGCGACCTCTATTGATGATGTGTGATTGTTCCATTTCAATAGTCCGTAAAACACGGAAGAAACATCTTTATTATGATTATATTGTTTAACATTATGATTTGATTAAATGTGTTAGAGAATTATTTTAACTAATATGTAAGTGTCTAAATAAACTATTACTATTATTATTATTATTGATTGACACATTTGGTAAATTTATATTTCGCGAAAGCTCCATTAAGTTGCATAATTGTTATTGGAATATTCCATCCATCTAATCCTACAATATATATATAATGAAGATCATATTTTAAAATAAGCGAGTAATAACAATAGTAAAAAATAGAATATATATATTCTATTATATAATAAGAGGTATTTATTATAATGGTAGCCTAATTATATTTGAAATCGTTATTAATTAAATATTAAGAAATTACTTAATTTGTTACTTACTTAATTAATTAATTAATTACTCTATATTCATACATAACTATTTATATACGTTTTCATTGCATTGAATTACCGAGTTAACTTAATAACTTAATTAATTAATTAATTACTCTCTCTCTATATATATGATGTATTGAAGTGAATTAGCAAGATTACTGCACACAGGCAGTAAATACATTTATCTCTTAGTCGAGTCTATTTTTATATTAACTAATTAATTATAATCAACTTATTTTAATTAATATCAAATACAATGTTCTAATGGTCCAGATGGCTAATATTAGCAATTATATATATATATATATATATTATATGACTATACACAATATGATATATAGTCATATTGCGCACGTAAGAGTATACAATTGTTTCATGATTTCACTTTAAAATAATTTATATATATATATATATATAATATATATTATTTTAGTTGTACACACACAAACACACACACACACATAAATATATATATATATATATATATATATATATATATATACATACACCATGGTGCACTGTTTACAATATTATTACCTACTAATAGTAGGCTATAGCCTATAGTATACTATAACGTATGGTATTCATTTACATATAATGAAGAATATAGCTTGCTGAACTCTACCGTGTCGGAATAAATGGCCATCATGATTATGCACTTATGTTATCTGTATCTATAATTAGTTATCTATAATTAGTTATCTATATCTGTATATTATTACAATTACGTAATTAATGACGCATCACGTGATTAATGACGTAATCACGTGTACGTTAATGCTACCCTTCATGATAACTAATGATAACTAATGCTATCTACGCTCCTATATCATTATTGTTTAGTTATTTGTAATCTATGTAGGACTTACATTGTAAGTGAGTATTTATTATACCTATCGGTATAATATATTATACCTATAGGTATATCTATTATACCTACCCAATATACTCTAGTTCCATAACTATAGTAACTTATATTATCTTCCTATACACGAATAGGTGTGGGATATCCAATGTAAAAATGTCAATTGATGTTAACCTGTAGTTATATAGGTTTAGTTTAAGTAAACCAACATTTGAAATTTTTTCGAAAATGTTTGTAATTTATTTAAAATGTAACCTATTGAAAATTATTGAAAATATTTTTCAATATTCACAAATTTCTGTATTTTTTTTGAAAATAAAACACGAAGTTTGCAAAATATTTGAAAATAATTTACGAAAATAATACGAAAATGATTTTCGAAAATTTTACGAAAATAATTTTCAAATTAAATGCAAAGTTTTTGAAGTAAATTTTTATTAAATAATTATTTAAATAATACGAAAATAATGTACGCAAATAATACGAAAATCATTTGCAAATAAAAAGAAAAGTTTGTAATTGTTTTAATATATTTATAAATAGATCACGATCGTGATATATTTATAAATAGGTTGTCTCCATGAACTGCAGATACGTAATTTTGTATGAGTAACTAAAAGTCTCTATATTTATAGCATACGTAATGTTGTATGAGTAACTAAAAGTATCTGAATTTATATCATACGTAATGTTGTATGAGTAACTAAAAGTATCTGAATTTATATCATACGTAAATAGGATATACATCTAATAATTGTTTTTATTTAACCACATGTATATTGTAATTATGTATAGATACCTACTAAATACAAAATATTAATTTTATTTTTATTTTTATTATTCCTATATATTTATGAACGGTGATCATGATCTATAACTATCAATATTGTGATCGGATAACACGGTCATGATCGTGATCTTTTTGCCGTCGGTCCAAATTCTAAAGAATATATTCATATATACAATCATTTATTTGAATTCAATGGCTTAAGCCGATACCTTTTGATCGATCGAGCCTATTAGGATAAATGATCGTGATCGACTATCATGTATATCAGTGATGGACCATCACTATATATATATATATATATATATATATATATATATATATAGTATCCTTGTCAAGAGAACACTTTACCAGCTATTTACAACGTATCAAATCTTCAAATGACCACCCCAGCAAACCATAACAGCAGATTTAAATACTTATTAAGATGTTTATAAAGCAATTTTAATCATATTTTCGAACATTGCATGTAATTTAATAGAGCAATGAAAACATTGTTGTATGCAAACAGAGCCGAACCTAAATCTATTTCAGTGATTTCGATACTACTGCTAGCAGCGGTTGGGGCTATTACTAAATTACGTTGCATGCATAGGGAGTGTTATATCTTTGCTTCGCAAAATCTTTGGTATAAGTATACTTATTATAATAAATAACTATATAGAATAAATTCTATATAATATAGGATAACAAATATATAAATGATTTATTAAAATAATGTATTAATATATATATTAATACATTATTTTTAATAAATATAAATCTATAAATTGGATGTCAAGTTATCAGGGGCATTATAATATATACAATGATACAGATATGTGTCTAGTCCCAGCAAACCATAACAGCATATTTAAATACTTATTAAAGTAGTTTTTAAAGACATTTTAAACATTCGAACATTCTGATTTAAAATCTGATTTAAAACATAAATATCATATTTGTTTGTTATATATTAGTAATGAACACTTAGTTTTCATCATATAAATATTAATTTAAAGCATATTATTTAACATTTTAAAAGTGTATAGTTAAATCATCGATATAAAGAAAGTATCTTTGATTAAAGTAAGTATCTTTCTTTATATCGATGAGTTAAATACGAATTTACATTATAAACAACACATAGTTCCTAAAAGTAACCCGCTATAGGTGGCACCAGGGTATTTTGTATACAAATTCGAATTACACGATTTCGCGTAAGTGTTATATCTTTCCTTCGGAAAATCTTTGCTTATACTATATATAGTATACATTATAATTTTATATTATTAATTATAATCATTAATATTAATTTTATATGTGTCATTATAATATAAACATGTAAATCCGTAAATCCAATAAGGTTGTAAATGATCTATTACCATGTCCTTGCTAATACTAAATTCGTTACTTGGACTATTATTATTAAAAATAATCCAAGAATTATCACAAATTATATGGTCAATCTCCATAACATATATTTATATTTTACCTAAACTAAAAATTAAACATTTATTTTCTATTTAACTACGGTAAACTAAAATTTATGATCCCAAATAACAAACAAAATAATAATATTTCAAATTACTCGTATTTCTATTAAAGCGGATATGTAACTAAGGAAGCAATCCTACTCAATTTGCTATTGTGAAAAATAACATTGTTTTTTAAATATTATATTTAATATATTATTGCTTTTTTAATTAAATATAAATTGTATCTTGATACCGTTGTTAAATCAGGTAATTTTAGTTTTTAATTAATTATTCACATTACTAAAAGTTAAACTAGAGCATTGATAGAGCCGCATTATCATAATAATGATTATGTAAACACTGTTTTAAACAGTGTTTAAAACAGCGCGCCGATTTAGACGAATTTATAAAATTATATTATTTTAAATATTATATCTAAAATTCGATTTGTTACTTAGTTGGTATAACCGGTGAGTACACACCGGTATAACTTAGTTATAATAATTATAATAATAATGAAAAATATTATATACTTATGACTTATTAAGTCATGGATTATAAATTATAATTTATAATTAAACGATTAATAAAAAAAAACTACGCCCAAACGCCCGCAATATTCTTTATTCGAATTAGTGATTGACAATCACTAATTGTTACAATTATTATATACAATGTTACATTGATTCATTTATTGAATGTATAATTATTATAATATTATAATAATACATCTATCATCAACTTTATGATTCATAAGGTGTATGTGTAAGTAGTATCCATGTTATTATATATTATAAAAATAATTGTGCATCATAATTATTTCATAATTGAGAATATGACTCATAAATGGAGACTAACTACGACCGGCGCGCGTTCATCTATAGATATATTTAGTGAGGCAGGCAGTGGCGCGCGCGCGATTTGAAATGGTGCACTAGCATTGATTGATAACTAGTGGGAGGAGCTATGGACGGAGCTAAGTAAATATCCTAGACGATATTATAACTCAATACTCACGAGTTGATGTTATATGTGTTACCATTATAAGATTCATATTTCTATTTATAGAAACACGTGCACTATCTAACTAATATTAAATATTAGTAGGGATACAAAATTATGATAATTATATATCCATACTAATATTTAGTAGCAGTTTAATTATTAAATGTATACAAAATTACAAATTATTTTAATTTTAATAATATGTATGAGTCTTATATTCGTGATTGTGATATCTATAGATATATGTGTAGTTACATGATTATAAAATAATTAATTTGAATAATCAATTTTGCGGGGGTTCAAAATACAATGTATTTAAACAATCGCGAAGCTTTTGACCTGATACCATTATTATACAATATTTGTCATATATTTTTCAATATATTATAATAATATTATATTATAAATATATATTTATAATGATATAAATGCAGTGATGGGCATATATAATTTTTCCGTGATCTGTGATCTGGATTACGATCCTGATCTTTTTACCAGCGATCAAACTTCTGACGATCACAAACCTTTATATAATTTACTAAAATTGTATATTTTTAAATACAATAATAATAGTTTACATAACGATGCTTCAATAGAAAATAATGTAATTGATGACTTTTATTTAATTGATAAAAGTGATAATAACCAAATATTAATGAAATAATAATTGAACTATATAAATAACCCTTATAATAATATTGATATATTAAATAATATAAATAATTATAGAAATATAAAATCACTATTTATTAAATTTAATGCAATATTACCATAATCTGCGCCAGTAGAGAGGATATTTAATATTGCAGCGCATATCAATAATCCTAAGCGAAATAAATTAACGATAATCATTTTTAATATTTAGTTATTTTAAAAGCAAATAGTATCAATTAATATTGTGATATATACATTTGTTTTCTAATTAACCACGTGTATGTTGTAATTATATGTACTAAATAAAAAATATTAATTTTATTTATATTTTTATTATTCCTATATATTTATTTACGATCGGCGATCATGATCTATAACTATAAATATCGTGATCTTTTTGCGGTCAATCCAAATTCTAATGATCGCGATCCTTTATTAGAAGACTATACTTTTGAGCCTATTACAAAGCCCATCACTGTATATTAATATATATATATATATATATATATATATATATATATATATATATATATATAGTATATTATATACTAATATATGCCCCACACTAATATATAATGATATATTATATAATATTTTTCATTACTACTCATATATTGTAAATCGTCTAAGTAGGCAGCGTGCTGTTTACGACTAACGACCTTCACCACCTTCACGTCATCGTCTAATTAGGTGAATAATGTACGATAATCTATGATAATGTACCATAATCTGTATTATACCTATAGGTATATCTAGTATACCTACCCAATAAACTCTATATGTTCTCTAACACGTATTCGTATTTAGTACATTATTTATGTAGACGCTAGAGAGTATAATAACGTATAACTCTTGATTGACATGTTGATACGCGGTGTTTCGTTTATTTAATAATTACTTTTTATTATGATTCTCTGATAATAATTTTTTAGTAATTTATAATCACTAAATGATTATGATAATTTCTACTAGCATATATATATATATATATATATACGCTATAAATAATAAATAATTACGTAAATATTTTATTAATATTCATCGTTATTTTATAATATATATGTATATATATATATATGTGATGTAAACGAGTCAAACGTTATTTGTACATGGCTAGAGTCGATCGAGTATTTTTTGTAAACAACACCGATTTAAATGATTACAGATGACTAAAGACAAGTATTCATATAGTTCAAGTATATATATTAATAAAAGTATAATATTCACTCGATTATACTTTGTATATAAATTTATAGATTACATAATCAAAATACTTAAATTTTATATATAATACACGTGCAAAAATTCATACTCTATATTACAATATAATCGTTTATTATATACTGATATTATTTCAAAATCAGTAGCGTCCTCTATAGTTGACCTATTAATAATATTGTTTACAAATATTTGATTTAGTCGAGATACAGTATTTAAACCACCGTTATATTAACGTTAAAGATATAGGATATTTCATTTATAATTAATATCAGTGTAAGGGTGCATTTTTTGTAACATACCAAAGTCCGAACGTCCAATCTGTATTCATTACATGTAGATTCTGATGGTACGTTGGTACGTTTGAGATGGTGCATTGGTACTAAAATTTTCTACGAAAAACGCACCATCCTAACATACCAATTTCAGATGGTATATTGGGACGTTGGGACGCTGGAACGTTGGGATGATACATGAAAAATGTAGTACCAATGCATCATTTCAAACGTACCATCTGAATTGATATGTAATGAATACAGTTTTTACGTTGGTACGTTGGTATGTCTTCGAAAAACGCACCCTAAACTAATAATTTTAATATGTCATCAATTTAATAAAAATCTATTATTAACAATTATGTAATAATAATTAAGATAATAAAATATTAATTATTTCATAAATACATTTAAATTATTAAATAGATAAATAATTTAAAAAATGTGTTTATCAGCTATACTCGGAATACGGTTTATTCTGTTTGAAAACAATTCATAATGCTTAATTCAGTTAGAACCCATATAGTTGATTTACATTATATATATATATATATATATATATATATATATATATATTCCCTTAAGTAATAATTATAACAAATAATCAGTTAGGGAAGTTTATTTGATGGCCAACCTTAAAGTCGGTGGAACGAACAGCTTCGGAGTAGATGATACTTTGAAACTTGACGTTAGATTACAACAGATTAACATATATTATACTAGAATTTATATTTTATACTTTCGATTATATATTTCGACTATACGTTTGCTTAACTAAATTATCAATCAATCAATATATTATATTAGATTAACATATGCTACAATAGACTACAATATACAACAATTGACTACAATAATATATAACAAGCTATAATAGACTTATTATACACAATCAGAGTCTACAATAGACTACATTAGTATATAATAAGCTAGACTAGACTACAATAATGTATAACAAGCTACAATAGACAGCACACACTACACAGGAGGTACCACTGCCCTATAATGCGGATGATATGTACGGTGAGAAGTTGGCCGAGCACTTGCAGTCTCAGATCACAGTTAGTCATCAGTGCTGACTCATCATGCGCACTCTCTCACTCGCACACTCTCTCTCACACACTCTCACTCACAAACACACACGCTCACGGGCTTTATTAAATAACACATGCATATCACAGTGTCACAGTATCACAGTTAGTCATCACACACTCGCTCACTCGTACACTCTCGTGGGGTTTATAACACGCGTATCGCATGCTGTTTACGATAAAATGATACAGATTAATATCGCATTTTAATTAATTAATTAATGTATATGTATTTATAAATATATATATATAATGTTTGTAAATATATTCACATATTCGCAATGTAAAGTTCATTTAGATGTTTATTTTGTTTTTAGGTATAGTGCATGTATTTAAATGTAGGTGTACGTGTAGTGGATATGTTTCATCTCACTTAGATTGTTGCTGATAACTCCCCTAAATGTATATTATATAGCTTGTATATATATATATATATATATCTACCATCTTATAAAAACGATTATATTTTCCAATTTCCTCATTATTCTTTATTATAAAGTCTATACGATATTTTAATTAAATACGAATAACGTTTCCAACAATTATTCTAATAGATATTTAAATGCGAATAAACGTGAAATTACCAAGCAAACCACATTATATATTTGATAATTTTATGTAAATGTATTTCATTAAATAAAATAGAAAAATATAAAATCTGAAAACATGAAACTCTATAACCTATCTGCGTAAATATTTTTCGAAATACACTAATTAAACTATATCGCGCCACTTATTAATAACGTTTGCAGAAATCACTCGACGATGAACTACGAGTAATTAGTGCCGACTTCATTCACTAGGATCACGCCAACGAGAATATTCGCATCTCGAAGCTGAACACCGAATTAGAATATCAAGTGAAACTGCTGCGAAAGAAAAGCAACAACGGCGAATCGAATGCTCGTTAATTTCCTATTCACTCGTAGTTTATATTTCTGATTTAAATAAACATCATTAGATGCTTCTTTTTAACTTTCGTCTATAAATATTTAAAATAACGCGTTATATACATCGTAATTACGCTATTTTCAGCGCTATCGAACGGTATAGCAGCTACTAAGATCGTAGAACTATCGACGAAAGTCAGGGAACTTACTTCAGAGTTACACTCGGAGAAGTATAAGGTGCAGAGATTCATATTACTTCAAAAACAACAACAAGTTTATTTCAATATATACATATATATATATTATATATATATATACATATATTTAAATATTAAACATTGTTAATGTTTATAATTTATGAAAACATGACTAAAAATTATCTATTTTTCATTACAGATGCCATAAACTAATTTAGTATTTACGTTGTTAAATTTTCCATTTTGATTAAACAGTAAACTACATTCTACTTGTAACGAATTATACGCTTTTAATTATATATATATATATATATATAATGAATTTGATTACTATATATAAATTAGTTTTATTTTCCAATTATAAATATCTAAATATATATAAATAGGCATATTATATAATATATGTTTTATTTTCCTTTTATATGATATCGTATCTATACATATAAAAGAAAGTCTATTTAAATATTTATTTATTTATTTATTTATATATATGTGTTCTATGTTTAAGAAAACGGCTTGACAGATTTACAAAATTTAAATAGCTCCTAATTCTCTAGGACAATAGTATTGTCATTGTTCGGATGAATTTTTTCTTTTCCACCGATCATAATTACGTAAAGCTGTCCTTTTAGAGCTATTTTCGACATATCGGGAAATATTTTGATTTTAGAAAAAAATGTTTCACACATAAAATGTATGCGAATGTGAGGTGTTTCGAAAAATGTAGTTATATTCACTTTACTTTAATTAATGCATTCGTAAATGGCAATAAACGGTGATAACGTTTACGTTTTCGCTATATTTAACGAAGTAATTTTTAATTTTTCAATAAATACTTAAATTTAAGTGCTTTGTTATAAATAAACTAGGTTACTTTTTTCCCGAATCAAGGGATAACGCTCCTTGAGTGGTTACTTTTTTACTAAAGCAACTTTATTATTAAAAATTTACTTTTTAACTAAAACAACTTTATTACTAAAAAACCTATACAAATTATTTTTTTTTACTAAAGCAACATTACCGTTACTTTATTACTAAAAGAACTAAACGTTATTACTAAAAGAACTTTATTACAAAAAAAACCTACAAAAATTAAAAATTAATCCAACCTAACCATAACAGTGAACATAACTATGACCACACACATACACACACATATCACTATACTTTTATAGGCTCACTCGGGAAGTAATGCAGCTAAAAAAACCACATACAAATTAAAACTTAACCCAACCTAACCACAACAGCGAAAATATACTTTTATAGGTACACCAAACATAAACCAAAACCCAAACCCAACCCAAACCCAAACCAATAATGCAGCTAAAAAAAACTACCAAAAATTAAAACTTAACCCAACCTAACCACAACCTTGACAATATACTTTTATAGGTTCACTCGGGAAGTAATTCATCTAAAAAAAACCTCCAAAAATTAAAACTTAACCCAACCTAACCACAACCGTAAAATATACTTTTATAGGTTCACTCGGGAAGTAATGCATCTAAAAAAACCTCCAACAATTAAAACTTAACCCAATCTAACCATAACCGTCAAATATACTTTTATAGGTTCACTCGGGAAGTAATGCAGCTAAAAAAAACCTACAAAAATTAAAACTTAACCCAACCCAAACCCAAACCCAAGTGCCCAAGTTACCTTTTATAATTTACTCGATACAATTAAAATTATTAAAATCGAATTATTAATATAGATTTTGATTTTGTACATGTTAAAATTATTATAAATTCAAATTTGTACATGGTGGAGATAGGAAATGTACTTTTTTAAAGTCATTTATGAAGCAAATAATCATAGCAAATGCATATCGGATGGTTACATGTATATCTACTCATCACTCTTAACATTATAGAATAGAAATAAGAATTTTTTTTTTTATAAATTGCAATTTTTTTTTCTTGACCATTACTTGACCATTTGTATGATGAAATTTGATGAAAAATTGAAACCGAGCTGGACACCCAATTAATCTTATATTAATGGTTTTTCTCAATTTAATATAAGAACTTTCGTACTCCGCATCCGTTGAAATCATAATCGAAGCGAACGCATTACCGGAAGTCGGTCAAATTTAACCCTCAAAAATCACGTATTTTTCACTATTTCAGCCATAGCTCGAAGAATATTAAATATTATAAGTTATAATTTATAACATAATATTCTATTTTAATTATCTATTTAATACATTTAAAATTTTTGAAATCGAATCATTATCGTGGATTTTGATTTTTTACATCATTGTATATGTTGACAAATTTATTTTTACATGGCGGAGATAGGAAATAATTATTATAAACTCGAAATCAAGTATAAACGAAATCTAGTATTATTAGGGTTCGGGTAATATTAGTATCGGGCGAAAAAAATGCGTATATAACGTATTTTATGTCGTCCGTATACGCGATATAAGATCGCCCGTAGAATTTTTACGTTAACGAAAATATTTCGTAATTTTTTTTTTAACGGCGGAGATAGGACATTTTTTTTTATAAACTCGAAATTTAAATTTAACGAAATCTAGTATTATTAGGGTTCGGGTAATATTAGTATCGCGCGAAAAAAATGCGTATATAACGTATTTTATAACGCCCGTATACGCGATATAGACTCGCTTACATATCCTCGCCATAGCGAATTTAAAAAATTTAATTTTTTTTAAAATATCCTCGATCAATAAATAAAATAAACAAATATATAAATATATAAAATATATATAATTATAACCGTATAATATATACTCATCACTCGCTAATTATATGATAATTATATACAAATATTATTGATGTTTTATTATCCATAGATTACCTATATATTATTTTTGTCGAAAAATTTCGAAAATTCGTCGCGATGGCTCGCTGCGCTCGCTCGCAAAAAAATGTCAAGTGACGACGACGACTACGAAAACAGAAATTTAAGCCCTTTAATATATATGTGGATAAATTGTTTTCTATAATTAAATCTTTGTTTACATCTACGTTGATAACGATTAGTTATTATTATACCCGGGCAACTCCGGGACGTAGCCAGCTAGTCTATTATAAAATATAATATAACAACGATA
Organism: Osedax fenrisi; assembly: GCA_964019155.1. Lineage (NCBI taxonomy): Eukaryota > Metazoa > Annelida > Polychaeta > Sabellida > Siboglinidae > Osedax > Osedax fenrisi. The sequence continues at coordinate 20,492,600 of OZ025239.1, read as the reverse complement.
GATATATAGTATTATTTACTCGCTCCATTATATTGTGCGTATACACTTTTATAATGTAGTTCTTGTCTGACGTGTTATAAGTTATAACCTGTGGGTAAGTCACATACATATTACCCGATAACTAACTACACTTAATTTCGCCTACTTTTCAATTAGTTTTTAAATTCCTTATAATTTATATAATTATACGAATATATTACGTATATATATATGATTCGTGAGATTAATGAATCACCACCACCACCACCACCACCGCCACCACTACCGCCACTAGAAGGACAAAGAGTCGCCACCCATCGAACAAGCCGTTAGTGTTCAGTGTTATGTAACCGTTTAAATTCACAACTAAATTAACGTAAGCATCATTACGATTACATAATCTTACGCGGAGTTCCGGATGATTCTAATGATTCATTTCTCTCTCCGCTCAGCAAAACTCCGATGACCCCGCCACTAACAGAAATGACATGGAGAAGATACGCAGGTCAGAGGCTAAACTGAACGATTACAGCGGCAGGATTAGCTCGCTCAAGCAGGACTTGAAACTCGCAAACAAGGTAGCGCTACGATACTAACTTTTGGTTATACTCGATATTACGGATATAACTCGTGTATATATTCATGTTAGCGTATTGTTATATCCTAGATCTGAGAGTAATAATAATACTATACATAAATATATAAGCATAGAATATAAATAGAATAGATCAATATTTATTGATGAGATACATTTGATTTTAATAAGAAATAATAGTTGTTTTCGTCTTATTTCATTGTTCCATTAATCATCTACCAGTGAGTAATAAAACTTGTTAAACTGCCTTGTAATACTGAATTCTAATAATATCTCATTCATTTGTTAAATTACCTTTTGTTAAATATCTTATATTATATATAAGATATAATATAAATTATATTATATAATATAAGATACAGTATATCATATATAATACCTTATATCTTATATCATTATTATCTTATCTTAGCTTATATCTTATATCATTACTATCTTATCTTATCTTATCTTATATCACAACTATCTTATATTATCTTATCTTATATCTTATATCATTACTATCTTATCTTATCTTATCTTATATTAAAATATAAAATAATGATACGCAGGCGTTAAGTTTAGAGGTCGGCGAAGGTTACACCTATCAGAAGTTGTTGTCTACTTCGAGCAACTGGAAAGGTAGGGCTGAGCAGATCGCCTCCCTGCAAATAAAGGTCAGGTCATATAGAGATCAATTTGCAATTTAAGCAATGCGAATATTAACGTTGAATATTCCACTCAAAATACTAGCGTGTCTTAACGTAATTATTTTGCGAATTATTTTGTGATCTTATATAATTGTGTATAAATAAATGATCGGCTCTCGTTAAAACCATGTATGCATTAAAATGAGAGAGGCTTCGAAGGGATATTAGAGCCATGTGGTTATACTTCATCTAAGTTCCTGGATGGGATGAAAGGACTCCACCAAATAAAAATAGCAATAACAATAACAATGAAAATAACAATAGTTATTCAATAAATCTTTTTCTGTAAAGGGGCGGGGGTAATGTAGAGATTCATAATGCTATCTCTATATAAATAACTCGATTTGAGATCATATTGATATATAGTCGGTGTTATATGTTTAATATGCTAGCAATTTCAATGATATCGATTTGTTTGCGCGTGGTACAACGCCCGCCGCATTCGATGCTAGAAACTACGCACATGCTATATATATAAGAAAAGTTAAAATATATTTAAAAAATCTTAACTTTGAATATCCATTGCATCACACATGCGAGTGTCCCACACCCAGATTCTCCATAGCCACCTACATTATTATATTGAATCGCCTACTTTCATCTGTCGTTACCTATAGTTCTTAATGAATACATGCATGCGAGAGAAACGTACTACCTTGCATGACGTACCCCAATCTACCCTAAACCATCCTAATATACCCTAATTCTTGCTAAAGCAACATAATGCACTCTAATCTATATTAATTATACATTATTAGAATGCCGAGCTAAAGTTGGAACTGAGATCAATAAGAAGTGTACCCGATCAGATGGATGAGTTCGCTACGACGATACCTGTCAATCAAGAACACAGCCAGCATAGAGAGATCTTAAAGAGGCAGAGCGCTAACAGGAAAGGGGTGATCGAGGTTTGTAATTCCACAGAATTCACATTTTATTGAAATATTTGTCATCATAATATTGTTGACAAATATAATTTATAGAATATTATTATGAACAATTTGATTATTATAAAGGGACGAGCGCAACTCATTTTATCATGAACAAATAATTTATTCTATTTTTGTTATGAGAAAATATGTTTATTTGATTAATTTTACATTATTACATTTAAAAAGTATAATATATTCATCATATATCTATTAAATAATTTTTATAGGCCATATTTTTCAACATTTTATTCAAAATATTTAAAATTATAAGAATATACATTATATGATAACATTTTGAATACTCAATCAATTGAAACAATTTTAAAATTATTATTAACTGTCATATTATGTTGTTTTATTATGAAGATGTATATATAGGTGAAGCAACATGTCATGCAATAATCAATGAATATTCAAGCTTATACATGCTCCTTTATACCTGCATTTTCTGATTTTGTGATTTCAGTTTACTATTTATTATTATAACATACAAATTGTATTGTACCAATTTCTACATTATTATCTATTATTACTACCTCTTATTATTATATTACTAGCAATACAATCATTTACTGAATAACAGATACTCAAAGGTGTTTAGATAAATCTATAAATAGTATACATATATATGTAATTTAAAAATATTATTTCTTTATATTTTATAATTTGTATAATATTTAAACTGTAATTTATAATATATACACAATATATTATATAGTAAATATTATGAATGTATATAAAACAACAAAAATGTATATATATAAAATATCTATTTACTTTAAACTCTATTTTCTCATTTTATTTTTATTATACATACCAACATTAAAAACCCTATAACTTTTTTACCTTTTATAAATGTTATTCAAATATTCACTATTATAAAGATATTTAATTGTATATATATATGAGTAATATAGATTTTTAATGTTTTTTTCATAATGAAAATATGTTATACATATATTAACTATGAAAAGTCAAAAAATAAAATATAATATATTTGGTAAATTAAAAATAGAAATTAGCTGTATAACTATATTGTAAAGACTTAGTGTTTTTAAAATACATACCAATTCGCCTATCTCCTACATTTTAAAATCTATTTATAGAACGAGTGGCGCTCATTCCCTTAAATTACGATTATTTTAAATATTGAGTTGTGAACATTAGAACACAGTTTAATATTTGTTATTTAATACATTTTAATAATATTAAATAATATAAATAATACTAATATATTATATAATAAATATATAAATTTATGATATACTATATAATCGTATATATTTAATATATATATGTGAATATTTAGATTCACAGATTTCTATAGGATAGTGAATCGAATGGCTTTTACTGCTACTTACTGGTAGAACTACACTATTTTACAGGAATTAAACAAAAACTTGACGGATTCTAAGATAAAAGAGACCAGCATCAATAAAAAGAATGCAGAGATCAAAGCCAGGTAATATTATATAACTATTTCCATTGTTCGATTATCAATTGGTGATGAAATATATTTATGAAATGTTCTTTATTGCACTATTTAGCATAAATATTATTCTCAACAAATAATATTTTACGATAATATCTAATATAATATATTACGCCATTATATATAATCAAAGCATAACCTATTTATTTAATGCTTTCTAAATAAGTTGTTAATATTTGAATGGAAATAGAGTAATCATTATTTATATATTAAAGTTTAAAACAGATATAAGTGAGTTTTATGTTACTAGATGAAGTTATATATTACGTATATATCTTTATATATATATTTTATTTATTTAAAAACACTTGTGTATATTTAATTAATATTCGTGTACTTGCTATTTATGATGGTGTTTAAATTATAATAACACCAATAATAATTATAATAATATTAATAGTAATAGACCAGGACGTATGCTAGCTATCTCTGCAATCATTAATTTCCGTACTTGGAACTAGGCACTTTTCAGCAGTATATTTAATTATATTTCAATGATTTTAATTATATTTCAAAATCTTTGAATCAAAGATATCATGGATATTTATTTATTTGACAAATAAAAATGCATTCGTAATTTATAATCGTATTTCTATATTCATATTTTATTGAAATTACTAATTCATTTATAAATTCGATTTGAATCGAATGATATTTTTCTATATTCTTTATATCGATAACCCAAATGTGTATTACATTATAATACGAGTTAATATCATATTTAAATAATTTATGAAAAACGATTTTTGCATACATTTTTGTATTAAATGAAAAAGTGTACTCCTGGACCATGATGCAATACGGTAAAATCATTGAAACACAAAATAAAATGTAAATAAAACATAAATAAAAGTTTCACAAATATCCATTATCAGATGTACTGTCCTTGCTAATATCAGTTATATAATTATAACAGTGATGACAATAACTAATAGCAGTGACAAGTTATGATAATAAAGGATAAATAGTTAGAAATGATAGTATGTAGATTTTAATTTGTGACTTAAGGGGATTTGCGGCCTTTTATGTATACAATGTATTAAGATATGAGATATTTTTTTTTTATGTATTTAAATCAATTTTAAAATTTTTTCAGTATCTAGGGTTTTGATCTGATTTCAATTATGTAAATTGCATATTGTTAACCAATATAATGTTAATAAAACTTGCTTATTTAAAAAAAAAATGGTTCACTAAAAACCCGAAATATTTTAAGACAAAATATTATGCTAAATTAAATTATTTTTTTTTAATTGTTATAATTTTGTATATGTTATACTATGTCTATTACATTTCTTTTAAGGGTAGGCGCTGGAGTTATAATATGTTAAATAATTTAATTTTTACAATATTTTTTTATTATGTATTATCCAAGTTCTGTATTTCATTTATAATATCCTAAAATATTTTTTAATATTTTTGAGTATTTCTATCAATATAAAGTGTTTTAGGAGTAATAATTTATAAATATATTGTGTATTTATGAAAATACTTGTAATATGTATTCTTATATTACGATTTATTAGAATAATCGTTTAATTTAAAAATTTCTAGATTTATTTTAGCATATATCATAGATTAAATAGCATTAAATAAATAAACAAATCACATGTTATATATTTGTTTTTATATTGGATTTTTATATATTTTCATATTTATATATATTATCCATGATTATATATGTAAAAACTTTGAATGTCATTTTCTCAAGTTTTGACTTTTTCACTTAATAACCACATGTAAATGCCAACTACTTTTTTAATTTATATTATTTTTATCTGAAATTTTTACTGTAAATGTATAACATATAAACCAATATAAATACTAATTTATGTTATATTATATTTTATATTAATTAATATATATTAAATAAATGATGATTATGTAATATATTTATAATAAAAAATATTCATAGTTTTTAAACTATTTTTTTTCATTCTTTTAAATTAATTGTATTTATAAAAATTAGTATATATATGTATTAGGATAGTATCTATTTAATAAAAAAAAAATTATGTAATTATCTTTATTAATTTTTTATCCCAAACTTTTTCGGTGGAGCTATAAATAGCATGGTGTAGATGAACTCCAGCGCCTATCCTAGCAAGTTTTATTATACATATAATAATGAAGATACTGTGAAAAATTCATCAAATTTGGTTAATTATTGAGAGGGCTGAAACATTTCTAAGATTCAAAATAAATTAAATTCAATATTTTGAGTAAATCGAGTTTAAAGTTTGACTAGATTTATTTTTAATGTAATGGTAATATTTGTTTATTATTTCTATCTTTGACAACATTTATAGTATTATACCAAAGATTTTCCGAAGGAAAGATATAACACTTACGCGAAATCGTGTAATTCGAATTTGTATACAAAATACCCTGGTGCCACCTATAGCGGGTTACTTTTAGGAACTATGCGTTGTTTATAATGTAAATTCGTATTTAACTATATACTTTTAAAATGTTAAATAATATGCTTTAAATTAATATTTATATGATGAAAACTAAGTGTTCATTACTAATATATAACAAACAAATATGATATTTATGTTTTAAATGCTATAAGTATATATTTATTGAGTAAAAGCTAATTTATATTGCATGTAATTTAATAGAGCAATGAAAACATTGTTGTATGCAAACAGAGCCAAACCTAAATCTATTTCAGTGATTTCGATACTACTTCTAGCAGCGGCTAGGGATATTACTAAATTACGTTGCATGCATAGGGAGTGTTATATCTTTGCTTCGCAAAATCTTTGATTATACTATTATAGAATACTACACTAATATATCCATAGAGTTATTATTATAATATTTATATTATATTACCAATAATTACACATAATAAGCTAATATTTATGACATTTATAAAAAAAATGCATTATTTACGCCATTTTTTACAATTTTTTTTACCAATTAGGTCTTATACTAAACTATCAAATTGTATCATTTATAAGTCTTTATTTGCTCTACAAGTTTCAGAGAATATTAAATATATATTAAATAATACTTTTCTCAAATAAATAAATAAAAAAAAAATATTATTTTCAACGCATTTCAAAAGGCCGCGAATCCCCTTAAATGAATTATAACTGGTGTCCTGTTTTAAAATGTTACTTGGCAGGACTTTACACAGTTTAATAGTGTGTTGTGAAAGTGCGCTACCCAAATCTCTCACAACAATAATCTTATAGTTTGAGCAGAGGGAAGATTGCATATATATATATATGTTTATGTGATATAGTACAATTAAAAAAAAAATGTATAATTATTAAGTTTATATAAAATTATTAAAAACTTAGTGTATAAATTAATAAATAATTATATTGATTTTAACTATTTCCTAATATTTATCAATTATTGTAGATTAATTAATAAGTAATATCAGATAATTCGTTAAACTTTACGAATAATACTAATTCTTAAATATCGTTTACAATTTAATCGCGAAGTTTCTGAAATTCTTCATTTCACAGGAACGTCGTATTACAAAAAGAGATGAATTCTTGCAAGCACGAAATAAGAACTCTGCTGAAAAAAGGCACGAATGACGACGAACTAATCAAAGCGTATTTGGTTCGTATCTAGCGTCAACAGCGACGCCTATAGGAGGTTGAGACTTCAGCTATCGGTCGTACTGACTAGCTCACGTAGTGATGTCTGCGTAGTATTGCGTAATAGTAGTAGAGGTGTTAGTATTGCGTAATAGTTGTAGAGGTATTAGTGTTAGCAATAATAGTAGAGGTATTAGTGTTGCGTAATAGTAGTAGAGGTATTAGGGTTATGTAATAGAAGTAGAGTTTTTAGCGTTATGCAATAGTAGTAGAGGTATTACGCTGTTCTATGGAGGGCATATTTAGGTTTATACATTTAAAGTGAATATCAACTACAATTTTAGCTCATCTAATAATAGCGAGGATACGATATCGGCTCTGGAGTTATCATTAGGTCATATTCATGGGTTAATATCGTTGGATTAATATTACTGAGTTAATGTTAATGTTATAGTATTATCATAATTCACAATTGTAGTATTTTTCTTATTGCAGCGTAGGATATGATCAAATTTTAAAATATTAAAATCAATAAATCTACAATATTTCATGGACGCCTTCTCGTTTTATTTACGATCAATAGCTGAAGTTGTCACGTGTCAGTGTACGAGCTACGCGACTAGTTACCACGGTTACAGATGCCGGGTAGAGAACATCATGCCGTACGCTAACAACTTATCATGTCGCGCTGGTGAAGAAACATCTTTTAATATACCATCATTTAACATTATTACAACATATATACGATTGTTTAACATTATTACAACTTATATACGACTACAGAATCGCTACTATTATTTAGGTGCCTATATATACACTAATATTATTGAGATTATGATTATCTCGCCACACACACACGCGCCCACACACACACCCACACACACGCACGCGCCCACACACACCCCCACACACACCCACACCCACACACACCCACACACCCACACACGCGCGCGCAGGAAGAACAGAAGAAACTAAAGCAGACTATCGACGTCATCACCGAACGACTCACCATCACGCACAACTCTCGTCTCCTCTTGGATACCGAGATCTCGAATAGGTCTCGGTCCGAAGACAATCTGGCCAGTCAGCTTCAGGGCATCATCGACGTAAAGGAGGCCAAGATACAGTCTCTGATGTAAGTTAGCGTCATCGACACGAGCGCGGTCTATGCCAGTGGTTCCCGACCACTGTATACTCACATCATTGGGTTTTTTTGTGGGTCATGAGCCAGTTTCTAAAAAATAATATAAAGGCTTTTATAATAAAATTGACGTTTGGTTTAGAAAAATTGAAGATGCAAATATATATTTTAATATATATATATATATATATATATATATAAACTATACTTTATATTATTCGTTAATGATTAAAGAATTATAATAAAAAAAAGTATTTTTTATTGGGTAATGGTATATTTTTAAATTAAGAATTATCAAAAAAAGGGTCACGGTGAAAAAAGTTCTAGAACCACTGGTCTACGCGCTACCATCACCGTAACGTTAACGTGAATAGTGTATCGATGTAGTGGTGACGTACGGTATCGACGTCTACACATCGCGTGGACAGCCGCGTATTGCATTGACAGCCACGTATTGCATCGACAGCCGCGTACTTAATAGGCGTGAAATCGACGCCCGACCTCTGAGCTCCAGAATTCCGCGGCCCCAATCTTCGCAACTCTACCACAAATCACCGGAAAGATGTTTTTCTTCGGGCGCCGGTCGACCCCTGACCCCTGTCAGAGCAGATATCGACGAGACGATACAACGACGAGATACGCCACCAACGGATCTCAATAAAATAACGTTTTTTATAGTTTATATACGACTATATTCTTTATGCGGTAATATATTTGAATACTAAACTGTGTATCATACATTTTAGTAACTCTTTCTTGATATATCCTAAAACAATTTACGCATGCAGATATATCGATATTACGTAATGATTGAATTAAATTGAATTCAATTCGACATAAACGTATATCACATTAATCGATATATCTGCAGACTTCACTTTATAACGTATACTTAACTCTATATATTCATATACGCGTCTATATCGTATCGATATCGGAGTTATGCGTAATACTAGTGATGAGCGTTGACACCCGATCTCTCGCCCACAGATGTCTTCAACACGAGGTGCACGAGGCGCAGAAGCAGATCCAGCAACACGCCGTACTTATGAAGACCGATGCCGTGCAGAATGATAAACTGTCGCAACTCCTCGCGATCAGTAACGACAGGTAGCGCCCCCCCCCCCACCCCAGTTAAGGAGGGGCGAGCATGCCACCCCTCACTCGCTCTTTATAGTTAAACGAGGGGCGAGCATGCCCCCGCTCGCTCGCTCGTTATAGTTAAGGAGGGGCGAGCGTGTCCTTATCGCGTGTGACCCGCATGATAGTATTCTATTTATAGATTCGTTTAAGGGGATATCGCCAAGGGACGGCCATTTTGTTGAATGTACGTGTATAGGGATAGGGAACGCATTGCCTCGTTTATTTAGTGTTTATTGGGTGTTTCGAAAACATCTTTATTGAATTTAAACATTGTTTTTTGTTATATAAAAATTACATTTATATCTATAATCCTAGAGATAACAAAATTAAAAAAGATATGTTTTACATGTAATAATACATGTAATAATAGACATACTTTTATTTTATTTTTTCACCAATACATCATAATTATATTTTTTAATATTGCCTCTCTGGAATTGTGCATACATATGTTATTTATATATAGCAAAAGAAATTAGGTCGATCGCTTTAGTACTTTTATCTAAATATTCATGTAAATACACAAACATAGCAATACAATTTATTCAGAGTAAAACGCATTTGAAAAATCAACAATAAATAAATTCAATAAAATTCAAATAAATTATAAAGTAATATAATTATATATTCAGCTAATATAAAATCAATATTATAAAGTAATAAGTTTTATTTTTCTTATCAATATATAAATGTTATATTTATAGAATTTATATAAATTATATTTTATAAAATAATTGTAGTATCTATATAAATGTTATTTTTTATTATATCAGAGTGTAATAAAATTATGTATTCAGCTAATATAAAATCAAAATTATAAAGTAATAGGTATATATTCTTATATATATATATAAATATTATATTTATATAATTTATATATTATTTATTATAAAATAAATATGTTCCTTTTTTTGCTTCTCATATTTTGCAAGTTTATATACTTTTTTGTATGTGTCATTATATAATTATTATAAAAATCGATATATATATATATATATATATATATATATAATTACAATAAATAAATAGTAAATATACAAAAACAATAAATCAAAATAAACTATATTTATATACAAATTTAATGGTAATATATATATATATATATATATATATATATATATATATATATATATATATATATATAATTAAAACAATGTAAGACTAATATATATATATACCAATGAATATATAAATCAAATATAAATAAAAATTCAAGTTTTAAAATTGTGATTATATTATATATAAACATTATATAACAATTTATATTAGTTTTGAATGTAGATTTCATAATAATTTCTTTTAAAAAGGCATACTATAACAGATGCTTTGTATGCTATTTCTAAACTTATTTCATAGATAATTTGTTCACAGTTACTAAAAAACATATCATTAATAGTACTTAATAAAAAAAATTCATTTTTTTCCGATTTTAATGAATTTATCCATGGCGATATCCCCTTAATATATTAAATGATACAATAATGAATAACAGTTTGATTTCCGGCTTATATGTTGGAATAATTTTTATATTTTATTGCAGTGACAAATTTGTGTTCATAACATTTTAAAAAATGATACAATAATTTAATTAAATAGATTATTCGCGATTAATTAAAATAAAATATTAAATTAAAATAAAACACAACACAACACTTTCAGACTTCACGATCTAGAGCTGCAGATTCTAGAGAGCAAGTCTGAGACCAACTCGTTCAAGAAAAAGAATGCAAATCTAGAAAAGCAGCTCGGAAGATTATCTCTCGGTTATTATCACCTTTCCTTAAGGGGATATCGCAGTCCGCCATTAAAATCGTATCATTCAATGTATATAGATAGTGGATATATTATCCATATAAAGCTCCACAGACAAAAATCTATTCAATTAATGTGTTTTGTTATAGACAAAGGAATTATAAAGCTCTATAAAACTATAACACTATGTAGCCTTATTTTTACATTTTAATATAATTTATATATAATAATACATAAAATAATAAATTATTTTTTTTATAATATTCTATAGAAAATATTCACTATAAATTATTGTTTAATATATTTAATTATAATATGGCTTCATATTATTTTGTGCATGTATTTTATTAATATATAGCAAAAAAAATGAGTAAGATATAATAGTTTTATGTGTGGTTAAATTTATATATGAAATATATGTAAATAATTATGATGTGTAAATTTATAGCATTTGAAATTTCACTAATTAAGTTAAAAATCAATATTAAAAGTACAATTTATATATATACATGTTTATCTAATATATTATATAATCAATAGTATAAAACAATACTTGTTTCTTATCTATACAATATATTTAAAGTTGTTTATATATATATATATATATATACAGTAATGGGTACCGATCCTTTTTTCATGGATCGGCAATCACGATCCCGTCCCCTATTTATTCTCTTATGCGATCCTTCATTCGTTACCCGATCCTAAGTTTCTTACCCGATATTATTTATATATTTAATTAATACGATTTTATTTCATAATTCGAAGCAATACACACGTAGGTATATTACATATATATATATTATAAATTGTTAATAATTGGTAAGCCTATTATAAATATATTGTATTAATATAATTATATTTCGATAATTATTGATTATTATAATAAGTCCATTGAATTAAATGCATTTATTGAATGTATCATATAGAGTATATCTTATAGAATATATGATATAGTGAATTAATATATAATTTATATCACATATCTACTCATTATACGACGTATGTTGAGTCAAAGTCGGTGGTTTACTTATATCAAAGATTTTGCGAAGCAAAGATGGTTAACTCCCTATCTAAACTATGTAATTATTTTAATATAGTTTTTTCACCAACCACTAGATGAATTATTATTATGTATTATTTTAAGTTAAATTTAATATTATTAATTCATAAGATAATTAAGCTAATTATTAGATAATTCTAATATATTCTAATATACTTTTAATATTATAATATATATGAATTATATTTTTTTAAATATATTTTAAAATTGCGACATTTTCACAGTATTGAAAGTTTACATGTAAATAACAATGACTAAATCGATCTACTTTTGACCTATAAAAATTCGGTAACATTTTTATGATTATATTTTTGATATCTCCAAATAATATTTTTGCGGAACACTTACTTTTCGATATATATCGAATTTTTATACATATCTTAATTTAAGATTATATTAGGGTATTATTTTTAATTTACATGTAAACAGATACGAATCAAAAAATAGATTTTAGTTCTTTCACCCGCCGCATTTGCGCTAGTGTCATTTTTATTTCAATAAATCGGTCGAATGAACCATCTTTCCTTCGGTAAATCTTTGCTTATATGATCTCAATTGATTACATTTTATTATGGTCAAAATAACAATTTTTATTTAAATATCACGTGGTCTTGCAATACCTTGGAAAACATTGCAAAATAATAATCTATACAATATAATAAATACTAAAATGTTGTTAATATTCTTATATATAAATATAATAATATTAGAGTATCGTATATATATATATATGCAATAATAGGGACCGATCCTTTTTTTCTAGATCGGCTATCACGATCCCGATAATTTTCCCTTTTATTATCCTATCCTTTGCCGATCCCGATCCCGCCCATCACTGTATATATATATTATATGCTATTTTATTGATTATATATTTACATACAATTCTATAGGCTTACTATATTATATACTTTATATTTGCAATACTTGTTTATTTCCTAGACAATATAATTAGAGATGTTTTATATATATATAATATATACTATTTTATTTATTATATATTTAAATTAAATTCTATAGGCAATTCTATTTCTATATTATATAATTTATATAAATAAATATAAACAAACCTGTTTTTAAATCATGAATATATTAGTTATAAAAAATTACAAATATATTTCCATTAGTTAGAGAAGTAAATTATAAAATAAATAATTTATTTTATTAATTATTTTTGAAATATGTATCATAAAAGATCCTTTTTATGCTATTTCTAAATTGATTTAATTTAAATTTGTTGACATATACTAAATAACACAACATTAATTAATATTCCTTTATAATATTTTATTTTTAACATATTTTACTCTAAGGTATCCTCTTAAATACATCCGAGAGAGAGAGGGAGAGTTCATACTTTAATATCTCGATATAGTTACAACTTTCAGTTCTTTCAGCTCAAATCATAGAATATATATTTATTTATTATTTTATTAATTAGTTCAATATTTTTCATTACCATGACATTCCATTGATAACTAATTATTGCTGCACTGATAATAGCTCGTAAACCAACGGTCAAGAATTCTATTGTCTGTGACTCTCTGGACGTCGATACTTATGAAGGACATTACGAGGAATGTAAAGTTAAGTTAGTAGTACGCACCGGTATCAGCGAAGCATGGGTTAGCCTACTTTAGAACAGCATAACCCTCTGCCTATACACTCATATAGTTAGTACATATCGTTAAGTTAATTAACCTAAGTAAATCTATTACTAATAAGTAATCAAAATATTGTTAAATGAATTTTGAATAAAATATATTTATTTTAATTATAAAAAATATATATTTTAAATCATTCCATTGTATATTCCATCATATATTAAATAATACTATGGTAAATAAATTAAATAAAAATAATATCCTATATCATATTTTTTTTTACAAAAATCATTAATTTTTATAGTAAAGTATTTAATATATTTTTAATATATGTAGTACATATTTATTAAATAATTAAATTTATTGTTAAAATAAATATAATTATTTTTGAAAATATTTTTCATTCTCATAGAAATGAGTAAATTGTATAGAAATTATTAAAATGTTGTTATTAGGTAATAAGTAAAAGTGGATTCTAATACATATATATCATATTATATCATACATTAACGTATATTAAAAAGGTTATTTAATAAATGTTACATCTACTTCATTATAATATTTAAAGAAAACTTAGTTTTATCATTAATAAAAAATCATTGCATTTATGTAAAGAACTTTATAACTCTGTGGAAGGGAGAACATTCGTATATAATTATAAATATGTATATGAATTATTAATAAACTAATAATAATAATTATTTGTTGTTGTTGTTGATAAATAAGAATACAAATATTATGTATCTCAGGCTTTAAAGGCTTCGAAATAAGATTAATCTTTTCAATTATTGTCGCCCGTCTAAAATCACATCGCTATGGAAATGATATAGAATTCATCTCAATTCATCCACAGCCTCGAGATTCAGATGGATGAAAACGTGGCTCTCAAGGAGGCGTTGAAAAGAGTCATGAATTCCAAGCAAGAGGATAAGAAGCTGTACGCCGAGATGATGCAGGAAACTAAACAGGTGTTCCTGCTCAGTCTCCGACAGTATAAACAGCAGTAGGTCTCCCCCAGCATCGATGCGTCGACCTTTGTAACTATAGTCATGCGACCTCGAATTATTATCCTATTTATAATAGCTATCTATATATTTATAATAGCTATCCGTATTATATTGTTAACGATATAAATATTCATATGTATATATATATATATATATATATATATATATATATATATATATATATATATATATATATATATATATATATATATATATATATATAACTGTAATCTTATTGTTTAGTCTGACCAAATAATAATGCACGCAATACGAATTGTAAATAAAATTATATTTATAAATCATTGTTAATTGTAAATACTACATTTCGCATCGTAATGGTGTAAGAATAAATCGTAATCATCGTCTCATGATAATAAATAAATATATAATATATAATCAATATGTAATAATATATTAATAAATATATAATAATATATAAATAATAATAATATTATTGTATTAATATATAATATATATATATATATATTAATAATCAGGTAATAATTACAAATACAAACAATAAATACAAATTTAATAATTCATTAAAATGGCTGTATTTAAATATTAAATACCACAAAAATAGAAATCATAGAACAATAGTTAATAGTAAAATTGCATAATGTTTTGTTCTCGTGTGTGTGTGTGTAACAGATAACTGACGTAGGACCAGTAATTCATGTAGCAGCTGACATGATTGACATATAGGGGGGCATGTCTAAATAGTTGTAAATTATCCTAGCCAACGCGATACCTAGTACCTGTTTGTGGGGTGGGGGTGTTAAGGAGCAGGGGTACGGAGGATACCCTTAAACAAATATTCTAAAGCTGAGGTCATACTGACAGAGAGGAGTGACGTGATATCAGTGGTAAGCAGGCGGCGTCGATGTCACATGACCCAACAGATAATATTAACGAATCATATTACAAATATATTAAACAATTATATTATTGCGAAAATATTTTTAATAAAAAGTTAAAATTAAATTAATCTGATCATAGAAAAATATTTTTATATATATATATATATTATTAATATAGTTATTGCAATCAATTTATTATAAATTCAAATATGTGTAAATATATATATATATAATATAATATAGTAATATTATAAGTTATGGGTATATTTTTAATTTTAATAAATATAATTAATTTAATCTTATATTTAGATTTGTTAAAGGAGTTTCACACCAACTCGAACGCAATTATTAACTCTAATATTTAAATCCAATATTTAAAATAAAATAAATGCTTCTCTGTAAAAAGATGTTTCAAATCAACTCGAAAGCAATTATTAACTCTAATAATTAGATCCAATATTTAAAATAAAATAAATGCTTATCTGTAAAAGATGTTTCACATCAACTCGAAAGCAATTATTAACTCTAATAATTAGGTGCAAAACCGCTTTTACGGAGATTTAAATAATATAGTTAAACTTTAATCTCTAATAATAATAGTTGATAATTGCATTCGATATAATATAAATATTTATTTTTAAGGTATTAATAATAATTTATTCGTTGAATATATATTATTTATTATGCATTTATTTTAGTTTTTGCCATATCAAAAACTATTGCAACACTGGTTACATAGTATAGGATCTATGATGGTTATTTAAAAATATGTACATTTTGATATAGAACACTTCGCGTAACACACATACAAAATCGGTAAAATTATCCTTCGTTCGGACCTGATTTATTTTAGAATAAATATATCAAAAATAAAAATTTGATTAACGAAATGGATTAGAATGCTATTACGTTGATTATATTGTGTTAGGGTATGATTTGTGTAACCAACCATAGTACCGATATCCCATAGTACAATGATAGCAAGCGTTTTTTGTAATGTCCCAATATACCAACGTCCCATTTATCCACTTCAATAATGGTATATATTATTCGAAATGTTATT
The DNA here is from genome assembly GCA_964019155.1 of Osedax fenrisi. NCBI lineage: Eukaryota > Metazoa > Annelida > Polychaeta > Sabellida > Siboglinidae > Osedax > Osedax fenrisi. Next base: position 20,475,714 of record OZ025239.1, on the reverse strand, counting down.
GATTTATGTTTTTAATCTTTGTAATTTATGTATGTTTGTTATTCATTTTTTTACAATCAACCGCTGTCAATCATATCTTATGATCCTTAATAAATAGCATTTACATAAATACTTATTTACATATAATTGCAGGCGTTTAAGATAGTACGTTTATAGTATAGACTTTATAGACGTTATAGTATAAACTTTATACTATGGTGCATTGGTAATGTGGTACATGGTACGCGTTGTGACATTTCTACTATGTGACTTTGGGACATCGGTATGTGGTACGTAACAATGTAGTACCAATCTACCATTTTAAATATGACAACGTACAAATAGCATTTATATGTATATTATATAATAAAATTTATTAAATTATTAAATAAATACAGATGGTATTGTTTTGATAAAAAAAATGTACAAATCACCATTTAAATGTAGGTATAAATTCATTATAATTTTAGATAAAATTGATTTTCCGATATGTCGGTAAACTTAAATCTAATCTACACTTGTACTTACACTAGCTATATACTATATAAATATCCGTATGTACTCGAACTTTATATAGTTGTATTTGTATAATTTCAGCTGCAATTATTTTAGTACTTTCACTTTAAAATAATAAGAACTAGACATCAGGGTTGATTGGATTTGTTCATTTGGTTTTTTTAACTGGGTTTTTTCGTGATTTTTTCAGTATAATCATAAATAAATATATTTTCATAACAAGGATTAACATTTTTATATTAAATTGTTACTTATATAATTTTATTTACCTAAATAATTTGCAAAGTTAATCAGGAAGTATTTAAAAATCCTTGTTAAAATAAAAAAATCTTATAATTACATTAATATATGTATATATAAAATATTTAATAAAATAAATAATCTTTTAATAAGAGTTTTTATAAATATATATTTAATAAATATTATTTATATATATTTTCTTTAATATCATATAATTCTGTTTGAAGATAAAAGATTATTTAATAAATAATATTGATCATAATAGAACAACATATTTTTTTTTATTATTAATTATATGATAATATTACCAATAAACTATTATTAATAATTAATAATTAATAATTTATTATTATACTCTTTGATGATTGTAATTTAAAAAAAATGATCTTTGATTTTTATTAAGCCCCTATTACACCGAAAAAGTTGGACGATTTTCATAGATATCGAACCGATCTTTCACAGATTTTATCTCTCTTTGTGCGACACCCCTTCCAATATATCACGTGACAATATTGCTATTCATCATTTGGAGATATCTCTAAATATTTAATGATTTCTCGACGATTTCGTTACTGCGCATATGAAAAATCGTCCGATTTTGTCGGTGTGAATGGGGCTTTATATATATAATTTAAAACATTATATATTTTTATATTATTATTATATTTTATTTAAAATAAAAATTACTTTCATTCATTATTTTATTAATATATTCAAATAGTATTCAATTCAATAGTAAATATTTAAATTTATTCTGTACCTTAAAGTATAAGTTTACAGATATAAAAATAATATCTCAATCAAATGTATTATAACAAAGTTTTTTCTCAAAATTATTAAATTCACCATGGTTATTCTAAAATGTTAAGTAAATAAACAATCAAACTAAACATATGTGTACATCATACTAAAAATAATTTTTTTTAAATTCCTATATCTTTTTATGCAATAATATATTAATGAAAAAAATATTATATTTCATTGAAATAATATATTTTTGAAAAAAACGAAAACACCGAAAAAACCCAAACAACCGGATAAAAACCCAAAAAACCGGATGTAATGGTTTTAACATACAAAAACCGAAAAAACCGCCAACTCTGCTATAAATGCAGCGCGACATAGTGTGTCTGTTCGTACGACATATTTGTATCTGTTAATTTACTACGTACTATTCACAGGCTTATTATATATTAATTAGTATTATATTTTAATTTTAATTATATTAACCTTATACAGGCAGAAGATCTGATGAATTCTGAAGCACACCATCTACATTTGAGAATAATATTATATTACCATATTTTATGCTATTTCTTATATAACATGGAATATAAAATAATTAGGATCAACGGAACTTTACGATCAGCGAAAAAAATTCGACGAATATCGATGTCCGTCGATCATTAACTTCACTTGATTATATTGTATTATATGTATAGATGTCCGCCGATTGTAAAGTTAATCTTATATGCTAAACTACAATACAATCAAATTAACTTTACGATCGACGGACATCAATGTTCGCCGAATTTGTCCGTTGATCGTAAAGTTCATTTGAATTGAATTGAATTAATTTTATTACGAATTATGTTCATAATATGAATAGTAGACATATAAATAAATAATACAAAATAAAACGCAAAACGTAAAATAATTTGATCCAATAATTATTATAAATTTATGATTTCTATTATATATACTATAATATTATAATTTTCAATACATATAATTTATATTTTATTCATATTGTATTATGACAATTACATAAATCTATTGATATATTTGTTATTTAATCAAATATATTTTGATTTATAATTAAAAGATAAAAAATAATATATAATGTATATAATATCCATGTATGGTAGTATAATATTATCAATTACTAATTTTGTATTATTATAATATATATAACCTCTTATATATTCACTAGTTGAGCTTTCATGTTCACTTACTCTGGATCCTATATATAAATAATTTAATTTTAATTAATATTTAGATAATTATAATTTCAATTAATTGAATTTAAATATACCAAATAAATATGATATTAACAATTATAAAAGTTTTAAGACTAACCTCCGGTACTCCACGTCGTGTTTCCAATCATTCTTTTTCTACTACCCCTTTGATCCATTAAGAATAAATAATCTTCAGAACATAGTGTATTTTCATTTATAGAAATATCAAATAATTTATCATATTTTTTATATAAATTTAATAATTTACTATTGTTTTTTTTTATTTTTATTTAACCATAAATACTTATCCCATATATATTTAATTCTTTCATGTAATCTTCTCTCATTTACATATTCGATAGAAGCTCTACTCCATATTTCTAGGACCGAGGTAGTAACTTTTTTTATGAAAAGAAAATTTTTAATCTTTCTAGGTATTATCTTTCTTGGCATTTTCTTTATAATATAATATACAATTTATAATATCATTATATTTAGGAAGTAGATTATTATTAAATTTAATAGATTTAAAAGTCATGATAATAATATAAGGTAGGTATATAATAGATATTAGTAAAAGTAAGGTGTAGTTATATGAAATTCAAGTAGAATGGAAATTCAATTTGATTGGTTGTTGAAAAAGGTTATGAATTATTCAAATTCAAATCCATTTCAAATTATTCATATAGATAAATGTAGAAAATATAATTCTAATTATATGAATATACAATATAAATTAAAAACAAAAATACTTAACTAAGATATGTTAACTATATAAACTATTGTAACAAGATGATGTTATTTAATTATATATTTTAAATGTTATCATATATTTAATATTTTTTTTTATAAAATGGCCGATTTATAATGTTAATTGAATACGAAAATATAATTGATCAGTGTTGTTTCAGTATTTTAGTAATGATAGTGAACATCATAGAGAACGAAGTGAACCACTTCGTTCTCTATGGTGAACATTATATAATCGATAATATATAATACCATGTTTGAAATAATATACACAGGTCTTATATATTTCTTATATTAATATCATAATTTTACATTTTTAAATGACATTCCATCCTAATTTTAAATTAAAATATATTATTATTATTTTATTGTGATGTAGTCCTTTCAATACATCCAATAACTTAGATGAAGTGTTCACTTATAACCATATGGCTCTAATATCCCTTCGAAGCCTCTCTCATGTTAATCTTATATATATATATATATATATATATATATATATATATATAGGTTATATTATGATGAAGTATGCATACTTCAATACAATCAAACCATGGTTTATTAGGCACCATTACAAAGTAGTGACAATCCTCATTAATACACGTAAAATGAATAATAAACAATAAAACACAACAAAACGAAAACAAACGGAATAAAGTGGAAGTAATAAGAACGAAATATAAAAGATAATAATAATATAATGCAATTATATATGATTTCAGATGAGTATTGAAGGAGGTGGGAGATTGAATGGATATTATAGATGAAGGGATCCCTCGAGTATACTCGAGTATATTCCAGAGAGATCGGATAATGTATAGGAATGAAAGTTTCGGGAATGTAAGGGTGGATGGCTGTGGGAGAATGAGATATACAGGAATTTTAACGTGTAGCGTAGGTGGTAGAACGAATTAAGAATAACTCAACTATATATATATAAAGGAGTGGAGGAATATATAAATGTATGGGTAATAGAAAGTAGTCAATTTAGGAATCTTTTTCATAAGGGAACCTGTTTGGTAGAAGTTGAAAGGAGTCGGTAGAGGTCTCTACTAGTATGGTTAGATAGTCTAATATTGAACATGGATCATATTGATAATATGATAATTATGTTTAATGGAGCGCTGGGGGAAGTAGTAAGGGATCTTTTATAAAGAAAAACAATAATCAATACGATAACTTATAATTGAATTAATAAGGATAGTACACTGTGTACTGTACACAGCAGATGTATGTTAGCAAAGTATGTTTACGGATATATCTGGATCTAAATAATTATAATTAGAAGCTTTTGAAATGTTAGCAATGGGGCTAGAAATGACGAGAAAATGATAGACCATAGTCGAAAATTAAACCACGATTTGGAACTGACTCGAAAGGTGAACTAAGAAGTTTGTCAAAGTATAAGGAAGGGAATGACGGGTAGTTCGTAAGTATATTGAGGAAGGCTGTTTTTGAGGAGATACAGAAAAAAACACAATTAGTTGAGAATTATTGGAGTGGATATAGGGGGGAAGTATACTTCCTAATTATAATTGAGTTGGATATCGTCAGCATATATGATAGAAAACACCAGAAAATGAGGACATAATAGACATTATAGGTGATATATAGATAGAGAATAGAAGTGGTCATAGGACGGAATCTTATGGGATAGTGAAAATATATGAAAAAGCCTACTATAGATAAAAGGGATATGGCCAGAAGATAAATCACAGAATTAAAAATAAATTACTTGTTTACGATGAAGGAGTTTAGCGATTTGAGGGCACTACTATCAATGCTAATCATCTAAAATCTAGGATGAGGATACCGTGGCGAAGAGAATCACATGCACACGAGAGATCAAAGAGAACCATTTGATAGCATAAGGATGTAGAAACTTTCGCATAAATATTATTCAAGATTTGAAGGAGGGCAGTCTCAGTTGAGAGACCTCTACAAATTACACTTTTCAAGAAATCATGGGAGGAGTTTAGTGACATATATGTCACTATATTAATTATATCAAATAAATAAGTTTACAACCCCATTTATTTGATGGACAACGATTCTTTCAAGAATTTTACTAATAAAAGGAAGCTGGGAGATAGAGCTGTAATCACATAATAGATTAGTGTTGGAAGAAGTTTTTTTAATAATGGGAGTTATGATAGCATTTTCAAAAAAATATGTAGTAGGTTGGATTTCCTACCACATTGGAGAGATATATCTCTCCTATATATTATAATATTAGAATAAAGTATGCACATAGGGGATATAGTATTATATATATATATATATATATATATATATATATATATAATATATATGGAAAGGCCAATAAAGCGCGCGCTTTATGTCCACTCTACTACATATAATATATATAGTACTTTCGCATATAGTGCTTTCTATTTTAAAATAATTATTTACATTAATATCATTATTATAAAATTGCGCATGTGCACGCGTGTACGAGATAATTCCCCACGAAACCACTCCGCACGAGATCACTGGTATTCCATTCCCTATGTAAACGTCTAACTCATAGGGGAGATTTGCACGATATAGCTGACTGTACGACACCCCTAGGTAGTAGTACAGTTACGTAGTGCAGTAGGGCTGTTTTGGTAGTGGGACCTATAGGTGTAACCATATAGGGCTGTTATGTACATTGTATAGACATTATAATCAACATAATTACGCTGAATTATAATCATATTAAATATGCATCGGAAATGATGATATATCAGACGGATATAAAGACGATATATCTGAAATCATAGGGTTACATTAATAAAATATATAAGCGTTGGCAATACATATTTTACGACGATTTAATTGCTTTTAAAATAAATATAATAATACAATAAAAACTACATTAAATTTAATATTAAAATATATATATATATATATATATATATATACATATGTATAATGCGAATACTATATTATATAGTCTATATATTATAATAATAGTGATATTCAAGTAGTGATAAACAATACAAAATACATTAAATTTAATATTACAATATATATATATAATGCGAATACTATATTATATAGTCTATATATTATAATAATAGTGATATCCTAGTGATAAACATAATAAATTAATTATATATATATATATATATATATATATATATATAGATTCCTACTTTATAGGATCTAATACACCTACAATGCAGGTCCTACATCCATAACATACACAACATTCACATAGGTTGATACGGAAGTTCTCTTTTACGCATGAATATGTTCGCCATCAGTTACGGAAAGATGGAAGAACACATACATTATACATTATGACATAACGACAGTGCAATAGACATATAATGTGGCCAAAACGAGCGTTCCACAAGTTTTTGTTTAATCAAAGATCATCAAATTTAAAATTTAATTATCTGTGCATATAAATAAAAGTATTCTTTTTATTTTTTTTTTATTTCCGTTTCACTTGTAACCATGGTTATTTCTATTTACATAATATTGATTTCTTAAATTTAAATTGTTAAGTCGTGTATTTAAACAGTTAGAAATATCAGGTTAGAATTAAATATGATATATATTTACATATATATATTTATATACGAATACTTATGTAATCAGTATATACAACATTATCCCTAGCGTATTTTACTTATAATAAACCATTACACCAAATTAATTCTATTAAAATTAATGTACTAACACACAGTCGGAATATTAAGTTAAACATAATGTATAATTAGTAATAAAATAATTCAATTGATAAGTACTACTTAATTTAAGTAGTGTATAACATAACAATAGCTTTGCGTTCAATTTTTATACTTTCGTAGTAAACAATATCGTTAACCTATCACTTTATTTTATTACACTGTCACTATAGTAAAGTTTATAATGTGTATCGTATACGGTACACAATATTTGAATGTTTTTCGCAATATTTAATACTAGCTATTCCCGAATTATAATGTATTATTTAGAACACATATACTAAAGTGAATCTAGATTATCAAACGTCTATTTAACAATACATTTTTAATTAAAGTTTATATTTTAATATAAATAATATTTTTATGAATAAATAACGCATACTTTACTTATATATATATATATATATATATATATATATATATATATATATTTATATAACAGGACATTTCAGTTGCATTTTGATCGAATTTTAAAGGACATCATACAAAGAACAAGTTCATCATGGTTTGATATTAACATATATAGGGTATACATAAAATCACATATACACGTCTATATAAATATATATATATATAAATATATATATATATATATATATATATATATATATATATATATATAAATACATTTATATATATATATATATATATATATATATATATATATATTCGTAATGTAATCACATATCTAGGCCAAGGTACACTTTAATTCTATATGGTAATCACACTCATTTCGTTGGTAGATAGTATACTAGTTAACGTTAACTAATATATTAGGAGTGTTGTATGTAGTTATACCGGGCATACTTTACTACTGCAGTATTACTATTATAAGTAATATACATATTTAATTAAAAACACAATTGAGAACAATATATATATATATATATATATATGTATTACATTTTTGAATTTGTAAAAACCGATGTTATAATGTATCCATCAATATATTATATTAATTTATAATACTCTTCTGATAATACTAATATTGTTATTTCTATTATTATATGATTACTATTAACGTTACACGAGTTACTATAATCTTACTTGATGCATATAAATATTTGATTTTTAAACAATACACAAAATTTAACTACATTTATGTATCCGGGTTATTAACTAATTAATATTTTCAGGGATTGAAAAATAAAGTACTGATTTACAAGGTCAGAAATGATCAGGAAATCATCCCAAAAAGGAAATATACCAAGAGAAACAATATCGTAAAAGACGAATCCGACGAAAAGATAAACGCTACGAAAAATGGCGACGAATATCTATCGAATAGAGGTCAAACGAGTTCAAAGGTGACGACCTCTAAACAGTACGCTGCTAATAAAGGAACCGCGACCGAAGAGAGTGTCTCGAACAGTACGAGTAGCGTATTGCACGTTAAGTGGGGGCGACTTAGCCCTACCCCTGACGGCTGCGGCCTGGTATACAAGCTCACTCGCGAAAAAAACCCCGCGATCGTCGCAAACCCAGCGCCCCAGGTGGTCACTTCGACCGTCAGACCACAGGTCAAACAGTCGGCGGTCAAGCAGCGACAGCCTTACCGCAAACAAGGGGGCGCAAAGACCGCGTCGAAGAGAGGCTCGCAGGACCGCTTTAACCACGTGCCCTTCCAGAACCCGCTAGGCGACCTAGACCTGGACGAAATCGAGGCTTCCTGCGCGGACGGCGGTTACGCCCCTTTCCAAGACGTCACTCAAGTGATGGCCGAGTTTCACCGTACCGTCGAGGCGAATACGCCGCGTTCGGCGATGAGGATATTCCACGGTTGTTACCGTAGCGATACGGGTTCTAACACGTCGACTTGTCTACGACCTATAGCCTACTGCGACGAGATGCTAGTACACAGTACCGAGGCGAGGCAGCAGTGCGGTTCGGGTGACTACCACCCGAGTTATCTATACGACGATCTCGTCAGCTTCATGCTGGAAGATAACATGGACCGTCTGCAAGCGGTTACTTATCCGAAACTAGCCCTAGATGGCGCGACGACGTCCGCAGATATGGGCGTGTCGACCGCGACGCACGCAACCAGCTGCGGCGCCGGATCCGCGGGAATAGTGCGACCCGTACCGATACGACCTAACGGCTACGGACCGAGGAATGACGTCACCGACGAAGAGCGGTTCGCCGAGTCCGCGTACCGATTCGCACCGATCCGCGCGCACACCGCTCAGAACGGATATAGCGATGAGTTTCTGAACTGCGACTCGGTGACTCGGCTTCAGTACGTGGCGATACGCCGAGACGAGTCGGGTACGGCTAACCTGGCCGAAGTGGCTACCGGAACGCTGACCGCCGATCTATCCGACCAGATGCGGGCCGGAGACCCGATCTACGTACCGCTGTACGACGAGGCGTGTCGCGTGGTAGAAATGGGCGGGGACTCGGTAGACGAAAACGCCCACCTGTCGACCCATATCGACCCGTCGCAGCTACCTCCTTACGCACCGTCGGCACCCAACTGTAGATTATTGAGAGACGTCACGCAGGTCAGAGCTCACGTGATACGCCTATAGACCATCGATGTAAATAAAAGTTTATTAAAATAAACTTTTATTTACATCGATGCTATAGACACGCATTATACAGCGTATACTGTAGTAATTGTATATTAATTACAGTATACAATAGTAATATACTATATACTATATAAATATTACAATATATATATATATATACACTATAGTATCCTCTTTACAGTATAGTTATTATTATATATATATATATATATATATATATATATATATATATATATATATATATATATATATAATTATACCTACTTACTTAATACATATAAATAAAATTTAGAAATATTTAATTGAGAAATAATAAAGTTATGATGTCGTTATTGGAGTACTTCCCCTTCTGTAGTAATGCAAACTGGTTCTACATTAACATGTCTTCACGACTATCACCGATATATATATATATATATATATATATATATATATATATGTATATATATACATATATATAGGGGAAAGTCTCCGATTACCGACCCCTAAATGAGTATTTGTAATAACGTATTCAATATTAAATATATTTATTTTAAATTTGTAATTAGGGTAATATTATGACAATGAATAATGTGGCTATTTTAAATTATATGATATAATTAAATTTACAAGAATAAACAGAGGGGTCGGTAATCGGATACATGTGCCTAATACCGACCCCCTTCTCCTATTACCGACCCCTAAAATAATCGTAGTATAAATAATTGTAGTATTATAATATCCAATAAAAATAGTAGATATATATAAATATAATTAAGTATAACATGCACGCAATTTATTTGTATTGAATTTATGTTTTAATAGTAATATTAAATTTAAATTTAAACTTTATAGTAATTATATTAACATAGTGTATATTATTATTTAATATTTATTTATTAATCAGTATGTATATAATCAACTTAAATCATGAATCCTAAATCTATATCAATAATACATAAACAACTTACGACATATTTTGAAGTAAAATACGAATCTATTTTGAATGGATATTATAAATCACATGGGGTCGGTATTAGGGTAATTTAGGTGGTCGGTAATAGGAAAATCATATGGGTTGCTATAATTAAGATATATTGGTCAATATTCATTCAAATTAAATTATTTTTATAATAATAATAAGCATTTTATTGATCTACAATATTATGCCGAAAATTAAGTTTTCTTTTAATTAATAAAGTATTTACAATGATTTAAAAAAAATTATTATTAAAATATTTAAAAAGTAAAAACAGAATATTACATTTTATCAAATAACAATTGTAAGATTAAATATTTAAAAAAAAAAAATAATTATTCATATTTAGCATTAAATTACTAACAGTTCATATATATATTATTTTTTTGATATATCTTATAGTTACTGAGATACGAGAGGGGGTCGGTATTAGGAGGGGGTCGGTAATCGGAGAATTTCCCCTATTACGATATATCGTACACATCTCATAGGTTTACGTTACGATAATAGTGCATTGTTAGCGGTAACTTTATGTACGCGCGAATTATAATTATATTCATTAGCATTTAAATTAGTTAGACAATACATTATGTTATATAATAATTGATGACGGGAATATACCTTTATAACGTGTACCCCTTGCTATTGATTAGATAGTTGATGTATACGATCAGTGGCTGGGAAGAGTGGCAGCACCCAAAATGAAAACGGAAAAGGAAGATTAATAATTATGAACTTTAAGAAGGTTAATACAGAAATCAACTATGTAAATACCTATATGTATATACCTATATAGATCTCTATACACTGTATAGTATACAGTGTACCTAAGTGGATATACATTCATTTAAATATATAGATTTTATAAGTTTTTAAACACCTATATACCTATATATATATATATATATATATATATATATATATAGTAAAAAGTACACATAATTCTATATTGTAAATTATAATCTAAAATATATCTCATTATTTTCACAAATACATATTATAAACAGGATTAATCATTTTGTGGAATTAAAATTAAATATTCACTTTTTAATAATTAATTTAAAAATAAAATATATTTATCACGATTATAATTTATATATATATATATATATATATATATATATATATATATATATATATATATATTATCATTAAGTGATGTAAATGAAATAATAAATTAACAGAATAAAGGAAAAGAAATTTCAAGTCTTGAAAATTCTAAATTGCAAAATTGAAATAATTAAACTTATGTATCGAAGTTTTCTATATAATATATTATTTATATACAATTATTATTAATGTAACGAACCTCCAATGATGAACCTAAATAGTAGGAATATAGTATGTATATAGTATGTATATAAAACTTGTAAATAATTGTATTATATTTCTAATTATTAAATTAAAATAAATATTAAATATCAAAAATTAATTCATCTTCCTTACTTGATATTACATAAATAAATTATTGCACAAATAATCTGAATGGGAAGCATAAGAAGACGATGATTAACTTTGCGGAATACACTATAGAACATTCTGGATTATAAACCCAAATATAAACCCATACGTAATCAAATATGCATATGGTAATAAAGCGAATGTATAGATTACAGTAATACTTATCGTATGGGTATTGTAAACCTACATTGGAAACAAAATGGTTTTGTAATACACTTGGTGTACCTATAGGTACATAATATAAAGTTTACCTCGCAATAAAACGGAGAGAACTGTTATCCTGATGGTGATGAATGCGCTAACTTTTAATATATTCTAATCGTGTATACAATATAAATATTATATGTTTTAATAATAGATACAATATAAATTATATGTTATTAAATCTTATAAAATATCTATAAATTATAAATTTAAAATTAAATTATATAAATTAATATATAGGACCTAACAATAATATAAATCATATAATCTTCAATTTATCTGATTATAATTTTTCCTAATTTATTTTTAGTGTATGAAATATTGTATATTTTCATTAATATCCTGATATATCTATTATTTATATGCAGTTAAATAATATATATATATATAAATTAATATAAATGTAATGTATACTTCAACAACTAAATCTTTAAGTGCCAACATACATTCTACATATCCAATTATTCTAAGTTTGATGTACAAATTCAATATATTTTATAATTCTCAAATTATTTATCAGTTCACATAATCAGTTTCATATAAATATAATCCTAATCGATTGGATCCAAGAGATATTATTAATTTAACAATCATAAATATTATGTGAATATTAATAATACTATTAAATTAAATCTATTTTTACATTAGAAAGAGTCGTTTCTAAGCAACTATCTTCTTTCCTGACTACTAATAATATACTTTTCTATATCCAAAGTTATTATGTATCAAATAAATCGTTTGGAACAGTAATAACAAAGGTTACAACACATATCGTAATTAACCTTAATAATACATATGGAACAATTGTTGTTCTATAGTAGTCCTATACTTGATCTAAATGCCAAGTTTAATATTATTGACCATAGTCTTCTTTTACCACGCTACTAAGATAGGTATCACCGGTAATGCACTAAACTGGTTTACTTCGTACACTTCTGACCGTACTTCTTATATTAATATCAATGGTCACATATCATCTCTTCAAAATACACTTTACGGAATATCCAAAGGCTCTGTATTAGGACCGATTATTTTCAATATCTGTCTCATTCCTATTTTTAATATTATTTCTAAATTTCTCCTTATCTCCGTTCACTCATACGCAGATGAAATACAACTTAAGGGTCAAATCTACTTCCGATCTAAATATTGCTCTAACTATTGTATAACTATATTAAATCAAAATGGTTTCCAAACATTCTTTATGACTTAATCTCAATAAAACAGAATCTATATTTCTTCATATCCCAAATGCCAATTAACAATCCCACCTCTTATCATGGTTAACAAACATGATATCCTATATTCTGTATCTTGGTATTTATTTCGATAGATTTCTATATGTTCATCGCCACATCTCAAATCTGCTCTATAAACTTTCATATTCACTTTTTCCATAAAATCCGTAGGTAGTAATAATAGTCCTAATTACATCTCAACGAGTGTATCTTTAATTCTCGTTACATATTTTAGATAACCTCTTTTTGATTAATTTTTAATATTTATTTTTCTCTTTACCTGATTATCAAATTAAGAAATTACAAATACTACATAATGCGTTAATATGATATACATTATTAATCCTTTATATTTACAAAATATTCGTGCATACTTACTTACTTAAGTCTAGTGAATTGTATTGGGTCCAGAACGCTTGCATCAATACAGCTTCCCCATCCCTATCTTTATCCATCGCCATATTTAGTAGTTCTACCTTTTTAGATTTGCACTGGCTGACATTTCTTATCCAGCCCGTTCAAAGTCTAAATCGTGTACATTCGTATAATCCTCACTGCACATAAATGTGATGAGTAATATGTCTAATCTTCAGAGTGTCCTTCTTTTACAATCGGGAGTAGGAGGCGTGAGGGGTTTTTGGTTAGTACTGGGGTTTTGGTTAGTGCTGAGGTTTTGGTTAGTACTGGGGTTTTGTTTAATGCTGAGGTTTTGGTTAGTTGTGGGGTTTTGGTTAGTACCTGGATTTTGGTTAGCAATGGGGATTTGGTCAGTGCTGGGTTTTGGTCAATTAATGCGACAAATTCGTAAAACTCTGATAATTATAAAAAAAGTGTACATTGATGGAATATAATTAACACATGTTAACTTATTTATATTTATAAATTTCATAAAAAATGTAATATTGATGACAAATTAACTATATTTAGAATAGGTTATATTATTATAGAAAAAGTACCAGAAAATTTAATAATACATTTCGACTACAATTTAACTACATAGTGGTTTATAGTGGTTTATAGTGGCCTGATGAGTTTCGTTCAAATACGTACATTAGTTTTGTTATATCATTAGTCAACCTATATGTTATTTCTAGAAGCCAACCGTATAATTATTTTCGCCTGATTGCATCTTCTTTTCCGCAGCTTACATAAATATTCCAATAATAACATCCGTACGATAGTGAGAGAACTATCGATTTGTATAAATTAAATTATTGAAGATTTTCCACATATTTTGTAATATATGCTATAACCTACCATTTATAATGTTACAGTAACCAGACGTATTTAATTTAAATATCGCATCTACCGGCATGTTTTAATGTATATTATATGTATTGCATGGCTCCACTTCTTCTAACTACATGTACTGTGTTAAATGTAGGGGAGGGAAGGGGGTAGTGGCCGTTTTAATTAACGCTTAAATGGTGATTGATAGGATAAAAAGTTCTATATACAATATTTAGATAATCTAAATATCTATAATATATAGTACATTTTTTTTTTAAATAATTAATTAATTACTCTAATTTATTATATAATCATTTTTTGTAAAATTTTGACAAAAAACATGATTATATATATATGTATACTTATTTATATGTAAGAGTATGTGTATATATAATTAAATCATTGAATCAAATAAGGTGCGTATGCATCATAAATATAATTATTAAATATTACATAATTAAAAAAATATAAATCGAATACATTACGAGACACCTATCGCATTTTCTGGTACTAGCGGCCACTACTAGAGCCTTGCCTTATTTTAGTGCTTTTTTAATGCAAAATCAAACGTTTATATTATTAGGATAAACACTTTATATATAAAAGTTAAATAACAGTATTCTAGAACTATATGATTTCTTGTTAATTCAAAAAAATAAGAGCCTAAAATGCAGTATTTATCGATATATTAGAAATCTTCTGAGGCATATTAATTATCGGCCACTACCCCCTTCCCTCCCCTACATGATTCATGACTACACGACAATTATTCATCGATATCTATCTATACATTATACACCGTTGATAGTGACATACCTATGAGTCATAGTCGATGACCACTGTTTACTATTATCTTACTTTTCTTATCACTAATTCTGTTCCATAAGCGAATGCACGCTTCGATAGTCGATCCGTCAATTATCGAAGCTCTTCGTCGATATCGATCATTAGCGAATCTTATGTTTCATATCTTTCTTTCCCCAATAGATATCGATGAATCATTATCGTGTATTCATGAATCATGCAAACTTTGTTATTTGTAGGACTTTTATTTTCCTACATATTTACTGTATGAATAACGACATCTAGTGTGACTACCCTAAGGGTAATATAACATCACTATTAGATAATATGTATATCAATTACAGTGAAATATATTTGATTCACCACTCGATATCTATGGTAGTGTATTGACGCCACAAATTCCAAATCGTCATGATACCATAAAACAAAATTAAATATATTTACATTTATTTAATAATAAAATATATTTTCCTCTGTTTCCAATTATTTCATGGTGCAAGCATATATTTAATTTGTACAGTTGATTTAATATAATGTTGTTGTCAATAAAATACTATTCCTCAAAGTGATTTACTTATTATATACTATTCGAGATAATCTCATATATGAGATTTATATATAGAAAAATAGGATGTAATAAATAGTGATAATAAATATTGTGTAAATAATAATAACTAGATTAATGGATGTATTGCGAGAATTTTAATTTAATAATTCAATAATTGTGCCGCATTAATAATATTACTTAGTCAATTGATACGCTAAAAAACAATAATTGAACCTTTTATTGCACAGTTGAGTGATTATATCGTATAAGCTTACGAACTAAGATCATATAAATAAATAGATATATTTAGTGGCGGATGTATTTAATCATTAGAAAACTAGATATATCGCTGATGAATAGGGTCGCTGGAACGATGGTGTGTATGTAGGGGGGCAACCAATCAAAATAAATGTTGTGGCAAAAGTTGGGGGGGGGGGAGGGCATATCCCCCCGTCCCCCCTGTTGCAGCGCCCCTGATGAAGTATACTATGTATATATATACATTTCGGAATAATAGCTAAATTAATATAGAGTTATAAAGTATACTTTATTACTCTACACTGTTAAAAATAAGGGCATAACATTATGAATTATACGGTATAACATATGGAAATACGAGTTATACCATACAATTACGTTAAATGGTATAAGATCACATATTATATGGTATAGAATTTGATTTTTTTAGTTATACTATATAGCTTAATTGAAATGGTATAAGATCACAAATTATATAGTATAACATTTGTTTTTTTTAGTTATACCATATAGCTTAATTTAAATGGTATAAGATTACGAATTATATGGTATAACATTCGTAATTTTTAGCTATACCATTAGCTATTAAATATAATGGTATAACTTTATAAATTATATGGTATACAATATGGAAATAGGCCTACCAGTTATACCATAACATTTTAAAATTAAGTTTATATTTGATTGAAAATAAAATGTATAAGAAATATAATTCATAATAGTATCCTTCATAATATCCTTAATATAACAGTTTACTTATTGTTGTGTTAAATTATTATAGACATAGCATGTATTTCTTCTAATTGCAATTAAACTGGTTTTCAGAAACTATATAGATTCCCCATACGGAAATATGTATATATATACATATTTCCTATATTTCATATACAAATACTTATAATTATTCGAGTATATGTATATATATATATATATATATATATAAATAATTCCATTTTATTTATTAACATATTCTATTTCCACTCTACACTCAACATGAGAAGCATCTATTTTTCAACACATTACAATATACATAAGGTATTTATACTACATTATATATATATATATATACAAATTATATCATATTATATATAATAATATAAAAGTTTATATAATATATTTATATATTATTTATAATATATAATTAAATTGTTAGAATATAATTATATAATTATATATATATATATATATGTTATAAAGTCAAAGTTGTAGATAGGTATATCGATTATGTAACATACATTTAAATCTATTTAGCATTATGTAACATAAATCGATATATCTACATTAAAACTTTAAACTATATTTCGGTGTCTCGCTCTGTGTTAATTGCATAGCCATAGCCATGTAAATGTTTATTTTTCTGGTATTTTATATTGTTATCGTCTGTAAAGTATATTTCGTTATTTTTCTATAGAATAAATTCCACTCGGTGAGATTGCCTCATTCTTCGGTCTGCATCTCATCGGGTAGGTACTATTATTATTATTATTATTATTATAATTAGTATTATGTTATATTATTATTATGTTCAACAGGTTTTGCTTTGATTAATAAACTGTATTAGAACATTCACTTTATTACATATATATTATAAAATTATGATAACTATATGCTATATATTAATATGCAGGTAACTGAAGAATTATTTGCAGAATTTCAAATTTCACTTAAAATATTAGAAAAACTGTCGGAGAGGAATAGTGAGTTGATGGGATGAAAAACCTATAACGTATATATACAAATATATAGACGAATATATTGATGTAGGTACTACTAGGTGCGCTACTACGCAAACTGGCCAAACAGGTAATTTAGTTATCTAATTAATAACATTAGTTAAATATCTATATAAAATAAATATGCAATTATATTTTATTAGTCCACGGATTGTATACTATATATATCCATATATGTTCAATTATTTATTTTATTTTTAACACACAATGTAATTAAATTTAAATAATATTACTAATAGGTATATATATAAATAATGTTAACTGTTGTACACAGATTATCAATATCCTTATATCCTTAATCAAATATAGATTAAAAAGTGTATAATTAAATATATAATATAATATTTCCTAAAATAGATGCAGGAATCTTATATTTTATGATGGGAGTTTGCGAATTATTGAAAAATGAATTTACAATGAAAATAAATATAAGGTTACTTAATAATTACTTAATACAAATAATTAATTAATAACTATAGATTTAATATAATAGTTATTTTATGATTTTCGTATGCTAATTCAAAAGTATAGTATACCTTATTATATATATATATATATATATATATATATAACTGCAGTAATTATTAATTACTAATTAATATAATATATTGGATTTTTCTAATTACAATTCGAAAGTATACTTTATATAGTATTATCAAAGATTTTGCGAAGCAAAGATATAACACTCCCTATGCATGCAACGTAATTTAGTAATATACCCAACCGCTGCTAGCAGTAGTATCGAAATCACTGAAATAGATTTAGGTTCGGCTCTGTTTGCATACAACAATGTTTTCATTGCTATATTAAATTACATGCAATATAAATTAACTTTTACTTACTAAATATATACTTATAGCATTTAAAACATAAATATCATATTTGTTTGTTATATATTAGTAATGAACACTTAGTTTTCATCATATAAATATTAATTTAAAGCATATTATTTAACATTTTAAAAGTGTATAGTTAAATACGAATTTATATTATAAACAACTCATAGTTCCTAAAAGTAACCCGCTATAGGTGGCACCAGGGTATTTTGTATACAAATTCGAATTACACGATATCGCGTAAGTGTTATATCTTTCCTTCGGAAAATCTTTGGTATTATCATATATGATATTAACTGTATACAGTTTCTTATAATAAACATATTTGTACTATTATATAATATACAATATTATTATATACTCTAGTATACTATATATATATATATATATATATATATATATATATATATATATATATATATATATATATATATATATATATATATATATATATATATACATATTACTTATATACATATTTGAATTTTAATTGCAGGAAATAATGACTCCATATATCAGAAAAGAAGATGCTTATTATGTGTGTCGATAATTGTTTGGTTTTCGTTCAAAATAATTTATTTCGTATTTTATTAAGTGGTATTGTTAATTTTATTTGTTTCATAACATGTCCTACAAACATTAATTGTTTATG
This sequence comes from Osedax fenrisi, assembly GCA_964019155.1. NCBI lineage: Eukaryota > Metazoa > Annelida > Polychaeta > Sabellida > Siboglinidae > Osedax > Osedax fenrisi. The sequence continues at coordinate 20,456,133 of OZ025239.1, read as the reverse complement.
TAATTTTGTATCACGTTATTTATTTTAAAATGTATCTGTTAATTAACAATATTTTTACACCAAAATATGTGGTTTTTAGAAAATAAATTATCATTATAAATGTCGATTCCATATATAAATTAATAATATAGAATAGTAAGTTATTATAAATACTGGTATAAATTTAAATAAAATATTGTATAACTTTTAATAAATTATGATATAACTTTATATAATATATGGTATACATTTTAATAAATTATGGTATAACTTTAAATAAAATATAGTATAACTTTTGGTATAACTTTATATAATATATGGTATACATTTTAATAAATTATAGTATAACTTTATATAATATATGGTATACATTTTAATAAATGATGGAATAACTTTATATAAAATATGGTATAACTTTTTATAAAATATGGTATAACTTTATATAATATATGGTATACATTTTAATAAATGATGGAATAACTTTATATAAAATATGGTATAACTTTTTATAAAATATGGTATAACTTTATATAATATATGGTATAAATTATGGTATAACTTTATATAAAATATGGTATAACTTTTTATAAAATATGGTATAACTTTTTTAATTAGTTATACCGTAAATGGTATACCAGGACGCCACGGGGTTATACCATTTTTTAATCAATGTTATACCATTTATTTCTAACAGTGTATTGTAATACATATCAAGTTACTATAAACTTAGATAGTAAGCGTACCGTATCCTGTCCTCAATATCGCCTACTTGATAACCGACAACCTACCCATAGGCAGGGCCGGCTTAAGGGGGGGGCAAACCGGGCAAATGCCCGGGGCCCCACATTTTGAGGGGCCCGTGAATTATTTGAGAAACATTTTGTTTACTATTTATATAAAAAAAAAATTTCTTAACTGTATTTTTCTTATATATTATTAATTATAATTAAATAAATAAAAATAATATAATAAATTAATTAAATAAGAGTCATATAGACCGATATGGTGGAATGAAGATGTTGGAGCACATGCTAATAGTGATAACCATAGATCATATCACACATCTCTGCTTGTAAAATAAAATAGTATGAGACGGATTGATAAATAATTGTTTGTTAAACTAGAAAGTGATAAATTATAAACGTATTAAGGTAATATTAACCATAATGTAATCTTAACAATTTATAATTCTATAATTAGTTTACGAAAACTCAAAAAAAAACGATATTCTATATAGATTTATTATTATTATAGTAATTAAAACTAATTAGATATTTTCAAAATATTTTTTCTCAAAAGAATTAATTTTCTCTATCTACTTCTCGTATTAATAAAAGGTATATCTTCTCATAGTGTATATATTATTATAATTTTGTTAGTGTAAATAATATATATAAATAAATATATAAATTTATAAATAAAATATAAAATATATAAAATGGTTTTAATTTAAATGGGAATATTCTGCTTTATAGTATTTTTAATAATGATTAAACTCATTGATGAAAGGGAATGCTGTACATACAATTTTCAACAGACTATTATTAGAGAAAGAAATTATATTTATTGAAACAGATATTATTCATAAATATATATAAATAATCTAAATATAATACTGAAGGCATTTTTGCAAGTATCTAACTATAGTTAGTATATATATATATAGTCTATATATAGTACTAGTAACTTACAACTGAATGTTTAGACTTACATCACCCTCATCTATATATTTATATATATATATATATATAAATACACATAATGGCGATATTCTTATTGGAGAATAGGTGATAAGTTATCACTGATAACTTAATAATTGAAGAAATATAAAATTCAAAATATTATATTATATATCAGTGTACTCAATTCAAGATATATCACATAAGTCATTGGCATATATACCAAGTTAGGTAGTATTATTATATATGTATTTATTGATGTACGTTAAGATTCATTATCACATTGGTAAATATTTAGCTAACGATTTAGTAGAATTTTTTTAAATAATAATATAATTATAATAGATTATAGAGCTCAAAGATATAAAAAATCCAGCAATATGTCTAGAAGATTCAATACAATGAAAAATATCATAATATACCATAGTACATTGTCAATATGGATATCCATATTGCGCTATATATTCCTTAAATATGGTTGGGAAAAATACCGTTGAATCTTCGACAATTGTAGCAATATTAATTGCTATCATCACAAATAAATATAATTTATTTAGCCAAAATAAATAAAGAATATATTAACATCTACATTAAAGAAGAATATAATATGTTTTATTAAAATCATTATCGAATATAATATGGTCATCACAAGTAGATTTTATTAGAGCAGTATCTTGTGGATTTCTCAAAATGACATAATTTATATCTGATATTATATATGTTAAAATATTACGTAAATAACATTACTATAGTAATCTCTATAATCTAGTAAACTCTATAGAGTCAACGTATTTATTCAATAAAGTGCAATAATTTGAGACTTCAATATTATGAAAACCGTGGAGCTAATTACTTTGTAGAATAAAGTCGATCAGAAAAGTATTGCAATTAGGTTAAATTGAGATAAAAGCGATAATAAAAAATATTGATATACTCTCTAAATATATAGGTGAGAAAATAAATGATTATGAGGAGTTGATTAGAGTATACAAACAAATTACAAAATAATTAGTATAATTGGCTAGATATATATATATATATATATATATATATATATATCCAATTGTAGACATTTTGATCCTAATATATATAATTGTAAATAATTACACTTGAGAGAGAAGCTTCTCTAAACTTAAACTTATAAATAATTTTCTATGAAAGTATCTGACACAATAAATACTTTCAAGTATGTAAAATTATATTTATAATAAAAGCTAATTAATTAAATTTATACTGCATAAATAATACTGATTTAGAAGAGGAAATCGAGTAAAATAAATATGTGATCATATCATTTTAACTAATTATATTATTTACCCTATATTTATATAATTTTTATTAATTAATTTGTAAATTATAAAATATTACATTGTAATGATTTTAAGTGCACCCATGGGTATCATAATATCTATTTACATCCATAGCGTGAAGGAGATCCCGCTATATACTATATTCATCTTAAGTGGGTATCCTTCACACGTGTGATATCGTGTATACATGTATACATGTAAATATATATGAAAAAACAAAATGTTTTAAAGATTATAAATATTTTTACATAATTTGATCACGCATAATAGAATAATAATACATCATAATAATATATATATATATATATATATAAATACATTGAAGAGTTATAGATATTAGTTATTTTTAAAATGGCCCATTTAATATATTATGACATTCTTATGGGGCCCATACGTTTTTTTTGCCCGGGGCCCATAGTATGCTTAAGCCGGCCCTGACCATAGGCATATATAGCAATTACTAATTAGATTTACCAATATTAAATATTTTGTGATGAAACTTCACAAATATGTTTAATATAACATTTATGACATACTGTGAGCTAGTTAGCAAAACTTTCAAAAATGGTCTACCCTATTGTATATACCACGTTACGAATGAAACTATACGTACTTGTTTATTATTTAATACTCGCGTATTAATTATATTGATTAGTTATTTATGTATGTATTATTAAGACATACAAATTGTATGTAATATTCAAATTAATTTTTCGTAAATCTATTAATAATTTATAGCTATTATGTTATTAAGATAATTAAATAAAATATAAGTATATTATATATATGATACCAATAAAGCTAAAAATATATTGATATATATTATAACACTAATATATTTACCACCCACCTTAACTGACACATCCACAATAACATACCACCACCTTTAAACAACCTATAACATTCGGCATACAAATAACCAAAGGCACGGAGTACTTGGCTAACTTGAAGTACGTTCGCATAGATCTCGAGGCTCGTAACTGTATGTTAGTCACCGTAATAACTAGGGGGACGGGGGTTACCCTTTATATCTAGTTGCGATAGTTTAACACTATAGTGTAGGCCTATATATAGGCCTATAGGCATTGTATTCTATATTGTTAATCACTAATATGGAATGGATAATTTTTATTTTTGTAAATATCTTTTAAAATAAATTATAAAGAAACTGGTACTAATACATCATATTAATCTATTTATTTTATATTTGAAATTTAATTATATATTCAATAATTTATTGTATATAAGACATATTATTATAAATAAATAAATAATAGTAAAACTAAATTACAATTTATTGTCAAACGATTATTTAATTTCCTCGATATTCGTTTCTCAAATTTAACAAAACTAGCGGCTATATAATTATAATTTTATTTATGATGTACATTAGTTTTAATAAATGTATTTAATTATAACACTAACATGATCATAACCAGGTACTTTAATTGATAATTTAGCAAATAGATTCCGACATAACTTTATCGTGTATGTGCATTAAATCGGGAATATATCAGTTCATTATTATCAATATGTATTTGTGTACCTATTAAACATTAATTTATATATTAATTATCAGTTTTATATTGATTGATTGATTGATTGAATTTTTATTTAGACACTTAAATAAATCATAAATGATTTCTCAAAAGTGTATATATAGAATACAAATAATAAAAGTAGGTAAAAAATAAATACCATTAATAATAATAAAATAAAATAGAATATATTTCTAAAAAAATATATAATATACATACTTACAATATATATTTTACATTGTGTTATAATAGTCCAACCGTTAATAATGTCATATTATTGATAGTAGTGAAATACTTACATAATTTAATTCTATATAATGCATTGTAAAATAATACTGGTGTTATAATATGTTATCGTTTATAATTATTATAATACTTTATATAATTATTATTTACATTATATAATGTATTATATATTATCTTCAATTATTATAATACTTTATATAATTATTATTTACATTATATAATTTATTATATATTGAATTATAGTTATCAAAATGATCTTCAATTTTAATATAATCTTATAGTATTAATCATTAGAATAAACAAATATATTCTTTCTCTCCGATAATACAATATTGTAATAATTTAGGGAGAAAAGGGCATTGTGATTGATGCAGATATTGTGGTCATACAATATTTTAAAACTATGATAACAAAATAATATATATGAAAAGTGGTGTGACACTAAACACCCTTTACTCTAATTTGGAACCTATATGTGGGTATTTTGGTCGATAGTATAGGGTACAATTGCTGATATACACTAAATACTTTTAACTTATTGTTATATATTTAATCTGCTAGCAGATAATATAGCTATATTATATATATTATATATGTATAGCTATATAATACTAGCCATACCCGACCCGGAGTTGCTATGTTTTGATTATTTTCCTATCTATTATTTATTAATTAGAGCTATTCTTGATTCTTCATTGTTATATATACAATACAATAAATGTTAGCTGAAATACAAACAAATGTAGAAACATATTTTACTATTTAAAAAATTAGTAGAAACATATTTCAAAAAATATATTAAAAAATACAACAAATATTTCAAATATTACAAAATATGTTTTAAAAATATGTCGAAAACCCAAACCCAAACCGCACCCGACCCGGTGTTGCTCGGTTTTTGATTGTTTGCCTATCTATTATTTATTAATTATAGCTATTCATAATTCTGCATTGCTAATCTTTAATATTTTCCTAATTATTATTTATTAATTATAGCTATTACTGATTCTTTATTGCTATATATAGCAATAAATATATACAATAAATTAAATGTTAGCTGACATTAGCTCATAATTCTGCATTGCTAATCTTTAATATTTTCCTAATTATTATTTATTAATTATAGCTATTACTGATTCTTCATTGCTATATATACAATAAAATAAATGTTAGCTGACATACAAAAAAATGTAGAAAAATATTCTAATATTTAAAAAATTAGTAGACAAATATTTCTAAAAATATATTAAAAAATACAACAAATATTTCAAATATTACAAAATATTTTTTTTTTAATTTCGAAAACTCAAACCTAAACCCAAACCCAAATCGTACCCGACCCGATATTTATTGGTTTTTGATTGTTTGCCTATTTATTATTTATTAATTATAGCTATTCCTGATTTTACATTAAATTTGAAATATTGTTCATATTTTTAAGACCATGTATTGTTTAAAGCGTCCGTATTAGGTTAAATTGCCCTAAATACCTATTTAATTTATATTCTGTTAGCACTATTTATTAACGATTATTCTAATTTGAATATATTTAAATACATAATAATATCAATTAATGCATGTCGCCTATGTAATAATGGAAAAATGATAAATACGTTTATAATTTTATTAAAGAATTTAGAAAATAGCGAATTGTAACTTCGAGAAATTCTCGAATATCATATTTGATATTTTTAAAATTGTAAATAAAATCTATAAAGCGTTGACGTCATGGATGCAAGTACATTTGAACAGACTGAAGATAGTTCCTTCAGCGCAAGGTCTTTCTATTCCTCCGAGAAGGTAGAATTTGGGCTTTCCGGCTACTGGTTTCAAGGGACAGTTGGGTACAGCGGTACTCTCACCATTTCCTTTGGTAGTAGTTTCTAGAAGAATTTTAGTATTATATCATTATAGTTTTATTAAGAAATTGTAATATTATATAAATAATAATAATATAAATGATACTATTTTAATAATAAAAGTAAAAATCGTTTATGTATATATATATATATATATATATATATATATATATATATATATATATATATATATATATATATATATATATATTCAAGTACATATAAATAGTAAATCCGTATATAAATCTCTTTATAATTTTAATGTTATAATAATATAATCACATAACTACATATTATAATTTATTATTTTGAACCAATATATAATAAATATATTGGTAAATATTGTTTATTGTATTAATTATAATTAATAATACTATTTAATAATATATTATAATTAATCTTTATTTTAGAAATAATATTAATTCATCCCTTTAAATATTTGAAAAATGAAGAGTATGCATTATGAATTAGAGAATAAATGACGTATACTTAATGCATTAAACAATGTCATTGTTTACCTTTAGTCTATAGGTTATAGCTATTTAGTTTAAATAAATATATTATGATCGATCATAAACTTATCAGTAAAATATACACTTACAATTATTATTTATTTATATATAATATATTTAATTCAATTATAAATGTCGATATACTATGAACATATGCCCTTTGATAAATTGAATTATTAAATGTAATATAATTATATATATAACAACATCTAACCAACGACATCGGTGTAAGTCAGACGAAGAAGGAAACCTCCTGCTTTCTCATTCTTGTCAGTTATAAATTCAATGGTTTCTTCGTTCCTATTAATCATGAATATATTAACGTCATATATATATATTTGTAATAAACTATTCCTTTAGCTAATTATAAATAATATTTCAAGTGACGTTATTATATAGTTATTAGTAAATGAAATGCTTACTTGAGGATGAAGTTTCTTGGCATATCGTTGGATTTCATTTGTCCGCAGTATTTCACACCGACGATGCTTAGCCAATCAAATTTGCAGGCTTCGTGTTCCTCCACATCGAATCTTACGACCGTAACTTTAGTTACCTGAACGAGAAATACGAAATTAATTAATAAGTGACTACTTTATTAATTGTGAATATTATCTATGTAGAATAACATTTCCATAAATATGTTATTAATATTTAATTTATAATGGACATTTGTCGACGTAAATAATTCTAACCTTTGATTTATCGTTTGTCCATACACAGTGAGCGTGTTCTTTGTATTCATTTTGTCCTACTTTAATTTCACTTTGACCACTAAGTGTTAAGGTGCAAACTACAAATTGAAATATGATTAATAATTTAATATCAAAATATTAAAATGTAGTTAACTATACATTATCAATGTTATATAATTTAGATAATTGTGATTAAATCTATATATATATATATATATATATATATATATATATATATATATTAGTATAATACCTATGTCACATTTCTCTCCAATAAACCCAGGTGGGCACATGCAGGTGTCCGTGTCTAGATTGCAGATCATGTCATGTTTCACACAATTCTCATCGCATGAAATTGCAGCTATTGAAATAAAGAATTGTTATTACTTCCATGTCACTATATATATATATATATATATATATATGTATATGTATATATATATATATATATATATATATATATATATATATATATATATATATATGTATAATATATTTTATTAATGAATCATAAGTTATGATTCATAAAGGAATAACTTCTGAATATTAATATAAGAATAATGTATCAGTGAAATGAAAATAATTCAAATAAATCTTAAACAAACTACTTTTAGAATAGATCCTTATAAAGATAAATTATATTAATATTATATCGATTATAAATTCAACGTATAAATATAAAAAATATCATTTATATAAGTATATAAATTTGTATACATATAAATAATACACTTATATATCTTATATTGAATTAATAGTAAGGAATGAGGGTTAAAGATCTAATGAACTACTATAGTAGATATGTGACCTAGTTATGTCACGTGGTATGATCACACTGACCGTACGCAGCAGTAACAGCGAGGGTGAAGATCACAAGCTTGAACATGTTGATTATTCAAGTATCGTTCTTAGGATAACTATGAATGTGGTAAAGATACCCGTGTTGTCACCTATTATATACTCAATTAGAAGTATCACGTGATCTAAAAATAGATCTACGTAAAACACATTACGTTTAATATTATTCTATTTTTGAATTCTTATATCACAGATAATAAATCATTATTTTACTTGGTAATTATTTATAAATAATTATAATTAGTTTATGATATATTTAATTCATATCTAATTATATAATAATTATTTATTTTAGAAATATTACAAGATACGTTGAAGTATACAAAAATAATGTCAATTGCAAATCTAGTTTAGGATATTTATTTATATTGTATTATCTAGTAGACTATATATATAGTATACTATAGTACCCTTTATTATTTTATTCACCTTTATTATTGTATTCAAATTATGTACATAAATGTTATTATATCAAACTTTATTATACGCGTAATTTCACTAACATATTGAGTAATTGAGTTTGCTTGCTCATTCTATTATTTATAATTATTACTTATAAGTATGATTTTTTTTAATTTTTTTTTATGTACGTATTTTAATAATGCGTAGAGATATGCATATAGATTTTTGTGATTGCCAGGGGGTATTGTCTGATTGATCATGTGACGATTATGTCAACATAACATTAACATTTATGGATTTAACCACCCAGGGCCTGACCAACCCATATGGGACTGGCCAACCTGAGACTTCTCGCATGGTTTAGTTTGGCAATTCCTCAAGGTTCATTACTTGCATAGCTGTGTGCATATATATATATATCACTTTAAATAGTATGTTACGTTATGTGACTTCATTATCGATATAAGATATATATTAGCATATTTCGACTATTATCATTATACTATTACTACTACTATTATTATTATTTTATTAAGGGTATTCTTAGTATAAACTAAACATAGCTTCTGGGTATCCCTCCGATTATTATAGCCAATATTCGGTAACAATAAATTAATTCATTCATAGTCTATAGACTACATTATAAAATAATATATAATCAATATCTAAGTATTGATAATATTGATTAACTTTACATACAAATATTATTTACGTCAAATATGAATATAATAAAGTTAATCAATTTTCGGAAAACATGACATATAAAGAGACAGTCGATATAGGTAACGATTACAATTAATCAATTATATCAGTGGATATAAAATAAAATATACTATTTAAAAGGTATTTAAGAAAATTAAGTAAGTTATGTATATATATAATCGTAAAATTATGTTGTTTATTTTTAAAGAGTTTAATAATAATTAATAATATAATAATATAAATAATATAATAATAACTAATAATAATCCGGATAATAATATTTAAGATAATTAACATAATATTAACTAATATAGGTATAATGTTAATCATATAATATTATTTATATATTCACTAGTTATTATTTTATGGTCATTATTAATAGAATAATAGACATATATATATTATAATACATATAAATATAGCTTTCTATATATGTATTATATATGATCATAATATATTAATAAGATTGTACTACTTATATTATACTAATTAGTTATTTACTATTTAATTCTAACGATATTTAAAACATTATAGAAACTACATTGAAAATAAACACCATTACTTAATTCCTTTAGTTTAGTTTCTTTATAATATATATAGCCTATATGCTTAAAATACTATAGAAACCGCTGTACATTATTTATAATAATTGCATAGACGTCAATAAATATATAATATGGCTATTTATATTATATTATGAATTAGTATAATATATAAAAAGTTTGATATATATATATATATATACAGTGAAAGCCGCTTACATCGACATGGTTGTGTAAGCTCCACAAATGTCGATATAGGCGGATTGTCGATATGAGCGATAAGGGCGTAGCCCTAATGATGTATAACGCATTAGTTTATATATACTTAATTGTATGCATATAATATAATAACAAAAAAGGTTTAATTACATGTTTATTAAATAATATTAATATTATTAATATTTAATAACTAATTATTTACACACCCATCGAAATTCAATCAAAGAATATATTAAAAAGCATTACTTAAATGTATATAGTATATTATAGTATAGTAGAATATATAATATATAGTATAGTATAATATATAGTATATATTATACTTAACTATAAAGTGTAGATTATACAGTATAATAATGTATACTTAACCTATATAGTATACAGTATAGTCAGTGATGGGCAGGATCGCGATAATTGACCGGCGATCCTGGATCGGCTTATTTGATTCACGATATTTATATTTATAAGAATATTTTTCTATTTTATTATTTATGTTTTTGATATTTTTTGTTATATAGTTATATAGTTATATCTTATTTTTAAATTATTGCATGCATGTATATATGCACACTATAGTATACTATTAGTTTATATATTCGAAATACAATGATGTATAATAGATAATATGATGATATTTAGACATATTGTATAATAATGAATTACTTTATTAAATATAACATAGGTATAGAACAAATAAAAAACCTAGTGGAAACTAATGACGTAACAATTCGGTATGCGACATGTTAGCAAGTTGCGCTCATACCTTTGATACTGTTGATATTATGACTAAAATCTACTCTAAGAATTGTTAATTACAATTGAGCTCATATACCTGCATCTGGTGATGCAATGCACCACCGACTTGTACTCGATAAAGAGAGTTGATCCATGCCATGTACTTGTATATCATATAATAGTTTATAGTATTACCGTGCCATATATGGTACTGTAATACAATATATTTAACTATATATATAGTATTACTTATAATGGATAATATGATAACATGATATTTAGATATAAATTAAATATAAATATATACCTACACAATGAGTCATAGGTGTTAGGACGTAGTAGTGACGCCAGTAATTAAGGGTACTATATACTATAGTGTATAGTATACTGATACAATAATATATGACTACGGATTATATAGTTCATTGTTACTTTCCTACTTTTTACTTATGTTAATTTTTTGATATTTGTATATGATAAAAACTATATCAACAACTGAGTACAAACTTTGTATCTCTCGCGTACTTTAGTATTATAAAACTATAATATTATAATTCATTTTATTTAACATAAATAGAAATTAGTATTAATACTGATATACAAGTAGTGTATAATATACAATATGCAATATGTGTATATAATATGATATAATATATTATAGCATATTATATTATATATGATACATATTTGTAGGCGGTATTGGGTAGTATGGGGAATAGCAATGAATACTCAGGGGCGGATACAGGGGGGGGGGCTAGGGGGGCTCTAGCCCCCCCCCCCTCATGATTGTAAAATATATGATTTAAAAATAGATAATATGGTTAAATCAGCAAAACATTCAATATCAATTATAGGTAGGGTGAATCTTTAAATGGCCGATTGTATATACCATGTATTTTTCATTTAAAAATTAATCACAATCAAGTTGGAAAATGTGTCACTTCGTCCATGATTAAGTTTAAAGATTCGATTGCAGATTTAAGAAAATTTGAATCAATTATAGTTGATATATTTACCACAAAAACTCTTTGGAAGAAAATTCTCGTTTTATTGCAGTGATAGAAAATAAGAAGCATGCTGCAATCAGCTATAATGCAAGTCAACAATAACATATCTAAGTAAATTTAATGCAACAGAGAAAAATTTAAATCAATATTAAAGGGGTATCCCACTATACTTGTATATAAGATTTTCCGGCAACTTACTTGAAATATTGTAACTTTAAAAAATTATTATATCAAGTTGTAATGGAATACTCCTATACAGTTATTATATTTCAGGCAAGTTGCCGGAAAGTAAAGGGGTTTCCCACTAAAATTGTAGTTAACTTGATAGAAAATGTTTTTAAAGTTAAAATATTTCCGGCAACTTGCCGGAAATATTTGTAGTGGGATACCCCCTTTAGATATAACCATTCTTTATAGAAGATAAAATATTTCATTACATGGTCATAATGAGTATTCTCTAGAATCTATAGATTAATCTAATTAAAATTAAATTCTAAATTAAACTAATTAGTATACTGATCCACATTTTAATCTAGGAAATTTCAATGCACATCTAAAACTATGTATAAACAGAATGAATTGATATTTGAATGTGGTGAATATATTAAAGACAGAATAAGTATTCTTCAATTATAATTGATGGTATAAAAAAAGCTAAATATTTTAGCTGATGAAACCATAGATGTATATAATACTGAACACATGGCTTTATAAATTAGATATTATAATGGTAAGTGTATCACTGAAAAGTGTAATTCTTTCATAGGTTGTGAACATCTTAGTGGAGAAAGTAAAGCTAACTTGATTATGGATACACCAACTAAATCTGAATTAAATATTGAACATTTAAGAGGGTAAGGAATCCTTACTAAGGATACTATGGAGCAGGAAATATATCTGGAAAAATAAAAGGAGCGTCAACTATAATTCTGAATAAGAACACTAACTCTACACATGTATACTATAGGTCACATGTATTAAATATATCAATAGTAGATGAATGCAAAATGTCGTTAATTCAAAATATGGTATGCATATTGTTAGAAATCTGCATATTTTTTAAATATTCTGCTAAGAGGCAAGGTTTATTAGAAGACAATTTTACACAAATTTGTGTTGAATCTTCTAAAAAGAAATTAGTTAAAGTAAAACGAGATCGGTTGCCAGACATGATGCTTAGCGAGTATTTATCAAACTGTATCAAGCAATACTTGAAAAATGTTAGAAATATGTGAAGATAAAACATGGAATTCAGAAAGTATAACAAAAGCTAACGGTCTTTACAATTCTATGATTAATACTTAATTTAGTATGTCATTAATTGTATGTAATAATTCAATTAATTTCATAGAAAATTTAACAAATGCTCTCCAGGGTAGGTCAATAGACGCATATAAGGCAAATCATGATATTCAAAGTGTAATTAAAGGGATACAAGTTTGTAGAGATAATATTGATGAAGTACAATTAGAATGGAATGAAGAAGCGTCACATTTATTATCATATTAAAATGAAGGAATTTCTTTACCAAGGTTAAATAAAGACACCTGCTTCATCATCTGAAGAGTATTTAAAAAAAAGTAATATATATTCCATTCTTGGATCATTTTATAATGGAGATGAAAGAAGGATCCAATATATACATATTGTATATATCTCTTGTAGCATTATTAATTCCAAAAGTAATGAATGAAAACAAGGATTCATGAAAAGAAAATATATTAAAGTTTTATGAATTAGTAAAAGATGATTTACCAAAGATACATTTAATACAAACCGAATTGATTTGTTGGGAAGTTAAATGGACAGAAAATAAATATCTATAGATATAGGTATACCTAATACAATACAAATTGTTACGACCAGTACTCAAGTACTAGATAACATGGCAAGGTAAATTGAAATTATTAAATAATTTATAATTTATATATATTATTATATACATTTTTTTCTAATATCTATGAAATGCTTTTATTGATGGCTACTACTCTAGTTACCTTGTGTGAATGTGAACGTTCATTTAACCGATTAAGAATAATAAATACATATTTACCTTCGATTATGAGTGAAGATCAACTAAAAAGAATTTCTTTATATATACATAAAGACATAGAGATCGATTGTGATTATATTATTTCCAAATTTGAAATAAGTAATCCAAGAATAATGCAATTGATTAATATATTGGATTAATAGTTTTTATTCAATAAAATATAAAATATTATTCTATTTAATTTAATATAGTATTTAATTTATATATCAGTTGAATATTATCATAGTAAATATGTCTTATTTTAAAAATATACTTTTATTTGAATGTCAGCCCCCCCCTTGAAAAATTACTGTATCCGCCCCTGATACTATGGGAATAATTTTCATACAAATTACAATTTTTAAATAATTTGTTTTATAACCAAATTTGTCGATATAAGTGGATTCAATTCCAAATATTACCTTATAAATATGTCGATAATGCCGAATTATCGATATAAGTGGATTTTCGATGTACGCGGATTAATTTACATGTAAATAGGTGTAAATCCAACAAAAATATCTCGAAATGTCGATGTAGCCGAATTATCGATGTACGTGGCTGTCGAAGTAATCGGCTTTCACTGTATATATATTATATAATACATTTCATAATTAATTTATTAATTTAAACTATATAATATATTAAAATAAGTATGGTATGATAACAATACCTATATATTATAATTTTGTATTGAATTTGTTTTGAAATGCTAAATTCTTAATCGGGTTACATTATTTATTAATGTTTTAACGACATCTGATTTATTAATGATATATTATGGATTAATTAGATTGATTGGACACATATATTATTTTGGTTTTAATACTAAAAATGATATAATATTGAATACAATTATTCGTTTAATAAATTCATTAATACACTTAATAAATTATATAAATTAATCGAATATATATATTATGTATATTTCTATAAGTATTGCAAGGAATACTAATAATATGTCATACCTTAGAATATTCTTTAACATTTAAATATATATATATATATATATATATATAATGTATGTGATATATGTAATATACTTATATAGTATATATTATATACGTAATGTAAACACTTATATTTAGGTAACCAAGGTACACTTTAATAGTAGAAAGTTTCAACTAGAAACATACAAATTATATATATTAAAATACTGGATACGTTTTTTAATTTAATTTTCTAAGTATATATACTTATTATACAATATAATGTAAAAATAAACTTATATCATTGTAATAATTAAAATAAAATGAATTTATTTTTTAATGTAATATTTTATTTTTTTTAATAATAGATATATAAAATAATACAATTATTTTTAGTAATCTTATAGTATTATATGTTTTTAATTTATATTAACAAATGTAAACAATACAAAATAAAGGAAAAGAGAGAATTTTTGCGAGATCACAAAATGAAAAGTAAAAACTTGAGAAAAATATATTCAAAGTTTTTTAATAAATTATGACAGGAAACTTGATAGCATATAATGTAACATGTATGGTAAGAGTTATTTTTAACTTGCTGTTGATTATGGATTCGACCATACATTTTGGATCATTTAAATATGAGTATTGAAAATACCGAATAATTTTTTTAAATTTAGGTCAATATTGGCCATACAAAAACTTATAAAATTTATTAAAATTTAACATGGGAATAGATAGGAATATACCAGAAACATATGTATATATTTTCACATTTATAATATAGCTACAATCATGAAATTTTCAGAATATCTGTAATGTGTATAGTCCCTATGTATCAAATTCATAATAAATTAAATTTTATTTCTAGGATTTTTTTTTTAATTATAGGATTTTCTAGGATTTTTTTTGACCATACATAATTTTTTAAGATCGTTATATTTGATAAATTTATTTTATATATGTAGCAGACTAACGTCTTATATATTTAAATGTAGTTGTTTTTAAGTATATTTTATTATATATTTTTAATTAGTTATTTTGTTGTGTTTTAATTATGTAATAATTATAAAAGTATAAATATTGATTTTCGTATATATTGATTTTTGTATTTTTTTATTTAATGTTATTTATTTTATTTTAATATAATTGGTTAGACCAATGAAATAATACGTAGCAATAATATAATCTGAATTATATTATATTTAATTATATTATTTCATTTCTGATTATACCTTTACGTGTGGAGGGTTTGTATAAAGTTAATTTTAATATTATATATTGAAATATTATTTATATTTTGAACAGCATTAGTGTATGGTTTTTGTTTTGTTCTTAATTAAAAAGTAATTTAAATACAACGGTCCTCTATCATTTTGAGTTGTGTAATATTGCAAACACCTATTTCGACCACTCATTATTACATATATAATAAAAAACAATTCATTAATCACTATATATAACAATTTGGCTTTAAAAATAATAACTACCATAACATTTCTTTAATTTTGTTTAAAATCATCATTAAATAACCATCTTTTCTGTAGATTTGGTGGTACCTTTACAAATGTTAAGATATTTTTTCTACATCATCTTAAATGTTATATTTTAGCGTACAATATTATAAATTAAAAAAAATAGCTCTTTATAATTTTACTAAATTAATAAAGTGCACTTTATTAGAAATTTTATTAAAAATATTTATATATAGAAATTTTATTAATAGTGAAATGCCATGATAGTTATTCTTTTTTACTCAAATTGTTATATATATATATATATATTGATTAATGCATTGTTTTTTTTATTATATATAATATAAATTTATCAAATATAACGATTCTGTACTAAATGATGAGAGGTCAATACAAATTCTGGAAAATCCTATAATTTAAACAAAAATCCTAGAAATAAAATTAAATTTGATATGAATTTGATATTATTCATAGGAACTATACACATTACACGTATTATCAACATTTCATGATTGTAGCTTAATTATAAATGTGAAAAATATTCATATTTTGTGTGTGTGGTATTGTCCTATCTATTCCCATGTACATTTGTTTACATTTTACTAGGCCAACATGGCCAATATTAACCTAAATTAAAAATGCATATATATTATACATATATATTTCTGTGAACGCGCAATGGTAGTGAATCACTACTAATATCATTACTAGTGATATTATCGACACAAATGTTCACATTCGCTGCTGATTGAGATATTTAGATTTCTAATGCGATCATTAACATGTATTACGATCGTTAGATTGTCGATGTAACTCCATAACAGAACACTATGTTATATAATAAGTTATACGGGTTCATACGGGTGTTAAGATCAGTAGGTAGAATACATATATCACACCTATTTCATATCATATCATATCTTGAAATATATTATCGTATCGTATCATATCTATATTATTATGAATTCACAAATGTTATATATAAAATGGTAGGTTAACTCTCTCAATTATACATTACTATCCCTACTATTGTTTCCGATATAACAACATGTTATATATAAATATTGTATAACCTGTACAAGTATAACATAAGGGAAAGTAACCGAATACGGACAGTGCCCGAATACGGACACTCTCGGTATATCAGAAACCATAAATCTTTTTTTTTAATGTTAATAAATAAAATATTCATAATTATATAAATAGTCAAAATAAGTATTTTTATTTTTTAATTATTAAAATAGTGCTGATATATTAAAATATACTGATTTTTTATTACGTTTTTAAATTATGAAGAAAAAAATTCAACTTAAAACCTTATCAAGAATATACAAAGGTATCGATATAAAACATTACAATATATTATTAAAAACTAAAGCATTATAAACATTATATACATAATTTATATATTTGTTATTACATATTAATCAAGTTATAAGTATATATCTAGTGTTCATATAAATACCTAGATATATAATACAGATACTCTATAACCAATCAGCGCGAAGGGTTTATGTTTGTGAACTATGCTGATTTTCATAAAAATCGCGTGCATTATACTCATAGCCATTAGAGTGGGGATACTCAATGTATATGGTTTTAATGTTATAATATAAAAATGTTATTATGTTGATACTTAACATCTATTATTAATTAATAAATTAATTACTAATTAAATTATATTAAATTATTCATAAAATTAATAATAAATAATGTAATTGTAATTTATCTGATTGCTTCATCAATACTATATAGTTTATCTTTGTGGTATATAGGGTGTCCGTATTCGGACATGGGTACCGAATACGGAAACCACCGTTATATATTTGATAAAAAAATTAAATAACATTTTAAAATCACAATAATATCTATAATCATATAATATTAATATATTGTAATTTTTGAATTAAAATATTGAGTCATAAAATGTTAAGACCATTTATTGTTAAATTGTCCGTATTAGGTTACTTTACCCTACATATATGTAATCTATTTAATTTATATTCTGTTATCACTATTTGTTAACGCTTTTATTGTTTTAATATAGAAATACATAATAATATCAATTAATATATGTATGTTAATAGAAAAATAGTAAATACGTTTATAATTTTATTAAAGAATTTAGAAAATAGCGAATTGTCACTTCGAGAAATTCTCGAATATCATATTTGATATTTTAAAAATTGTAAATAAAATCTATAAAGCGTTGACGTCATGGATGCAAGTACATTTGAACAGACTGAAGATAGTTCCTTCAGCGCAAGGTCTTTCTATTCCTCCGAGAAGGTAGAATTTGGGCTTTCCGGCTACTGGTTTCAAGGGACAGTTGGGTACAGCGGTACTCTCACCATTTCCTTGGGTAGTAGTTTCTAGAAGAATTTTAGTATTATATTATTATAGTTTTATTAAGAAATTGTAATATTATATAAATTATAATAATATAAATGATAATATTTTAAAAATAAAAGTAAAAATCGTTTATGTGTATATATATATATATATATATATATATATATATATATTCAAGTACATATAAATAGTAAATCCGTATATAAATCTCTTTATAATTTTAATGTTATAATAATATAATCACATAACTACATATTATAATTTATTATTTTGAACCAATATATAAGAAATATATTGGTAAATATTGTTTATTGTATTAATTATAATTAATAATACTATTTAATAATATATTATAATTAATCTTTATTTTAGAAATAATATTAATTTATCCATTTAACTATTTGAAAAATGAATAGTATGCATTTTGAATTAGAGAATAAATGACGTATACTTAATGAATTAAACAATGT
This sequence comes from Osedax fenrisi, assembly GCA_964019155.1. Taxonomy (NCBI): domain Eukaryota; kingdom Metazoa; phylum Annelida; class Polychaeta; order Sabellida; family Siboglinidae; genus Osedax; species Osedax fenrisi. Next base: position 20,436,592 of record OZ025239.1, on the reverse strand, counting down.
CATTATTTACCTTTAGTCTATAGGTTATAGCTATTTAGTTTAAATAAATATATTATGATCGATCATAAACTTATCAGTAAAATATACACTTACAATTATTATTTATTTATATATAATATATTTAATTCAATTATAAATGTCGATATACTATGAACATATGCCCTTTGATAAATTGAATTATTAAATGTAATATAATTATATATATAACAACATCTAACCAACGACATCGGTGTAAGTCAGACGAAGAAGGAAACCTCCTGCTTTCTCATTCTTGTCAGTTATAAATTCAATGGTTTCTTCGTTCCTATTAATCATGAATATATTAACGTCATATATATATATTTGTAATAAACTATTCCTTTAGCTAATTATAAATAATATTTCAAGTGACGTTATTATATAGTTATTAGTAAATGAAATGCTTACTTGAGGATGAAGTTTCTTGGCATATCGTTGGATTTCATTTGTCCGCAGTATTTCACACCGACGATGCTTAGCCAATCAAATTTGCAGGCTTCGTGTTCCTCCACATCGAATCTTACGACCGTAATTTTAGTTACCTGAACGAGAAATACGAAATTAATTAATAAGTGACTACTTTATTAATTGTGAATATTATCTATGTAGAATAACATTTCCATAAATATGTTATTAATATTTAATTTATAATGGACATTTGTCGACGTAAATAATTCTAACCTTTGATTTATCGTTTGTCCATACACAGTGAGCGTGTTCTTTGTATTCATTTTGTCCTACTTTAATTTCACTTTGACCACTAAGTGTTAAGGTGCAAACTACAAATTGAAATATGATTAATAATTTAATATTAAAATATTAAAATGTAGTTAACTATACATTATCAATGTTATATAATTTAGATAATTGTGATTAAATCTATATATATATATATATATATATATTAGTATAATACCTATGTCACATTTCTCTCCAATAAACCCAGGTGGGCACATGCAGGTGTCCGTGTCTAGATTGCAGATCATGTCATGTTTCACACAATTCTCATCGCATGAAATTGCAGCTATTGAAATAAAGAATTGTTATTACTTCCATGTCACTATATATATATATATATATATATATGTATATGTATATATATATATATATATATATATATATGTATAATATATTTTATTAATGAATCATAAGTTATGATTCATAAAGGAATAACTTCTGAATATTAATATAAGAATAATGTATCAGTGAAATGAAAATAATTCAAATAAATCTTAAACAAACTACTTTTAGAATAGATCCTTATAAAGATAAATTATATTAATATTATATCGATTATAAATTCAACGTATAAATATAAAAAATATCATTTATATAAGTATATAAATTTGTATACATATAAATAATACACTTATATATCTTATATTGAATTAATAGTAAGGAATGAGGGTTAAAGATATAATGAACTACTATAGTAGATATGTGACCTAGTTATGTCACGTGGTATGATCACACTGACCGTACGCAGCAGTAACAGCGAGGGTGAAGATCACAAGCTTGAACATGTTGATTATTCAAGTATCGTTCTTAGGATAACTATGAATGTGGTAAAGATACCCGTGTTGTCACCTATTATATACTCAATTAGAAGTATCACGTGATCTAAAAATAGATCTACGTAAAACACATTACGTTTAATATTATTCTATTTTTGAATTCTTATATCACAGATAATAAATCATTATTTTACTTGGTAATTATTTATAAATAATTATAATTAGTTTATGATATATTTAATTCATATCTAATTATATAATAATTATTTATTTTAGAAATATTACAAGATACGTTGAAGTATACAAAAATAATGTCAATTGCAAATCTAGTTTAGGATATTTATTTATATTGTATTATCTAGTAGACTATATATATAGTATACTATAGTACCCTTTATTATTTTATTCACCTTTATTATTGTATTCAAATTATGTACATAAATGTTATTATATCAAACTTTAGTATACGCGTAATTTCACTAACATATTGAGTAATTGAGTTTGCTTGCTCATTCTATTATTTATAATTATTACTTATAAGTATGATTTTTTTTAATTTTTTTTTATGTACGTATTTTAATAATGCGTAGAGATATGCATATAGATTTTTGTGATTGCCAGGGGGTATTGTCTGATTGATCATGTGAAGATTATGTCAACATAACATTAACATTTATGGATTTAACCACCCAGGGCCTGACCAACCCATATGGGACTGGCCAACCTGAGACTTCTCGCATGGTTTAGTTTGGCAATTCCTCAAGGTTCATTACTTGCATAGCTGTGTGCATATATATATATATATATCACTTTAAATAGTATGTTACGTTATGTGACTTCATTATCGATATAAGATATATATTAGCATATTTCGACTATTATCATTATACTATTACTACTACTATTATTATTATTTTATTAAGGGTATTCTTAGTATAAACTAAACATAGCTTCTGGGTATCCCTCCGATTATTATAGCCAATATTCGGTAACAATAAATTAATTCATTCATAGTCTATAGACTACATTATAAAATAATATATAATCAATATCTAAGTATTGATAATATTGATTAACTTTACATACAAATATTATTTACGTCAAATATGAATATAATAAAGTTAATCAATTTTCGGAAAACATGACATATAAAGAGACAGTCGATATAGGTAACGATTACAATTAATCAATTATATCAGTGGATATAAAATAAAATATACTATTTAAAAGGTATTTAAGAAAATTAAGTAAGTTATGTATATATATAATCGTAAAATTATGTTGTTTATTTTTAAAGAGTTTAATAATAATTAATAATATAATAATATAAATAATATAATAATAACTAATAATAATCCGGATAATAATATTTAAGATAATTAACATAATATTAACTAATATAGGTATAATGTTAATCATATAATATTATTTATATATTCACTAGTTATTATTTTATGGTCATTATTAATAGAATAATAGACATATATATATTATAATACATATAAATATAGCTTTCTATATATGTATTATATATGATCATAATATATTAATAAGATTGTACTACTTATATTATACTAATTAGTTATTTACTATTTAATTCTAACGATATTTAAAACATTATAGAAACTACATTGAAAATAAACACCATTACTTAATTCCTTTAGTTTAGTTTCTTTATAATATATATAGCCTATATGCTTAAAATACTATAGAAACCGCTGTACATTATTTATAATAATTGCATAGACGTCAATAAATATATAATATGGCTATTTATATTATATTATGAATTAGTATAATATATAAAAAGTTTGATATATATATATATATATACAGTGAAAGCCGCTTACATCGACATGGTTGTGTAAGCTCCACAAATGTCGATATAGGCGGATTGTCGATATGAGCGATAAGGGCGTAGCCCTAATGATGTATAACGCATTAGTTTATATATACTTAATTGTATGCATATAATATAATAACAAAAAAGGTTTAATTACATGTTTATTAAATAATATTAATATTATTAATATTTAATAACTAATTATTTACACACCCATCGAAATTCAATCAAAGAATATATTAAAAAGCATTACTTGAATGTATATAGTATATTATAGTATAGTAGAATATATAATATATAGTATAGTATAATATATAGTATATATTATACTTAACTATAAAGTGTAGATTATACAGTATAAAAATGTATACTTAACCTATATAGGATACAGTATAGTCAGTGATGGGCAGGATCGCGATAATTGACCGGCGATCCTGGATCGGCTTATTTGATTCACGATCTTTATATTTATAAGAATATTTTTCTATTTTATTATTTATGTTTTTGATATTTTTTGTTATATAGTTATATAGTTATATCTTATTTTTAAATTATTGCATGCATGTATATATGCACACTATAGTATACTATTAGTTTATATATTCGAAATACAATGATGTATAATAGATAATATGATGATATTTAGACATATTGTATAATAATGAATTACTTTATTAAATATAACATAGGTATAGAACAAATAAAAAACCTAGTGGAAACTAATGACGTAACAATTCGTGATGCGACATGTTAGCAAGTTGCGCTCATACCTTTGATACTGTTGATATTATGACTAAAATCTACTCTAAGAATTGTTAATTACAATTGAGCTCATATACCTGCATCTGGTGATGCAATCAACCACCGACTTGTACTCGATAAAGAGAGTTGATCCATGCCATGTACTTGTATATCATATAATAGTTTATAGTATTACCGTGCCATATATGGTACTGTAATACAATATATTTAACTATATATATAGTATTACTTATAATGGATAATATGATAACATGATATTTAGATATAAATTAAATATAAATATATACCTACACAATGAGTCATAGGTGTTAGTATGTAACAGTGACGCCAGTAATTAAGGGTACTATATACTATAGTGTATAGTATACTGACACAATAATATATGACTACGGATTATATAGTTCATTGTTACTTTCCTACTTTTTACTTATGTTAATTTTTTGATATTTGTATATGATAAAAACTATATCAACAACTGATTACAAACTTTGTATCTCTCGCGTACTTTAGTATTATAAAACTATAATATTATAATTCATTTTATTTAACATAAATAGAAATTAGTATTAATACTGATATACAAGTAGTGTATAATATACAATATGCAATATGTGTATATAATATGATATAATATATTATAGCATATTATATTATATATGATACATATTTGTAGGCGGTATTGGGTAGTATGGGGAATAGCAATGAATACTCAGGGGCGGATACAGGGGGGGGGGCTAGGGGGGCTCTAGCCCCCCCCCTCATGATTGTAAAATATATGATTTAAAAATAGATAATATGGTTAAATCAGCAAAACATTCAATATCAATTATAGGTAGGGTGAATCTTTAAATGGCCGATTGTATATACCATGTATTTTTCATTTAAAAATTAATCACAATCAAGTTGGAAAATGTGTCACTTCGTCCATGATTAAGTTTAAAGATTCGATTGCAGATTTAAGAAAATTTGAATCAATTATAGTTGATATATTTACCACAAAAACTCTTTGGAAGAAAATTCTCGTTTTATTGCAGTGATAGAAAATAAGAAGCATGCTGCAATCAGCTATAATGCAAGTCAACAATAACATATCTAAGTAAATTTAATGCAACAGAGAAAAATTTAAATCAATATTAAAGGGGTATCCCACTATACTTGTATATAAGATTTTCCGGCAACTTACTTGAAATATTGTAACTTTAAAAAATTATTATATCAAGTTGTAATGGAATACTCCTATACAGTTATTATATTTCAGGCAAGTTGCCGGAAAGTAAAGGGGTTTCCCACTAAAATTGTAGTTAACTTGATAGAAAATGTTTTTAAAGTTAAAATATTTCCGGCAACTTGCCGGAAATATTTGTAGTGGGATACCCCCTTTAGATATAACCATTCTTTATAGAAGATAAAATATTTCATTACATGGTCATAATGAGTATTCTCTAGAATCTATAGATTAATCTAATTAAAATTAAATTCTAAATTAAACTAATTAGTATACTGATCCACATTTTAATCTAGGAAATTTCAATGCACATCTAAAACTATGTATAAACAGAATGAATTGATATTTGAATGTGGTGAATATATTAAAGACAGAATAAGTATTCTTCAATTATAATTGATGGTATAAAAAAAGCTAAATATTTTAGCTGATGAAACCATAGATGTATATAATACTGAACACATGGCTTTATAAATTAGATATTATAATGGTAAGTGTATCACTGAAAAGTGTAATTCTTTCATAGGTTGTGAACATCTTAGTGGAGAAAGTAAAGCTAACTTGATTATGGATACACCAACTAAATCTGAATTAAATATTGAACATTTAAGAGGGTAAGGAATCCTTACTAAGGATACTATGGAGCAGGAAATATATCTGGAAAAATAAAAGGAGCGTCAACTATAATTCTGAATAAGAACACTAACTCTACACATGTATACTATAGGTCACATGTATTAAATATATCAATAGTAGATGAATGCAAAATGTCGTTAATTCAAAATATGGTATGCATATTGTTAGAAATCTGCATATTTTTTAAATATTCTGCTAAGAGGCAAGGTTTATTAGAAGACAATTTTACACAAATTTGTGTTGAATCTTCTAAAAAGAAATTAGTTAAAGTAAAACGAGATCGGTTGCCAGACATGATGCTTAGCGAGTATTTATCAAACTGTATCAAGCAATACTTGAAAAATGTTAGAAATATGTGAAGATAAAACATGGAATTCAGAAAGTATAACAAAAGCTAACGGTCTTTACAATTCTATGATTAATACTTAATTTAGTATGTCATTAATTGTATGTAATAATTCAATTAATTTCATAGAAAATTTAACAAATGCTCTCCAGGGTAGGTCAATAGACGCATATAAGGCAAATCATGATATTCAAAGTGTAATTAAAGGGATACAAGTTTGTAGAGATAATATTGATGAAGTACAATTAGAATGGAATGAAGAAGCGTCACATTTATTATCATATTAAAATGAAGGAATTTCTTTACCAAGGTTAAATAAAGACACCTGCTTCATCATCTGAAGAGTATTTAAAAAAAAGTAATATATATTCCATTCTTGGATCATTTTATAATGGAGATGAAAGAAGGATCCAATATATACATATTGTATATATCTCTTGTAGCATTATTAATTCCAAAAGTAATGAATGAAAACAAGGATTCATGAAAAGAAAATATATTAAAGTTTTATGAATTAGTAAAAGATGATTTACCAAAGATACATTTAATACAAACCGAATTGATTTGTTGGGAAGTTAAATGGACAGAAAATAAATATCTATAGATATAGGTATACCTAATACAATACAAATTGTTACGACCAGTACTCAAGTACTAGATAACATGGCAAGGTAAATTGAAATTATTAAATAATTTATAATTTATATATATTATTATATACATTTTTTTCTAATATCTATGAAATGCTTTTATTGATGGCTACTACTCTAGTTACCTTGTGTGAATGTGAACGTTCATTTAACCGATTAAGAATAATAAATACATATTTACCTTCGATTATGAGTGAAGATCAACTAAAAAGAATTTCTTTATATATACATAAAGACATAGAGATCGATTGTGATTATATTATTTCCAAATTTGAAATAAGTAATCCAAGAATAATGCAATTGATTAATATATTGGATTAATAGTTTTTATTCAATAAAATATAAAATATTATTCTATTTAATTTAATATAGTATTTAATTTATATATCAGTTGAATATTATCATAGTAAATATGTCTTATTTTAAAAATATACTTTTATTTGAATGTCAGCCCCCCCCTTGAAAAATTACTGTATCCGCCCCTGATACTATGGGAATAATTTTCATACAAATTACAATTTTTAAATAATTTGTTTTATAACCAAATTTGTCGATATAAGTGGATTCAATTCCAAATATTACCTTATAAATATGTCGATAATGCCGAATTATCGATATAAGTGGATTTTCGATGTACGCGGATTAATTTACATGTAAATAGGTGTAAATCCAACAAAAATATCTCGAAATGTCGATGTAGCCGAATTATCGATGTACGTGGCTGTCGAAGTAATCGGCTTTCACTGTATATATATTATATAATACATTTCATAATTAATTTATTAATTTAAACTATATAATATATTAAAATAAGTATGGTATGATAACAATACCTATATATTATAATTTTGTATTGAATTTGTTTTGAAATGCTAAATTCTTAATCGGGTTACATTATTTATTAATGTTTTAACGACATCTGATTTATTAATGATATATTATGGATTAATTAGATTGATTGGACACATATATTATTTTGGTTTTAATACTAAAAATGATATAATATTGAATACAATTATTCGTTTAATAAATTCATTAATACACTTAATAAATTATATAAATTAATCGAATATATATATTATGTATATTTCTATAAGTATTGCAAGGAATACTAATAATATGTCATACCTTAGAATATTCTTTAACATTTAAATATATATATATATATATATATATATAATGTATGTGATATATGTAATATACTTATATAGTATATATTATATACGTAATGTAAACACTTATATTTAGGTAACCAAGGTACACTTTAATAGTAGAAAGTTTCAACTAGAAACATACAAATTATATATATTAAAATACTGGATACGTTTTTTAATTTAATTTTCTAAGTATATATACTTATTATACAATATAATGTAAAAATAAACTTATATCATTGTAATAATTAAAATAAAATGAATTTATTTTTTAATGTAATATTTTATTTTTTTTAATAATAGATATATAAAATAATACAATTATTTTTAGTAATCTTATAGTATTATATGTTTTTAATTTATATTAACAAATGTAAACAATACAAAATAAAGGAAAAGAGAGAATTTTTGCGAGATCACAAAATGAAAAGTAAAAACTTGAGAAAAATATATTCAAAGTTTTTTAATAAATTATGACAGGAAACTTGATAGCATATAATGTAACATGTATGGTAAGAGTTATTTTTAACTTGCTGTTGATTATGGATTCGACCATACATTTTGGATCATTTAAATATGAGTATTGAAAATACCGAATAATTTTTTTAAATTTAGGTCAATATTGGCCATACAAAAACTTATAAAATTTATTAAAATTTAACATGGGAATAGATAGGAATATACCAGAAACATATGTATATATTTTCACATTTATAATATAGCTACAATCATGAAATTTTCAGAATATCTGTAATGTGTATAGTCCCTATGTATCAAATTCATAATAAATTAAATTTTATTTCTAGGATTTTTTTTTTAATTATAGGATTTTCTAGGATTTTTTTTGACCATACATAATTTTTTAAGATCGTTATATTTGATAAATTTATTTTATATATGTAGCAGACTAACGTCTTATATATTTAAATGTAGTTGTTTTTAAGTATATTTTATTATATATTTTTAATTAGTTATTTTGTTGTGTTTTAATTATGTAATAATTATAAAAGTATAAATATTGATTTTCGTATATATTGATTTTTGTATTTTTTTATTTAATGTTATTTATTTTATTTTAATATAATTGGTTAGACCAATGAAATAATACGTAGCAATAATATAATCTGAATTATATTATATTTAATTATATTATTTCATTTCTGATTATACCTTTACGTGTGGAGGGTTTGTATAAAGTTAATTTTAATATTATATATTGAAATATTATTTATATTTTGAACAGCATTAGTGTATGGTTTTTGTTTTGTTCTTAATTAAAAAGTAATTTAAATACAACGGTCCTCTATCATTTTGAGTTGTGTAATATTGCAAACACCTATTTCGACCACTCATTATTACATATATAATAAAAAACAATTCATTAATCACTATATATAACAATTTGGCTTTAAAAATAATAACTACCATAACATTTCTTTAATTTTGTTTAAAATCATCATTAAATAACCATCTTTTCTGTAGATTTGGTGGTACCTTTACAAATGTTAAGATATTTTTTCTACATCATCTTAAATGTTATATTTTAGCGTACAATATTATAAATTAAAAAAAATAGCTCTTTATAATTTTACTAAATTAATAAAGTGCACTTTATTAGAAATTTTATTAAAAATATTTATATATAGAAATTTTATTAATAGTGAAATGCCATGATAGTTATTCTTTTTTACTCAAATTGTTATATATATATATATATATTGATTAATGCATTGTTTTTTTTATTATATATAATATAAATTTATCAAATATAACGATTCTGTACTAAATGATGAGAGGTCAATACAAATTCTGGAAAATCCTATAATTTAAACAAAAATCCTAGAAATAAAATTAAATTTGATATGAATTTGATATTATTCATAGGAACTATACACATTACACGTATTATCAACATTTCATGATTGTAGCTTAATTATAAATGTGAAAAATATTCATATTTTGTGTGTGTGGTATTGTCCTATCTATTCCCATGTACATTTGTTTACATTTTACTAGGCCAACATGGCCAATATTAACCTAAATTAAAAATGCATATATATTATACATATATATTTCTGTGAACGCGCAATGGTAGTGAATCACTACTAATATCATTACTAGTGATATTATCGACACAAATGTTCACATTCGCTGCTGATTGAGATATTTAGATTTCTAATGCGATCATTAACATGTATTACGATCGTTAGATTGTCGATGTAACTCCATAACAGAACACTATGTTATATAATAAGTTATACGGGTTCATACGGGTGTTAAGATCAGTAGGTAGAATACATATATCACACCTATTTCATATCATATCATATCTTGAAATATATTATCGTATCGTATCATATCTATATTATTATGAATTCACAAATGTTATATATAAAATGGTAGGTTAACTCTCTCAATTATACATTACTATCCCTACTATTGTTTCCGATATAACAACATGTTATATATAAATATTGTATAACCTGTACAAGTATAACATAAGGGAAAGTAACCGAATACGGACAGTGCCCGAATACGGACACTCTCGGTATATCAGAAACCATAAATCTTTTTTTTTAATGTTAATAAATAAAATATTCATAATTATATAAATAGTCAAAATAAGTATTTTTATTTTTTAATTATTAAAATAGTGCTGATATATTAAAATATACTGATTTTTTATTACGTTTTTAAATTATGAAGAAAAAAATTCAACTTAAAACCTTATCAAGAATATACAAAGGTATCGATATAAAACATTACAATATATTATTAAAAACTAAAGCATTATAAACATTATATACATAATTTATATATTTGTTATTACATATTAATCAAGTTATAAGTATATATCTAGTGTTCATATAAATACCTAGATATATAATACAGATACTCTATAACCAATCAGCGCGAAGGGTTTATGTTTGTGAACTATGCTGATTTTCATAAAAATCGCGTGCATTATACTCATAGCCATTAGAGTGGGGATACTCAATGTATATGGTTTTAATGTTATAATATAAAAATTTTATTATGTTGATACTTAACATCTATTATTAATTAATAAATTAATTACTAATTAAATTATATTAAATTATTCATAAAATTAATAATAAATAATGTAATTGTAATTTATCTGATTGCTTCATCAATACTATATAGTTTATCTTTGTGGTATATAGGGTGTCCGTATTCGGACATGGGTACCGAATACGGAAACCACCGTTATATATTTGATAAAAAAATTAAATAACATTTTAAAATCACAATAATATCTATAATCATATAATATTAATATATTGTAATTTTTGAATTAAAATATTGAGTCATAAAATGTTAAGACCATTTATTGTTAAATTGTCCGTATTAGGTTACTTTACCCTACATATATGTAATCTATTTAATTTATATTCTGTTATCACTATTTGTTAACGCTTTTATTGTTTTAATATAGAAATACATAATAATATCAATTAATATATGTATGTTAATAGAAAAATGGTAAATACGTTTATAATTTTATTAAAGAATTTAGAAAATAGCGAATTGTCACTTCGAGAAATTCTCGAATATCATATTTGATATTTTAAAAATTGTAAATAAAATCTATAAAGCGTTGACGTCATGGATGCAAGTACATTTGAACAGACTGAAGATAGTTCCTTCAGCGCAAGGTCTTTCTATTCCTCCGAGAAGGTAGAATTTGGGCTTTCCGGCTACTGGTTTCAAGGGACAGTTGGGTACAGCGGTACTCTCACCATTTCCTTGGGTAGTAGTTTCTAGAAGAATTTTAGTATTATATCATTATAGTTTTATTAAGAAATTGTAATATTATATAAATTATAATAATATAAATGATAATATTTTAATAATAAAAGTAAAAATCGTTTATGTATATATATATATATATATATATATATATATATATTCAAGTACATATAAATAGTAAATACGTATATAAATCTCTTTATAATGTTAATGTTATAATAATATAATCACATAACTACATATTATAATTTATTATTTTGAACCAATATATAAGAAATATATTGGTAAATATTGTTTATTGTATTAATTATAATTAATAATACTATTTAATAATATATTATAATTAATCTTTATTTTAGAAATAATATTAATTTATCCATTTAACTATTTGAAAAATGAATAGTATGCATTTTGAATTAGAGAATAAATGACGTATACTTAATGAATTAAACAATGTCATTATTTACCTTTAGTCTATAGGTTATAGCTATTTAGTTTAAATAAATATATTATGATCGATCATAAACTTATCAGTAAAATATACACTTACAATTATTATTTATTTATATATAATATATTTAATTCAATTATAAATGTCGATATACTATGAACATATGCCCTTTGATAAATTGAATTATTAAATGTAATATAATTATATATATAACAACATCTAACCAACGACATCGGTGTAAGTCAGACGAAGAAGGAAACCTCCTGCTTTCTCATTCTTGTCAGTTATAAATTCAATGGTTTCTTCGTTCCTATTAATCATGAATATATTAATGTCATATATATATATATATATATATATATATATATGTGTAAAAACTAATAAAGTATTGCTTTAGCTAATTATAAATAATATTTCAAGTGACGTTATTAGTAAATGAAATGCTTACTTGAGGATGAAGTTTCTTGGCATATCGTTGGATTTCATTTGTCCGCAGTATTTCACACCGACAATGCTCAGCCAATCAAATTTGCAGGCTTCGTGTTCCTCCACATCGAATCTTACGACCGTAACTTTAGTTACCTGAACGAGAAATACGAAATTAATTAATACGTGACTACTTAATTAAGTGTGATATTACTTTAAATCTATGTAGAATAACATTTCCATAAATATGTTATTAATATTTAATTTATAATGGACATTTGTCGACGTAAATAATTCTAACCTTTGATTTATCGTTTGTCCATACACAGTGAGCGTGTTCTTTGTATTCATTTTGTCCTACTTTAATTTCACTTTGACCACTAAGTGTTAAGGTGCAAACTACAAATTGAAATATGATTAATAATTTAATATCAAAATATTAAAATGTAGTTAACAATACATTATCAATGTTATATAATTTAGAGAATTGTGATTAAATCTATATATATATATATATATTAGTATAATACCTATGTCACATTTCTCTCCAATAAACCCAGGTGGGCACATGCAGGTGTCCGTGTCTAGATTGCAGATCATGTCATGTTTCACACAATTCTCATCGCATGAAATTGCAGCTATTGAAATAAAGAATTGTTATTACTTCCATGTCACTATATATATATATATATATATATATATATATATATATATATATGTATAATATATTTTAATAATGAATCATAATTTATGATTAAAAAGGAATAACGTCTGAATATTAATATAAGAATAATGTATCAGTGAAATGAAAATAATTCAATTAAATCTTAAACAAACTACTTTTAGAATAGATCCTTATAAAGATAAATTATATTAATATTATATCGATTATAAATTCAACGTATAAATATAAAAAATATCATTATATATACGTATATATATTTTAAAACATATAAATAATACACGTATATATCTTTTATTGAACTAATCGTAAGGAATGAGGGTTAAAGATCTAATGAACTACTATAGTAGATATGTGACCTACTAATGTCACGTGGTATGATATTGATCACACTGACCGTACGCAGCAGTAACAGCGAGGGTGAAGATCACAAGCTTGAACATGTTGATTATTCAAGTATCGTTCTTAGGATAACTATGAATGTGGTAAAGATACCCGTATCGCCACCTATTATATACTCAATTAGAAGTATCACGTGATCTAAAAATAGATCGACGTAACACACATTACGTTTAATATTATTCTATTTTTGAATTATTATATCACAGATAATAAATCATTATTTTACTTGGTAATTATTTAATTAGTTTATTAGATATATTTAATTCATATCTAATTATATAATAATTTATTAAATCTAGAAATATTACAAGATTCGTTGAAGTATACAAAAATGTTGCCAATTGCAAATCTAGTATATGATCTTTATTTATATTTTGTTATCTAGTAGACTACATTCTAAAACAATATGTATGCAATATCTAAATATTGATAATATTGATTAACTTTACATACAAATGTTTTGTACGTCAAATATGAATACAATAAAGTTAGTCAATTTTCGGAAAACATGACATATAAAGAGACAGTCGATATAGGTAACGATTAAAAGTTAATCAATTATATCAGTGGATATAAAATATACTAATTAAAAGGTATTTAAGAAAGTTAATTTATAAGTTATGTATATATAGAGTCATAACATTATTTTGTTTATTTTTAAAGTATTACAAACATCGAATATTAATGTTAAGATATTTAACATGATAGTAACTAATATAATGTAAATTATATAATATTATTTATATATTCACAAGTTATTTATCTAAGTTCATTATTAATAGAATAATATATATATATATATATATATATATATAAACTGCCTGTGTGGCTCAGTGGCTAAGGCATCAGACACACAAGCAGTAGGACACGGGTTCGACCCTCGTCCGGACCATTAATTAATTTTATAAAATGGGTCTTAAAATATTATTTAGAAGTGATCTTATATAATTGTGTATAAATAAATGATCGGCTCTCGTTTAAACCATGGATGCCTTAACACGAGAGCTGCTTCGAAGGGACATTAGAGCCATATATGGTTATAAGTGAAAACTTCATCTAAGTTCCTGGATGGGATGAAAGGACTCCACCAAATAAAAATAACAATAACAATAACAATATATATATATATATATATATATATATTATAATACATATAAATATAGCTTTCTATATATTTATTATATATTATCATAATATATTAATAAGATTATATTACTTATACTATACAACTTAGTTATTTACTATTTAATTTAACTATATTTAAAATATTATAGAAATTATTACATCGAAAATAAACAACATTACGTAATTCCTTTAGTTTAGTTTCTTTATAATATATATAGCATATATGCGTAAAATACTATAGAAACCGCAATAATTTATTTGTAATAATTGCATATATCGTCTAAACGTATATATATATGTCTATATCTATTGACATTAATAAATATATAATATGTCTATTAATATTGTCGCTAGTTTATATTAGGTTACATTTATATATTAGTATATTATGGTAATTCTTATATATATATATAATAATTTTCATAATAAATTTATTAATTTAATCTATATAATATATACAAATAATTATGGTATGATACAAATACCTATATATTATAATTTGTTATTTGATTTATCTTGAAATGCTAATTCTTAATCGGGTTAAATATTTATTAATGTGTTAACGAAATTTGATTTATTAATTATATATTATAGATTATTTAGCTTTATTGGATACACATATTATCTTGGTTATATTACTAAAAATGATATAATATGTAAAACACTCAATCGTTTAATAAATTATATAAATTATTAGAATATAACTTATAAGGTATACCTTACCTTACCAGGTCGAGATTTCTCGGTAATCCATGACATGATTTGTCCATCCTTCTCTATCCTCCATCGCTGTTTTCATCTCGTCTATCGTTGTAAGATTAGTATCGTATCTTAATTGATCGATGTACGTCTTTGCTGGTCGTCCGCATTTTCGTTTACCATGAGATGTGGTTGCCAGAGTATTATATCACTTACCAGTTCATCTTTGCTTCTCCAACAGTGTCCAGCAAACATTAATCTTTGAATTCGTATTTGCTGATTTTTGGTATATCACCATATAGTTGTTCATTTGTTAGATGATCTCGCCATGATATATTCGTTACAGCATGAATCATACGAGTGTAGGCTCCGTCACCCTTCTTTTCTATCGATTGTGTTAGAGTCCATGTAACGGAACTGTAAACATACGGATTCAATTGTTGATCTGAACAAGTTTTTTTGAGACCTTCACTTAACTTTAATTTCCATATTGATTGCATGTTATTTAAAGCGGCACAGACCTTATATATATTATGTATATTTCTATTATATTGCAAGGAATAATAATATTCTGTCATAGATTATAATATTATTTAACATTTAAATGTATTTATATATATAAATATATATATATATATATATATATATAATGTATGTGATATATGTAATATACGAATATACGTAATGTAAACATTTATATTTAGACCAAGGTACACTTTAAGAGTAGACATATATGCGTACGACGTATGTTAAAAATGATGTATGTTATTTAGTACATGCTTTGATTAATTAAAATACTGGATAAGTTTCTAAATTTAATTTTCTAAGTATATACACTTATTATATACTTATTATACACTTATTATACCCTTCTCCCTCAGGTGTAAATTACGTATACTATCTATAATCCATAAATCAATATATTCTTTTACCCCTAGCTATATCTCTGATCTAATTAAAAAACGTACTATATTATCTTCTCTTCGTTACCAAAATGCTCCTCTACTTATCTCCCAGAACTCTAGTAAAACTTCCCTAAATTCTAGAGCTTTTAAAAATTCCGGTCCAACCCTATGGAATTCCCTCCCTCCTACCATTCGTTCTATTAGATCCCACAAAAGATTTATACATCTTACTTCTTCTTATCTCTCTACCCATAATCATTAAATCATCCAACTTATTATTTGTATCCGTGTTATATTAAATTTATATCATTATTAAATTGTTATTGTATTATTATTATCTTATTATTATATAACACTATACTATATCAATGCAGTCTGTAGTATATACAACTACACCATATCAATGCAGACTGTAGTATATAATAGTCCTTTATATTGTTTATTATTGTTTTTCCGTTGTATATTGAATGTATATTATTATCAAATTATTATCGTATTACTATTATTTTATTATTATTTTCTTCCCGCACGAGCGAAGGGGTCTACATGACCCTATTTTAGTGCTTATAAACTCAATATCATCATCATCATCATCATATAAGATAATGTAAAAATAAACTTATATTATTGTACTAATTAAACAACAAATTATTATGTTTTTTAATGTGATATTTTATTTTATTAATAATATTTATATAAACTAATACAATTATATTGTAGTACTCTTATAATATTATATGTTATTCATTTATATTAAAAAATGTAAACAATATAAAATAAAGGAAAATAGGGTATTTTTGCGAGACTACAAATTGAAAAGTAAAAACTAGATAAAAATATATTCAAAGTTTTTTAATACATTATGACAGGACACTTACTAACATATAATATAACATATAGGGTAAGAGTTCGTGTGTATAATTCCTATGAATATTATCAAATTCATAACAACTTAAATTTTATTTCTAGGATATTTTTTTTAATTATAAGATTTTCTAGGATTTTGTTTGACCTCTCCTAATTTTTTACAAAATCGTTATATTTTATAAATTATATTATATATGTTGCAGACTAACGTCTTCTATATTTTAATGTAGTTATTTTTAAGTGTATATTATTATATATTTGTAATTAGTTATTTTGTTGTGAAATAATTATAAAAGTATAAATATTGATTTCGTATATATTGATTTTTGTGTTTTTTTAGTTAATGTTATTTAGTTTATTATATATTTTAGTTAGTTTTTTTGTTTTATGTTAATTACTAATTACAAAAGTATAAATGTTGATTTCGTGTATATTGATTTTTGTGTTTTTATTTAGTATTATTTAGTTTAGAATTGGTTGAATCAATGAACTGTCGCGTAGCAATAATATAATCTGAATTATATTAGATTTAATAATATTATTTAATTTTTGATTATACCTTGGCACGTGGAGGTTTATACAAAGTTAAATATTATAATATTCTATATTGTAATGTTGTATATATTTTAACAGCATTAGTGTGCGGTTTTTGTTTTGATTGATTAATAAATAGAAATTTAAATACAACGGTCCTCTATAATTTTGAGTGGTGTAATATTGCTAAAACCTATTTCGACCACTCATTATTATATATATATATATAATAAAAACCAATTCATTAATCACTATATATAACAATTTGGCTTTTAATAACTACCATGGCATTTCTTTAATTTTATTTAAAATCATCAATAAATAACCACTTTTTTCTGTGGATTGATACCTTTACAAAGTTGGTACCATTACACATTTTACGATTTTTTTTCTACCTCATCTTAAGATGTTATATTTTAGAGTAAAACTATTAATAATGTTAAAAAATAGCTTTTTATAATTTTAATAAATTAATAAAGTAAGCTAATTTTTAGAATTTTAAAAGTTAAATAAGTAATGTATGTATAGAATCGTAAAATAATTTTGTTTATTTTTAAATGGTTTAATAATAATTAATAATATAAAATATTAAAAAAAATCTAATATTAATTATTAGGATATTTAACATGATAGTAACTAATATAATGTTAATTGTATAATATTATTTATATATTCACTAGTTATTTATTTATATTCATTATTGATAGAATTATATAGTAATATATATATATATATATATATATATATATATATATATATATATATATATATATATATATATATATATATATATATATATATATATATATTATAATATGGCTATTTATATTGTTGCTAGTTTATATTAGGTTACATTTATATGAATTAGTATATTATATATATATATAGTAATTATATGATAAATATATGGTAATTATTATATATAATCATTTTCATAATTAATTTATTAATTTAAATTATATAATATGTTAAAATTATGATGGTATGATAAAAATACCTATTATTTAATTTATCTTTAAAAGCTACATTTTGTATTGGGTTAAATTATTTATTAACATTTTAGCGAAATATGATTTATTAATGATATATTTTGTATTAATTAGACTGATTGGAGACAAATATTATCTTGTTTATAATACTAAAAATGATATAATATTTAATAAAATTAATCGTTTAATAAATTCATTAATATATTTTAATAAATTATATAAATTATATGAATATATATATATATATACATATATATATATTATGTATATTTCTATAAGTATTGCAAGGAATAATAACATTCCATAATATCTTAGAATATTATTTAACATTTAAATATATATATATATTTATATTGTGGTATAGTGCAGTGTGCACATGACTTTTAGACTACATATACGCTATAGCGTTGTAGTTAGTATCCCTCTAGCTTCATCCACCATCTAGACCAGGGGTTCTTAAACTTTTTTTGTCATGACCCTTTTCATGAAATAAAATGTTACTATTACCCTAAATTATTTTGAAAATAAAAAACAGATTTGCTTAAAATATTTATTAATGTGATTTGTGAATTTGTTTCTTAGATACTAAACCTGAAAAATTCGGCAAAGTCTTGCTTAAAGCGCATCTCATGTATCTTTCTACTTCAAGTTTATTTCTAGCTTTTGATTTTATATTCAATAATGTATAAAACCTTTTTTCGCATAAATACGTTGACGAAAATAGCAAAAGTCCTCGCAATGTAAATATGCCTATTTTTATATATTGTAATGATATCGCTGCCCAGAAATCTGATAAGATTTCTTCTTGTTTGAATACATCTTTCATTGATGTATTATTTACTAAACTAAGAATATTACTGTATTTATTTCAGGGAAATAACTTTCAAATTCACTGTATAAATATTTGAGATGAGCTACAATTTCATTATTGATATTCTCCGATATATTACTATTATCAATAATTTGTGCTAATCTTGGAAAGCATGATATGTTTCTATTTTCTATTTTACTGATATATAGTTTAAGTTTATCCATAAACGTTTTTATGCAATCTCTATATATTATTATGGTTGTATATAGACCTTGAAATTGATGATTAAGAAGATTCAATTTTTCGAATATTTTCGAAGCTATAGCTAATAAAACGTATACGTTTATTTTAAAATTATCGGTAATCTCGTTTAATAATTGATCTGCATTTTTACCTTGAGATTTAAAATATATTTTCAATTCATCCATGAGCTCAAAAACACGTGCTTATAGCATTACCTTTCGACAACCATCTGACAGCCGTATAATAAAGAAGGTCATTGTGAGTAGAATTCAACTATTGACATAAAACCGAAAAACACGTGTTTAAGTGCATTTTTAAAAATAAAATTAACTATTTTTATGTGTTTGTAAAAACCGATTTCATATTTATAGGAAGAGTTTTCGAAGCAAAAGCTTCTCGATAAATCATGCAATGTATAGTTGTGATATCTGGATTCTTTTTTTTATACTAAATTATCAAATCCTGGTTTTGATCCTTGTATAGCTGGAGCTCCATCTGTGAATACACCAGTTAATGTTGATCAATATAGTTCTTCTTTTTCAAAAAATTCTGAAAATATGTTCATTACATCAATAACCTTTGTCGTAGTTATTAAAGGCTTACAAAATAGAAATTCTTGTTCAACTTTGCTATCGCGAGTGTATCGTACATATACTAATAACTATGAGATGTGAGAAATATATGTCGATTCATTGAGTTGTAAAGAACAATATGGTGAGTTTCTGATGTTTTTTATTATTTGTAATTTAATGTCTTCTGACATTTCATCAATTCTATTTTGAATTGTATCTTTGGATAAACTAATCTGACTTAAGTTGTCTACTGATTTCTGTTCCAAGAGAAATTTGGCAGCTTTAATTATACAAGGTTTCACTAAAGTTTCTCCTATTGTGTATATTTTGTTGGCTTGGAAATAAGAAGCGCTATTGCATAGGATGCTCTTGTAATGTTACTTGATTGAAACATTACGCTTGAATCATTGTCCAAACTTGATTGTTTAAGTTGAGTTTATTTAAACTTGAAAAACTCTATATATTTATTGATAAACAAGGGATGTACTTTGTAAAATGTTTTATTGAAAATAACACACTGTGGTAAAACAGTAGAACCATTATTTACAATCGATGTGAACCCAAACTTCATGAAACTTTCATGGTAAGATCTTTTTGACATCTTACAAAACAAGTATATTTATAATTGTTACTTGTTTTGGCTCGGAAGAAAATTTAACTCGTCGAATAGCTGACTTGATCCTACAAATATTTTTTTTAAATACTAAGAATGTAATTTTTCACCAATAATAATAATAATTGAGATTTATTATTACACCGAATTTTCGGAGAAATCTTCTTTTTTTAAATTTAATATTATTAATAAAAACCCCCATGACCCTTTGTTGGGTCTTGAGTCATGACCCATAGTTTAAGAACCTCTGATCTAGCCTTAACAAGCTAAAAGGAAGGCCGAACGTGTAAGTCCTTTCCTGGTGGTTTTATGGTTATACAAGTCAAGAATGCTACAATGCATCCAAGTGTCATTTACGGTCTACAACTGTTTACTTAGTATCCAGGTTAAATTGTAGGGGATCTAGGAGAAGGTAACCTAATCAGATTCCAAATCTTTCTACTGCCTTGTATTAATACCATTTTAGGTAAAGTCTAATAAAACAATAGCAGTATTAGCAAATGAAAGACATGACAAGTACAACAAACAACATTATAGGTTTGAAGTCCCTAATATAACTTTACCTTCAAGCGAAACGATCTCTTATGAGAAGTATGACGGACCAAAGGAAGGGTAGATCCTGAGAAACGCGTAGATAATAAGGCCAAACTATTAAGATGTAAACGATAAATAATTTCATCAACTATGAATGTTTGAATAATTCGAGTAGTACATAAACAACTAGAACTTAAGTATAATTTCGAATGCCATGATCTAGATATTCTTGGATTACAAGAACATCGAATTATGCATTATGAAACTGTTAAGTAGGTATATATTTTACCTATAATTACCTATGATAATATTGGACAGAGCATACTTATAACAACATAAGCATGGAAAAATAATCAAGGTGCATCAACAGGAAGAATTGGTATAATATTAAACAAAATATAAAAACCTACTATGCGACGTTATATCACATTCTGAGAGAATATTTATAAGCACATTTCATGGAAATCCTGCAACATCTATTATAATCATTTATTCATCAAAAAATGTTAGCGAATATAAAGTTATAAACACATTCTACGATTAACTTAGAAGATCCATAGAAAATATACCACATCACAATGTCCTAACTATTATTGTAGATTTTAATACAAGGATAGGGAAAGATGATGGACATTTTACATATAAACAAGAAACAAAGACAAATGGTGTATTGTTAATAGATATTATTATTGAAACACAATTAGTAATACAAAATACCTATTTTCAAAAGAAGTTGAATACACTTTGGATATATATGAATCAGTGCTGCAGCAGGAAATATCAGCTTGACTATATCTGAATAAGAAATAAATGGAGAAGCAGCATCAAAAATATGGAAGAATATAGAACTTTTCTAGCATTTGTTCAGATTATTTAATAGTATCATCTAAAGTAATGCTAAGTTTGCGAGCGAATAGGAAGATATTACCAAGAAAACTCCGTTATAACTGGTCTTTATTTAAATCTGACATCTCCCTCAAGGAGAAATACGCAGTTCAAATAATCTATTTATCTTGCAATGCGAAGAAGACATTTTAGATACATATACATGATTCATATATATAAATGCTAAAGTTACAAGAGAACTAGTTCCACTTATAATAACGAATAATAAAATGTGTCCATTCACTGATAACACTGTTTCTAGAGCTAGAGAATATACTCATATAGACAATAGAGAGTACGAAGATAATGAAAATGATACTAATCAACATAATAACACTGAATCGTGCAATAAACGATATACAGCATATACAGATATTGTAATAGACCCTCTAGATTCTATAGTCTAAAAGAAAAGATCAAACACATTCGAGAATGCTAGTCTCAACATAAAGTACCTATTAAGCTGGGATTTCATTTATTAAATGAAATCACTGGTAGAAAAACAACTCAAAAAGGAATGATCAAAGGAAAGAACCAAAAAAGACGAGAGGGGGTCGATCTAATTTGGAACCTGCTATAATAGCCAGTACTCTGTGAATAATTAATCATAGTATTTGAATTTTAAATACTTATTAACAAGATATTAATCTAATACATAGATAACTCAGATTTTAAATTATAATAACAAATTTATATATTATAATATAATTGATAATAATTAATAATTAGCCCTTTAGTTAAAAGTAAAAGTATTTTTCAAAACCCTTTAGTTTTGTTTTAATGAACTAAACGTTATTCATATATTATACAACAACACCCTTAACCTCGTGTTTACAGAAAACTAGTTGTTTTGTATAGTCATTATGTAACAGTTTAGTCGATATTACATAATATAATTATGTTACATAATATCATTTATTACATAATATCATTCTATTACATGATATCATTTATTACATAATATCATTGTATTACATAATATCATTCTATTACATAATAGCACCGGGTGAGTTATAACCCCACCATCAGTACTCGCACGTGATGCGTGATATATTATCTGATACGTGGTTAGTTAATATAACATGCATCACACGACCTTGGTGACCCCCACCGGTTATATAATACCCGCAGTTATAACCACAACCGTTAATACCGACTGCGTTGCTGCGGTAGTAAATATTTAAATCAACTCCACGATTACTTTAAGAATACGTTCCGTTTTGATCCCAACCTTCAATAATAATAAAAAAGTGTGAAAGATTTTATTTTCACATCAGCAGTAAATGAATATATATATATATATATATATATTATACATATTTTCTGAACTGTGCAGGATTTGTATCGTGATTTATTATCTCGATTATTTGTCATCTGATTTATTAGTTCCGCTTCAACCAATACCCTGGTGTACCTGGATATGATGATAATAATAATAATAATAATAATAATAATAATAATAATAATAATAAGTATAAGCATTTATATGTGTATATATGTATATACTTATGTGTATATACGTCTGTGAAATTATATGTGTAAATTAAACTTGATTCCTTGATACACCCTGAGACTTCAAATAAGTATCTAAATTAATTATAATATACATAGTCTATAAATATAGGCAATATATATATATATATATATATATATATATATATATATATAGGTGCATAGGGACCATATTTTACTGGTACAGTTACGATATACCTTATATAGAAGTGTTTCATTTCAGTTTAGTTATTGTATATATATATATGTATAGTATATGTGAATATCATGGAAGCGATTATAAACTGGCGTATACACCCCATATAAACCCCATTTAAACCCCATATATGCCCCATATACACCCCATATATGCCCCATATACAGGGGAGATACATCAAATTACCAGTATCTCAATAACTCACTTGTTACTGTATGTAAAACCATCGATTTTTCGATATATTTAGTTTGGTTACTATTATTTATTATTCATTCATGTATAACGTGTATCATTGATCCTTCGCATATTGCATTGGTATTGTAAATCAAATAAAACAAATATATATATATATATATATATATATATATATATATATATGTGTTATATAAACAATTTAATGCCTATTTAAAAATAAATATTCAACTTTAACGATCATATTTATATATGTATACATAATAAAGTATTACAAATTATTTGTGTTAAACATTTAATATATATTATATAATTAATTCATGTTTTATTACGTATTAGTATATATATATATATATATATATATGCTATAGCAGGCAACTTATATTGATTTGTAAACAATTTCTTATTGGCTTCGCGTTCAATACATCGCGTAGTTATAATTATATAAATAGTTAGGTATTAATTACATAATATGTTAGTAATATTAAGAGTGACCAATATATAATTGTGTGTGTATATATATATTCTCATATTATAATAAATACGCAATATAAATATAATATAAATGTATTATGAATATTAAGCCATTACGTATTAGCCTAGTAAATGACACCTACGTTATGCGTTTATTATTTAACGTCCTAGTGCACCGATTATATAACATCGACCTAGTTTCTATAAATAGAACACGAGCTGAACAGTTACGAGTTATATTCGTTATGATTCAATTCCAAGAATCTGGTAATTCGTCTGCTAGTTTTTATACCGATTACCGCAGAATATCGTTAATTGAGATGAAAAGGTAAAGGTCATGAGTGATATATATATATATATATATATATATTTAAATAGGATATTATAGTTATAATATTATATTAATAATCATTATTATATATATAATTAATAATTAGTTTTATAATATTCATCATATTAATCGGTATCATTTATATTAATTAGTATTAATTGATATTGGCTATTACTACCTAATAATCAATATTACTGGGCAGTCTTTAAATGCCTTCATGCAAGTCCCCTTTATTACATACTATATGTTATTATATTACATTACATTATGCAATAGCATTTTTAAGTCATATAAATATATAATAAATATATAATTATTCAAATATTTTTCAAAATAAAAAACACTAATTATAAAGCAACACTAATGATTGTCATTGATAGCTACGCAGAACAATAGATCTAACGTAGATATCGAATTCTCTATTGGTGATGTGACCATATCAGTATTTAGGCAGAGCGAACCACGTGTATTAAAATGAACGTTACTTACTAAGGAAATGGTAAGAGATAATGATTGATTAAAAGGTTGTTTATTAAAGTAAACAGATTTAAATTTCGAAAACGCACGTCTGAGAGATAACCAGTTGAATATTTAGGTTAAGTCGGGGAATATTTAGGTTAATATTAGAAATGTGATGTAATTGCAATGGAATTCGGTACAATAATGGAAACTCCTCCATTGCGACACGTACAATGTACGTCGTACATTTACGGCAGTTAGTTGAAGTGCGTGTGTGTAGATTAGATGTAATAGTTGGAAATGGGGTACCTGCTATAAGGAGAGATGAATAACTATTCGTTGCTAGTGGAGAATACATCGATAGTGATAACATAGTAGTAGTAGTAGTAGTAGTAGTAGTAGTAGTAGTAGTAGTAGTAGTAGTAGTAGTAGTAGTAGTAGTAGTTATAGTTGTAGTTGCATTACATATATGTATACTTGTAAGTATCGTATATGTATATTTTGTCGGTGTTTTATAATAGAAAATAACCATAAATCTTCACTTCTGCTATATATACATATCCTACTTGGTGTATAGACAATAGTATTATAAGAATAAACATAGAGATAACACATGGCATTCAAGGCTTAATAGTAGGAGGAGTTTATTTCATTTAATATATGTATAAAATTATATATATATATATATATATATAATATATATAAAATGGTTCTATATATAGTTATATATATATAGAAATCAGATAATATAAATTAATTATCTTTCTAAATATTGTATCTAGGTATTCTATCGCTATATTGTTATGACATACAGTAATTTACTGATGAAATTTATTTGTCCATATTAATAACAGGATAAGTAAGTGTAATGGTATACTATGATATAGCCTATTAATGAAAATAGTAATTTATAAAATTAAAATAAAAAGCTTTATTTTTCAGAATTTCATCTGTTATTTAGATTATACTTGATGTGATATCATTGGACTAAACTTGATATAAATTAGTGCCATCTAGTGGATTAATGCCACATTTTAAGGTGACAACATAACCCGCAAAATGTAGCCACCTTACCATCCATTGATGGTAATGTGGCCACCTTAATAATTTCAAGTAGATACGTTATAAAAATTTCAAGTAGATACGTTAAATAAAAAAATGATTCAGCAGTCATCTTGTATATCATAATATGTATCCATATTGAAAAAATTATCTAATTATAACTAATATTTATAAAGTTATACAACATTATCTAAAAGTGTCCACATTACACATCTTTCCTTAAATATTAATATTAAATATTTTAATATATAAAATAAATTAATGATTCATTTGTCCATATTAGTTATACACTGATATTTGGTATAGATGAAGTCTATTACAAAATAGGTAAAATTTATGTTAGAAATTCAACTAATGAAGATAATGAATATATCGGATTATATAATTCATGAGATTTTTCAAAGAGAATAATCTCGTAGAGCTGACAGATATAGGAAGATAATACACTAGAAGGTACGAAGTCAGCACTACAAATAATTAGTGAAATAGTATAGTTCGGATCCAAATTCGTTATATTATATAGGGTGAATATGAATTTAAGTAGACTAATGCGTAAAGTATATGTATATTTATTAATATTGAATGCTTTTTAATAAGGTATATTTAGTAGAATAGTAGATATATAAAGGTAGTTTAGTGGAATGCAGTGGTGTTCAGGAAGTATTAGATATATCTGACAAGATAATATATATATATATATATATATATATATATATATATAGTTAATTATATATGGTATACCATAAGGGAGCGTATTACATATTACTAATACGGATGCACCTTTACTAGATAAAGACATATTCAAGACACGACAATTCTTACTTAGTGCTTAGTTACGATATGTATTAATAGAAATTATGAGCTGAATTATATATAAAAACTATAGAGGAGATTCGAATGGTATTTGTAATTTATGGTATCCCAAAAGTGTTCATCAGCTATAATATATTATAGCTCTAATATACTATAGTATAATATACTATAGTATACGATTTACTAGACCTTAGTCCGACAATAATCGAGTTAAGCATATTTATTAAACCTAACCATTATAATAACCATAATAATTATAATTTTTTAGCGCAAATAACGATGCAATATTTAAGACGGAATATATAATGATTTATTATATAATCTATTATATAATAGTTATTATTGCGATATAAGATTATACGATGAAATTAATGCCACTCATCAGAAATAATGAAAAATTCTGTCTGGAAGCTTCTAGATGTCTGAAATAGTAATCATATTAGTAATAATAATAGTAACCAGTATACTGGTTGTGTAATGTCTATATTAGATACTACTGGGATATATTGGCCCTACATTGCAGGGTGTGGTGATTGATAACAAGGTTACAACTATTTAGACATTTAGAATATAATATTCTGAGATTCCATGACTCTAAAATTTACAATTTTAAAGTTAGTTACTATTATATTATATAAATAAGTAGCAGTAAACATAAGAAGTAATACATTTTTATTAAGTATAATTATAACTCTAATATCGTTATATTATATAATGAGGGTATATTAACATATTATAACTTATCATTGATAACCTAAATATAGTAGTATTAAGAGTAGGTGCGACGTCTGAAATTGAGAAAAAAAAATTGTGTTTCAAATTTGTTTTTATATTATATTATTAAAATACCAAATTGTATCTTTAAAGTGATATAACAATAATTTGTTACGTAAAATATAGCTATAAAATAACCAATTTTAATATACAGTAAAACCTCTCTATAAGAAACTATTTTTTGTCAGTACTTTTTTTCTTATAGAGAGGTTTTTATTATAAAGAGGTTTTTACTTTTCAAATTATTTTAAGAATTAATATATAATTGAAAATGCATTATATAACCTATAGGTTATATATATAGTATATTTATTTATTTATATTTATTTAAAAGTATTAATCAAACGAATAGTTTAGAAATATAATGTATTTAAAATAGTTTTTAATAATTGTTTGCTTTAAATTATTGTATATGTACAATGTTTAGATAACAGATTAATAAAGTCATAATATTGTGATGAATTGGTATTCGCTAAATATAATTGTATGCTAATATAATAATATATTATATATTTAACAAATAATTGTATAATATAATAAATTGTGTCATCAATAAATTAAAGATATGACATCATTAATTTATTTAAATAAATGTATGGATATACAATGACATTCATTAATTAATTTTAATAAATGCAAGGATAAAAATAACATTTATTAATTAATTTTAATAAATTTATGGATATACAATAACAATTATTAATTAATGTTAATTCATTTCGAGCTATTTATGTAATATAAAATATCTTATATAATAATTAATTCTATAATTGTTATCAATATACAATACTTCTATTTATATATAATTATTTTTATATTTTTTATACAATAAGTTTCTTATAAAGAGAAGATACTTATATTTTTCTTATAAGATTTTCTTATTTCCTTATTTCTTATTTTCTTATTTCCTAAAGAGGTTTTTTAATGTGGAAAAGTTGAATTCCAACCAAATGTGTGAACAATTTTCTTATAAAGAGGTTTTTCTTATAAAGAGGTTTCTTATAGAGAGGTTTTACTGTATATCATTTAAATAAATTATCATTATTATAATTTTAAAAAATAATTTAATTTAATAATCGTCATAATGAATATAATTTTTAGAATTTTAAAAGCAGAAATAAATAATATTATATATAGATTTAAATAACCAGCATTCACATGTGTCTCTTTATTCATAATAACATAATGTAATATCGTATGTTTATATATTTCTTACATTTTTCTTTATTTTATTATAAATATTTAGAATCAATTTACTCAGAATAGTTATTTTTACCAATTTCACTCATTCAAACAATATCAACTCATTGAATAATACTTTAAATTAGTTTAAATTATCAGAAAATTTATAATATATATAATTACAAAATATTTGTATTTTTTTAAATTTAATAATTTGTCAAATTTAAAATATTCATAATTGTATTAATTATTATCTAAATAATAATTTATTAGTTAAACATAATTTATATAATCAATCTTCATTCATATTCTATAAAATGTGAAATTATTAAAGATCTATATAATATCTATCATTTGAATATTATATTGAATAAATAAAAAATAAAACAGTTAATACACTTTAATATAGGGGAGAGTACTCGAATACCGACACCCTAACAATAAATCACTATAACTTTAATTTCTAATATAACTTCAATTTCACTATAACTTTAACTTTAATTTCTCAATTAAATATTTCCAAATTTGATTTATATTTATTAAGTAGGTATATATAATAGCTATTTTAAAAGTAATATAATTTGTTTAACTCTGAGATAACAAGGGTGTCGATATTATATGCACTGTCTCGAATACCGACACCCTGGTACATAATATCGACACCTTAAATATTTCTAAATTTATATATACCATATATTATTTAATATCCAATATCCAATCAGATTTAAATGGGAGTTATAAAAGTATACTTTTAGTTAACACAGGCAATTAATATTTATTCTTAATAATTAACAATAGGGTTAATAAAATAATAACAATAGCAATAACACTAGGGTTAACAATTAACAATATAATGTTAATCCATACATTTATGTAGGGGAAAGATGGGTAATGTGGCCATGAGGGTAATGTGGCCTCTTGGCGTATCTCATCAACTATAAGTCCAATCAATAAAAAATATATACATGAAATATGCGCATTGGTAAGCATTGTTCAAATAAGTAAAAATAATTTTTATATCAATTAATACAAAAAAATGATGTATAAAATACAAAAAAATTCGATTTACTTTTTAAAAAATTGAAATAAAGTTTAGTAAAACATATATTAAATTACTAATATATAATATAAATTGAAAATTAAAGTTGATTATTAAAGAACTATTTAAATACAACAAAGTGTGTAATCCATTTATGTTAGTGAATAATATTCATTATTATATAGTGTATATAGCGTGATACATAGAAACGGGTAATGAGGCCACTTTTTAGCGGGTAATGTGGCCACTTCACGATGATTTAAGCCAATCATATGAACTGAAATCAATATTTTTATATATTGATAAATTGCGTGCGTCATTATATTAAAACGTTGATTGAATCAACACCTACTATATCATAACCATACAAATATATGTACCTGCATATTATAATCGTAGTATAAACTTTTAAATTTAATATAGCATATTTAATTATCTATTAACACAATTATAAAGAACACATTATATATACATTATTTATTACATATATATATATATTATATATTTAATATATATAGATATATAAATATAACGAATCTCCATAGTTTTATTATAATATATTATAATATATAACAATATAACTATGGATATTCGTTATATATATTTATAATATAAATGTTATATGTATACATTGTATACCATACAACATATATGTATAAACTTAAATATGCATACAGTTTTATTTTTATTTTTATATATGTATATGTATTATATATACTATTATATTTGTCATGAAATATATTAATCTAAATTAAAAATTAAATCAATTTCCTGTTAATACATTATATAATAAATGTTACTTTCGATATCGATATTCTAAATAATTTAATACACTTAATTTTATTTAATGTATTTAATTTAATTATGCTTTATAATTGTCTTTATATATTCCATTTATACTTGTTCAGTGGCTTATTTGTATATTACATTTAACTTTTGTTTACCTCATATTATGTAATTATATAAATTTGTATTTATTTTGATATGATATGATTTTAATGTATATTGTTGTAATATATTTAATATATGTATAAAATTATATATATAAATTGTTCTATATATAATGGTATATATATACCATTATACATATAGAACCATTTATATATATATATATATATATATAGTAATGTAGTAATTTATAAAGTTAAAATAAAAATCATTAATTTATCACAATTGCGTGTGTTATTTAATATTATATTTGATGTGATATCATTGGACTAAACTTGATATAAAGTAACGCCATCTAGTGGATTAATTCCACATTCTAAGGTGGCCACATTACCCGTGATAGGTGGCCACCATACCCTCCATGTAGGGTAATGTTGCCACCTTAATAATTTCAATTAGATACGCTAAAATGAAAAATAATTCTGCAGTCCTCTTATATATCATAAGATGTATCTATATTGAAAAAAATTATCGAATTAGAACTAATATTTATAAAGTTATACAACATTATCTAAAATTAGCCACATTACCAATCTTTCCCCTATATACGTATATATATATATATATATATATATATATATATATGTCGATATTACGTGCAATCAGTGTGTCGGTATTATGAAAATGTAAGTTGCTTAGGTAAACATTATTAACTTTGCAATAAATTATGAAAAATACAAAATATTTTAGGCACATTGTAAAATATAATTAGGTCTATAAGATGTATTTTAAATATTTTAAATATCTAAATGTGTAAACGATTGAGAATCGATATTTCAATAATTTCATAAATTTAGAGTTGTAATGAAAAATGCAGTGATTATAATTAAAAAATATAAATATTATAAAAAATATATACTTATATATAGAAGATCTCTAGGGTGTCTATATTACGTGCATTTCGATATTAGAGCACTCTACCCTACCACTATGTTTCCTATTAAATACATGTAACAATATATTTATAGAACATACGTCGCACATACCTTTAAATAGCTAGTATATATATATATATATATATATATATATATATATATATTTATATTTCAATAATAATATACTCTATAATTAATGTTGTATGATAATATTTTAAATATATTCATATTATTAATATTACATAATTAAATGTTAATGTAAGCCCACATATAATATATACGGTGTTATTTAGTAGAAATAAAATTTAAAAAAATTAACATAATAATTAGTAATTATTACAAATACGAAAATGAAATTTCGATTTAAGAGATAAAAGTGATTCGTCTTAAGAAATGTAAAACAATTATTCCATTATGCAGCAGTTGCTACTTTGAAGGATATATTCCCATAGTTATTTTAAAAATACAATTATGCAGATATCTAGTTCACCTAAGCTATCTACAATTCACTTTATATTTTAATATAGTACTGAGAAATCAGTTTATTATTTTTCATTAATTTAACATTTTATATAATAGAGCAAGAATATATACGTATATATTAATATTATTATATACGTGAACATATTATTTTAAAATATACAATACATTTAAAATTGGAGATGATCTTTGAGTGAACCATTTAACATTTGTAACACCTAATTAGTATGATATAGTATCACGATCATAGTGTTGAATCCTATAGAATACTGGTATAGATTCATCAATAACTATATTACGTATGTCAGTAGTTCGTTTAGATGAACAACGATATAGAAAATAACAATAAAGCTTGATAAAGTGAGATAAAACTTGTGATTCAATAATCATTTTAGCGATGTGGAAGAGAATATATTTGCGAATTGATCGTATTTAATATAATTTATAATTAGTAGATTTATACCTATATATATGTTGCTATATACCTATAGGTTGTTACTATAGTAATCGGAGAACCAACACTAAGATTATCATCAAATATAAACTATTTATTAATAACATTATTGGTAGAAATAATAATAACGTAATGAATAGTTATAAAAGGACAAATAAATCGCGCCTATAAATATTTAAAATTTGATTTGTTGATATTCCTATAATAATATTATTATTAATAATCATTACTTAATTAAGATAATACAATTAATAAGTTCGAGACTATTAGTTCAAAGTTATGTGTTTAACTAAGTCAAGAAATAGTACTACAAGAAATTCTATAATGGAAATTCGTTCAATAAGAATATTATATAATAAATAATTATAAATATTATATAATATTATAATAAATGTTGATAATATCGAATGCTGAATAACCTCAGTAAATTATTTTAATATTACGCTTATTACCCAGAAATTTAAGACAATCATTAACAACATATAATAGTAGTGTTTCGTTACTATGCTATTTTCTGTATTGTAAATTGTATTATCAAATATTAAGTTTGTCGCAACATAATAAATGATTTTATAAAATGCTGAAATGATAAAATAAAAGCTAAATTCAGGAACTGTGGTAAATACGTATAATCAATAAAATCCTTAAGTACAAATTATTTCGATATATATAATCAATAAAATCTTTAATTACAACATTATTTAGATGTATATTATAAGTAAGTTCTAACTTTATTACATTTATGTCTATATCACTAAGTTTATTATTGAACTATGCATATACATATTGTGAACAGTTAAAATACCATTTATATATAAATAGAATAGATTTATAGAAGGAGTATGGAAATATAGTATATTAATTAGAAAACAGATTTATATTCAAATTATATATACATGTATATATAGAAAACAGATTTATATTCAAATTATATATACATGTATATATATATATAATATCACCAGTGAAAATATGTATATTTTTTCAATCATAGCTCTGCATCCATATTACCTAAATTAAATAATATGTATTCTATTAATAAATTTGATTCATTCCCAACTTCGTCTAAGAATTTTAGAAAATGTCTTTGTTGTTTACATAACAAATTCCATAACTCGCCTGATGGTATCCCTAAAGGTTTGCTCAAAAATGTATCAAACGAAATATGTACTCCTATTTCTTTAATATTTACACGTTTTCTAAAAGAAGGGTTTTGTCCAGATATCTGGAAAATATCATACATTATTTCAAAGTTTAAGAAATGTTACCCATCTCTACCTGTTAATTACAGTATTCCTATTGTGTATGACAACATGCTTACCTATCATCTGGCATTCTACTTACGTAAATGTCATCTTATAAATGATGAGAAATTTGCATTTTTATCTGGGAAATCTACAGAGTTACACCTTTTGAAGATCTATAGAAATATCTATTTATATCTAAAAACATGAATTCTATAAAGAGAAAAATAATAATAATTTTGTATCATTTGGGTTTACCTTTATAGTAAAAAATAATATTGAAGTGCCACAATGTGTTGTATGCAATGCTATAGCATTGAGAGTTATACATTGAGCACGTTTACATTATGCAAAGCTAATAAAAAATGACGACAACTTGAAACTTCAACTATAGATGTTTATAAGCATCCAATTTTCAAACAAATATATATATATATATATATATATATATAAATTGATTTATATATAAATTGATTTATAAAGTAGCTAACTAGTCCCATGACGATTCGTTGTAAGGGAACATGATATGGCTTCATGCACAACTTATTCCAAATATAACTATCTTTCGTTACATTAATTAAGTATAGGGTTGACATACCTCTCATCTCATAGACATAGTCCATCTAATTCCTTTTAAGGCGACCTCTTTTCCTTCAACACGACCTAGTAAAATAGTATTTATCAATATGCCATGTCTAATCATATGGCAAAACCAACTTATTTGTCTCCTTTTAACTTTCTGTAAAATACGTTCATATGAAACAATTCTAGATATAATTTACTCATATATATATATATATATATATATATATATATATTATACAGTATACTGTTTAATTTCATTAAGTCGAGTTCTTTGATAAATCGGATATTCAAAAAAATGTGTGAAGAAATGGACTCAGACTTTGATAACTTTTTATATTATACTAAGGTCCGATGGATGTCAAAATGTAGAGTTTTAAAGAGTTTTTTCTCTTAAATTAAGAATGAAATTATTATTTTTCTTCAAGAACAACATATAATTAAATTAACAATGAAATGGGAAGAACATAAGGGAATTAAATTAATCTTGCAGATGAATTAAAAACATATATTCTAGAAATTTACAATCATCTTTATAATATAGCACTTCATCCCTTTTATGCTGATATTAAAGATATCTATAAATATAAACTGGAACAAAGTGAACTCATAATGATGCAAAATGATATTGGTGTAAAGCACGAATTTGAAACAAGGGAACTAGAATTTTGTTGGATATCTGTGAAAATATCCTATTCACATTTTTTTTAATTTAATAATTAAATATTTGTGAACTTTTTCAAGCACATTTCTATGTGAAAGGACCTTCTCAGATTTTTCAATTTGAAAATAAAAAAGAAATAAATTAGAAATCGAACCAGACCTGAGGTGTACTTTATCAGAAATATAAACAGATATTGATAAATTAGTACTAAGAATGCAAAAACACACCATTTAAAAATAATATATTACATATTTTATATATTTTTAATAAATTTATTTTAAAAAATTAATTTATTTTTAAAATATTTTATTTAAAATAAATTATACTTAGGGGTCGTTTTATATAAAAAAAACCTAAAAGGGGGCACCGAAGAAAAAAGTCTGGGAATCACTGCTATAGTATACCCATATATGAGTGTATATAATAAGTTAATAAACACTATACATAGTATTGTATTATATAATCAATTATAATCTATGTTTACAAAATAAAAATAATAGTATACATAAGTATGAATCTATTTTTAGATAAATAAATGATATGAAACAATTAGTTTCATTAATTGTTAACAATTAATCATATGATTTGCTTATTATAATTAATAACACATTTTATTAACATTATATAACACTATACTATATAGGTTTTAATAGTTAACATATAGTATATTTATAAATATATATATATATATATATAATGATATTAGGTTATTATGTTATATAGTATTATATTAATAATTGCTAGTATTGATCTCAATATACATATATACATAATATCGAACATATATTTATTTTATAACAACTACTTTTGTTTTTATAATATTTATTAATTTCGAATTATTTATATATTAAATTAAATAATGCGAAATTAATAAATATTATAAAAACAATTCGTGGATATGGTAGGTAGCTTCTCCTTTGATTCAACGAATGAGCCTGCAGGAGTGAATACTGCCAGACACCGGTTTCAAAGTGCTGTCGGGAAAATCGGTTATTAATATATATATATATATATATATATATATATATATCTTATTATTGTTATTTCTAGAGATGAATACATAATATAAGTATTCTAATTATAGTCATAAATGTGAACATGAAATAAATAGTAGTCTTAATAATATTACGGTTGAATATGATCTTCACATTAATATTATACATTATTTTATATTTTTATTTTTTTCGTATTTTACATATGATTTAATATCGATAAACATCGTTTGTCTAGTTTGTGTGGCCTTGGGAATTCCAATTTCCCGCGAATGACCACACTTACGGTATACCACTCTATAGAGTGAATGATAGCGAATAAACTAATGTTGCTTTACGTGTATTAATCAATACCCAAATCAGCTCTGCCATGTACTTATATCAGCTAGACTGTAATATATAGTTTATATATATAGTATATTATATGAATATTATTCCGTCAATTGCCCGTGGCCCAGAATGTCGGGGGCCCATGGGCCCTTCATGCATGCATGAATTAGTTGAGAACATTTTTGTTACTATTTATATAATTTTCTTTTTCTTAAATGTATTTTTCTTATATTTATTAATTCTAATTAAAAAAATAAAGATAATTATCTCATAATTCAAATGACTCATATTTAATTAATTTATTATATTAATATAATTAATTAATTAAATATGAGTCATTTAGGCCGATTTGAAAAGTGAATTTTACAAAATGTTCAACACGAATATATTACGACAACACGTACATGAAGTTGTTAGATCACATTCTAATAGTGATCACCATAGACCACCTCACACATCTCTGATTAGTAGATAATAGTATGAAACGCATTGATAAATAATTTGTTGATAAACTAGAAAGTGATAAGTGATATAGTGAATTATTAAGGGTATTTTAACCACTATAGTTTACGAATATATATATTAAAATTAAATATGATTCGGGTATATTTTAACTATGATTTCTGATATATCTAAAGTAATATATTGATTATAAATTACGAAAATGTTATATTGTATATAGATTTATAATAGTAATCGTAATTAAAACTAATTAGATATTTTTAAAATCATATTTCTCAAAATAATTATTTTCGCTATCTATAGATAGCGCGTATACACGCTCGTATTAAAACAATGTTCATCTTCTCATTGTGTATATATTATAATTTTGATAGTGTATATTATATACACTGTATAATATATATATTTATATATATATATATATATATATATATAAATAATTTTAATTCAAATAGTTTTAATTCTGTTTTATAGTTTTTTAATAATTACGTAATAGTACTATTGATGACATTTTGTAAAAAAAATGATTATCTTCTTCATCAGACTATATTACATATATAAATTATCTCCTATATTTGTTGAAACGGATATTATTTATAGATATATATATATAAATATATATAATCTAAAAATAATAATTAATGCATTTTTGTAATTATCCAACTAGTATTTACAAGTGAATGTTTAGATTGATATAACCCTCATCTATCTATTTAGGACATATACATATACATGTACATATAAACATTATTATAACATTAACTACCTATTTGGGTAAAATACCGCCGAATCTTCAATAATTATAGCAATATTCTTTGATTTCATACTAACCCAGTAAGTAAAGTAATCAGTGATATTGGTTAGATTATAGTTTGATCATCATCATGATTTGTGATTAACTGATCACAATGCGATTACAATCATATTACAATCATTGGTAAGCACCTATGCTTTGATTACGAACTACACTTATAAATCATTGATTTTAATACGATTGTAATCAATGATTGTTAACTGATCACTAACATATATTCACGAGCAGTTGGTAAGCATTGATTGTAATACGATTGTAATCGAATCAAAATATGTGATCGTAATCAATACATAGCCCCATGATTGTAATCTGATTACATATCATATATGACATATATTGTAATCTGATTACGATCGTTGATTATTTTACTTACTGGGAAATCATTATAATTTATTTAGCCAACCTAAATATAGAATATATTAACATCTAGATTAAAGAAATGATATAATATGTGTTATTAAAAGCATTATCAAATATAAGATGGTCATCACAAGCAGATGTTATTAGTGCACTATATTGTGGAATTCCTATAATTAAAAATTTAATTGATAAGTATATTAAAAAGATATCATGTAATTATTACTAATTATATTATATAAATAAAATATATATATATATCATGTGACATAAACAATTAAGATAATTAATAAATAAGCTGATTCATTATTAAACATATATTATACTATATTGATATACACCTCAAATGAATGGACTATCCAAATATGAACATATACAAACTATAGTTCAGGCCCACCATATATGGTGGGCCAGATTTATATCCAAATGAATATATTTTCATCCTAATATATTTAATAGAAAACAATTACATATGAGAGAGAAGCCTCTCGAAACTTAAACTTATAAATAATTTTCAATGAAATTATCTGACACAATAATTACTTTCAAGTCTGGAAACATCTTTAATGGAAATATACTTACTTAAATTGATACTGAATATATAATACTCATTTTGTAGAGAAATCGAGTAAAATAAATATTTAATTATACTTATCATATTTATTTTTAATTAATATATTTATAATATATAAAATATGATATTGCAATGATTTCAATGGGGCACCTTAATATCTATTTACATTCATAGCGTGAAGAAGATCCCCTCTATATATTATACTCTGTATATTAAAGAAGGCCTCATTCACGTGATGCATGTAATATGGTGTTCACGCCAATTCCTTTTTCCTTATGTTACGTGAAATCCGTACAGAAAATGAATCATTTACAGAAAATGTCCTGTAATTAGTCATATTCCTATTTTTCTGTAATAGTTTTCTGTACAGAATATGAAATAAAAATAATCCTATTTTTCTGTACAGAAAAATAAAATACATAGCGGAATGAACCTTTTCTATTAATAATAAGTGGTGTTATATGATTTCATAGTTGTAAATATAATATTTATTTCTATAGTATTGGAACTTTGATTATATATATATATATATATATATATATATATATATTGTTATTGTTATTGTTATTGTTATTTTTATTTGGTGGAGTCCTTTCATCCCATCCAGGAACTTATATGAAGTTTTCACTTATAACCATATATGGCTCTAATGTCCCTTCGAAGCCGCTCTCATGTTAAGGCATCCATGGTTTTAACGAGAGCCGATCATTTATTTATACACAATTATATAAGATCACTTCTAACTAATATTTTAAGACCCATTTTATAAAATTAATTAATGGTCCGGACGAGTGTCGAACCCGTGTCCTACTGCTTGTGTGTCTGACGCCTTAAGGCTAATTAACCACTGAGCCATACAGGCAGTTATACACACACACACATATATATATATATATATATATATATATATATATATATATATGTGTGTGTGTATGTGTATGTATGTATATATATATGTATATTTTCGAATATATTTTTTTCATTTTCTGTACGGATTTCACATAACGAAAACGTAACGAAAACGGAATTGGTGTGATAACCCTATTATAGATAAGAAACCCCAAATTTTTTTAAAAACTCAGATTAAATATTTTAATTATTTGATAACATCATATATATATGTAGTAGACTAACGTCTTCTATATTTTTAATTTAGTTGTTTTTAAGTTTATATTATATATTTTTAATTAGTTATTTTGTGTATTATGTAATAATTATAAATGTTGATTTCGTATATATTGATTTTTTATTTTTTTAGTTAATGTTATTTAGTTTATTATATATTTTTAGTTAGTTATATTTTTGTTTTGTGTTATGGAATAATTATAAAAGTATAAATGTTGATTTCGTGTATATTGATTTTTGTATTTTTTATTTAGTGTTATTTAGTTTATTTTAATATAATTGGTTGGACCAATGAACTGTCGCGTAGCAATATTATAATCTTAATTATATTAGATTTAATAATATTATTTCATTTTTGATTATACCTTGGAACGTGGAGGTTTGTAAAAAGTTAAATATTGTAATATTCTATATTGTAATGTTGTATATATGTTAACAGTATTAGTGTATGGTTTTGTTTTGATTGATTAATAAAGAGAAATTTAAATACAACGTTCCTCTATCATTTTGAGTGGTGTAATATTTATAACAACTATTTCGACCACTCATTATTACATATACATATATACCAATTGAATAGTTATAGATGTGTTCGTTATTGCTAAGATGACCCCATTAATATGTTACAAAATTCTTATGGGGCCCATAGTATGCTTATGCCGGATATAAATATTAATGTTAATATTCACGAATATAAATGCGTATAATATTTTTTAATTAAAATGTTATATAGAGACCATTTTAGAATACCATGTTGTTGTATTATACCTAGAATTGAAAAATAATAACTTCTGTCGATTCATCATTTTAAAATATTAATTTATTGTCGTTTATCTGGCATTATCAAATTCATCTCCATTCTACTTTATATATGTGTGTATTACTTTCTTTTAATGCATAATTAAAAGTTGATTTTTTCAAAATTGTGTATATATATATTAGTTATATGCGGTTTAAATTTGAAGCGATTCGTATGTGTATTTAGTGAAATATCATCGATTTTTTAGTCACGTGACAATCGGGACAATTTTGAAAATGGGGACGATTTATTATATGTTCTCGGTGAATATCTAAAATTGCATAGCTAACTTGGAACCCTATTGTACCCTATAGGGTGTATAGTATATATTATACTATCATAATTGGACTACCAGGGTTGGTAGAATTAGGGGTTTTTGGATTTTTTGGGTGTTTTTCATTTTTGTTATCATTATTATTTCTGGGTTTTAGTATATAATTAATTATTATTATTTAATTATCACATTTCAATTAATTTACAAGTAAGTTAATAATTATATATATATATATATATATATATATATATATATATATATATATATATTTATACTGAGGAGTCTATTTATATCTGTTATTATTATATGTGATTTAATAAATAAATATTATTATTAAGTGTATAAATATAATTATATTTCAAATATATATTAATTATTTATATTTATTTATAATAATATAAATCATTTATTAGAATACTTTCCATTTTACAATTTAAAATGTCATTAACCTTTATAGTATTATATTAATATATATTACAATACTATTATATTATATAATTTATATAATATATATATTTTTCTTTTATATTTTTCTTGATTTTTTTATTTTTTTATTTAAGATAAAGAAAAACTCCAAAAACCCTTGAAAAACCCTAGAAAACCCCCAAAACCCCACCAAAACCCAATAACCCAAAAACCTCTTATATACCCAAATATACTGTATATATATATATATATGATTTAATTAGAATGTCGTATCTAAAAATATATGAAAATGAGCTTTTAATTACAATTATGTAAAAACGGTTCTGTAAATTAATATATCGATAATTCTAGTGACTATAATCTCATGATTACTATATATATATACACTGTTACGTAATTCTTACCATGATTCACATATCGGTAGGACAATGTGAAGTTGAATCCGTCTGCCCTCTGTTCGCTATCGGTAACAAATTCAATTGAATCATTATTCCTATAATCAAATGTTTTAAATATACAGTATAAATATATTTAATTTAATATACTTATTATAATGCATGTTCTGATTTAATATTAATTAATTTAAATATATATATAATATTTAAATAAAATAAAAAGCACATGCATTATTTAATAATTAATTGTAATTATTTATAATATATATATATATATATATATATATATATATATATATATATATATATATATATATATATATATAATATATGATAAGATAATATTCTAGAATATATTTCTTAAAATAAAATAAAATATTTACTATTTAATAGGTTACCTATTTCTTTCACATATTATCTATCGTATTTATAATCATTACGAGGGTGTTATAATGTCTATTTGCACCTGTAGGTGATAAACATCTATCAACCACATAGACGTGGTAAATATAACTTTACGTTTCACAAAAAAGCAAAATATCGACAATAAAAATAGAAATAAATCGAACAATAAAATTAAAAATAGAATGAATAATAAAAATAATAATAATAAATACATAACACGTATATGGTTAATACCTAAATAAGTTAACATTTGGGATTATACATGAAGGATATATCCTTAATGAATGTAGGCATACATGCATTACACATGAAGGATATGTATACATGAATTATACATGAATTATATGTAGGTGTACATGAATTATATATGAAGGATATGTAATCATATGAGTGAATGTAATAGTGGGTCATATACATGCATCACATAGACACTTAAACTATCGGGAGTTGAATGTAGCTGATAAGATGTGTTTTAGAGTTTCCATAGCAACCTGTAGGTAACATACGTAATTAGTAATTGCGACTTAAGTCGGGTAGCAGAATTACTATAGTAATAACGTATACGTGAGATATGACGAATAGCTAATAAAGTAGATATATATAAAGAAGTTATATGCACACTATATAGATACAGTGAATAAGCTACAGAAGTCGTGGGTGTGATATGTGCTTAACGGTAGGATATCAAACATTGACGTACGTCGTATGTCGGGTTTAGGACGCGGGTAGTTGTAATGTTAAATGGGAGTAGTTCTTAAAAGCATGTTGAGGGAATTATCGGCAATAGGTTACTATTTGAGAAATCGTAATGCTCAGTAGAAAAGGAACGAGATGCATTGTAGACGTGGTTCTATCAATCAAGGTACACACATTACTATGTCGATGTAATGATGTACATACTAGTAAGAAGGTAGTGGTACACAATATATACATAGGAATAGAAGTGTATATGTGATCATATAAGTTTTGGTATACTATATATAGTATTCTATATATAGTATATATATACTATACTATAGTATACCTTAAATTATAATTTCTATAGAAATTAAATAAATA
The DNA here is from genome assembly GCA_964019155.1 of Osedax fenrisi. Classification (NCBI taxonomy): domain Eukaryota; kingdom Metazoa; phylum Annelida; class Polychaeta; order Sabellida; family Siboglinidae; genus Osedax; species Osedax fenrisi. Next base: position 20,392,642 of record OZ025239.1, on the reverse strand, counting down.
TAACGGTTGAGATGTACACAAATATGTATACATCTCTATACTATAGTAGACACACGTGTGCGATGTATACATCACGTTATGAATCATAATTTATGATATATCACGTTATAACGTATAATAGCCATATAAGTTATATATATATATATATATATATATATATATATATATATATATATATAGCCTATAGGCTAAGCAATATGTTGAAGTTTGTGAAAATACTAAATTTATTAATAAATATGTATAATATGTATATATTATAGAAGTTACCCGATTATACTAATGTATACATATTTTATACGATCAGATAGTGTACAATGTACACGTGTATACATTTGTATTACTATCTTAATTATTTCTAGTTCATTAGTATATGCATTGGTCTTATTTTATATATATATATATATATGAACTGTATACGAATAATATGATATCGTATTCGTTTATGAATTGTTAATTAAACAAATCATCCTAATTAGTGGGGATATCTCTTTATAATAATTAGTGACATGAGAATAGTATTACAAATAATTATTATAATTGATATTACAGTTCTAAATAGTATATAATTAAATAAACGTTTCTTTAATATATATATATATATTATATATATATATAATTTTATATATATATATATATATATATATATATATATATTTATAACGAATATAATGAGGATACACACCTAAGTTCGAAAGTAGTGGGCATTTTGTTAGTGTTCATGTTACCGCAGTACGTAACACCCGCTATTGTTACGTAATCGAGAACACAGTCAAGGTCATATTCTACGTCGAAATCTACAACTTTGACCGTGGTGATCTGAGGTAAGATAAGCGGTCAGTAATTAGTAGGAAGTATACATCTATAGATGGCAGAGTTTCATACGGAAATAATAACTATAATGATATGTTAATATAGAAATAGGACGAGTAATGATAGACGATGCTTAAGCAATTGGTTTAATTAATTGTATCATATTCGAGCTCTAAATAAATGCTTAAACTTGGATATTATGGTAAATATAGAATGGATATATCGGTGGAATAGTAGGCATATAGGGAATGATATATAAATAATATATCATTGATTGATTCATATTTGATTAATAGAAGTAATATTAATAGAATATAGAAATAATACTAAGTACTTCTTTTAATAATATTATATAATATGAAGGTGAAACTATAACATACTAATAATTCGATAATATAGTAAATATTATAAATCGATATAACGCTCAAATAAATGTGCGTTGTCCCGGTGTCATATAATAAATCGTCCCCATTCCAAAAATCGTCCCCGATTGTCACGTGACTACAAAATCGATGCTATTTCACTAAATACACATACGAATCGCTTCAAATTTAAACCACATATAACTAATATGTACATTTACACACATTTGGAAAATATCAACTTCTAATTATGCATTAAAAAAAGTGATACTCAAATATATAAAGTAGAATGTAGATGAATTTGATAATACCAGATTTAACGACAATAAATTAATATTTTAAAATTCTGAATCGACAGAAGTTATTATTTTTCAATTGTAAGTTAAATATAATAAAATCGTATTCTAAAATTGCCTCTATGTATCATTATAATTAAAAAACATTATACGCATTTTCAGTTATTTATTGAACGAGTTGAAATTTGAATTTAATGCGGGTGTCGATCGCGCAACACCCGCATAAAGTTATAAATAGAGTATATGCAAAGCCCTTTGGTATATGTTTATATTCACGAATATAAATACGTATAATGTTTTTTAATTCAAATGGTACATAGATATAATTTTAGTATACGATCTTACAGTATTATACTTAACATTGAAAAATAATAACTTCTTTCCATTCAGAATTTTAAAATATTAATTTATTGTCGTTTAATCTGGTATTATCAAATTCATCTACATTCTACTTTATATATTTAGTATTTGAGTATTACTTTCTTTTAATGCATAATTAGAAGTTGATACTTTCCAAATGTGTGTATGTACATATTAGTTATATGTGGTTTAAATTTGAAGCGATTCGTATGTGTAATTAGTGAAATATCATCGATTTTGTAGTCACGTGAAAATAAGGGACGATTTTTTGAATGGGGACGATTTATTATATGACACCGGCTCACCATTTGCGGGTCGTTTTGCCAATTACAGTGCAAGAGTTCCTTGTAGTGATCTCTCGGGATGGATATCTCACTCTCGTCGCTAAGTATCAGATCGCAATCTATAAATAGAAAGAGGTACGAGTGATCACTAATGACTCATCAGTGATTACTAGACGAATACGCGTAAATAGCGATGGCCCCGGCTATATTCTCAATATAATTAATTTATAGTGTTAAGCAACTAATATTGGGTAACTATTAAGTATTAGATAAACTTACACTATCGCTATCTATTTGTATATATATATATATATATATCCACACATATATATATATATATATATATCCATATATTTATATAAGTATATATTGCACTTACACTTACATAATATCCGCAAGTATATGTTCACGATTCGCAATACTTACATTCGACTGACATTTTTCAAATACAAAAATGTTATTTTTAATTTAAAATAAAATAATACTAGCAACTCACTATATATATATGTCTATATATAGGTCTATAGAGTGTACTCGCCAACCTATATCGCACTCGACGCCCGTGTATCCCTCCTCACACATGCACACCTGAGATTTCTGGTGGCAGACCATGTTATATTTGTCGCAGCCCTCGTCGCAAGTTATCCGAGCTGTGGTGGGAAAGGTGTAGAGCACGTACACGGCCGACGTATTATAATAGCGTTGAAGTATGGCTGCGTTAGGGAAGAATAGGCACTGGTTATACGTATGAATATATACGCTTTAATATAATTAATGTATAGATAAATAATAATAATATTTATTGCGTGATTTCTTCGGTAACAGAATATATACGGAATGGCATAAACTGACGAGCCGTGTATCCGATTGCGGATCAGTACGTGTATTTATATCTAGGCTTGATAACTACTTTAATGTATTGATTTAAATGTATTATTATTATTTACTTTACTTGTTTATGTTATACCGATTTATTGGATTCTACTGTAATTTATCACTATTTAGCATTTGATTTCGATGCTATAGCATCCTATATATCCTATAGGGCCGTCACTAATACGACTTAAGGGGGTTAACTATAGTTAATAAGGTATACCCCGAGACCTTCGGTCGGATTAAACAATGGTTGGTGATTGTTAATCTTTTCAATAAATCGGTTACCCCCAATTGGGACCTGACCAACCCTATATGGGGTTAACTATAGTTAATAGGGTATACCCCGAGACCTTCGGTTGGATTAAACAATGGTTGGTGATTGTTAATATTTTCAATAAATCGGTTACCTCTACCACTTAGTCACGTATACTATAGTAGTTGTATACAATTGTTAATTTTAATAGTTTAGTTATATATTACATTTTTGTTTCGTGTCTTTTTTTCATATTATTTCATTTTATAATTTTATGTTCACACGTATGTTCATATTAATGCAATACATTATATATAATAAACTATCTAGCTATCTATCTATCTAATATATAATATACACACATATATATATATTATAATTATCTATGTTTCAATAATTTTATAAACGCGTATACGATATATAATAAAATGAAAATTTTAGGTATTGAGTATATATCATTATCTCTAGTATAACATAAATATATATTACACGTTAAATAAGCTTGTATAATAATTCCGTACCAACACGAACTACATGAATACGCCTATCTACATTAACTCATAAATCACATTCAACTTTCTAACCATATACAGCTGCCGCGCAAATCGAGACTATCAAAATTCGTAACATAATAAGCCTATTGTTCTTTTGAAGACAATGAAAGCTGTACTGGTACTATTACTGCACCGTGTACACAATGGCACGTGGTAGGGTATGGTGTTGTTGTTCGTTGTTGTTCGTCACGAACCTATGGACAATTCTATATTTGAATTATAATAATTTCACTTAAAAAATATACAAAAGCATTTTTTTTATTTAATTATAATGAATATATTATAACGTATAATATCGTTATGTGCGTGTATGTGTGGTTGTGTGGGTGTGTACATGTTTATTAAATGTAATGAATATTGTCATATACCTGAATACTTTATAACATATATATTTATATATATATATATATATATATATATATACGTATATAAGCATTTATATTACGTAATTCATTACAATTACTTGAGGGCATCTATAAGGCATATCTGGAGGTATCGTCTATTATTCTCACTATATATGATTGTACTTTGCGATCTATTATTATAATAGATTAAAATATTCATTAGATTGTTCGAGAATGCGCGATATTAATCGTATGACACATCAGTGTATAATCTGAGGCAATTTTTGGCGAAGAATAGAAAAATTGTCAATATAGTTTATAAAAATAAGTGTAAAAAACATTAATTTTAGTTCCTACAACTCTTAGAAACAAAAACCAGTTATATAACTACATCGTTTCATACACAGATGCCTGTATACATTATATACGGATCATTTTTATTATTACATGTGTACCGTATCGCTAGGGTTCGTTATACAACGGCGTCACTCGATACGAGTTACTAGTAGGCTAGTATAGGATAATAATACATTTACGTAACTGGGTCAAAGTTCATTTAATGCTCACTTAATATTATAATTATTATGAATTATGGCGTAGTTTTGTACGTCATAACTATTAGTTTCGGTAATGGCTTATTCATTTGTTAATTGATATGGGTTCTATATACTACGTATCATTTGATGTAGTTATATATATATATATATATATATACTAAAATATATTATAGTATATAGACTACTGTACTATCTTATATAAATGTTAGTCGTATATGGATGAAAAATGATAATGGAAAAATACGATGGGGCGAGGTGAATGACATGTACGATAATAAATCTAGTGGGCGTATCTAAGTGTGCGGTGCGAGTGTGCGCTGCGGTGCGGAGTGTTGATTACTGTTAGAGCAGTGCTTAGAAGTTATTACGTATAATAATATATAATAATAATATGTAATAATAGTAATAATGATAATAATAATAATAATATCTTTATTAAGTTTAAATTCTAATTAATATCACAACAAAATAATTGCTTTTCACAATATATTTGTGTGATAACCTATATCGATTAACATAGCTAATACAGTAATTACGCCTACGTTAAACGCATTTAATTACATTTATATAGTCTATATTCATATATGTCTTATAATTTACGTGTAAGAAATATATAATTAAAATGAATAGAATATGTAAATTATACATATAAGTCATGAAATAAGTCATACATTGATAAAAAACCAACCCTACATCAACATCACTTATCCTAGATCAACTCAATAACATGAAACTTGACCTTGAAATTCTTATGAAAAATACCCACAATTTGAATACACTTCACTCAACAAATAATGATCAATCTCCCGATTTAACTATTTCAAACTCTTCCACTACTATGACCTATACACAACGCCTAATAAGGGTATACAGCCTGTATACAGCCAATATTAATCCCAATATTGCTTATCCAATACATATAAAAATACCTCCTATATTTACTGCTACCCTCGAAATTATCCACAAAACCAATCTAAAACGTATCTATGTCAAAAAATGTATCTCTGATATCTGATCAATCTCCAATATGACATTCAACCCATCACTCTGTTTCATTACGTTCACCACATTGTTTACTAAATATTAATTTCTAAATCTCAATCTTAAGGAAATGCTACACAAACACATATTTAAACAAGACTTACTCAGCCCCATTTAGCCCGTCTAGGCCGAATTTACTATCATGCCATCAAAATTAATGTAATAACCGGTTATAAATGCTTATAACATTAAATGTCTTAACCTTAAAACAAATAAATATGAACTCAGATTATAACTAGACAAAAATAAGATGGATTGTAAATCAATATCACTAACTCTTACTGATGATCAGCTAACAGACTTAACTAAATTTGGCAATGAGTATATAAATAAAGATAAGAGACACGATGTATCAACATTACTCACCACTAATAATAACAGTTGGATCACTCCTGCCCTTAACTGTAGATCCCATAGCTCCAACATATATATATATAATCTCCCAATATATCACCTCTAATAAATCACCTCTAATAAGTTCAACATTATCGCAGTTACTGAATCCTGGCTAAACGTCCTTGATGCTGTCACTCCCGCCGCCATAAAAGCCCTTAACTACCACCTTATACAAAATCCCCTGTCTGATGGTCGCCGCGGTGGTGGTGTTGCCCTTCTCACCGACTCTTCATGCAAGATCGTATCTACCAACAAAATTACCCTAATCAATTCTGAAATATTACTCATCAAACTACCTGTTAATAACTCAACATGTTTTATTATAATTACTTATTACAGATCCACTAATAACGATTATAATATATTTCTTAACGAACTAACAGATATACTTCTCGGATATTTGTCTCGTACTACTATTCTTACTGGCGACTTTAACTTTCACTTTGACTCCGAGACTCACCCCACTCCGATTTCATTGACCTTTGCAATCAATTTAATATCCATCAACATTACTACTTCCCAACACATACACACGGTCATACTCTTGACCTTATATGTACAACCTTCGATTCGTTATTAATTAATGCCTCTCCTACTAACTCAACACTCATTGCTGACCATTATGCCATTAATTTTATCATCAACATAAATACCCCTAAAGTTATCTAAAAAATAACTTCCTAAAGTTATTTAAAAATAACTTCCTTTCGTAACCTTACAAATATTAACTTTACAAAATGTTCAGAAAACATAAATTATTTTGCATATTATACACTAACTTCAATATCACCCTTCCATAATGAACTTACCTTACTCCTTAATAAGCATGCTTATATACGTGCACGCACCATTTAATATTAAACTTCTACCTAAACAAACGACTACACCATGGATTTCTCTGAACTCGGACTTCAAAAACGATTTGTTAGAAAGAAATATAGAAGCTATAACCTATCTCCTACTGAATACAATCTCTCCAATTATCTCTTAACTGAAATATCTAACTAAAACTTCTAAAAAACTAATCTAATGACAAATTACACTGCTATACGTATGACTTCAATCAGTTATATATATAGTAATCAATAAACTCCTAGGCAGAACACATACGATCATTTACCTTACCTATTAGATATAAATATATGCTATACCATATCTGACTATTTTTCAGATAAAATTAAAGTTACCTATGATAATCTAAGTACCCAGAACAAATAACTACCTGGCATACAACTCCTTTATGACTGTGGTATTATGACACCTACATTTACTGTATTTTCCATTCTCACTACTACTTAGATATATAATCTTATTGTTACTTCCAAATGTTCTTCACTATCAGAACCCCTACCCCTACAAACATTGAAAAAGATCGCCTCAACCATTGCACCAATATATAAACGTTTCAATGATGAATCCCTTACAAATGGTATTATGAATTTAAATCCATTAAGAATATAGGTACCTACTATTCAACATCTGTTAATTTAGAATATAAATATTTAGATATATATTTTTATAAGAATAAAATAAGTATTATCTGTATTTATAGACTACTTTAACAGATATAAATAACCATCAATGTGTGAAATAATATCATCGTTATGTACGATTAATTATCCTAGTATATTACTAGGAGACTTTAATTTACATTTATTAAATTGGGACAATGTATCTTGTCCAAATTATTCTATATGTTATAATAAGTTTATTAAATGTAGAACAGATAATTATATTTTACAATATATTAATTTTCCAACTAGACTTAATAATATACTTGACTTATTATTTAACAACGATAAACTTTTATTATCTAATATTTCTATAGAACCTAAATTTGGATTAAATCGTTACATTAGTGATAATTTTTCTTTTTCAATTAATATTTTATCAAGTTAAAATTGTATTAACCTTGGTCCCTTAGCCTGTTGAGCCGTGGGGGTGTGTCACGTTGAAACAAAATGTTCTCCACTTCTTCCGGTCATATACAATTTCATTTAGTTCATTGAAGCCTTTTCCGGTCCATTCTTTTATATTACCTATCCATTGTTTTTTTGGACGTCTACGGGATCTTTTTCCTTCGACATTACCCTGAAGGATTATCTTGGCAAGTCAATCGCCTCTGGTCACGTGTCCATACCATTTCAGTTTTCTCCTTTTAACTGTTGTGAGGATATCGGTGAAGGGACTTGTTAATGATGATGATATTCGGTCTATTATTTCTTGATTAGTAACTCTATCAAGGTATGTTATACCGAGTAATTTTCTGATGTTCTTCATTTCGAATGCTAGTATTCTTTTCTCGAGTTCAGCAGTTAGAGTCCATGTTTCACATGCATACAGGAATATCGAGTTGACAAGAGAGTCCATGAGTTTTAACTTGTACTTTAGACGTATGTCTTTATCATTCCATATTATCTTTAGATTGCTATATGCTTGACTTGCTTGTGCCGCTCTTGACATGATTTCTTTTCTTGATCCATTTTCGTTGATGATTGATCCTAGATATTTGAAGCTTTTTACGGTCTCAATTATTTCGCCATGAATATCAATGTTTGGTTGACAATTGTCGTCGTTTAACATAAGCTTAGTTTTAGAAGGATTTATTTCCATTCCAAATCTATTTGCTGATTTAAAAAGACACTCAGTTAAATTTATTAGTTCTTCTTCCGAGCCAGCTAAACCATCTATATCATCAGCAAAGCGGAGTTTTGTTATATTTAATATGATTTGTTATTTTTTTAAATTGTATAACTAATCCAATTTAAAAAATAAAATGTTCTTGAATTATATTTGTTATTTAAAAATATACAATGGGTTAAATACTATCTTAAGGAAATGACTTATGAAATTATACATATTTTTTACTCAAATATATTAAATATATTTTTGATAAAACAGTGTCAATGATCAAAGTGGTTACTAATACAAATTATAAAAGATATGCACTATATTCAATTAAAATACTTAAGAAATTTTAAAAATAGGAATAAGTCAACCATTCATCACAGTAATGGTGAGACTTACTATCTCTTCTACATTACAATATTTAAAAAAAATTGAATAGAGAGTATAAGGTTATCAATTATAATAATAAATGTTTATTCTAAAAATATGTTAATTGTAGATTTTTATTTCACAATGAAATATCTCCATTAATCAAAGATGATAATAAATATGTATCAATAAATTACGATAGATAATTAAATAACCAATTACATCCGTTTTTACAATAGATAATGTTGTCATTCCACACACAAAACAAATAAAACAATTAATAATCTTACATTTATAAGAGAACATTTTAGAAAAATTATAAATCAACTTTCCAATTCATACGCAATTCCTCCAGATAAAATATAATTTTTCATATTTAAAATATTCTCTTATGATATATCACTACCACTATCAATAATAGTTAACAAATCAATTATATCTGGCAAATGTTCTGCTATGTGGAAATCTAGTTATAAAACCCAAATTAAAAAAGATGGCGATCCTTCTATTAAAAGAAATGTATCTGTCTATATCAATAACTTGTCAAATGTGAAATGCATTTGAAAAAAATGTAACTAATATTATGACATCACTTTTATTACAACATTCACTTTTATCTCCATCGCAACTTGGTTTTACAAGTGGTAAATCTGTAGAATTAGAATTATTATCTTGCTTGAAAACATGGACGTCAGCTATCAAGGATAACCTATTTATAAATATGATTTACTTTATTTTTAAAAAGCGTTTGATAAAGTATCTCACAAAACCTCATCGTTAAAATAATATACCTATTATTATATCTGGAAATATTTATAAATGGACATACATTTATTAACTAATAGAAAACAATAAGTCAAAGTGAATCATACATATTCGAAATTTAAATATGTTTTATCAGGTTTGCCTCGGGGTTCAGTTATTGGATCTATTTATTTAAATTTGTATTAATTATGTAACTAATTTATTCATTGATTAAATAAAAATATAGCTATTTGCAGATGACACGAAATTTCACGTACAATCTAAAAATCTATCTGATAGAAAGCACATGCAAATAGCGATAAATTCATTTTTATCGTCGAGTAATAGTTGGAAACTCGATATAGCTCTAAATAAAACAGCCATTATGACATTACATAGTCTAGATATACAAATCTACTATATTGATAACACAGTAATGTATACACATAAAGAATGAGATAAACTATTTAATTGTCTATCTGAAAATATAGAAAGTGTTCAGCGAGTATTTACGAGAAGATTGTTCGGAAGATGTGGATTGGAATATCTTATTTATAGCGAACGTATTAATTATCTTGGCTCACAATCATTAGCATTAAGGCGTTTGCATAAATATATAATTATGATATATAAATTAATTCACAATATGTGCAATATTGATTTAACTAGTATATTCAATTCATTATAGACAAACTATCATACTTGTGTCCATAGAATAACACTCATGGCTACAAAATACCGTACACATATAACTTTATAAAGCTAGGTTATACCTAAATATGTATTACTTTAATAATCGTATATTAAAGGTGTGGAACGATCTTGATTATGAAACAGTCTATTCACAATCATTGACCTATTTCAAATCACGTATCATCAAAATTAATTTCAAAAAATTCCTGAAAATTATGAAACTGACTATATCTTAATTATTTATTTTTATTATTATATATATATATATATATTAATACATATTATGTATATATATATATATATATATATATATATATTTGTATTAATATCAAATAAAATAACTTTTATTTTATATCCGTATTAAAACAAACAATTATATAAAATGAAATGTATCATAAAACCATTATATAATTTGTAATAATTTTATGACATTATTTAGAGGATTTCTTTACAATTCAAAAATAGAATAATATTAAAAGTAATGCGTTTTACGTCGATCTATTTTTAAATCACGTGATACTTCTAATTGAGTATATAATAGATGGCGACACGGGTATCTTTACCACATTCATAGTTATCCTAAGAACGATACTTGAATAATCAACATGTTCAAGCTTGTGATCTTCACCCTCGCTGTTACTGCTGCGTACGGTTAGTGTGATCAATATCATACCACGTGACATTACTAGGTCACATATCTACTATAGTAGTTCATTAGATCTTTAACCCTCATTCCTTACGATTAGTTCAATAAAAGATATATACGTGTATTATTTATATGTTTTAAAATATATATACGTATATATAATGATATTTTTTATATTTATACGTTGAATTTATAATCGATATAATATTAATATAATTTATCTTTATAAGGATCTATTCTAAAAGTAGTTTGTTTAAGATTTAATTGAATTATTTTCATTTCACTGATACATTATTCTTATATTAATATTCAGACGTTATTCCTTTTTAATCATAAATTATGATTCATTATTAAAATATATTATACATATATATATATATATATATATATATATATATATATATATAGTGACATGGAAGTAATAACAATTCTTTATTTCAATAGCATCAATTTCATGCGATGAGAATTGTGTGAAACATGACATGATCTGCAATCTAGAAACGGACACCTGCATGTGCCCACCTGGGTATATTGGAGAGAAATGTGACATAGGTATTATACTAATATTTATATAGATTTAATCACAATTGTCTAAATTATTACCTAATATTTTATTGATAATGTATTTTTTACTAAATTTTAATATTTGATATTAAATTATTAATAATATTTCAATTTGTAGTTTGCACCTTAACACTTAGTGGTCAAAGTGAAATTAAAGTAGAACAAAATCATTACAAAGAACACGCTCACTGTGTATGGACAAATGATCCATCAAAGGTTAGAATTATTTACGTTGTCAAATGTCCATTATAAATACAATATTATAATATAACATATTTATGAGAAATGTTATTCTATAGAATTCTATATGTATACATAGATTTAAAGTAATATTCACAATCATTAAAGTAGTCGCATATTAATTAATTTCGTATTTCTCGTTCAGGTAACTAAAGTTACGGTCGTAAGATTCGATGTGGAGGAACACCACGCCTGCAAATTTGATTGGCTGAGCATCCTCGGAGTGAAATACTGCGGAGAAATGAAATCCAACGATATGCCAAGACACTTCATCCTCAAGTAAGCATTTCATTTACTAATAACGATATTATTTATAATTATCTAAAGCAATACTTTATATAGTTTACTTTATTAGTTTTTACATATATATATATATATATATATATAAATATATATATATATATATATATATATATATTACGTTAATATATTCATGATTACTAGGAACAAAGACACCATTGAATTTGTAACTGACAAGAATGAGAAAGCAGGAGGTTTCCTTCTTCGTCTGACTTACACCGATGTCGTTGGTTAGATCTTGTTATATATATAATTATATTACATTTAATAATTCAATTTATCAAAGGGCATATGTTCATAGTATATCGACATTTATAATTGAATTAAATATATTTTTTTTATAAATAAATAATAATTTTAATTGTATATTTTACTGATAATTATTATAATTATTTAAACTAAATAGCTATAACCTATAGACTAAAGGTAAATAATGACATTGTTTAATGCATTACGTATACGTCATTTATTCTCTAATTCAAAATACATACTATTAAATTTTCAAATATTTAAATAGATAAATTAATATTATTTCTAAAATAAAGATTAATTATAATATATTATAAAATAGTATTATTAATTATTATTAATTAATTAAATGTTTACCAATATATTTCTTATATATTGGTTCAAACTAATACATTATAATAAGAATGATGATAAATTATGAATATGAATATATATATATATATATATATATATATATATATATATATATATATATATGATATATATAGTAAGATATATATGCATATGTGCATACACGATTATTAATTTTATTATTCAAACATTATCATTTTAATTATTATAATTTATATAATATTACAATTTCTTAATAAAACTATAATAATATAATACTACAATTCTTCTAGAAACTACTACCCACGGAAATGGAGAGAGTACTGCTGTACCCAACTGTCCCTTGAAACCAATTGCCGGAAAGCCCCACTTCTACCTTCTCGGAGGACTAGAAAGACCTTGCGCTGATGGAACTATCTTCAATCTGTTCAAATGTACTTGCATCCATGACGTCAACGCTTTATAGATTTTATTTACAATTTTTAAAATATCAAATAAGATATTCGAGAATTTCTCAAAGTGACAATTCGGTATTTTCTAAATTCTTTAATAAAATTATAAACGTATTTTAACATTATTTAATTTTCTCTTCGTAAATCACTTGATATATATTTATATTAAATCCATAAATAGCTCTTTATGGCTAGTCTATAAAAATAAATAATTACTATAAGAAATAACTTAAATATAGTCACACAACAAACGCATATATACATAAATATATGGAGATAGTATGCGGCTTTTGCTGATACAAAATATAAGGCTAAGTATAATACTTGACTATCTTTTAATACAGATAGATTGAGCTTGTCTCTAATAAATATTCGTTCACTTAGATCTAATATTAATATACTTCTGGCTTTCTTAAAACCAACCCTTTCTCTATAGAGATAATATATTATTTGTCTAACTGAAACTTGGATTAGTCTTGATGACACTGACGTATTTTCATTATGTAATAATTCTAATTATAATCTTTTTCTCCACCCACGCACTTCTGGTCGTTGTTGTGGTGTTGGTATAGTAGTACATATGGATTTACAACCTCATTCTATATCTTCTATTGATCTATCGTATGGTGATTGTATGTCTTGCACTTTCAGACTTAAATTTAATTCACTTCGTATCATCGTAATTTATCGTCATCCAAAGCCTGATTTCTCTACTATCTTTAATGAATTCTCTGACTTAATTAATGCATTTTTACATCACAATGAATATAAACTTATGATTGTGGGTGATTTTAACTATCACTTTGATTCTTCTTTTCAACCACATTCCTTATTTAAGAAGTTGACTGAATCTATTGGTTTACATCAACATATAAACTGTCCTACTCATGTTAGTGGTAACATTTTAGATCTTATATTTACTCCTACAGTGATATTTATCTTCAATTTGTTTCTTCGTTTACACGTTTTGACCTATTGACTGACCACTACTTAATGCAAGCTTCAATTATTTTAGAAAAATCTCCTTCTACTAATTCCTTAATCTATTATAGAGATCTTAGAAACCTAAATTATATTGAACTTGGATTTAGAATCTTATATACTTTATCGAATACGAACCTATCCCTTGATAACCTAAATGGATGTCTCTCGTCTTCCCTTAATTCACGGGCTACTGTTAAATCACATTATTTTACTCTCCATACGTCATCCCCTTGGTTTTCTTCCCATTTTTCAAATTTAAAACGATCTTTAAGGAAACTTGAGCGCAGGATAGACGAGTCTCCCCTACATAAATTAAATTTCCTGATGGCCAGAAAAGCATATAAGTTAGAATTAATCTCGCTGAAATGTACTTACTATGAACAGAAACTGAATGCTTGAGGCAACAACTATAGAAATATTTGTAAAACTGTTAATAGTATCGTTGGAGGTAATATTAATCAAAAACCTAATGCACTGACTGATTCCTTAATATGTACTTCATATGTGAAATGTTTATCTTCTAAACTTTTCAGTATTTCTGATTGCATTAAATCCAATCTAGCTCTATCAACTATGGTTCTGACTATCAATCGTATTTCCCAACCTTTATCGTGCAAACTTACTAGTTTTTCATCATCCACAATAATTGAAATACATAACTTGATTATGACAGCCAATTATATCTCTCCAATAGATCCACTTCCCTTGATTGTTTTCAAAAACCTTGTTCACACATTCAAATACTCAATATTAAAGTTGATTTGTAAATCACTTGATGATGGCATTATGGATAAATCCTTGAAATATGCTATCATCAAACCTATACTGAAGAAAACATCACTCGATCCTGATGTGCTGACAAATTACAGACCGATATCCCAACATCCGATTATCAGTAAAATTATGGAACGTATTGTAGGCATCCAGCTAATATATTATCTTGAAGATAATAATGTGCTTGAGCCCTTCCAGAGTGCATACAGGAAGTCATATTCTACTGAAACTTCTCTCAACCATAATACTGATACGCTGTATAACTTGCTTGATTCTTCTCATTGTGCACAATTACTGTTACTTGACCTCTCGAGCGCATATATATAATCTTCGATATATTGAATCACAATATCCTTATTGAGCGCATTAAGGAACTTGGCATTGTAGGATCTCCTCTCAGATGGTTAATTTCATTTTTCACCGATCGTACTTCATCTGTTAAAATCAATGCTTTTATTTCTCCCCCTAATAATATATCAAGTGGGGTTCCTCAGGGTTCTGTTCTATGGCCTTTATTATTTTCTATTTTTTTGCATCCTTTATATAATATTATTAACAAGTTATCTAATATTAGTTACCATATGTATGCTGATGATATTCATCTGATCATCAAACTTCCCATTAATTCGCCTACCTCTAAGTTGGAACTCTTAGAGTGTACTTCAGAAATCATGAATTACTACTTATGAATGATCTTCTAGTGAATACATCGAAAACTAAACTACTGAACGTATCTCGAATACCCACAATTTTCACATATGTGATTATTGATAGTAAATTGATACAACCCTCTGATTCAGTCTGTAACCTCGGCGTCATTATGGTACCTGTATGGTACATAATTCCCTCTGGCATAAAGCAGTACTTCTCTGGGATATCTGCCCCAGGTTATTGTATGGTACATAATTCCCTCTGGCATAAATCAGTACTTCTCTGGGATATCTGACCCAGGTTATTATATGGTACATAATTCCCTCTGGCATAAATCAGTACTTCTCTGGGATAGCTGACCTGGTACAAACTACTCACTGAGCCCCATATAATAACCTGGTACACATTACCCAGGTCATACCAGTGTTATAACCCATGCTTTACCTGGTTACCTGGGGTACTTAAGTCGGGTGTACTGTTTGGAGGAGACATTATCATATAGTATTAGCTAATGTAATTAGGTCGGGTGTACTGTATGGAGGAGAATTTATCAACAAGATTACAAAAACATGAATTCCATTGAAAAATATATTTGAAAATTGTTTAACCTATAGGTTATATATATATCATTAATATTTAGTATATGAATATAGAAAATAGTTGGGACTAGTATATATGCTTAATGAATACCTAATTTGATGAAAAATAAAGAAAAGAGAGAGCACTTTTAATCGTAATGGTAATTAGGCGACTTGATAGGTAACATGAAATAAATTTAGAACTGATCCAAATATGCATAGAATATAGTGAAGCATGGAATTATGTTATGGTCAAATTTGTAAAATCACAATCTTAATATCTGATCATCGGTTAAAATACTCGCTAGGTTAATGAAGGATAACTACAGTTATTCAGATATACTGATATGAACTTATTGATATGAACCTATTGATATGAGACCTGCCGAGTGAATACGTATTCAGCCGTACGGCTAACAACGCTGGGAATGGATTGAAAATTTATGGTAGTTACTATGAAAGAGGAGTTGTTTTAAA
Source organism: Osedax fenrisi (assembly GCA_964019155.1). Classification (NCBI taxonomy): domain Eukaryota; kingdom Metazoa; phylum Annelida; class Polychaeta; order Sabellida; family Siboglinidae; genus Osedax; species Osedax fenrisi. The sequence goes on along the minus strand of OZ025239.1, from coordinate 20,375,830 downwards.
ATTACTTTCGGTTATGTTATCTATCAAGGGTAGTTATGATATGCGTCACACATTATAATATATAATTTATATAGGAAATTTGTATCTAGATCAGGTTTTTTCTTTAATATTAGAGATATTATATATACCTTAAAACAGGAATACAATTTTCCGACATAATACAATAGTATATCAAGAGAAACAATAATGAGAAAAGATGAAATATTAGAAATTAATTGTGATTTGAATACAATACGAAGTGTTTATTGAGTTAATTATTAAAGTTTAATTATTAAAGTTTTGCTGCACAATTCGGTATCGAAAATAGTATCAAAAATGGTATCCAACTAGGTATGAAATGTAATAGGACGATATCGTACCTATAGGTACCTATATATATATATACTATATATATACTATATAGTATACCTATATGTAGTATCTGTATATAGTATACCTATAGATATATATATATCTATAGGTATTTCATACTATTTGTCCAACTAAGTTTATTTGCGAGTTTGAAATGATTATTGGGATCAGAATAAAAGGTAAGAATTCGTTTTTTTTGTAGAAAGATAATTATAAATGAGAGATATAATGTTATTATAAGATATGTGAATATAAGATATGTGTGTATAAGATATGTGTAGCATTTATATGTTATATATATATATATTAGGAAAAATAAAAATAATAATGAATATATATAGGGGAAAGTCTCCGATTACCGACCCCCTCATAATACCCACCCCATCTAGTATCTCAGTAATTATAAGATATATCAAAACATTATAAATACATGAACTGTTAGCAATTTAATGATAAATATGAATAAGTATAATGTTTTACAAAATATTCAATCCTATAATTGTTATTTGATAAAATGTAATATTCTGTTTTTACTTTTTAAATATTTGAATAATAACTTTTTTTAAATCATTGTAAATACTTTATTAATTAAAAGAAAATGTAATACTGCGCAAAATATTGTAGATCAAAAAAATGTTTATAACTATTATAAACATAATTTAATTTGAATAAATATTAACCAAAATATCTTAATTATAGTAACCCATATGATTTTCCTAATACCGACCCCATGTGATTTATAATATCCAATCAAAATAAATCATTATTTTACTTTAAAATATATCATAAGTTGTTTGTGTATCATTGATATAGATTAAGGATTCATGAATCCATTCGATTATATACATACTGATTAATAACTAAATATTAAATAATAATATACACTATTTTAATATAATTACTATAAAGTTTAAATATAAATTTAATATTACTATTAAAACATAAATTCAATAAAAAATAATTGCGTGCATGTTATAATTAATTATATTTATGAATATCTACTATGTTGATTGGATATTATAATACTAAAATTATGTATGCCACGCTTATTTTAGGGGATCGGTAATAGGAGAAGGGGGTCGGTATTAAGAACATGTATCCGATTACCGACCCCCCTGTTTATTCTTGTAAATATAATTATATCAAAAATTTAAAATAGCCACATTATTCATTGCCATAATATTACCCTATTTATGAAATTTCAGATAAATATATTTAATATTGAATATGTTATTACAAATAATCATTTAGGGATCGGTAATCGGAGACTTTCCCCTAGGTATATAAATTAAGTTCACAATTTAATTTGTATTTCATTCAATATAGTACAATACGTAGTGTCCAAGTGTCCATTATACAATACATGTCATCCATAAATGTCATCCATTCATTAATAAAAAACTTGTAAATAAATAAATATCAATAAATATTGAGCAATTGTGTAATTGAAAGATATTTTTAAACTGTATAACACAGAAATATACCATACGGTATAATCTATACAAAATAATGTTATGATATTGTATTAGTATCAACATATTTAATAATACACTATGAGTATTATTATGTATGGATATGTGAGAATATTTATTAAAATATATAATTATAATCAATATTTTAAAATATATTTTACATACAAATATACTTATACACATTTAGTATACAACTATACAATATTTATGTTCAGATAAAGTAACCGATACTGGCGCAGATTTACTCAACGAATATAAGGTTCCAACAAATTAAACATATTATGCACAACTTAAAATAATACAATATAAACTCTTCTAATAAAATATATTATTAATTGTTGATTAACCTCATTTATAAATTAACATCAATATACATTTTAAATAACAAATACTTACATTAGATATAATGTATTCTCGATAGTTTCTATCTAATTCGAATATGATTACATTGACTTTTCTAGGAATTAATAATACTATATTGATTTATATTGTGATTTTCTTAATTTAAAATTGTATTGTTATAATAATATGTAACATAAATAAGTTTGTATAATTACCTATATTTTATAATAACTACACTTTATTTATTATGACGTTCCTTTTATAATTGATTCAATGTTTTTACTATTTTATATATAATATTTATTATGTAGATATTCTTAATTAGTTATCATAAATCATATATAAATATATTTAAATACTAACATATATGGCGATAAGGTAATATAAAATAATATGTATTAGTTAAATCAATTTATTTTTAAATAATAATAATAACGAATGATTAATTGATATATTAAATAATAATAATATATCATGAATATTGATACAATTAATTAAAATAAGAAAACGTTATATTCATGATCTAATATTCCCATAATTCAAAGTACATCGCTATAAGAATATATCAACACTGACATCGTACATTGATAATCGTGATTAAAAGTATTAGGTACCTACATACTGTACCTATTGTATAATATAAGTTTACCTATTGTTTAATAATAATGAAACTATAATGAAATTAAGTACTAAGTATATATAAGTAGAAGTACTATAGTAGTTAACTATATCTAAAATAGTAGTGACGGTAGTAGTAGTAGTAGTAGTAGTAGTAGTAGTAGTGTCGGTAGTAGTAGTAGTAGTAGTAGTATTAGTAGTAGTAGTAGTAGTAGTAGTAGTAGTAGTAGTAGTAGTAGTAGTAGTAGTAGTATTCAGGGTAGTAGTAGTAGTATAGTATCAATACTATTCAACTACTACATTACAGTAGTGAACCAGGCTGAAGTTGTTAACAAAAATGCATATTCAGGAAATTTTCTCTATTTTTGTATATTCCCCAGCCGTTGCGTACGGGCGGCCTTTGAATCAGACGTTTAGTCATAGATCCACCGGTAGGGGGAGACGGTGGCGTCGGTTTCGCACGCTTAGCAACGGTTGCTTGGTAACGTACCATTTCTTCGTAGGTTGTGGCCACGGGTCTTTTTCTGGGTAATTAGAATAATATATATAGATAAATATCAATAAATAAATAAACATATATACATGTGATATTTTACGATTGATATTTTTTAATCAAATATTAAATAATATGATACATAAATTAGATATACAATTTAATTAATAATATTTTATTTATAAAATATATAAGATAATAAGATATACATATATACTATATATATATGTATGCATTACCCGAGAACTCTCTTCGGGGCTTCTTCCCCCTGCATGGGTTCGTATTCGGCGACAGTCATCGCTCGGATAAACTCGGCTAAACTCGGTTAAAATCTTTTAAACTCGGCTCCGAAGAGAACACGGGAGATTGGTGGCTATTCTATTCAGTAGTATGTCTGTGGAGGTAAGTATGGTACGATGAGGTTAGTTAGAATATTGCAGTCGTATATGTATATGTATATATATATATATATATATATATATATATATATATATATATATATATATATATATGTATATATATATACTACTTCTATATAGTCGATATGTTTCATAGCGAAATAAGTACGCACATTTCTGTTGCCCCCTATAGTTTAGTAATATATCAGTTGCTTTAACTAGAGCAATACATATAATTATAACTACATCTTTAACTATTCCTATGTATATGATTATATCCACGAGTATAGATGTAAATTTATAACGGTTTATAGTTTTTAATATAACTAGATTTATATAGTCATTATATAATACTTATAATATATTTTTAAAACCATTTAGTAATCATTACGTAAGTTATATTACGAGAATCACTCGTGGCTATAGGAGGCAACACTAGTATGTCCTATAGTATGTCCTATAGTATGTCCTATAGTATGTCTTATAGTATGTACTATATTATGTCCTATAGTATTTCATAAAGTATGTTGTATAGTATATCTTATAGTATGTCCTATAGTATTTCCTATAGTATATCATATAGTATGTACAGTAGTATGTCTTGTAGTATTTCTTATAGTATGTCCTATAGTATTTATTATAGTATGTCTTGTAGTATGTCCTATAGTATTTCCTATAGCATTTCATATAGTATGTTTTATAGTATGTTTTATAGTATGTCCTATAGTATGTCCTATAATATTTCCTATAGTATGTCCTATAGTATCGATACGGTATACCGTATTCGATATATCGATGCACTACTGCGATGTATGGATGCGCGTAGGTGCGCATCCATACATGCGGCTACGCATACCTTCAGTAGGTTCACTGGACGCCGGGAAACGATCCGTTAGTTAGGAGATCGTTCCTCGAAAGGAGTCGAAAGGTCAGGAGGCGGGGCGATAGAGTGAGAGAGAGAGAGCTTTGATTGATTGGGGCGATTTGTTCAAGATCCGCAGTACTTGGCTCTGGAGTTTTTACGTTTAACTCTCTGTACCGGTTCGTTGAAGAACAGCGTAAGTTGGTCTAGTTGTTGTTTTATGAAAGCCTCCAAGACACTATTGTGCATGAACACACGTGATTTCTGAAGGGAGTGGGGGTAAATATGTATTATAAATAGTCGAGTTAAAGATTATATAATTTAATAACTATATATATATATATATATATATATACTGGCACCAACCCGAAAAGACCAATATCTTATTTATAAGCATTTTGGAGAAAAAAAGAAAAGTGATAACAATTTTAAATTTTAAAATTTTAATATTAAAAGAAAAAGGAATGAAACTAAATGATTCTAATAATCTTGTTATATTCTATTGTATTGTATATTATAATTAATAGAGCATATGTTAACATTTATTAGTAAATAAATGGAATATTTGTATAATTTAAGAATTTAATTATATATCATATATATATATATATATATATATATTATCATATTATGTATTCGTGTCGGCACTTATACAGAAAGTAATGTAATAATGTTAATGTGAATTAAATTAAAATAGTATCATATAGGACATATTTAAATGGCCTTATATTTAAATAAAGTTCAGTATCATAACATTATTATTATACATTATATATTAATGTATTTGATAATATACATCTATCATACTCATAGATTTATAATTTGTAAACTATAAATATATGATCATACTAATCGGTATCTTTAAAAGAGGTCAACTTTATAAAGTTTATAATACTAATAATGTATACATTATTAGTATTATACATATAATATATCATATGTAAATATATAACACTATAAACAGCTATATATAAGTTATAGTTTATATATTCTATACATGATGGTATTAGTTGATGCATAACATATTGTTATATGCAGATAAGTAGTATTATACTATCTCGAGAACCACTCTAGAACACGACAGATAAACGAGTGTAACGTAAAGCTCCGCACTGATATAGCGCCGCATTATCTTATTACGTAACGCATCGCTAATGAGCCGCGGCTAACCTTTGTTTTGTCAATTGTCACAGGTTGGCTACGTACTAATTAGGTGATGTGGACCCCGAGCTGTTCGAGGTGGGGCTAACTAGTAGGGCGTACCTAAGGAGCTGTTCGTGGCCGCTAATCTACTCGATAGGTGGCGCTGAGCGGGTAATTAGGTCGAACTGCTGGTCGAGATGGAGACTGAGATGGAGATGCGAACGGTGTGCGGTAGTGGTGGTTAGGTTGTAGGCGCGACGATGTCGGTGAAGAGAATGGAGGCTGACGACGGATGCGGCCGCTTCAAATAGTCGTAGCGACGGGCGGGGTCAAAGGTCGAGTAAACACTCGATCCGCGCGTTCACACGTGGGTCACACGTGACTCGGTTCGTAGAATAGGTGGCCGCCGCCGTCGTTATCGCGCGGCGTTGATGTTTGCCTACGGAGATGTCGTTCAAACCGAGTAAATAGGAGATGTCATGATCACGTGGGTCTTGTTTTCGATATATATATATATATATATATATATATATATATATATATATATACATGTATATATACTAGGAATTATGTGAACACAACACAAATACTAAATACTATTAATTAATGTATTACCTATTAATCGTATATCATATGTTATATTATATTATATTATATGTATATTATATTATATGTCACGTATATCGTGGGTATCGCATATGTGTGTATGGTAGCGGCGGCGGAATATAGAGAGTAGACGCGGGTTACATCTCACGATGGCGGTTAATCGGGTGCGGTATTATATCCAGATATATCTATGATATAGTATACATATATACGTGTGCATGTGTGTATGTTTATACTAATGTATGCCCGACTATATATATACATATACATATCTCTATTAATACTGTAGTTTAACCCGACATAGATAGTTGTTATTGCTGACGTATACGTTTGTGTGTATATGTTTATATTCCGTTGTGTGAAAAAATAGGCCGTTCGACTAAGATTGCCTGTTTTAACCGGCTCCTATACATATATATATATTTTTTCATCGATGCCATCAGTTATTTATACATGTTATTCATCCCATTGTTATGAATCTATTCTGTTTACGCGATTCATATCTTCGTTATATACATACTTCGTTAGACGTTCCCTGCAGCTATAGCTTACTAATATTTCACATTTATCATATAGCGAAATGAACCCGATATAAGATGTGCTAGTCTATATAAGAGGTACTATTCGAAATAAGAGAAACCATTCAACATAATAGATGCTCGTAAAAGGTAGTATGTCTACGTAAAGGTATACTTCGATATAGGTAGTGGTTGATATAATAGGTAGTAGTCGACATTATACGTAGCCTGTATATATGTGTGTGTGTAAGAAGGAGTCGATAAAAAGATATAGATATTAGATATAATACGCAGTATTCGATATAATAGGTAGATTATGTATTGTTTTTAAACAGTACCCTGTGTAAAAGATAATTATCTATTACATTAATATGCATATATGATCATATATCATTATAAAACATTATGTGTGGATTACCTATTACGGAATAGTACTATTTATAAAAGCGTGCATATTCAATATAGTTCTGGTCACGTGATATATGTTATCACGTGACTTTGGTTTAGTAAACCGATATTGTAATTTAAACATATGTGACACGTATTTACAGAAATTTGTTATTTAAAGTTTTTATATATATATATATATATATATTAAATACAAACGGTTAAATATAAACAAATCATATATATATATATATATATATATATATATGTAATTTAATATACACTATTACCAAGGACATACCAAGGATGTCCTTGCTAATACGGTATCGCGTGATAGGCTTCGTATATTCTAAATCTCCTATTCTAAACTAATATGCTAATTACGAAGTTCAATATATAGCGTTTCTTACGATTTTCACACTTATGATATTTGCACCGGATCACACGTCGAGTACGACTGTTCGTGTATAGTATGTATTTATAGTCGTCGAATACCATGTTATTAAATAGATAATGATTAAATAATATACAGCCCAAAGTGCACGTGTATATTATTTATTATGCACTTCATGTTACGTGATATATATAATTCTATTTGTGAAAGTCACCTGAGTAATCACTCGTGCGGACATAGAATCTGATGTCCATGTAACGTGTACCAAGTAACTTGTACCGAGTAACGTGTACCAAGTAACGGGTACCAAGTAACGTGGACCGAGTAACGTGGACCGAGTAACGTGTACCGAGTAACGTGTACCAAGTAACGTGTAACGAGTAACTAAACCGAGTAACGTGGACCGAGTAACGTGTACCGAGTAACGTGTACCAAGTAACGTGTACCGAGTAACGGGTACCATATCACATATCGGTACAGTTCACTTGTTTAATAACTTTCTTTCTAAGTAGTTACTTACTTACTTAATCAATTACATACGTACATATTTATTAATTTAATTACTTTCTTAATTAATTACTTACTGACTTATATACACTACATATACATAGGGGCGCTGGAACGATTTTGAATGTAGGGGGGACCAACCAATCAAAATAAATGTTGTGGTAAAAGTAGGGGGGACCGACACATAGGAGGTCCCCCTAGATTTTAAAGTGGGGGGACATGTCCCCCCCCCGTCCCCCCCTTGTTGCAGCGCCCCTACATATACACTATCCTGTGTCGGTATATGTTATACGAACTCGTATTAATGTATACGAAAGTAATAATGTACTAGTCAAGTTTGTCCTAGATACAGTGTATACTTTAGTTTACTTCCCAGTTGTTTACGAGTGTGTGGCTGTGTGTGTATGTGTATGTGTGCGTGTGATAGTGTGTGTGTGGATACGTGAGTGTGTGTGTGGTATTTCATTTAGGAGATATATTTCACAATTGTTTATTTGATTCTTTGATATTATACATTACTCACATATAAAGATAATCTCACTTGATAAATATATAATATACGTATAATATATGTATAATATGCATATATATATATATAAAGTAAGATTTACTATGTACAAAGTACATTATATGATGTATACTATACGTCATTCTATAGATGATCTATATCGTAGAGACGTAGTTAGGTCGCCTGTATGAACCAACTCATAAGTAAGTAGGTAAGTAAGTAAGGTATAGCATATAACCCATAAGTAAGGTAGGGTAATACGCAGATGTTCGGCTAAGACCACCAGCTACACTGTTAAAATTGAGGATACAGCGAGAGCCTTTTCTAGGGTGTAAGTATTTTCCCCATAGCCGTACCCTAAGTAGGGTGCAATTTAATAAATATGATATTTACCCTAACAATGATCAAACTGTACCCTAAATAATTGTAGCTGTTTGTACCCTAATTATATGATAACGTGTACCCTAATGCAATTGTGTGATATGTACCATAATTGAAATTCATGCTATGTAAATATAATAATTACATATATGTATGGGTATACCCTAATATTTAACATATATGTACCCTACAAATATATATATTGTACCCTGGTGAGTTTAAAAGTCGTTTACCCTATTTAGGGTACATGGTAAATTGTTGTAATATGTTAACGATCTGTACCCTATAAATTGAATTCGCTGTACCCTAACTTTTAACAGTGTACCCACTCAGTGAAGAATGCTTGTTATTGTAGGTAAAATAATCTTTAATATAGATATGTTTCACGTGCATACTGTAATTGATATAAATATAGTAATTCACATATATATATATATATATATATATATATATATATATATGTGAGTGTGTATGATATCAATGATACATATAGTACCGATGTTGATTTTTATGTATAAAAAGGTTAAAGTTCAAATGATATTAGATTATCATGTAAACAAAATGTTCCATATCCATCTATAGAAGTATACTTCTATATGAAGTAGATATATCAACCTATACTAGCATAGTTTGAATTATCGTAGGTTATATAATAAGTGATACTATGTTTAAATTATACTACCAATGCTAAAGATGTCCTTGGTATGACATAGTTGATATATCCCGATATAGTACATCATTATTAGTAAATAAATCGGATATATTATGTCGAGTTGTAAAGCATGAAATAACGGATAAGTTAATAAAAGTAAGTTAATAAATATATTTGTTTTTGAGAGAACTTCCCGTAAGTAATATGATAATTAATAATGCCATAACAATACGTCCACTATCGTTAACGGAAGATTGTTGATTGACAGTTGATGCAAGTATTACTATATGTATATGTGTACAATAATCCATCGTAATCGAAACAATATAAGTAATGTTTATTATTATAACTATTTTTATTTATAGTTTACAAGATTTTAGATATAATACATTCATTTAATTTATTAATATATATATATATATATATATATATATATATATATATATATATATATATATATATATATATCACGTGATATAGGAGACTGTAATAAATATATGTGATGCATCTTTGGACTATGAATTTCTCCTGACCTACTTCTTAAAATATATTTGAGATAAACGATGGAATAGAATTCAATAAATCTAGAAATAACGTGTGACTTTATGTGACTGGAGATACATAGCAACTATATAATAAATATATTACTACCATGAATTAGATTTTAATGATTAACGATAATATTATCAATAACTACCGAATGGAGTTTGGATATAGATGTGGATATATTAAGATGCTCAATTTTAGAAGTATTAACTAAAATATTCTGTCGCCTGCAATCAGCTGTTAATAAAATATAAGTATAGTACTATAATTCCATGATAACGTTACAGAGTAACCATTGTATTAATGAATACGCGAATATCATCCGGATGTAGATATTATGCACATACGAAAAGTTAGAAATAATATATAACTAAGTTAAAAATACAATAAAATACTAAACATCCGCGTACAGAAGTCTGATAGAGCATGGTATATATCGGTTATTAAACTTAGATCCGGAGATAGGAGATATGTAACCTTGACTGTAGATATACTCTATGTTATACTGTTATATATATATATATATATATATATATTAATACGTGATTTTGTTGATATGTACACATTGTAGTATTACATATACCTATAGGTATATGTATACTAACACCTTTGTACTGCAGTGAACTTTGAACATCACGAATTTAAAACATATAACTAGGTTAGAAGGTATGTTAGTTGTGTTCTAAACTCTCGATAATCATTAAGTAAACACTTTTTTTGTATGCACGTGAGTTAATTTCATCGAAAAGTAAATTATTTTGACATTTGATTTTTGTACATGTTATATACTACTATTACTACTACTACTACTACTACTACTACTACTATTACTACTACTACTGCTACTACTACTACTACTACTACCACTACTACTACAAGTACTACTACACTACTGGCATTGCTAATGCATTATTGATATAGTTTATCTTTAATACAAATAATCATAAATTATGTCTAGACTTTAAATAATATATATTTGATAACATATATGAAACTAGTGTATGTTACTTCATGTTTACATATATATATATATATATATATATATATATATATACATATATATATATATATATAGGATACCAGGTCATATTGGGTGAACATACCATATTATGTTGTCAAACCATATTATAATACAATACCCTAATATAACCGTGATATCAATATATAAGAAGTTAATTTGAGTTTAAAATAAGTTTAGTTTGACAATTAATTTGATTTGATTTGATTTGATTAAGTAAGAGAAAAATCTCTAGTAATAGTAGGACTATATCAACATATCACATCTGATTACTTCAGAGATCTTATTACATACTCTATATTTCATCTTTCACTTTGTATCTTAAATATTACATAATGCATCATTCATATTGCATGATTCATCATTAATATTTCACCATTCACGTTATATATTGCACATCACGTATTTCCCTTTATAGCTTTCATTACTGGATTATTATATGCAGACTCCTCTAACTGTATTGAATTTAAACTTCACCTAGTAAGTAATACTTACCAAGTAATATCTATGAATCAATAGAATTATAAATTCCTTAAACCTGGAACAACACATTAAATTTCCGACTCATATACTCGGAAATAGACTGGATTTTATAATTACGACACACAACTAAAATATTATTACTAACTTAAATACCATCAACAATACTATATCCGACCATTATACAATTAAAGCTAATATAAACTTCCACAAAATATATACTGATAAAATCACAATTAAATATAGACCACTATCTTTAATAAATTACAATACATTCAAATATAATTTCGCAAATACTTATAAAATCCAAGACATATCAAACTTTAATAGAACATTAAATTCATTAATTAATCTACATGCACCAGTAAAATACAAGATAATTACAAATAGAACTAAAACATCATGGTATAATAAATATCTAAATAAACTTAAAAATAATCTCAAAAAAAAAGAAAGACTTTATAAATTCAATAATAATGCAGTAAACTTAAATATATTTACTACAGCTAGAGCTAATTATCGTCACGAATTAGCCAAATTTTAAAATCTATATTATAATAATAAATTACTTACATTTACTAATAACCCAAGGAAAACTTTCCAAATTGCATATCAATTATCATACAAAAATACTAACACCAATTTAGTAATATTTACTCCTGAAGATTTTTCCAATTATTTTACATCTAAAATAGTTAACATTTGATCAAAAGTAGAACTTAGAATTACGAAAGTATCCAACAAAAATCAATGTGTACATGATCAGCCATTCACCGAATGTACCATCCTCTCTAATTTTTTGACCCCAACTGGTAATGATATTTCTACATTTATTAAACATCCTAGATCATCTTCAATACTTGAACCCATCCCTATAACAGTAATTATAAAATAAATAATTTCACAACTCCTAATAATACAATTATTAACTGACTGTATAAAACTGAATAAAATACCCCATTATTTCAAACAAGCCACCATAACTCCTAGAATTAAAAAATCTAATTTGAACATAAATGAACTATCAAACTATAGACCTATCTCACAATTACCCACTCTAGCTAAAATATTCGAAAGATTAATTAGTAAACAATTAACTAATGACTTGAATAATAACACAATTTTTGATAAATTTCAATCTGGATATAGAAAATCCTACAGTACTGAAACAGCTTTACTTTACGTTACCGATACCCTCCTTCATAATATTAATAATAATACCCCTACACAAATATTATACTTGATTTATCATCAGCGTTTGACACAATAGACCATAACATACTTCTACAACGACTACATCTACTAAATATTACTAATAATGCATTAAATCTACTAAAATACTATATTACAAATAGAACGTATAACATTAAACTAGAATTAACATCTTCAAATAAACCCCTACTATTCGGAGTAGTACAAGGAACTGTAATTGGTCCCTTGCTGTACTCCTTATATATTACTCCTATATAGAATATAGAATATATAGAATATAATATATAGAAACATTTTATATATATATAAAATGTTTCTAAATTATCCAGAATTATATACCATTTATATGCTGATGATATAATAATTATTCTCCCACAAATAACTCCCTAATTAATGATTGTATTATTGAATTACATAATTGGATGACCACCAATTATGTATACCTAAATATAAATATATTAATATATTTCCTACAATATATTTTGAAAATACTGCATTAATTCCATAACACGACATAACTCGACAACATATTTAGGAGTGATAACTACCAACGACTTAACAATGACTGCACATATCAATAACATAACTAAAACAGCTACTACTCACCTAATTCAATTATGCAAAATACGCAAATCCCTACCTTCAAAAACGGTCTACTTAGGTCTTCGGTCTTCTTACCTACTAACTAATGCATTAATTTTTTCTTGACTCGATTACTGTTCTACACAAATTATTAACTCAACTAAACAACAACTTCAACAACTTAACCGTATAATTAAATCAACTACTAGACTCATTTTTAATAAACGCAAATACGATACATATTCTATATCTTCACTGATGTCCTTCACTGATGTCCTCTTTAAATATTTTGCCAATAGAAATAAAACTAGACTAATAAATATTATACATATATGTACTGTATACAGTACTTTACAAAATAACTCCGCACTACTTAACTGATTTATTACATTTCAAACATAACTTAAGAAGTCTACGATATTCAAACACTTACATACTGACAATACCAAATATATACAGAAAACAACACGGAGGAAGATCATTCAGATATTCGGCCGCAGTTATTTGGAACAATATACCTTACAGAATATTACTAAATCCTGTATATTCAAAAAAATAAATAATCAATTACTACACTAATTTATAATTTATTATATATATACTTTAACATAAGTATGTATCATAATAATCTTATAATATTGTTGTATTCATTTTTTATATTTTCATTCATACGCATTATTAGTATTATACTATTATACACCATTAATTTATAATCATAATTTATTATTAAATATTAAATATTTAATTACTTGAATTTTTACTTACAATAATTAATTATATAATATTTATTATTCCATTTATTTATTTTTAGTATATATATATTTATTTATTTATTATTATTATTATTATTATCAGATTTAGGCAATGCCAGGGTAATTATAGAAGCAGTGTTGCTTATCGAGACATTATTCGTTTTAATATAATTGTTTATATAAACATTCGAGAATAGCATTCGCTATTATATTATTGTGTCTAATACATCATCATCATCATCATCATCATATATTTATATATATATATATATATATATATATATATATATATATATATATATATATGTGAATATATGAATATATGATATTACCAGAAAAATACGCGTTCGTATATATGATAATGTATTCTAATTTTTTCGAAATAAAAAAAACAAACAAGCGTCGAAATGGGCAACATATTTGCACTTCACTTTATATATTTAATATAAAATAAATTTTCATATTTATACTCTATTTTCACATCGTATATGAATTACTAATATATTACTTAAATCTATTACACTTAATATGAAGCATTAGTATCATTTCTATATGTTTGTCTATTATACATATATATGGCAATATAACTATATAGTTATACATAACTATATATTTACTCTAACTATATATAGTATTTATATATTAATATATACATATAAATATATATATATATATATATATATATATATATATATTAAACTGCCTGTGTGGCTCAGTGGCTAAGGCGTCAGACAAACAAGCAGTAGGACACGAGTTCGAGTCTCGTCCGGACCATGAATTAATTTAGGTTATAAAATAGGTCTTACAATATTATTTAGAAGTGATATTATATAATTGTGTATAAATAAATGATCGGCTCTCGTTAAAACCATTGGATGCCTTAACATGAGAGCGGCTTCGAAGGGACATTACAGCCATATATAGTTATAAGTGAAAACTTCATCTAAGTTACTGGATGTATATATATATATATATATATATACATATATATATATATATATATATATATATATATATATATATAGGTGAATCCGGTTGTATCGGCATCCCTAGGGTTGCTGAAGTATTCGAAAAATGTCGGTACAGCCGTATGTTGTTAAGATAAGGTCCTGACCATATATATTATGTATAAAACATATAGTATGAATGAATGAATTATGAATGAATTATATTTATTTTACTTGTATAATATAAATTAATGATTAATATACGGTATACCCTTGATGTGGATCATATCGCTGCTCACCTGTATTAACCATTAAACTAATATACATTATACGCAATTATGTATTTCATGAATTAGACAAAATAAAAATATGAATGTAATATATATTTTATTATTGTTGTAGATAATTAAGTTAAATAAATAGTAATTACTAGATTAATCTAAATGTTTATTTGGTCGTTTACGTACGATCATTTTCAACACTTGCTTTAATATTGGATAACTTCTAACGTAATATTTCAGCATTATCGATATTATTAATAGATATATAATTTTATACATCAGGTAGCGTATCAAGAATGTCCGATTTAGATTGTATACTAATCAAATTATATAATATGTTCATATTGTCGATACATGTGATAACAACATTATACATATCGTAGTAACATGTCGTTGTTGATATATGCATGTATCAATATGTTGATACATAGGTATTGTCGATACATCATAGTTATCAGATATGCGATATTCTTTAGCATGTTTTATATTTATTTATTATTATTTTTATATATATATATAATGTATATATGAAATATATAGTTAACTATTATAATTAAACAACCAATGTTCCTGCAGTTATTTTCCTGTCCTGTTTAATGTACGAATGAATCGCTCGCAACAACTTGAAAAGACCAAGGTCTTATTTTGAACCATTTGGATAATGAAGAAAGAAAATGAAAATGAATACAAAATGAAATAAGTATGAAATTAAACTACTCTAATAAACTATATATATATGTGTATTCTATGGAAAGATAAAAAATCTATTTTAAATAGTCGTTAAAAACGAGTTTTTGTTACACGTGGCTGTCGATACAGCCGAATTATACTATATATATATACTATATATTCATTATTATCATCATCATATTTTAATAATATATATATATACATATTTATCATTTATAATTCAATTTCCATTCAAATAAATAGTGTATAGATATAAATAGTTGATAGCAAATATAAAAGAAGGTTGTTGTACTTTTCCATATAGAAAGATCTTACATTTGTCTAGTAATTACGTGGATTCAATACGGATTAAAGTTGACACGATAGCAAAGTTATAACACCGCGATGTCGTCACTCTACCTAAAGGATGCGTATATACATTTTAAAGCTAAGCGAAAAACTTATTTATTCAGTATCGACTGAACTTTGTTAATTGTAAATTTTAATAATTTCTCTCTATAGAGATAGATATATGTAGAGAGTATACACTATTGTTAATATATATTATATTTAAAAGGTGTCTAAATAAAATAATAATAATAAATCACATCTACAACTACTAGTGTACCCTGGCGGCGCCCGTGCCCATATTAGAAGTGTGTTAACCGACACCTAGCGGAGTTAGCGGACGTCATAGGCGTCCTTAACTACGGCGGTTCGTCAGTGTGATGGTATAGCCTAGTGCGGACCTGATACCTGTGATCAACGTATGCTTCAGTGGAAATATCATGCTGGCTTGATACCAATGGTAATATAGGTATGTAAATATGTATATATATATATATATATATATATATATATATTTATATATATATATATATATATATATGAATGTGTGGTTCAGTTGGATAAGGCATCAGGCATACGTATAGGATGCTTAGGACCAATATAACTCAGTGCCCGAGTATTCATTTTTGAGTGACGGAGAATAAGGGTTGATAGAATATGAGATGCATAGTTTCTAAGAAGCGAAGATTTTGTACTAGAAAAGCAGAAATATAAGAGGTATAATTCGAACGTATATTAAGGAATGAACAATATATAGTATACGATAAGAAGATAGTTTGCTAAATGGGAACTATGGAGGTAAGTGTTCGTATGAGGAAGTATTGGAATGACCTCGAATAATTAGGTTATATGTTGTAATGATTGATGAAAGAATAACTCGATTTAATGGAGAGATAGAGGATAAGAGAATATTGATGAGGAGTAAGGTATAGTAATCTATACATAAGAGGACAAGGGAATTAACTAGAGTTTTTTTGAGGCTTTAGGGAGAAGATTATTAGAAATAAGCCATTCTTTAATGTCATATTTAGCACAATTGGAGAGTTTATTATTGAAACCTGGTGATAAATTAGTGGAATGAAACATATATATTTGTGTATCATCTGCATATAGACGGTAATCTATATTTGTATATTTATATGTTATGGATTGTAGTGGATATAAATAAATACAGCAAAGTGAAGGGCCGAGTACTTATCCCTGGGGAACACCATGTTTCATAGGAGAAGGGGAAGACAAAGATTTATATATAACTGCCTGTGTGGCTCAGTGGCTAAGGCGTCAGACACACAAGCAGTAGGACACGGGTTCGACCCTCGTCCGGACCATTAATTAATTTTATAAAATGGGTCTTAAAATATTATTTAGAAGTGATCTTATATAATTGTGTATAAATAAATGATCGGCTCTCGTTAAAACCATGGATGCCTTAACATGAGAGCGGCTTCGAAGGGACATTAGAGCCATATATGGTTATAAGTGAAAACTTCATCTAAGTTCCTGGATGGGATGATAGGACTCCACCAAATAAAAAAAATAAAAATATGTTACACTGCTACTACAGTCAGGTAGATATGAAGTAAACCATGAGAGGGCAAGGTCCCTAACTCCTAGCAGGTGTAGACGGGACAGTAGAATTGTGTGATCAAGCGTATCTAAAGCGCTGGATATGTCCAGCATTACTAGTTGACAGCAATTTTTAGTATTAACGGTAGAAGTTATTACATCAATTACGTTTAGTAGTGCTGTTTCTATGGAGTGTCCTCGGCGAAAACCACTTTGTTGAGGAATATGGAAATTCTTGGCGGTTTAATAGGATATTAGTTGACGAGAGACAGCTCTTTCTAAAATGTTACTCACCAAAGGTAGCTGAGAAATTGGGCGTTATTGAGAAGTGATTCAGGATCGAGTGAAGGTTTTTTAAGAATGGGATTGATTATTTCTTGTTTAAAAATATAAGGGACAGTACCGGCATTTAGGGAATGTGAGATGATGTTACAGATAGTTGGACATAGATAATCTGAGTAAAGTTTAAAAATAGATAGTGGAACAGGATCGGAGGGAGATATCCAAGAGGATACATTTAGTAGTTTAGATATGAGAGATATATGTGGCGGACGAAAAAAACTTAAGAAAACAGATGTAGGTGGGGTAACTATGATTGAAGGATAGTTAGCAGTAGGCGTATGGTTCTTGATCTTTATTATGATGGAGTCAATCTTATAAGAAAATGTTGTGGAGAAGAGACATCCTACTTGTAATGGAGACATTTTAGTAATAGATGGTAGTATCGAAGGTTTTGGGGGAGATAACAACTTATTATCATGTCTGAAAACTCTTCAGAAGCAAGATCGTTATAACCCGAGTATAATAGATATATATGGCATAGGAAATTACTAACTTGTAGATTAAGTTGCTCAATTAATACAGCTATAGAAGATGAAGATGTCAAGGATATTTATATTCTTTCAGATTTACGAAGTTATCGTTTCAAGGACATGAGGTGGGACATAAACCATGAGATGTCAGTATGGAGAGTTACTGTAGTTTTTGAAGGGGAAAAATGTATCCAGTAAATCGGATAGTGTATAATTGAATACAATGGGAGAATAACAGTAATCACCTAAGGCAGAATGTAAGTCATCTAAAAATATCATAGAATTATTATTCTTAATATTAGCGATATAATATTCTTAATATAAGAACGATAATAGAGGGAATCATCGTCAAATAATTTAACGGCTATCATAACCTTTATCGACTTCAAAAAGGTGTTTGATTCTATATATATAGAGGCAAGATGGCTAAAATATTAAAATAATACGGAATACATGATATGAATGTGAACGCAATACACACAAGCCATGTTAATAATAAAGCAAAAGTATGCACGCCAGATGGTGTATCTGAAGAGTTAGATATAGTAGCAGGTGTATTACATGTAATACACCCTGCAGAGGGATACTCTAGCACCTTACTTATTTACTGTGATATATCATCTACTATAGTAGATTATGCACTTCGAAAAGCAAACAATGGTCAGGAAGAAGAATTGAGTTTTACCATTGTTCCCCGCAGAAGCCGAAGGTTGTACCCAACATTATTAACATATTTGGATTTTGCGCACGACATTGCCATAATATTAAATACTTCAACAAAAGCTAGACAGTTACTTTTGAACGTCGAATCTGAATGTCAAAAGATGGGACTATGTTTGAATTCCAAAAAGACTAAAGTTATGTCATTTAATATGGAAGGTACACTATTGAAAACTGTTGAAGGTCAGAATCTACAAGTTGTTGAATATTTCAAATACCTAGGTGCTTGGATCAATTCATCAGATAATGATATACGTGTAAGAAAAACACTATCTTAAATGTACTAAATAGTATGCGTACATTATGGAAAGCAAGCATAAATGTTCCACTTAAAAGATTACTTTTTGTGGTTACAGTGGAAATTATACTACTCTATGGGTCTGAGCCATTAACAGTACAACAACAGAAATCCCTAAACGGTACCTATACACGAATACCCCGTAAAGCTATACTATATCTTGGCAAGAACACATGGAAAACAAACGATATATGGACATTTGCCTCCAGTTTCTACTAAATTGATGTACAGGAGAATGCGAATGGCCGGTCACTGTGTACGACTTCCTGAACTATCTACGAACCCGCTCATATTATGGGAACCTACCCATGGCAGTGTAAATCGTGGTCGTCGTCGCCTAACCTATGTTGATATGTTACGCAAAGACATCGGTCTCACAGAGAAGCAGTTTCAATTCTCAATTCAGTATTCGTAAAATTTAATTATAATATTAGTGATAATTGGTTGTGATATATGCTAACTCGTATTTTATTTATGTATATACATTTTACTTTATAATGCATACTATATAGTCAGTATCAAATGTATTTCCAGGTAACATAGTTGGCAATGTTATAATATAGTCTTTGATTTAAGGACTTAATAATTTTATTATGTCGATTCCATTTACATTTTTATTAGAATACATTTTTATATTAAAGATACTTTGTTATATTAATATCGCCAAGAAATAAGTACGTTCTCCAATAGGATTATTAGCAAAGTAATTAAAATAATCAGGCAGTAATTGAGTTATGCCATAATTGCACTATCTGCATATCACAAATATAGTGGCATTCTTATAGGATAGTTTGTATGCCATTAACATCTATAGAAGGCATTGGTTAACTTGTATGCAATGGTAATCAGTGAAATCGTGGTATTTAACTATAACAGTGCGTTAACAGAAGCAAATTAACATATTCTAAGCATTATTCCAATATCGATTAATATCCATTAGATTAACTATAGATATGGTCAAATATATACATTATAGCTATTATAGCCATACCTAATAAGGGAGCTACAGATTATCTAGGTCAAGTGTCAGTAATGAATACAGATCGGGTTTACCATAACTATTGTTAATATATCATACATAACAATGTGATATTTATTTAATGATTGTGTATTAACAAATATAATCATATAAATATATATGTATAATATACATTGTATATATATATGTATAATATTTAATTATTAATATTAGGTATTATATTAGATATTATGTATTACAATTATATAATACAAATATTTAATTATTAATAATATGTATTAAAATTATATATCAAAAATACATATACAATTTTTATCTACTATAATAAATTACGATATAATAAACAAGTTAATGATCACTATTCGAATAGTTATAACACAATTTTATTATTATCATTCGATTTCTTATATTCTGAAGTGAATTTCATTTCGACAAACATTAATCGGGTTCTTTAAATACAACACCTCAAATACCATATTACATAACTCTTGCGTAATACCTTTACGATACGGATACATCCATTAGCGCTGTGTAAAGTTGTATAATTAAATATTTAGTTATATATATATATATTTATATATATTAATATATAATTAATTTATATATTTTGTCATACTAATTATTAATTATAAAATGAATTTAATATAATATCATGATATTATCTAATATACTAACATTTACTATTAGGATGGTCCATTGTTTTCTTAGAAGTGGCGTTCTTTGTTTAATTATAACAATGGATATAGGATATCAATTATGAAATGTTTAGTAGCAATGCATTGTCATGTAGTTATATATATGTATATATATGTATATATATATATATATATATATATATATATATATATATATATTTACAAGCAATGATATCCGTAGTTATGGTTACATGGAGTTCGGAGGGGGACATGTCAGGGACTAGGACATAAACGATTACGTCATATACGACCCATATATAGAACAGACGGTTCTAGAGGACTTTATCACCGATCAGTTAACATCTAATCAGGTCAAGGTCGACTATTGTATTTAAAAATCCGTGTATACGCTACGAATGAAAATATATATTCGAATTCATATATATATATATATATATATATATTCATGAATATTGACAACAATAGTATGGCCAGGTCGCGGAAAGGGAAGAAAACTACTCGGTAAAGACTGTACGGCGGATCTAACTAAGAGCGAAACTGCCGGTATGCTTATTTCATAAGTGTATATATTAATAATGTCAAGAACTCGCTATAATATGTATATCGTCTATTTAACTATCTAACTATATAACTAAGATATTAATGTACTACAATTAGATCTGAGACTGATACTTAATTAAATGTTAACATGGCTCCTCACACTAAACTAGACTATTATAGTGCACTAATATAGTATGGTATATAATATTATGTATATATATATATATATATACTCTATTATCTGTACTATACATAACATTAGATACCATACTAGAAGAACAATAATTATAATTATAATGAACCGTAGTAGGTACGGTGTAAAGAGACATATAATGTCAGCGACCACTTTGTCATAGAGTTCGATATAGAACAGAGACGAGACTAGCTGACCTGGTTACGATGTACATCACCGTTAACTAGGTCAAGGTCAACTATCGTATTTAGGTAAATACGTATGTTCACCACGAATGAGACTATCTATGAACCTGTAGGCAACCTATATTAACCTATGCGTTTCGTTATATATCCTATAGGATACGTGATGGGGTGATGGTCGCGATAACATTATCACTCGCTATATATAGTATACTAGCCAGCATTCCGTAAATATTGAATCTTAGTATTTTAATTTTAGAATACTTATTAAAAATATATTAATCTAATAAATATCTATCTCGGATTTATATTTATATTATGATAACAAAATTATTTACTATCAGTTCTAATACTAATCGTAAATAGCGGTGAAATATGGTTTGTGTGGGGTTAGTTAGTTTTGGTCGATAGTTCCGAATGTGTTAATACTTGTCTCCCTATATATATATATATATACTCAAATAATAAAATGTGGGTTAAATTAACTCTAGTAATTATTATTATAATTCGAATATTTATTATAATGATATGATAATATGTAATACACTCATAATTTTAAGTAAGTAAGTCATTATTATATATATCAACATTTTACTATTTATTCTATGCTATAGCTCTATAAATATATTTAATACAATAATATAAAAGACGATGCATATTTTACATAATCGATAATATTATTCAATATATTTAATTTGTATTAATTGTTCTTAACATATTTGATAATATTATAATTATTCATAGTTAGTTAATGTCCCCTCAAGTCCCCTTTCGAAACTCATTCTATATATATATATATAGAATTAGTTTCGTTAGGGGACGTGAGGGGGTTTTGGTCGATGACAATATAATCACAACGGTAATAGATATGAAAATATTTAAAATATATTAAAATACTATTATGGTTCACAATAAAATGGCGACATCACGAAAATTTAAAAAACTAATCGTTAAAGACTCCACGGTGGATTATATATATATATATATATATATATATATATACATATATATATATATATATATATATATATATATATATGTATATATATACATATAAATATATATATATGTATACACAAAGATTTTCCGAAGGATGCTTCGCAAAATCTTTGGTATAAATAAAACTATATATATATATATGTATATATATATATATATATATATATATATAATATAATAGTATCTATTATACATCATTAATACGATACTATACGTAATAGACTACGTACTATAGTGCATACCTACACAATACAGTAATATTGTTGAGGGAGATATACACGAGGACCACGTGATTCTGGTATTTCAGGGCAGTTCAACAGCGGAGATGTGGGGGGGGGGGGTTATTATAGTAACCCCCCCCACATCTCCACTGTTGAACTTATAATATATATATGTATATAAACATATGTAAGTACACTACATATATGTATTAGTTATAAGTAATTAACATGACAATGCATTACATACTTGAACATTTCAAAACGTTAAATATCACCTATATTAATACTAATTAAACGCAGCTGAGTCACTCGGGAATCTATCTACGGACGATGAGTCACTCGGGAATCTAACTGCTGATGATGAGTCACTCGATAATCTCACTGCGGACGATGAGTCATAGCGTGATTGTTCAACTTTATTCTGTTTATACGAAACGTACATTATCATTTATAACATAATTATGTCTATTGTTATATATATATGGTCCATTTGTATCCGCTATTTGTATTGTATTCAATATATATATATATATATATATATTGGATTTTGTTTATAATTATATTTATAATTAGTATTTATATATAGAGTGGATATATGACATAAGGCAATACCACAATTGAGGGGGACTGTATAAAAAAACTCATTCTCATATATGAAAATGTATTTTGGAATTGCATGTAAGATGGAGATAAACATACGAGAGTGAAGGTCCTACTGTAGTGAGAGGGCAGGGAACCGTAGGGGAGTACATTGATACATAGGAGAGAAAAGAGATACATGCATAGCTGTATGGGTTAGACGGAGGGGCCAGCATAGAGGACGTTTATAACAGGGGTCAATTAGTAGAGGTTATATATACTATATTACTAAATGCACACACATATATATATATATATATATATATATATATATATATACATATATATATATATATAGTATATATTATATACTAACATTTATTAGCATTAAATATTCCGACTTTCATCATGTTGTTATTTATTGTATAATATTTATAACAAAGTATTTGTTTATTATTCTCAACAAATTTATAAAAATAAAATTGTTCAATTTATATTGTATTTATTAAAAATGTATTTATTAAATGATAACAATATTTGTATTATCACGTAATTAAGTACAGTATTGCAGTGAATTACACTGAGAGTATATATTTAGTAGCAGACATGTATGTTTTAATTTGCTATAGGAACATAATAATAATACTACTTGGAAATATAAATCAATATATTATCAAATCAACCATATCACCATAGCAACTTTAATATAACAAATTAATTAAAAGTAAACAAATTATAATATATATATATATATATATATATATATATACAATTCAATAATTAATTCCTATGTGCTTAGATATATATTTAATTACGAAATTGTTTGTAATATATCAATAAGTGAATATAATATTAATACGTATAAAATATCATATATTATACATTGTAACTTATATATTGTACATTTGCGGTTCACTTTCTTCCGGCTCCGTCCATCCCGATTTCAAAAAAGCACTCATCACCCCTATCCTTAAAAAGCCCCACCTTGATTCTCTGTCTCCCTCTAACTATAGTTATACCGACCAATCTCTAACCTCTTAATCCACTCTAAAATCTTTGAACGTGTTATCTCCTCCCAACTTATTACATACCTTACAACCAATAAAATCCTCAACATCTTCCAAAGCGCTTACCTCCCCCACAAATCTACTGAATCCGCCCTAACCCTCATTACCTCCGACCAACTATCTGGCCTTAACCACGATCGTGGCACCATACTCGTCCTTATCGACATGTCCTACGGTTTCGACACCCTTGACCACAATGTCCTCATACACAGACTCTCCGCCCACGGCATTGCCCTCAACTGGTTCACCTCCTACATTACCAATCGCTCTTCCTCAGTCAGGAGTAATACACACTCTTCCACCTCCCGCTTCATAACCCACGGTGTCCCCCAGGGCTATGTTCTCGGCCCACTCCTCTTCAATATTTACCTCCTCCCCATGTTTGACATCTTCACTGACTACCCCGACATCTCCTTCCATACTTACGCCGACGACCTTCAACTATATCTTAACTGCACAGACTCCCCTACTTATGCCCCTGACCGACTCTCCTCCTGTATCAAGTCCATACACCAATGGCTTACCTCCAACTCTCTAAAACTTAACCCCACTAAAACGGAAGCTATTTTTCTCCACTTACCCCTACGATCATCCACTCTCCCTGAACCACCCCCACTCTCACTCGACAACATCTCACTCATCTACTCTCAACACGTCCAAAACCGTGGCTTCCATCTTGATACCACCCTTTCACTTGACTCCCATCTTATACATATGCACAAATCCATCCACTACCACCTACACTGCCTCCGCTTAATCCGACGCTCAATTCCCCTCCCCATCGCTATTACCATTGCCTCCTCCTACACCATCCTATTCGACTATTTCAACTCCATACTCTTTAACCTTCCTGAATACAAACTCATCAAACTACAATGACTCCAAAACGCTATAGTTAGCTGCGTCCATTTACTTCCCCGACGTTCCCCTGACTCCATTACACCTCTCCTAAAACAACTACACTGGCTGCCAGTCCCCTACCGCATAAAGTACACACTTTCTCTGGCCATCCACAAAGCTATTCACCACAACTCCCCTGACTACCTTGCCTCCCTCCTACATCTACACACACCCATCACTCCACTCCAGACCCGTTCCTACAACACCTGTATCCTTACCACTCCACATCTACACAAACTCCACTCTTCCAATATACGCTCCTTTGCCCTCTCTGCCCCTTACCACTGGAACTTCCTGTCCAATCACCTACGAACAAACACATCAACTCCCTCCTTTAAACGCCACCTTAAGACTTATTACTTCTCCCTTGCCTTCCCTACCTATATTATTAGAATAGCAGCATAATATACTTTTAAAATTAATAGCAGCATAATATTAACATAATTGCAGCATAATAGCAGCATAACAGCAGCATAATAGCATGACAAATTAATAGCAGCATAATAGACATGTAATAGCAGCATAATGGCAGCATAATAGACATTTAATAGCAGCATAATAGCACAATGTAAACATTTGAGGCTCTAGAATATGCTGTTATGCTGCTATTATGCTGCTCTTACTGTTTGCTGGGTACCACTCAATAATTCCCTCCCACAGACGGCCGATTGCTAACGCACTGATGCAGTCCATAAACCAAAAAAAGTAAAAAGTAAAAGTAAAGTAACATTGTACAATATATATATATATATATATATTAGTGCTGTAAAATTTCAAATCTCAAATCTTTTTTTTACGGTTCGGTTAAAATCTCTAATTTTCGGGTATTTGGAGACCATCGAATCTCTATTTTAATTTAGCTTCGATTCGGGTATCACTTCTGGTATCGGTTCGGGTATAGGTTCGATATATACAATTATGTACCCAGAAAACAGTAGTAGCAGCATAACATCATATGTAATAGCCTCAACTGTTTACATTGTGTTATTATGCTGCTTTTATGTTGCTATTAAATGTCTATTATGCTGCTATTAATTTGTCATACCATTTTGCTGCTATTATACTGCTATTTAAAGTCTATTATGCTAATATTATGCTGCTATTAATTTTAAAAGTATATTATGCTGCTATTATAATAACAGCAGCATAATAGCAGCATAATATACTTTTAAAATGAATAGCAGCATAATATTAGAATAATAGACTTTAAATAGCAGCATAACAGCAGCATAATGGCATGACAAATTAATAGCAGCATAGTAGACATTTAATGGCAACATACTAGCAGCATAATAGTACAATGTAAACATTTGAGGCTATTAAATATGATGTTATGCTGCTATTATGCTGCTATTACTGTTTGCTGGGTAGTAAGTTGCCAACTTACTATTTTTAAATTTGTATAATTTTTATTAATAAATATTTAATAATATAGGTGGCATAACTGTCCATCAAACTATATTTAGCCACCTATATTATAAATATTTATAAATATAGAATTTGAATCAGGATAATTTGTTTGAATTATTAATTACAAATTAAAAAAAGTAATGCACATGTTACTGTCAAAATGTCATCAGAAGACGACTAGATGGTTTCTCGATCGGAATTAGAGGTTATTAACTATGTAGTACGGATTATTTACTATATATATAGCAACAGATTATTTTCTAAAACCGTGTAATTCTATATTTTAGAAAAATACATTTTAATTATAATAATTTTAAATTATTATTGAAATCCGATTTCTTACATCCTTATGTTTTAAAATAATATTTAATATTATATTATAATTGATTACATTATTAATTTAGCCCACTATTAACATTTTATCTATAACATTTACAATCAACGGAAAAATTCGACGGACATCGATGTCTGTCGATCATAAAGTTAACTTTGTTTTATTCAATTTTAGCACATAAGATTAAATGGATAGTACGGACGGTAGGCAAAAATTAAATAACTATACATAACAAAGTTCATGCGTGTCTCTCAATCTCGTCGCGCTAATATATTATTCGTAGTTAATTTGTATATATATACTATATACCTTATACCCCTATATACTTTATATACCGAAGTGAGCCTATATGCCTATATAATATAGGCCTATAGGCTCACTTCGGTATATAAAGCAGCTAAACAAACTGAAGAATAAAACCAAACCAAATAAATCAAACAACCTAAAATATCAAATTGATAATCTGCTAATATTGATAATCAATCTGCAAATATTAATTAATCAATTAAAATGAATGGTGTATACCGTTGATACACTCTTCAAGTGTAACACTGTATACGTATATTGTTATAAAGTCATTATTCCATATATTCATGTTTTCATTTAGATTTTATTTTCGTGTGCATTAGAGCGTATCATACATTTGCGTAACGCACGCCTTGCGTGAACTTTGCTATTTATAGTTATTTAATTTTTGCCTACCGTCCGTATTCCCCAGATTAAATTTACGATCGACTGACATCTGTACATATAATACAATACAATATAGTGCACTTTACGATCGACGGACATCGATTTCCGTCGAATTTGTCCGTTGGTCATAAAGTTCCTTTGATCCAAAGTTACCATACATATATTGTATATATAATATATAATTATTATAATAATAACTCCATATGAGAGCGAACAGATTTAAAAATGACAAAATGTATTATTATAATAATTAGTGATTGAAAATTATTTTCAAAATGGTAATCTTAGATTAAATCTATTACAAATTATATAAAGTATATGAAAAAGTAATTTGTAAACTAATAATATTTAATATCAACTTAATAAATAATTTATTTAATGTTTGACTTAATACTTATTAATATATAATAACAATTAATATACATATATAATTATTATGATTAATATCATATTCGTCATAAGTTGGAAATATTATCTTGATAGTTTTAAAGTGTTCAGTCATTACTTAGATTGGTTCACAAAATTAATTTATAGCGCATTTATAACTTAACAATTATAATAAACTATAGTTTATATATGACTAGTATTACTATATATTTACTAGTTATATATAATTAGTATTATAAAATAATTATTTAAACATTATTTATACTATAAATTATAGCCAACTAAACATGTAATATTACTATTTAGTATAGTACCTATATTTAATTATTTTATAATACTAATTATATTTTATTATAATTGTTAAGTCATAAATGCGGGGGGATGCACGAGTTGGGAACGGTTTTCAAAATGTTATCAGCAATTGAGGCGGCAGCGAGCACGCTTAGCGCTATACATATGTTATATATATATGTGTATATATATATATATATATATATATGTGTATATATATATATATAATTGTATATATATATATATATATATATGTGTATATATATATATATATATATATATATATATATATGTGTATATATATAAATTATATAATTTAATATAATATATAATATAATATATATTATATATATATTATATATATATAATATAATATAAATAAAATATATAATATATTTCATATAAGCTTTATCAATATCGGTAGGCATTGATCATCAATTTGATGAGTGAATATAAACATATAATCTATTGTTAACTGTATTATAATGACAGTTAAAATGACATAGTGTATACTCTATGCGTGTTCGCCGCCCGCCTCAATTGCTGGTAATATTTTGAAAACCGTTCCCAACTCGTGCAGTAACCTAAATGCGCTATAAATTATTTTGTGAACCCACCTATGTATTGACTGGACACTTTAAAACTATTACGATAATATTTCCAACTTGTTAAATAATTTCTTTAATGCTTGATATACATACATAATGATATTTGTGAACGTATTGTATTTGTATAATAACAATTTATATAAATATATAATATTATTATTATTCATACTATATTTTGTAAATTAGTAAATATTATTTACTATATTACTTGTAAGCTATAAATAATTTTAGATAATTATTTTATTATAATCTAATTTTAAATAAGATAATTTGGATCAAGAGAACTTTACGATGAAGGGACAAATTTGACGGACATCGATGTCTGTAGATTTTTCCGCCGATCGTAAAGTTAAAAGCGAACATAATCATAGTATGATTTAATAACTTATATTTACTAAATTTTTAGTTTAATTGGATTTAATTATTATTTTGTTTATATACTATGAATAACCGGCGCCCATCTAAATATTAGCTTGTTATAGTACGGTGGGTAGTGCATTTGTAAAGTTGGTATCAACATGTCGATTGATATGTATATCATATACCATATGGGTAACTAATTAAATATGTTGTACTATGATTACATCATAATCAAGAGTTGTTTTCATTATTAATGTAATACGTTGTATGCATAAATTAATGTAAGAATCATCTTGGTCAATAAGTAATTCTATTTATAAACCCAGTTTAACTTATCTATCGTAATACATTGATATAATTGTCTAAATGTAATTTTCAGTACCCTGTTGGAGCAATAAAGAGAAACTGGTGAGATGTTAACGCATGAGTGACGTCACCTGGGTCTCCAATAAAGACCTATATACAACAGCTTATGGACGCTATAGATTTACATGTTTGATGACCTAATACATGTGATAAATGTTAGAGGAGATCGGAGAATGCGTGTCATGATATGCCGAAAAGGATCGACCTGGTAAGGTAAAGTTAGTGTTATGTATATAAATATATATAATTATAAATTAATTTCGTGTTACGAAATCTATATCGCACCACCACCGCCTGTTCTACTACAGCTAAATAAATGTAGATCTATGCCGGTCATTTTATTTGGTTATCTTCATATTACTATTTAATCTTATATATTTATTATAATAATTAATATCTACTATTTTTTTAATTATCTTTTATCTACTATTTTTCATAGCTCATTCATGTCATATGAAAAATATATTCATTAATATTAGCCATTATTATATAGTTGAAGACCGCAAATAAATTATAATATCAATTAGTGGATGTCTGAACACCATAAACTACTCGACATGGTTATGGAGAGAGGCGACCTGAGATGATTTTTTGTTGAAGATAGTGAGAAAATTTCCCCCTACGATTAATGATTCACAGAATAAAATGTAAGTAAGAGTTGAACATATATAATCCAGTGAACTTGATAAATATCACCTTGGAATCATTTACCCGTTTGCGTTACTAAATTATATAATGCTTGGAGATATTAATTTATTTTATGTATATAAAGTTTAAACCCTATAATCCAGTGAATTTGATAAATATATTCGATTCAAATACAAATAAAAACATAAATAATATAATACATACTTTAATTTTTCATTTATTACTTTTACTTTTCACTTTCGATGATAAATCGACCCAATATTAAATATAAATATTAAATTATTTATAAAATAATTGTTTTATTTAATCAATAATTATTTTGAATTTGATCAAATATAAATATAATCTAACATACAAACAAGAATATAACAACAAGTATACTGGATTTTGAAAATACAACAAATAAAAACTGTTTCTGAATCAATTAAATACAAATACATATATTTATGTATACCATCAAAAACAAATATTGATGTACATTGTAAATACAAACAAAAATAAACTTTGAAATACAAATAAAGCAAATCTGATTTTTATCATTATTAAATCACTAATTTTGATAATGCATTTGATCAAAGACAAATATTTATATGTTTTATTCAAATATAATTAAAAATATTCAAAATCTGATTTTGATAATTATTAAAATACTAATTATGATAAATTATTCATGTGTAATGTCGTATTCAAATCGAAATACTCCAACAAATACAAATATATTTCTTTTTAATAATTCAAATACCTGTAAATCTAATTTTAATAATTATTAAATTTCAAGTTAGTAAAAAACATGTTTTATACAGAGTTTTTAAATAAGGAATAAAAAACAGAAAAAAACAAAAATGTATATGTTATCTTCTCAAATTATAATTGAAAAATGAATGATTATTTAATATAGGTATACAAATATAATATTATTATTATAAAAGGGGTTTCACACCAACTTGAACGAAATTATTAACTATAATAATTAGAGGTTAAAGTTTAACTCTAATATTTGGATCCAATATTTAAAATAAAATAAATGCTTATCTGTAAAAGGGGTTTCACACAAACTCAAACGCAATTATTAACTCTAATAATTAGGTGTAAAACCACTTTTACGGAGATTTAA
Source organism: Osedax fenrisi (assembly GCA_964019155.1). Lineage (NCBI taxonomy): Eukaryota > Metazoa > Annelida > Polychaeta > Sabellida > Siboglinidae > Osedax > Osedax fenrisi. Next base: position 20,343,440 of record OZ025239.1, on the reverse strand, counting down.
ATAATATAGTTAAACTTTAACATCTAATAATTAGAGTTAATAATTGCGTTCGAGTTGGTTTGAAACCCTTTTAAGGGGGTGAGCGCCACTCGGTCTATAAATAGATTTGAACATGTAGGAGATAGGGAATTGGTACGTGTATTAAAAACCCTAAGACTTTTTATACAATATAGTTATATATTTAATTTTTTTTATTATGTAGAGTTTATTCAATTCTATATGAAAACAGTAGAACATTTTTTATTTCAATTACCAATCATAAATATTTATGTTTTATAAAACTTATTATTTTTTAATTGTTTATGTTAAATTATTTGTATTATATATTTTCTTTATGACTAATTTAAAAAAGTACCACTGTTTCATATAAATACAATTAATTTTCTTTATAATGGTGAAGATTTGAATAAAATTCAATAAAGAGAAAAAAATCCTTATGGTTTTTAAAGACTATTTTATGTACATTTATGGTAAAAACCAATGATACTATATAAAATTAATTTTTATAAGTTTTATACTTAGATCTTGTGATATTTATTTATTTATTTAAATATATATAAATATATGAAAAAATAAATATTTTATTGTATATTTATTAATCATTTTATATTAAAATAAATTTCCATATATCATAACATAGTTATCTTAATGTTCTGTAAATAAAAACAAGTTTTTGAACTTTATTAAGTATTAGACACTTACATATTTAAATTATTAATTCAAATGTACTAAATATGCTATCAATTGATGCGGATGAATCTGTCATCTATAATATTATTATATTCATATTAAAATCATCTATTTTTTAAGCTGTCTACCAATTTACAGAATTAAAGTTGAGTCAAATTATTGTACTTGTTCATTAGTAAAATATGAATGCTTAAATAGTTCCGCTTTGGTATAAAAAAATATATTATATATTTAATAACAATATTTTTCTATTTTATAAACTACTGTTTCGACTTTTAGTTTTTTACTTCTCAGTAGTAAATTACTACTTTATTAATTACTACTAGTAATGTATATTAATAATGTATATAATATGGCTAAATATATTGTTTGTTTGCATAAGGGGAGGCGATGTAATGCTCTACCGCATATACATTTATTTTACAACTCTATGATTCACAAGTCAACATATTAATTATATGTATATCCATTATGTATTTCTCATGTATATTTTTATAATAAATTATATGAACAATAAATTATAAATATATTATGATATATATGTATTGGTATTATTAAATAATAATCACAAGTAATGTTACCATTGTATGATTCATATATGGCATCCCACTATTTTTATTTATAATACCATCTTATCTATATATTAATATATATATATCTCAATTTATATAGGTAATGAATAAAAATGCAGCTAGTTACATATTGCCACCTGCAAGTGTCTGAATTATTGGCTACTTATTTATTGAAAAATGATGGGTTTACAAATAACACTTATCATAAATATCTAATAGACATTAAAGCTATATATGTAATAAGTCATATAATAATGTAAATATTTATTGTATTAAGATGTGAGCGACCTGAAATGATTACAAAAATGAATTAATCAATTTATTTTTTTTGAAAATTAGTAAAATAATTTGTATCTTTATAATAATATATTGAAATTATATATAATTCAATTTTAACCATACGAAATAGTAATTATAAAACTTAACAAAATAAATATTAAAAAATGTATTGGGTTAATATTTTATTTTAATAATGTGATTAAAGTTATTTATATGTTTATTAAATAAATTATATTATAAAAATTATAAAAATCTATATTATATGTATTAATATTTTAAATAAAGTTTGTATTTTAAATTTAAAAGTCAATTATTCATAATTATTTTGCAAATATTTATTACTATACATATAGACTTATTCTCTTTTAATAATACAATACATTAATTGACATTATTATAAAATATAATTTATATATCAGTAAGATACTTTATTTATTTTAATTTAAAATCAATTGATAAATACATTTATTGTTCTCTGTAATTGAAAATATATTGATAATATTTAATTAATAAATTTGATATATTTTCTATAAATTATAATACTATAAAAACTTATTTATTATAATGATATTATATTGATTAATATTATGAATGACTACAAATATTTATAATGAACATATATTTTTCATATATTTTTCATATACACATACAAATATATTTATAAAACAGATGTTTCTCCCACCCCCATCACTATACATTATGAATTATTTTTGTTATATTATTTTTATTTATTTGCCCTTATTAATTTTCTATATCTTCTATATTTGTACAGGTAATGGATCAAACTGCAGCTACAGTTACATAGTGCGGCCTGCTTCTAGTATCTGAATGCTTGGATGTTTATCTATTGAAAAATTATGGGTTATCTAACTAATATTTATCATAACTATTTAATATTCATAAAAATCTATGTATGATAATAATCTGTAAAAAATAAATAACTTCTGAAATGATGAAAAAAAAAATTATAAAAATAATTTTTTTTTTCTTAAAATGAAATATATAACATATTTACTATAACATATATATAATATATATATATATATATATATATATATATATATATATATATATATCACAACTATACAAAATTGTCATTTTATAAACAAATAATAAAAATATATGGGATGAATATTTTATTTTAATGTAATCAATTATTTCTATATTATAAATATATTATATGTATTAATATTTTAAATAAAGTTTGTATTTCAAATTTGAATTTAAAAATAAATTATTCATATTTATTTTGCAAATATTCTTACTATACATATATAATTCTTCTCTTTTAATAATGCAATACATTAATTGAAATTATTATAAAATATCATTTATATATTAGTAAAAGGGGTTTCACACCAACTCAAACGCAATTATTAACTCTAATAATTTGAATTAACTCTAATATTTAAATCCAATATTTAAAATAAAATAAATGCATATCTGTAAAAAGGGGTTTCACACCAACTCTAACGCAATTATTAACTCTAATAATTAAGTGTAAAACCCCTTTTACGGAGATTTAAATAATATATTAAAACTTTAACCTCTAATTTAACCCTTTTAAGATACTTTATTTATTTTAATTTAAAATCAATTGATAAATACATTTATTGTTCTCTGTAATTGAAAATAGATTGAAAATATTAATAATATTGTATTTCATTAATAAATTTGATATATTTTCTATAAATTATAATGCTATAATGACTTTTTTATTATAATATGATATTATAAAACAATTTAATATTATGAATATATAATAATACTTATAATGAATATACATTTTTCATATACACAATAAATACTACTTTATTAATTACTACTAGTAATGAATATAATACGGTTAAATATATTGCTTGTTTGCATAAGGGGAGGCGATGTAATGCTCTACCGCATATACATTTATTTTACAACTCTATGATTCACAAGTCAACATATTAATTATATTTATATCCATTATGTATTTCTCATGTATATTTTTATAATAAATTATGTGAAAAATAAATTATAAATATATTATGATATATATGTATTGGTATTATTAAATAATAATCACAAGTAATGTTACCATTGTATGATTCATATATGGCATCCCACCAATTTTATTTATAATACCATCTTATCTATATATTAATATATATATATATATATCTCAATTTATATAGGTAATGAATAAAAATGCAGCTAGTTACATATTGCCACCTGTAAGTGTCTGAATTATTGGCTACTTATTTATTGAAAAATGATGGGTTTACAAATAACATTTATCATAAATATCTAATAGACATTAAAGCTATATATGTAATAAGTCATATAATAATGTAAATATGTATTGTATTAAGATGTGACCTCTGAAATGATTAACAAAATGAATTAATAAATGTTTTTTTGTTGTTGAAAATTAGTAAAATAATTTGTATCTTTATAATAATATATTGAAATTATATATAAATCAATTTTAACCATACGAAATAGTAATTATAAAACTTAACAAAATAAATATTAAAAAATGTATGTGGTCAATATTTTATTTTAATAATGTGATAAGTTATTTATATTTTTATCTATATATTATACATATATTATATGCATTAATATTTTAAATAAAGTTTGTATTTAAAATTTAAATTTAAAAGTAAATTATCCATAATTATTTTGCAAATATTTATTACTATACATATAGACTTCTTCTCTTTTAATAATACATTAATTGAAATTATTATAAAATATCATTTATATATTAATGAGATACTTTATTTATTTTAATTTAAAATCAATTGATAAATACATTTATTGTTCTCTGTAATTGAAAATATTAATAATATTGTAAATTAATAAATTTGATATATTTTCTATAAATTATAATGCTATAAAAACTTATTTATTATAATAAATTATATAATGATATTATACTGATAAATATTATGAATGACTAAAAATATTTATAATGAACATATATTTTTCATATATTTTTCATATACACATACAAATATATTTATAAAACAGATGTTTCTCCCACCCCCATCACTATACATTATGAATTATTTTTGTTATATTTTTTAATTTGTTTGCCCTTATTAATTTTCTATATCTTCTGTATTTTTACAGGTAATGGATCAAATTGCAGCTACAGTTACATATTGCGGCCTGCTGCTAGTATCTGAATGCTTGGATGCTTATCTATTGACAAATAATGGGTTATCTAACTAACATTTATCATAACTATCTAACTATTAGAGTTATTCTGGTAAAATATTTCTATAATATTAAGTTAATTTTATGATATTTTTATGAAAAGAATAAGGATTGAAATTAGTTGTCATTAAATTAAAAATATATATAATATAATATTTAATACAATTATTTCACTATTTAAAAAATTTATAATTATGATAGTGTATTTGATCAAACAAATATATATGTAATGTCTTATTCAACTATAAATACACTAACAAATACAAATAAATTAAATACATTTATGATTTATCAATAAAATACACAATCTGTTTTTAATAAATATTTATATATGTATTTTTATAGTGAAGTTATTATTGGTGTATCTTGAAAACTAAAGAAAAGTGAAATTGATAAAACATGATTGATTCAAGTTTAGTATATTTAATTTTAAATTAAATTTAAATGTAAGAATACATTATTAATTTATTATTTATTATAGCTGGATTATACATGGAAATCTGAATGCCTAAAGAAAATGGAAAAAAAATTAATAACCCATGATTGTAATTAATATATTAATATATATAATATATTTTTATAAATGTATATATGTAATATCATTTAAATATATATAAATATTGAATATGCATTTAATGTTTGAAATAAATTGTATGCATTATGTACTATTGAAATCTGTTTTATATTATATTTATAATTTTATTTAAAATAATAAATAAAGTAAGATTTAACAAATTATTAAAATGTTGTATAAATTATTAAATATTATTTACTATTATTACATATAGTAAACTTTTTTCTTTTGTAAATTTAAAAAAAAACAAAAATACAACTTAAAGAATTTAAGGCTTAGAAAAATCTAAATTATTTAAAGTGACGATAATAAAGAAATAAATTTTAAAATTATTTATGGTTAAATAAATATTATAAATAAGTTAAAACATGCATAATTCCTATCTACACATTTCAAAGTTGATTTATATTTGTAAAATAAGGATTTAAGAGTTCAAATTTAAAATATTCATCATGATAGTTGACACAATCTCGTGCACATGCCAAACTAACTTAAGTATTTTCGTATATAATAAGATGTATTAGTTATTATGATTATAAATTATATAGCTATAAATGTAAAATATTAAAAATGTGACCTTAGTAATCATAATCAAAACACATGGAGGGGCATAATCGACATCAGAATGTCAAAGATCCCGCACTATTTCGTTGTTGATACCTATTTAGTATTAGCTATTTAATATTTTATAAAAATTAATTATTCTATATAATTCATATATATTATTACATTTAATAGCCATTAGCGAATTCAGCCTCTACTTCAGATAGTACTTTAATACACAAATCTTCATCCGCAATTGGATCGATTAGATGATACAGTTGATATGCTTGTCTATTTAAATCAAAATTTAAAATAAATTATTATTATTTTTACTTCGTTAAATTATTTATTAATATCAAAAGATTTGAAGTTCTTGTGAACATGCCTAAATATGAAGGATTTGAAGTTCTAGAGGACCTGATATTTTTTTTAAGATTTGAAGTTCTTGAGAACAACCAAGTATTTGAAATTTTACAGCACTAATATATATATATAATAATCTTCTCCTTAATACCTCCAAAACTACATTGTTGAATCTTTCTCCATCACAAACTTACTTTCCTCCTTTTCTTATTGATAATATTATAATATCTCCTTCTCCTACTGCATCCAACGTAGGTGTACTTTTTGATGTTACGCTTTCCTTCATTCCTCATATTACCATTATTAGCCATCACTAAATCTGCAAATTATCATCTATTTAGAATTAGAAAAATACAGAATCAATTACTTTATCTCTTACTAAAACTCTAGTTAATTCTCTTGACCCCTCGCGTATAGATTACTGTTTCTCATTCCTCATCAATCTTCCATTATCCTCTATATCTACCATAAATCGAGTTATTCGTTCATCAATCCTACAACATATAACTTACGTATTCGAGTTCATTCCTCTACTTCCTCATACCAACACTTACCTCCATGGTTCCCATTTAACAAACGCTCTGCTTATCGCATACTATATATTGTTCATTCCTCAATATACTATTTATATATACATTTTATTAATAAAATGATATGTATTTATTACTAATATTTTATAATTTCATATAATAAATTAATTTTAATATACATAATATACATATATATGTATATATATAATACATTTATATATATATATATAAATATATTCTTAATTATTAACGGCATTTTATATATATATATATATAATGGACCAATACCACAAAAGTCGTGTTTCAAATAAAAAACATGGTTAAGAAGTATTGGTGTGTTATTTCATCTTATCAGTGTGGCATCTTTATTTCAAGGCGTATTCAGATTATACTGTTCAATTTTCTGCTGGATACTAGTCAGGATAACCAGTCAGTCGTGTATGCACCAGTGCTAAATTAGTTGGTATCATTTGAAAATCTTATAATTATTATAGGTTAGATAAAAATACAAATACATTTTTAATAGATAATCAAATATAAATACAAAATAAATGTAAAACAAAATATGAATATAGGTAACCGGCAAGCAGTGTTCCATAGTATTTATTACCGCCTATGGTAATAACCGGTATTACCTGTCCAGTAAAAACAGGTTCTTACCATGGTAAAAACCTAGTTTTATCTATATAATTAAATATAATATACAATTATATATTATTTATAGATGTTATATCATATAACTTATATGTAATAGATAATATACAATTATAAAGTTAAAAAATACTACATTAAAATCAATATTATAAGATTTTTTTAAAAACAACCTTTATTAATTTTGACTCTATGTAAAGAACAATTTTTTTAAAAAATAATATAATATTGAAATTTAAATAAATGAGTAAATAATTCAATATATATATAAAATATTGAATATAATAATATATTTATTTTTGTATTAGTAAAAGGTACACATTCACACCAACAAAAGCGGCTAATTTTTCACCGTATATGCAGTATATGTGCAGTAACGAAATCGTTAAATATTTAGAGATATCTCCAAATTATGAATAGCAATATTGTCTCGATATCGGTGATATATCGGTAGGGGTGTCGCATAAAGAGAGAGAAAATCGGTACGATATCGGTGAAAAATCAGCCGACTTTTTCGGTGTGACAGGGGCTTAATATTATAAAAAATATATATATATATTAAACAATAGAACTAATAATATTTTCATTGAGAAATTATTTGAATGTATTCATTATTTGATTTTATACCATGATATTTAATTAAATATATTAAATATATCTATAGATATTGTTAATTATATATATATAATTAAACTGCCTGATTGGCTCAGTGGCTAAGGCTTCAGACACACAAGCAGTAGGACACGGGTTCGACCCTCGTCCGGACCATTAATTAAGTTTATAAAATGGGTCTTAAAATATTATTTAGAAGTGATCTTATATAATTGTGTATAAATAAATGATCGGCTCTCGTTAAAACCATAGATGCCTTAACATGAGAGTGGCTTCGAAGGGACATTAGAGCCATATATGGTTATAAGTGAAAACTTCATCTAAGTTCCTGGATGGGATGAAAGGACTCCACCAAATAAAAATAACAATATATATATATAAATACTGAATAGAATATTTATATTTATATATATATGAAATTAAATATATTTTTTACAATACTGTATAACTATTTAGTAATATTTTCATTGTGTAATTTTATAAATATATAACACAGTATGATTTTATTTCATTTATAAAATGTATCCAATTACATCAACTTGTTAATTTTACAATATAAGGGTGGCAGACCTCAAAAACCAGTTGGATTTAAAAAAATAAATGTACTATAAATGGCATAATTAAAGCAGAGTGATAAAATGTTTGGACAAATTTACAAATAAAGCTGCTAGATTAATTATCCATAACATTTATATATAAATGAATCCATATTACTTTAAATTTCAATATATCTATTTCAACTTATATATCTTATTAGTATTATGTAATCAGTTTATATCAAATATAGCACCCTTTTATTTTGATTATGATATATGAGGTCAAATTAAAAATGCTCATTTTTATATATGACACACTAGTGTGTATGATAAACTTATATGGAAAATGTACATGTAGTATATATTATAAGATATATATATATATATATCCTTTTGTTGTTATTATAATATTAAAGTATTCAACGATACATGTAAAATATTTTAAATTTGACCTCGGTAGTCGTAATAAAAATAAACAAGGAGCATATTTGATATTCCCCAGGTAATCATAGGATAGGATAGCTCTTCCCATATATATATTAATATATGTTTGTTCAAAATTGACAGCCTCACTAAATCTAGATATAGTATAAGTTGGTACCTATCATCACATAAATAAATGTTTACAATTTTAAAATAGTATATAAGCATAAGGTTATGGTACATAATCTACACAAGATATATTATATTTATTAAATATCACTAGTACAACAGCTTAGTTGTATATCTGAATATTGGGAATATTATATATATATATATATATATATATATATATATATTATATTATCAGATATCTGATATAATATAGTTTATAAATATGTATTCATAGAATAACTTATGCACAACGTGAGGTATTAATTTATTATTAATACAGTAATTTATATTGGATAATATATATTAGTTCTATCATAATGATAAGCATTAATTTAACTAATTAATTATGATGTATAAAATGTATGTTTATATATAAATTACGTATTATCAATTTAAAATCTTTTATTCGCTAGATATCTAGTAAATGTTTTAAAATAATGTGATGCAGACGATATCTGGCTATAAATATTAGATCGATATTGGTTATATTATTATACCAATTCTGTATTAGTTGGTATCAATTTAAAATCTTATAATTATGAATACGAAAAAAATATTCCTATCAGTTAGCAATAGGGATTTCAAATCGTATATCTTGTGAATGGAATATTTTATTTTTGTACATAGAAATTTGTATTTCAGTTTTACTATAAATAACATTAAGATTACAGTAATACAGTAATACTATAATTATATAATATATATAATTATAATTAAATATATTTATTATAATAATGTAATAAAACATAATATCATATTTATATATACTACTTTTAATATAAATATTAATGATAATATCACTAATCTATGGCATAGTAATTTATAATTTAAACTTTCATATTATTTGTATGATTATATATTTATAAGTCATACATAAGCCTATAAATAATATGATACTATATTATATATTATATATATAACGGTTAAATAATGAAGTCGTTAACAAATATTATGTAATATATTATTTATTAATACTTATAAATCTGGAATATACTAATCAGTCACGCGTGCGGAGCATGTTTAAACGGGGAATACGGACGGTAGGCAAAAATTAAATAACTATAAATAGCAAAGTTCACGAATGGCGAGCAAGGTGTGTGTTACGCAAATTTATTATATGCTAGTGCACACGCAAATAAAATCTAAATGAAAACATGTATGTATGGAATAATTAATTTATAAACATATACGTATACACTATTCGTTTTAATAGATTAATTAATATTTTCAGATTGATATTTTTGGGTTTTTTGATTTATTTTGTTTAGTTTTATTCTTCATTTTTGTTAGCTGCTTTATATCTCGAAGTGAGCCTATACAAAGTAATTATTACTACGAATAATGTATTCGCGTGACGCACGCATTGAGAGACATGCATGAACTTTGTTATTTATAGTTATTTAATTTTTGCCTACCGTCCGTACTATCCGTTTAAACAATCATGATATATAATATATTATATTTCATTGGTGTTATTATTATAAAATTGATATCATTGGAAAGCTTATTAAATTATATAATGCAAGTCATATTTAGGTTTTTTTAAATTGTTATCAATATAAAAGTTATGATCAAAAATATGCAACAAATATTAACAATTTATAAATTAAATTAAATTAAAAAGAGAATATGATTTAAAAAGCTTTGCGATTTTTAAATAAAGCTACGCTTACGTTAGAAAATGTATACAAAATGCATTGTATAAATTCATAGTACCATATTATCAGATTACCCGATGTTAATATGGAAAGTTACGAATACAATATTCTATTTATATTCTAATACACATTTACGATATAATAATTAGTTAATATCGCCCATTGACGAATAATATATAAATAGAGTATTATTGTATCACTAAATATGTAACATTAACTATTTTATTCATGTTAATTAATATATAAATATAAACTATATAGAATTATAAATGTACAAATCTTATATTTAATATACAGTTATTTAAAAGTTTAGACAATCTACCTCTTATTTTCTCTGATAATGTTGGTGTATACAATGATTCTGCGAAGCAAAAACCTTCGGAAAATCTTTGGTATATGGTATATATCTTGGGTATATACATAGATTTATAGTTTACACTTAATTGTAAACTATAAATCTATGGGTATATACCATAGACATCTAAGGGGCGAAGCCCCTAGATCACCAGTCATGTGATATATGCATCGATTTTAAATCGACTTGATTGACGTGACTTGATTGACATTACGTAGAAATCAGTTTGATTGACAGGGCGTACGATTTTACATTATTCAATGTAATTTCTGTCAAATTAATGCTTAAATAGCATTATTTACATTTAATTTCATATTTTTCATAAAAATGTTATGTATTATGTACTTTACAATAGTTTTTATTAATATAAAAACATGTATTATTAAAGATTATATCGTAATATTAGTAAAAAAAGCATCTTTTATAAATATTTATTTGAAAATTATACGAAAATTATACGACTTTATACATCAAAATATACATTATATAGTATATGATTTGATTATATATATACATACATTGTATATATAATATCATACATATATATATAATTAAAATATAATTAATACAAATATCATAAATAGTAAACTTTATTCGATTTTTCGAAGGTACATATTTAAGGCGTACATACGTTATATTATGCCTATACTTTTCAATGTAATTTTGATCAAATAAATGATTAAATAGTATTATTTACATTTAATGTCATACTTTTCATATAAATGTTATGTATTATGTACTTAACAATAGTTTTTATTAATATAAAAAGATTTATTATTAAAGAAAAATATCGTAATGTTAGTAAAAAAAGCATATTTTATAACAATTTATTTCAAAACTCTACGAAAATTATTATATATATTTAAGAATTTATACATCAAAATATACATTATATAGTATATAATTTTATTATATAAATACATACATTTTATATATAATATCTTAAATATCTTATAATTATATATAATTTTAATATAATAAACTAAAATACCATAAATAATCAACTTTATTCGATTTTTCGTAGGTTTTTAACATATGTATCATATCGGTATGAAAATGAGATTTTTTATATTTATGCTACTGTGATAAAATTAGTATTGTTAGAAAGCTTATTAAATTCTATAATATAGTTCATATTTTAGTTTGTTCAAATTGTTATTAAAACAAAAGTTATGATCAATAATACGCAATCAAATTTTTTTAAATTTTAAAGTAATAATTTGTAAGTAATAAGTTTAATTTATTTATAATACTTATTTTACCACAATTAATAATGTATATTTGTTAATGAAATTAATACTATATGTATCTGTATACATATAGTCATAAAGATCTATATATATAAATATATAATATATATAAAATTATATAATAAATTATATATAATAATTATATATATATATTATATATATTAATTATATATATATATATATATATATATATATTATAATTTATATATATATATATATTTATATATATATATATATATATATATACATTAGTAAACGATATTATCTGGAGTATATTTTAATACTTTTTTATCAGATATTTATTTTCACGAGAATCGTATCTCAAATATCTATTTTATAGTATTTGAATATCTCATATGTTTTAATTTCGAAACGATATATAATGTACATTATTTATATATGGATTAAAGTAAATGATCGATGATAAGAATATGACATGCAATGAAAGTACGATAGGATAGTATGATTTGCTAGAAGGTGACAGTATAATGGAACGTGACTGTACGTTATGGTGTAACATGATAGTAGTGTGCTGAAAGTATGATATGATGTAACGTGTCAGTATAGTGTGCTGAAAGTATGATATGATATAAAGTGCCCGTATATTGTGCTGAAAGTATAATATGATGTAACATGACTGTACGTTGTGGTGAAAGGTGATTGTAAAATATGATGTAACGTGAATGTATAGTGAGCTAAAAGTATGATATTATGTAACGTGAATGTATAGTGAGCTGAAAGTATGATATTATGTAACGTGAATGTATAGTGAGCTGAAAGTATGATATTATGTAACGTGACTGTACTTTGTGCTGAAAGGTTATTGTAAGATATGATGTAACTGGAATGTATAGTGAGCTGAAAGTATGATATTATGTAACGTGAATGTATAGTGAGCTGAAAGTATGATATTATGTAACGTGACTGTACTTTGTGCTGAAAGGTGATATTAAGATATGATGTAACGTGAATGTATAGTGAGCTGAAAGTAAGATATGATTTAACGTGACTGTACTTTGTGTTGAAAGGTGATATTAAGATATGATGTAACATGAATGTATAGTGAGCTAAAAGTATGATATTATGTAACGTGAATGTATAGTGAGCTGAAAGTATGATATTATGTAACGTGACTGTACTTTGTGCTGAAAGGTGATATTAAGATATGATGTAACGTGAATGTATAGTGAGCTGAAAGTATGATATTATGTAACGTGACTGTACTTTGTGCTGAAAGGTGATATTAAGATATGATGTAACGTGAATGTATAGTGAGCTGAAAGTAAGATATGATTTAACGTGACTGTACTTTGTGTTGAAAGGTGATATTAAGATATGATGTAACATGAATGTATAGTGCGCTAAAAGTATGATATTATGTAACGTGAATGTATAGTGAGCTGAAAGTATGATATTATGTAACGTGACTGTACTTTGTGCTGAAAGGTGATTGTAAGATATGATGTAACTGGAATGTATAGTGAGCTGAAAGTATGATATTATGTAACGTGAATGTATAGTGAGCTGAAAGTATGATATTATGTAACGTGACTGTACGTTGTGTTGAAAGGTGATTGTAAGATATAATGTAACGTGAATGTATAGTGAGCTGAAAGTATGATATTATGTAACGTGACTGTACTTTGTGATGAAAGGTGATAGTAAGATATGATGTAACGTGAATGTATAGTGAGCTGAAAGTATGATATTATGTAACGTGACTGTACTTTGTGATGAAAGGTGATAGTAAGATATGATGTAACGTGAATGTATAGTGAGCTGAAAGTATGATATTATGTAACGTGACTGTACTTTGTGCTGAAAGGTGATAGTAAGATATGATGTAACGTGACATAATAGTGTACTGAAAGTAAGATATGATTTAACGTGACTGTACGTTGTGTTGAAAGGTTATAGTAATATATGATGTAACGTGACTGTACGTTATGATATAACATGACAGTAATGTGATGAAAGTATGATATGATGTAACGTGACTGTACATTATATTGGAAAGCTACAGTGAGATATGATGTAACGTGACAGTATAATATTAGTATATTTGTATTTTATGTACGTTTACTTTTTCATTTGCTCGCAATTATGCGCTATTTGTTTTTAATTTGTTTACATGCAATTATATACTTATCAACAAGTGAAATTATTTATATCATAATACTCAATATTTTGTTCAATACATAAAATAATTTGTTGTAAACAGTTTGCATATTAAATTAAAAAATATATATAATATAGTATCAAATTTAATGTTATAATATTATTAGCATATCTATAATTATTATAGCTAATATAAGATTATATGTGTACATTTTAAATTGACTTTGATTATAAATTTAAATTCAATTTATATAGAAATTTAATATTATAAATTTATATTACATTGTGAAAATGATTGTCATGATATTTGAATGCGATTGTAATAATATGATTACACATATATTATTCACTGTTGTAGTAGATTTATGTTGTATGTATATTTATAATAAAGTCTATATTTAATAAATAAAATAATATTAATCTTCATTATAATAATGATTATTATAATTAATAATTATTAAATTATTATTTATAATAATTATAATAATATAATGATTATATAATTAATAATTAAATTATTATATTAAATATATATATATATATATATATATATATATATATATATATATAATGAAGATTAATTATTAATATTATCAATATTTTTTATTATATTATTCATACATCGTTACAATATTTGTATGATTATTATCATAATGATAAAATACAAAGTTACTAAAAAAATGAATAATATATTATATGTATAATCGTATTAAAATATCATTACAATTGCATTCAAATATCATGATGATATAATTATTATAATAATAGGAATTTATATATTTAAATTTACTATAGGAATTTATATATTTAAATTTACTATTACATTTAAATTTATAATACAATTAACAGTAAATCATAGTAACTTTTAAATTTACTCATATAATCTCATATTTAATATGATATTATGATAATAGTTATCTAAATAATTATGATAATATTAATTTTATATTATCTATAATATAGTTATTATAAAAATATTATATTAAATATAATATAAAATTAATATAAGTATTATAATAATAGCATTAAATGATTAAATTTGGTTACTATATTATATATATTTTAAAATTTAATATGCATATCTGTTTAAAAAATGTATTTGATTTATTGATCAAAATATTAAGTATTATAATGTAAATATTAATAAGTTAACGTGTTGATAAGAATATATTTGCGTGTTAACTATTTCAAAAAACAATATTAAAATAATTTCAAGCAAATTAACTAGTAGGCGTGTCCATGAAAAAAAATAGGCGTGGCTTAGCTTTTATGTCGATGCTTTATTTCTATACGTATATCATAGATTTAGAGTACCATGGTACTCTATATCTATGACGTATATATAGGAGCTGGTGATCTATGTATTAATATATAACGTCTTTGGTATATACGATAAGAGCGGTCAATCAAAAGTAATCAAAATAATTTAAAAATAGATCGCAATCAAGGACACATGTCCTTTGCCTTAAACTGTCAATCAAAATAACATAATAAAAGACGAAAATAATTTATAAATAAAAACTAGTGTAATACTAATTGTGTATATTACATATATGCATATGTTTATTATAATGTATATATACAATTACGTAGAGATGTATTATTGGGTTGTAAATACTATATAATAATATAATCCATAGATATGTTATCCGGTATAGTAACTGTACAATTAAACACCCAATTAAATATTTGTTAATACATTTTATTTTTTATTAAATTTTAATTTTTACTATTATATATTATTTTATTCTAATTCGAATATGTTACGAAAACATGCTATCTATATAGTTTTAGAATGCCCGTTTAATTGCAAGTAGAACCAATTTATTATATATGTATAATAATATAATCCATAGATATGTTATCCGTTATAGTAACTGTATAATCAAATATTTGTTAATAAATTTGATTTTTTATTAAATTTTAATTTATACTATTATATATTATTTTATTCTAATTCGAATAGGTTACGAAAACATGATATCTATATAGTTTTAGAATGCCCGTTTAATTGCAAGTAGAACCAATTTATTATATATGTATAATAATATAATCCATAGATATGTTATCCGTTATAGTAACTGTATAATCAAATATTTGTTAATAAATTTGATTTTTTATTAAATTTCAAGGTATTATACTTTCTTACTTTTACTTTTTTGGGTTTATGGACTGCATCAGTGCGTGAGCAATCGGCCGTCCCTGGGAGGGAAGGCAAGGGATAATTATCTTACTCATCATCTACTTAATCATTACTTAAGTAATAAGTCTTAAGACGCTTGATTGCTATGGCACAAAGAGTCTTTAAAATAAATTGAATTGAATTGAATTGAATTAAGGTGGCGTTTAAAGGGGGGAGTTGATGTGTTTGTTCGTAGGTGATTGGACAGGGAGTTCCATTGGTAAGGGGCAGAGAGGGCAAATGATCGTATATTGGAAGAGTGGAGTTTGTGTAGATGGGGAGTGGTAAGGATAAAGGTGTTGGAGGAACGGGTCTGGAGTGGAGTGATGGGTGTGTGTAGAAGTAGGAGGGAGGCAAGGTACCAAGCTAACAGTAAGAGCAGCATAATAGCAGCATAACAGCATATGCTAGAGCCTCAAATGTTTACATTGTGCTATTATGCTGCCATTATGCTAATATTATGCTGCTATTAATTTTAGCATAATGGCAGCATAATAGCAGCATAATAGCATGACAAATTAATAGCAGCATAATATACATTTAATAGCAGCATAATAGCACAATGTAAACATTTGAGGCTCTAGCATATGCTGTTTGCTGGGTAGTCAGGGGAGTTGTGGTGAATAGCTTTGTGGAAGGTCTTGGGAAAGTTTGTACTTTATGCGGTAGGGGACTGGCAGTCATTGTAGTTGTTTTAGGAGAGGTGTAATAGAGTCGGAAGAACGACGGGGATGTAAATAGACGCAGCGAACTACAGCGTTTTGGAGTCGTTATAGTTTGATGAGTTTATATTCAGGGAGGTTAAAGAGTAGGGAGTTGCAATAGTCGAATAGGGGGATGATGTAGGAGGAGGCAATGGTAATAGCAAGACCTCCTATAACCTCACCAGAGGTTATAGGAGGTCTTGGTAATAGCTATGGGTAGGGGAATGGAGCGTCGGATTAAGCGGAGGCAGTGTAGGTGGTAGTGGATGGATGTGTGCATATGTATAAGATGGGAGTCAAGGGAAAGGGTAGTATCAAGATGGAAGCCAAGGTTTCGTACGTGTTGAGAGTAGGGGAGTGAGGTGTTGTCGAGTGAGATGGGGGTGGTTCAAGGAGAGTGGAGGAGCGTAGGGGTAAGTGGAGAAAAATAGCTTCCGTTTTAGTGGGGTTAAGTTTTAGAGAGTTGGAGATAAGCCATTGGTGTATGGACTTAATACAGGAGGAGAGTCGGTCAGGGGCATAAGTAGGGGAGTCTGTGCAGTTAATATATAATTGAAAGTCGTCGGCGTAAGTATGGAAGGAGATGTCGGGGTAGTCAGTGAAGATGTCAAACATGGGGAGGAGGTAAATATTGAAGAGGAGTGGGCCGAGAACATAGCCCTGGGGGACACCGTGGGTTATGAAGCGGGAGGGGGAAGAGTGTGTATTACTCCTGACTGAGGAAGAGCGGTTGGTAATGTAGGAGGTGAACAAGTTGAGGGCAATGTCGGTGATGCCGTGGGCGGAGAGTCTGTGTATGAGGAAATTGTGGTCAAGGGTGTCGAAACCGGAGGACATGTCGATAAGGACGAGTATGGTGCCACGGTTGTTGTTAAGGCCAGAGAGTAGGTCGGAGGTAATGAGGGTTAGGGCGGATTCAGTAGATTTGTGGGGGAGGTAGGCGCTTTGGAAGATGTTAGGGATTTTATTGGTTGTAAGGTATGTGATAAGTTGGGAGGAGATAATACGTTCAAGGATCTTAGAGTGGATTGATAGGTTAGAGATTGGTCGGTAGTTAAAGGGAGACAGAGAATCAGGGTGGGGCTTTTTAAGGATAGGGGTGATGACTGCTTTTTTGAAATCGTAAGGGACGGAGCCGGAAGAAAGTGAACCAAAAATGATTTGATGAAGGGGAGTTGCAACAGTGTCAATTATCTGCTTTAGTATTGGGAGTGGAAGAGGGTCAATGAATGAGGTTGAGGAGGTAGATTTGAGAAGGGAGATGATTTGATCAAGTGGGGGAGATTACAATTTTTCAAGGGAAAAGGGAAAGGTGATGGGAGTGGTGGGAATGACAGGGGTGGGAAGGGTGGAAAGGGTGGTCGAAAGTTTGTCGTTGAAAGATTTGTCGAATAGGAGTGGTAGTTATTCAGGGGTGACAGTGGGGAGAGGGGCTTTAAATGAACGACCAAGCAGTTGAGCAGAAAGTCTATGTATAGACTTACTGTCATTAGAGAGTTTGTAAAATTTGTGGGTGATGTGAGAGGCTTTGGCTGTAGAAATAGCTTTTCAGTAGAGATTTTGTAGGTTATTGTAGTAGGTAAGTGAAGTAGGGGAGGGATATTTGAGATAACATTTTTCGGCTTTGCGAAGGATTCGCTTTTGTTTCAGTAGGGATATAGTATACCAGAATGAGTTAGAGCGTATGAAGGAGGTTTTAGTGAATAATGGGGCGCATTTATCGAGGGTGGAGGAGAGAGAAGTATGGGGTTCAGCAGACGTTGAGGTTGGAAGGGAAGAAATATCGGATATAAAATCAGGAATGGGGAAATGGGGATGCTGTGAAGTTTGCGTGAGATTCTTGTAGTGAGGGGTCTGGTGGGTTTGGGGTGACTAAGGGTAAGGAATATGAGGAAGTGGTCGTAGAAGAGTGGTCCGATGGAATGGTCAGTGACAATTTTATTAGTTTTAGGGGAAATTATTAGGTCTAAAGTGTTACCATGGACATGGGTGGGGGAGGTGACGTGTTGTACAAGGTTGAATGAGGTGAGCAGTTTATTTAAGGACTGGATCATAGGTGGGTTGGGTATGTTGAAATCACCTAGTATGATTGTATTAGAGGTGATAGTGGGTATAAATAAGCTAAATTCATCAAGGAATAAATTTATGTTGGGAGAGGTAGGACGGTAGAAAAGGGAAATGTTGAAGGTACGAGAGAAAGGTGAGCTGAAAGGCGCAGCTAAGGGCTTCAGAGTGGGATAACGAGTGATAGGAAATATTAGAGATAGTTAGAGAAGATTTGTAAAGTAATCCGGTGCCGTCACCGGGATATGGAGAGTCGCGAGGGTTGTGAATGAAACAGTAGGGGGGAGTTTTAAGAGCAGCAATATGAGGAGAATCCAGAGGAGATAGCCAGGTTTCTGTGATGAAGAGGATGTCGAGGTCATGGTCGGTCATGAGGGAAATTACAGAAGGGATTTTATTGCGAAGAGAGCGTGCGTTGATAAGAGCAGCGTTAAGGGAAATAAGGTGGGGTGGAGATTGGTTAATTGTGGGGAGGGGAAGGGGAATAGTATGAGTGAAGGGAAGTGAAGGAAAGGAGAGGGATGTGTTGGGTGAGGGGGAAATAAGGGGAGAGGTATTAGTAGGGGGGTTTAAGATATCACGATATCGTGTGGGACACATGAAATTAAGGCGATGAGAACATTTTTGGTGCCGTGGACCACGTGATTGAAGTTGGGAAAGGGTGTGAGGAGTTCAGGTGATTGATGGTGGAGAAGCAGACTTTACGAGCAAGAAGTTGGGAATTGTTGAGGGGTTCACAGAACCTGACTCGAAAGGGTGAGTTTTTTAGGAGGTGGAGAGAGAGGATAACAGTGTTTTTTGAATGATGATCAAGATAGGTGATGGATAGAGGTTTTGGTAGGTTGGAGGAGGAGTTGGGTGAATGTGGGATACGGTGAGAGTGTATATGTGGCTGGGAGTGGATATTGATGGAGGCAAAAAGCTTTTTCAGGTAGGTTGTGTCGTTACCTTTTTCATTAGCTCCAATAATTGTGTGGGAGATAGTTGGTAATTTACCGACAAGAAAGTGAATAAGTGGAGTGTTGGGGGGTTATTAATTATTTTCCATGCAATTTTATCAGATTTGGTGGGGAGTAAGGGAGGTATGCATGAGCGGTGAAGGTTATTAAACGAGGGGGGTTTAGCTATGGAAGTGATGGATTGTAATCGTTTAGTGGTAACAGGGGATAGGCGAGTGGGGATAGTAGGGATGGTAGGAACAGTGTGAGCATCAGGGGTTGACTGGGGTATGGTTTGGGATTAAAGGATGGGTAGTGGGGTGGGCTGTGAAGATGTAAAAAAGTGGGTTGTGGAGATAGGTGTGGTGCAGGTGCAGGGAATGATTCTTATAGATGGGAGGGAGGCTCATGTGATAGGTTTGGGAGGAGCTATTGGAGAGTATCTTACGTTGGGACGGTCTATGGTCAGTTCTACAGTTGGTGCAAAACCAGTAGAAACCAGATTTTTGGAGGGCAGTCATTTTGTTAAGGGTAGATTTGGGTAGTTTGGAACGTGATTGGCAATTCCACTTACGGCAATGGTCACATTCCGTGAGTGACGTGGCGATAGTATTACATGAGGAGCATATGAGGTCAGTGTGGGTGAAGTCAGTCATCATTGGGTGTAGAAGTAGTTTAGTGGGAGTAAGTGGAAGTAGGTAAATGGTAATACATATTAGAGTTAGCTTGATTATGGTTAATAAAGTTAAAATTAAATAAGTAAAAAAGGATTTACTATAACAGTTAGTTTTACTATGACGGATAACATATCGATGGATATATATATAGGTTCTACTTGAAATTAAACGGGCATTCTAAAACTATATCGATATCATGCGTATTTCTGATAGTAATAATTGTAATTTTAATCACACACACAATTATTTATATATATTGTATTTTGATTGACAGTATAATTCAAATGACATATGTCCTTGATTGTGGTCTAGTTTTTAACTATATGTTGGTTAATTTTGATTGGCCGCTCTTATAGGGTATAAACATAGAGCTAGAGAGAAAGAAGCTCTTTGTAGCTCTATGGGTATAAACCATAATTTTCATTAAGGTAAACAAATATAAAAATCTTTGAGTTAACAATATATATTAGCTTGTAAAATTATACAATTTTAGAACGCTTTTCATTTCAAAACAACGTACCATCCATTATAATCAATACCTCATATAACCTCATTTAAAAAATGATCTGCTTATCGCATACTATATATTGTTCATTCCTTTATACATATGGAGGTAAGTATTGGTATGAGAGAGTATACTCTATAGAGAAATGATCTCGAATACGTAGGTTATCTGTTGTACGGATTGACGAACAAATAACTCGATTTAGTGGATATATAGAAGATAATGGAAGATTGATAAGGATCGAGGAACAGTAATCTATACGTGAGGGGTCAAGAGAATTAACTAGAGTTTTAGTAAGAGATATAGTATACTGTATACTATTATAATTATAATTGATTCTGTATTTTTCTAATTCTAAATAGATGATAATTTGCAGATTTAGTGATGGCAGTAATATCAAGACCTCCTATAACCACATAGGTTATAGGAGGTATTGGTAATATGAGGAATGAAGGAAAGAGTAACATCAAAAAGTACACCTAAGTTGGATGCAGTAGGAGAAGGAGATATTATAATGTTATCAATGAGAAAATGAGGGAAGTAAGTTGGTGATGGAGAAAGATTCAACGATGTAGTTTTGGAGGTCCTATTAAGGAGAATATTATTATATATATCTATATCTATATATATATCTATACCTATATTGTACAATGTACAATATACATCTATGTTTGAAATAAAATGTATAATATAACATAAACTATATTTGCTTAATATCTCAATACCTCCTCTATGCTCTAATATATCCATATAGTTTATATTATTGTCCACCTATTAAATATATAGAATGTTTATTATATAATGTTAAACATGTTTCAACTAAGCATATAATGTCATATTTATTAAATAATTAATTAAATGTAATACTATAGTAAATGTATACATTTACATTTATCAACGGTTATTCATCTAGAACTTGTAATATTATTGTTATGTTGATTAACAATTGTATTTGTATAATTAATATACGATACTTTCAACAAATTAATATTATCTTCACTAATTGACATAGTCCAATCAATTTCGTAATTATATAAAAAGATATATAAACACACAGGAATTAATTCTTGAATTGTATATATACATTATAATTTGTTTACTTTTAATTAATTTGTTATATTAAAGTTGCTATAGTGATATGGTTGCTTTGATACCATATTTATTTATATTTCCAGTAGTATTATTATTATGTTCCTATAGCAAATTAAAACATACATGTCTGCTACTAAATATATACCCTCAGTGTAATTCACTGCAATACTTTACTTAATTACGTGTTAATACTCTATTATTTCAGATTATAGTGATAAGTAGCTACCTATTATATTGTTTGTTTCGTAATATTATTGGTATGTTTTGTTATTAACTTTTTTGTATAAGTATATTGGTTTATTTTATTTGTAACTTGTTTTGTTTATATATATATATGTTTCAAATTTATTATAGGTACCTACAATTAAAATATAAAATTAATAAAGTACTACCTACTATTATTACAGATTTTGGTAAGTATTACATTATTTGTTTGTTTCATTCTAGTATTTGTTTTATTCTATTATTGGTTTATTTGATTTTTAACATGTTCTGTTTATAATATATTTAAAATTTAACATTTAAATATTAAACTATATAACTAATAATGTATTACTAAAACAGGGTAACAAGATAAGAAGAGTTCTATAAAGTTAAAGTAGAAATTGAATATTTCGATGCCACTTACAAAATAATGTATTTTATTTCTATTTTCGATTATTTTTACGCTATCTTTTATTTCTATTTTGATCATTTTTCGTTTATTTTTACTATATGATTTATTTCTACTTTCGATTGTTTTTCGTTTATTTTTACGGTAACTGTAAAACGTTTTAATTTCTTTAATTTTTTAATTTCGTATTATTCTTTGTTTATTTCTATAACGTATGTTATCGTTAGCAAATATCTATATTTTATACTTTCGATTATATTTTCGGCTATGTATTTGCTTAAATAAATTATCAATCAATCAATCAATACAAATATTGTTATCATTTAATAAATACATTTTTAATAAATACAATATAAATTGAACAATTTTATTTTTATAAATTTGTTGAAAATAATAACAAATACTTTGTTATAAATATTATACAATAATAAACTACATGATGAAAAGTCGGAATAGTTAATGCTAATAAATGTTAGTATATATATATATATATATGTAACCTCTACTAACTGACCCCTGTTATAAACGTCATCTATGCTGGCCCCTCCGTCTAACCCATACAGCTATCCATTTATCTCTTCTCTCTCCTATGTATCAATGTACTCCCCTACGATGCCCTGCCCTCTTACTACAGAAGGACACGTCCTTCACACTCGTCTGTTTATCTCTATCTTACATGCAATTCCAAAATACACGCATTTTCATATATGAGAATGAGCGTTTTTATGCAGTCCCCCCACAATTGTGTTATTGCCTTATGTCATCTATTCACTCTATATATAAATACTTATTATAAATATAATTATTAACATATTCCAATATATATATATATATATATTGAATATAATCAAATAGCGGATACAAATGGAACATATATATATATAACAATAGACATAAGTATATTATAAATGATAATGTACGTTTCGTTATAAACAGAATAAAGTTGAACAATCACGCTATGACTCATTGTCCGCAGTGAGATTCTCGATTGACTCATCATCCGCAGTGAGATTCCCGAGTGACTCATCATCAGCAGTGATTTTCCCGAGTGACTCATCGTCAGCAGTGAGATTCCCGAGTGACTCATCATCAGCAGTGAGATTCCCGAGTGACTCATCTGTGTTTAATTAGTATGAATATAGGTGATATTTAACGTTTTGAAATGTTCAAGTATGTAATGCATTGTCATGTTAATTATTTATAACTAATACATATATGTAGTGTATGTTTATATATATCATAAGTTCAACAGTGGATATGTGGGGGTGGGGGTTACTATAGTAACCCCCCCCACATATCCACTGTTGAACTGCCCTGAAATACCAGAATCACGTGGTCCTCGTGTATATCTCCCTCAACAATATTACTGTATTGTGTAGGTATGCACTATAGTACGTAGTCTATTACGTATAGTATCGTATTAATGATGTATAATAGATACTATTATATTATATATATATATATATATAGTTTTATGTATACCAAAGATTTTGCGAAGCATCCTTCGGAAAATCTTTGTGTATATATATATATATATATATATGTATACATATATATATATATATATGTATATATATATATATATATATATATATATAATCCACCGTGGAGTCTTTAACGATTGATTTTTTAGATTTTCGCGATGTCGCCATTTTATTGTGAACCATAATAGTATTTTAATATATTTTTAATATTTTCATATCTATTACCGTTGTGATTATATTGGCATCGACCAAAACCCCCTCACGTCCCCTAACGAAACTCATTCTATATATATATATATATATATATATATATATATATATATATATATAGAATGAGTTTCGAAAGGGGACGTGAGGGGTCATTAACTAACTATGAATAATTATAATATTACCAAATATGTTAAGAAAAATTAATACAAATTAAATATATTGAATAATATTATCGATTATTTAAAATATCCATCGTATTTTATATTATATTATTAAATATATTTATAGAGCTATAGCATAGAATAAATAGTAAAATGTTGATATATATAATAATTACTTACTTACTTAAAATTATGAGTGTATTACATATTATCATATCATTATAATAAATATTCGAATTATAATAATAATTACTATAGTTAATTTAACCCACATTTTATTATTTGAGTATATATATATATATATATATATATATATATATATATATATATATATATATATATATAGGGCGACGAGTATTAACACATTCGGAACTATCGACCAAAACTAACTAACCCCACACAAACCATATTTCACCGCTATTTACGATTAGTATTAGAACTGATAGTAAATAATTTTGTTATCATAATATAAATATAAATCCGAGATTGCTATTTATTAGATTAATATATTTTTAATAAGTATTCTAAAATTCAAATACTAAGATTCAATATTTACGGAATGCTGGCTAGTATACTATATATAGCGAGTGCTAATGTTATCGCGACCATCACCCCATCACGTATCCTATAGGATATATAACGAAACGCATAGGTTAATATAGGTTGCCTAGAGGTTCATAGATATTCTCATTCGTGGTGAACATACGTATTGACCTAAATACGATAGTTGACCTTGACCTAGTTAACGGTGATGTACATCGTAACCAGGTCAGCTAGTCTCGTCTCTGTTCTATATCGAACTCTATGACAAAGTGGTCGCTGACATTCTATGTCTCTTTACACCGTACCTACTACGGTTCATTATAATTATAATAATTGTTCTTATAGTATGGTATCTAATGTTATGTATAGTACAGATAATATAGTATATATATATATACATAATATTATATACCATACTATATTAGTGCACTATAATAGTCTAGTTTAGTGCGAGGAGCCATGTTAACATTTAATTAAGTATCAGTCTCAGATCTAACTGTAGTACATTAATATCTTAGTTATATAGTTAGATAGTTAAATAGACGATATACATATTATAGCGAGTTCTTGACATCATTAATATATACACTTATGAAATAAGAATGCCCGGCAGTGTCGCTCTTAGTTAGATCCGCCGTACAGTCTTTACCGAGTAGTTTTCTTCCCTTTCCGCGACCTGGCCATACTATTGTTGTCAATATTCATGTATATATATATATATATATATATATATACACATATTTGTATATAATACATCATAATCATCATCATATTGATATATATATACATGAATTCGTTTTTAAATTTTTAGATTTTTAAATACAATAGTCAACCTTGACCTGATTAGATGTTAATTGATCGGTTTTAAAGTCCACTAGAACCGTCTGTTCTATATATGGGTCGTATATGACGTAATCGTTTATGTCCTAGTCCCGGACATGTCCCCCTCCGAAATCCATGTAACCATAACTACGGATATTATTGCTTGTAAATATATATATATATATATATATATATATATATATATATATATATATATCTAACTACATGACAATGCATTACTACTAAACATTTCATAATTGATATCCTATATCAATTGTTATAATTACACAAAGAACGCCACTTCTAAAAAAACAATGGACCATCCAAATAGTAAATGTTAGTATATTAGAAAATATCATGATATTATATTAAATACATTTTATAATTAATAATTAGTATGACAAAATGTAGACAAAAACCTATACATTTTGACATACATAATTATATATTAATATATATATTAATATATATATATATATATATATATATATATATATATATATATATAACTATATATTTAATTATACAACTTTATACAGCGCTAATGGATAATTCGGAAAATGGATGTATCCGTATCGTAAAGGTATTACGCAAGAGTTATGTAATATGGTATTCTATGTATTGTATTTAAAGAACCCGATTAATGTTTGTCGAAATGAAATTCACTTCAGAATATAAGAAATCGAATGCTAATAATAAAATTGTATTATAACTATTCGAATAGTGATCACTAACTTGTTTATTATATCGTAATTTATTATAGTAGATAAACATTGTATATGTATTTTTGATATATAATTTTAATACATAATATTAATAATTAAATATTATACATATATATATATATACAATGTGTATTATACATATATATTTATATGATTATATTTGTTAATACACAATCATTTAATAAAGATCACATTGTTATGTATGATATATTAACAATAGTTATAGTAAACCAGATCTGTATTCATTACTTACACTTGGCCTATATAAACTGTAACCCCCTTGTTAGGTATGGCTATAATGTATATATTTGCCCATGTCTATAGGTAATCTAATGGGTGGTGATATTGGAATAGTGATTAGAATATATTAATTTGCTTCTCTTAACACTTGTATTGCTGAATACCATCATTTCACGGATTATAAATACACAGATTATAAATGTGATGTTAAAATTAATATTTTGACCAAAGGTATGGTTTCTAATATAAGTGCATCAAAGCCATATATTTATATTTTCAAAAGTACCTATATAATATCTTCTATATATTATTTATAAACTCTGCACATTTTATAAAGATATATATATATATATTACGTTTCAAATGGTGGAACCTTCCATACATCAAACATTGGGTAACAAAATAGCGATATATAAGTTTCTAAAGTTGTTTATGTAATAAATATTACATAATAATATGTATTATATTTTGTATAGAAGTATGTATATAATATATAGATAATATACTTATATTTACTGTTGAACGATATTCATATATAATTTTAAGTACAATAATTTTGAAAAATAATAAAATGAATGCTATAGCATTCAAGGGTATACCCCCACCTTAAATACAAAATAATTACAAATTTGATTGGTTTATTGTAAGGTATGATGATAATAAGATTGCGAGCAATACAATCTGGTGCCATATAATCTTGTAGTATTAACATCTGCGACAATTTCTGGTGCAGAAATAAATTTCAGGCAAAACACCGGGCAGTATTGCAGGCAGGTTATAGTGCGATACCCCTTTAAGTGGTTAAGGCAGATATTTTAGTTTTCTTTACCCTTTCAGTGGTTAAGGCAGATATTTTAGTTTTCTCTACACTTTAAGTGGTTTGGGCAGATATTTTAGTTTTCTTTACCCTTTCAGTGGTTAAGGCAGATATTTTAGTTTTCTTTACCCTTTCAGTGGTTAAGGCAGATATTTTAGTTTTCTAATGGTTTTTAATAAACCTACGTTGCATATATATGGACGGAGTGTTATATCTTTGCGTCGCAAAATATTTGGTATATATAATACATGATAACAAAATTAATGAATCATACTTATATTCTAAAGAATCTATTTAATATACATTATTAAAGATATTATTACAAATTAACATATATATTTTGTTATCTTTGAATTCTATTTGATTTTATACTAGATAAAAGGAGTTATAAATGTATATAAATAATTAAAAATAATTATAATTTATAAAAAATGTTCAACATAAAATACATATTATAGTTCATAATAATATATGGAATTATTATGTATATTTTGATGGATTGATTAATGAATAAATTGTTTAAAGATATTTTATCAGTTTAAAAAAAAAATTATAATTTAATAGAATTAATCAAAATATGTAGGTAATGTTTAAATTTTAGTTTTACATATGTACATATACTAATAGAGTAAAACTGCGTTCACACTAACAAAATAACTAATTATAGCCATATATTGTTATTTTTATTTTATATTTGGTGGAGTCCTTTCATATCACCCAGGAACTTAGATGAAGTTTTCACTTATATGGCTCTAATGTCCCTTCGAAGCCGATCTCATGTTAAGGCATCCATGGTTTTAACGAGAGCCGATCATTTATTTATATACAGATCAATTATATAAGATCACTTCCAAATAATATTTTAAGACCCATTTTATAAAATTAATTAATGGTCCGGACGAGGCTCGAACTCGCGTCCTACTGCTTGTGTGTCTGACGCCTTAGCCACTGAGCCACACAGGCAGTTATATAGCTTACGAATTTGATTAGGTTGAAGAACACCAACTGTGCACTTATACATGCCCGATATCTAGTAAATGTATTAAAATAAATAATTTGTGGCCATCGATATCCGGCAGCTGTATTTGTTGGTGTGCATGTGGCCTAATATGAAATCATGCAGTGCATATATTCTAGATACAATACGATGTACAACCTCTTCATTAGTAAATAATACACTCGTATTGCCATCTTTTATGTTCTGCGTCCAGTTTTCATCAGCTCTTTGAGGTACATTCGTATGTGAACATAGCAATGTCCTTTCGTGATGATGACAGCATTATTAACACTGTTAGTGGTCAGAATTGTGAATATAATGTAGTACTATAGAGAGAGATGAATGAATAATGAATGTAATAAATAACATATAATACTATTCTTATATGTTATGTATAGAATCAAATATTAACTTATTTAAAATAAATATAAATTATGTGTTTATTGTTATCATTCTCACATCACTTTAAAGTAATGTTAATTATATCCATTATGTATATATATATATATATCCAGGAGAAAAGTATGCAATTAATGAAAATAATTATTTAAATATCTCTTAGTAATATAATAATGAATAAATATAATTAGTTTTTAATATACATATATATATACCTAAGAGAACAACTTTTGTATGTTAAGTTGTAGTATCATAAATAAAATAATAATGATATATTAACATAAACTACTGTGAATTACAATTGAACCTATATTAGCAAAGTATTCCTTATTATGTGACCTTATAATGTCATGTATGTTTAATCTTAATTCCTTGAAAAGTACACATGTACTACTTATTCATTATCCTATTCAACTAATTTAATTACATTATAAATAAGTAATTTCCAGAAAATAGTATAACAGTTCATGAAGATAGCCAATAATTTGAAAGAATAATTACATTCTGCAATTTATACGAAATAAAAAATGTAAGAAAACTAAAATCTCTCAATCCAATACGATGAACAATACAAACTAATATCGAACATATTCACTAAGAATACAAATATATTATAGAATGATTAAAATATTTTATATAGATAATATATAGGTAATATTTCTATGAATACGCCGATAACAATGAAAAGGGAAGAACATATCTAGCTATGATAACATATTTTTAAATATTCAATTATTTATAATTATTATATAAAATATGTATGCAATATAATGTTAATTCTGAAGGTTAATTCTGAAGCGACACAGATATGCAACACAAACATAGATTTACAAATACAAATAATGCAATGCAATACGGAGTGGAAATCGAATTATAATATGTCGCAATAGGGAACGAAAATGTGGCTGAAAAATAACACTTCGTCGATAATATCGAATAGAATCCTGCTTCGTGATATTCATGCATATATGATGGCCGGACCTGATTACACGATTGGATATTTTATTTGCAGTAACATTTGATGTGTTAATAAGTGTCACAAAAATGAATCATACCTATAATTAATAACACTCGACGGATATAATATGATAAAGGTGTGATCGGTAAATGTACGGCATAACATTAACATGGCAGTTAAGCTTTACGTTTTATTTATAAATAAATCTATAATCGCTATCATAGTACGATCTTACAAGTCTCTTTCTCATAGATACACATATATGTCACACAAATAGGTTGACAACTATATTTTGTATCAGTTATCTAATTGTATATAACTCTATACAGTATATATTTTGTATCAGTTATCTAATTGTATATAACTCTATTGGTATGTTTTGTTATTAACTTTTTTGTATAGGTATATTGGTTTATTTTATTTGTAACTTGTTTTGTTTATATATATATATATGTTTCAAATTTATTTTAGGTACCTACAATTAAAATATAAAATTAATAAAGTACTACCTACTATTATTACAGATTTTGGTAAGTATTACATTATTTGTTTGTTTCATTCTAGTATTTGTTTTATTCTATTATTGGTTTATTTGATTTTTAACATGTTCTGTTTATAATATATTTAAAATTTAACATTTAAATATTAAACTATATAACTAATAATGTATTACTAAAACAGGGTAACAAGATAAGAAGAGTTCTATAAAGTTAAAGTAGAAATTGAATATTTCGATGCCACTTACAAAATAATGTATTTTATTTCTATTTTCGATTATTTTTACGATATCTTTTATTTCTATTTTGATCATTTTTCGTTTATTTTTACTATATGATTTATTTCTACTTTC
Source organism: Osedax fenrisi (assembly GCA_964019155.1). Taxonomy (NCBI): domain Eukaryota; kingdom Metazoa; phylum Annelida; class Polychaeta; order Sabellida; family Siboglinidae; genus Osedax; species Osedax fenrisi. Next base: position 20,311,936 of record OZ025239.1, on the reverse strand, counting down.
AATTGTTTTTCGTTTATTTTTACGGTAACTGTAAAACGTTTTAATTTCTTTAATTTTTTAATTTCGTATTATTCTTTGTTTATTTCTATAACGTATGTTATCGTTAGCAAATATCTATACTTTATACTTTCGATTATATTTTCGGCTATGTATTTGCTTAAATAAATTATCAATCAATCAATCAATACAAATATTGTTATCATTTAATAAATACATTTTTAATAAATACAATATAAATTGAACAATTTTATTTTTATAAATTTGTTGAAAATAATAACAAATACTTTGTTATAAATATTATACAATAATAAACAACATGATGAAAAGTCGGAATAGTTAATGCTAATAAATGTTAGTATATATATATATATATATATATATATATGTAACCTCTACTAACTGACCCCTGTTATAAACGTCATCTATGCTGGCCCCTCCGTCTAACCCATACAGCTATCCATTTATCTCTTCTCTCTCCTATGTATCAATGTACTCTCCCCTACGATGCCCTGCCCTCTTACTACAGAAGGACACGACCTTCACACTCGTCTGTTTATCTCTATCTTACATGAAATTCCAAAATACACGCATTTTCATATATGAGAATGAGCGTTTTTATGCAGTCCCCCCACAATTGTGTTATTGCCTTATGTCATCTATTCACTCTATATATAAATACTTATTATAAATATAATTATTAACATATTCCAATATATATATATATATATTGAATATAATCAAATAGCGGATACAAATGGAACATATATATATAACAATAGACATAAGTATATTATAAATGATAATCTACGTTTCGTTATAAACAGAATAAAGTTGAACAATCACGCTATGACTCATTGTCCGCAGTGAGATTCTCGATTGACTCATCATCCGCAGTGAGATTCCCGAGTGACTCATCATCAGCAGTGATTTTCCCGAGTGACTCATCGTCAGCAGTGAGATTCCCGAGTGACTCATCATCAGCAGTGAGATTCTTGAGTGACTCATCTGTGTTTAATTAGTATGAATATAGGTGTTATTTAACGTTTTGAAATGTTCAAGTATGTAATGCATTGTCATGTTAATTATTTATAACTAATACATATATGTAGTGTATGTTTATATATATTATAAGTTCAACAGTGGATATGTGGGGGGGGGGGTTACTATAGTAACCCACCCCCACATATCCACTGTTGAACTGCCCTGAAATACCAGAATCACGTGGTCCTCGTGTATATCTCCCTCAACAATATTACTGTATTGTGTAGGTATGCACTATAGTACGTAGTCTATTACGTATAGTATCGTATTAATGATGTATAATAGATACTATTATATTATATATATATATATATATATATATAGTTTTATGTATACCAAAGATTTTGCGAAGCATCCTTCGGAAAATCTTTGTGTATATATATATATATATTTATATGTATACATATATATATATATATATATATATGTATATATATATATATATATATATATATATATATATATAATCCACCGTGGAGTCTTTAACGATTAATTTTTTAGATTTTCGCGATGTCGCCATTTTATTGTGAACCATAATAGTATTTTAATATATTTTTAATATTTTCATATCTATTACCGTTGTGATTATATTGGCATCGACCAAAACCCCCTCACGTCCCCTAACGAAACTCATTCTATATATATATATATATATATATATATATATATATATAATGAGTTTCGAAAGGGGACGCGAGGGGTCATTAACTAACTATGAATAAATATAATATTACCAAATATGTTAAGAAAAATGAATACAAATTAAATATATTGAATAATATCATCGATTATGTATATACATCGTCTTTTATATTATTGTATTAAATATATTTATAGAGCTATAGCATAGAATAAATAGTAAAATTTTGATATATATAATACTTACTTACTTACTTAAAATTATGAGTGTATTACATATTATCATATCATTATAATACATATTCGAATTATAATAATAATTACTATAGTTAATTTAACCCACATTTTATTATTTGAGTATATATATATATAGGGAGACAAGTATTAACACATTCGGAACTATCGACCAAAACTAACTAACCCCACACAAACCATATTTCACCGCTAATTACGTATAGTATTATAATTGATAATAAATAATGTTGTTTTCATAATATAAATATAAATCCGAGATAGATATTTATTAGATTAATATATTTTTAATAAGTATTCTAAAATTCAAATACTAAGATTCAATATTTACGGAATGCTGGCTAGTATCCTATATATAGCGAGTGCTAATGTTATCGCGACCATCACCCCATCACGTATCATATAGGATATATAACGAAACGCATAGGTTAATATAGGTTGCCTACAGGTTCATAGATATTCTCATTCGTGGTGAACATACGTATTGAACTAAATACGATAGTTGACCTTGACCCAGTTAACGGTGATGTACATCGTAACCAGGTCAGCTAGTCTCGTCTCTGTTCTATATCGAACTCTATGACAAAGTGGTCGCTGACATTCTATGTCTCTTTACACCGTACCTACTACGGTTCATTATAATTATAATAATTGTTCTTATAGTATGGTATCTAATGTTATGTATAGTACAGATAATATAGTATATATATATATATATACATAATATTATATACCATACTATATTAGTGCACTATAATAGTCTAGTTTAGTGCGATGAGCCATGTTAACATTTAATTAAGTATCAGTCTCAGATCTAACTGTAGTACATTAATATCTTAGTTATATAGTTAGATAGTTAAATAGACGATATACATATTATAGCGAGTTCTTGACATCATTAATATATTCACTTATGAAATAAGCATACCGGCAGTGTCGCTCTTAGTTAGATCCGCCGTACAGTCTTTACCGAGTAGTTTTCTTCCCTTTCCGCGACCTGGCCATACTATTGTTGTCAATATTCATGTATATATATATATATATATATATATTTATATATATATATATATACATATTTGTATATAATACATCATAATCATCATCATATTGATATATATATACATGAATTCGTTTTTAAATTTTTAGATTTTTAAATACATAGTCAACCTTGACCTGATTAGATGTTAATTGATCGGTTTTAAAGTCCACTAGAACCGTCTGTTCTATATATGGGTCGTATATGACGTAATCGTTTATGTCCTAGTCCCGGACATGTCCCCCTCCGAAATCCATGTAACCATAACTACGGATATTATTGCTTGTAAATATATATATATATATATATATATATATCTAACTACATGACAATGCATTACTACTAAACATTTCATAATTGGTATCCTATATCAATTGTTATAATTACACAAAGAACGCCACTTCTAAAAAAACAATGGACCATCCAAATAGTAAATGTTAGTATATTAGAAAATATCATGATATTATATTAAATACATTTTATAATTAATAATTAGTATGACAAAATGTAGACAAAAACCTATACATTTTGACATAAATAATTATATATTAATATATATATTAATATATATATATATATATATATATAACTATATATTTAATTATACAACTTTATACAGCGCTAATGGATAATTCGGAAAATGGATGTATCCGTATCGTAAAGGTATTACGCAAGAGTTATGTAATATGGTATTCGATGTATTGTATTTAAAGAACCCGATTAATGTTTGTCGAAATGAAATTCACTTCAGAATATAAGAAATCGAATGCTAATAATAAAATTGTATTATAACTATTCGAATAGTGATCACTAACTTGTTTATTATATCGTAATTTATTATAGTAGATAAACATTGTATATGTATTTTTGATATATAATTTTAATACATAATATTAATAATTAAATATTATACATATATATATATACAATGTGTATTATACATATATATTTATATGATTATATTTGTTAATACACAATCATTTAATAAAGATCACATTGTTATGTATGATATATTAACAATAGTTATAGTAAACCAGATCTGTATTCATTACTTACACTTGGCCTATATAAACTGTAACCCCCTTGTTAGGTATGGCTATAATGTATATATTTGCCCATGTCTATAGGTAATCTAATGGGTGGTGATATTGGAATAGTGATTAGAATATATTAATTTGCTTCTCTTAACACTTGTATTGCTGAATACCATCATTTCACGGATTATAAATGCATAGATTATAAATGTGATGTTAAAATTAATATTTTGACCAAAGGTATGGTTTCTAATATAAGTGCATCAAAGCCATATATTTATATTTTCAAAAGTACCTATATAATATCTTCTATATATTATTTATAAACTCTGCACATTTTATAAAGATATATATATATATATTACGTTTCAAATGGTGGAACCTTCCATACATCAAACATTGGGTAACAAAATAGCGATATATAAGTTTCTAAAGTTGTTTATGTAATAAATATTACATAATAATATGTATTATATTTTGTATAGAAGTATGTATATAATATATAGATAATATACTTATATTTACTGTTGAACGATATTCATATATAATTTTAAGTACAATAATTTTGAAAAATAATAAAATGAATGCTATAGCATTCAAGGGTATACCCCCACCTTAAATACAAAATAATTACAAATTTGATTGGTTTATTGTAAGGTATGATGATAATAAGATTGCGAGCAATACAATCTGGTGCCATATAATCTTGTAGTATTAACATCTGCGACAATTTCTGGTGCAGAAATAAATTTCAGGCAAAACACCGGGCAGTATTGCAGGCAGGTTATAGTGCGATACCCCTTTAAGTGGTTAAGGCAGATATTTTAGTTTTCTTTACCCTTTAAGTGGTTAAGGTAGAGATTTTAGTTTTCTCTACACTTTAAGTGGTTAAGGCAGATATTTTAGTTTTCTTTACCCTTTAAGTGGTTAAGGTAGAGATTTTAGTTTTCTCTACCCTTTCAGTGGTTAAGGCAGATATTTTAGTTTTCTAATGGTTTTTAATAAACCTACGTTGCATATATATGGACGGAGTGTTATATCTTTGCGTCGCAAAATATTTGGTATATATAATACATGATAACAAAATTAATGAATCATACTTATATTCTAAAGAATCTATTTAATATACATTATTAAAGATATTATTACAAATTAACATATATATTTTGTTATCTTTGAATTCTATTTGATTTTATACTAGATAAAAGGAGTTATAAATGTATATAAATAATTAAAAATAATTATAATTTATAAAAAATGTTCAACATAAAATACATATTATAGTTCATAATAATATATGGAATTATTATGTATATTTTGATGGATTGATTAATGAATAAATTGTTTAAAGATATTTTATCAGTTTAAAAAAAAAATTAGAATTTAATAGAATTAATCAAAATATGTAGGTAATGTTTAAATTTTAGTTTTGCATATGCACATATACTAATAGAGTAAAACTGCGTTCACACTAACAAAATAACTAATTATAGCCATATATTGTTATTTTTATTTTTATTTGGTGGAGTCCTTTCATATCATCCAGGAACTTAGATGAAGTTTTCACTTATAACTATATATGGCTCTAATGTCCCTTCGAAGCCGATCTCATGTTAAGGCATCCATGGTTTTAACGAGAGCCGATCATTTATTTATATACAGATCAATTATATAAGATCACTTCCAAATAATATTTTAAGACCCATTTTATAAAATTAATTAATGGTCCGGACGAGGCTCGAACTCGCGTCCTACTGCTTGTGTGTCTGACGTCTTAGCCACTGAGCCACACAGGCAGTTATATAGCTTACGAATTTGATTAGGTTGAAGAACACCAACTGTGTACTTATACATGCCCGATATCTAGTAAATGTATTAAAATAAATAATTTCTGGCCATCGATATCCGGCAGCTGTATTTGTTGGTGTGCATGTGGCCTAATATGAAATCATGCAGTGCATATATTCTAGATACAATACGATGTACAACCTCTTCATTAGTAAATAATACACTCGTATTGCCATCTTTTATGTTCTGCGTCCAGTTTTCATCAGCTCTTTGAGGTACATTCGTATGTGAACATAGCAATGTCCTTTCGTGATGATGACAGCATTATTAACACTGTTAGTGGTCAGCATTGTGAATATGATGCATTACTATAGAGAGATATGAATGAATAATGAATATAATAAATAACATATAATACTATTCTTATATGTTATGTATAGAATCAAATATTAACTTATTTAAAATAAATATAAATTATGTGTTTATTTTTATCATTCTCACATCACTTTAAAATAATGTTAATTATATCCATTATGTATATATATATATATATATATATCCAGGAGAAAAGTATGCAATTAATGAAAATAATTATTTAAATATCTCTTAGTAATATAATATTTAATAAATATAATTATTTTTTAATATACATATATATATATATACATAAGAGAACAACTTTTGTATGTTAAGTTGTAGTATCATAAATAAAATAATAATGATATATTAACATAAACTACTGTGAATTACAATTGAACCTATAGGTAGAACCTATATTAGCAAAGTATTCCTTATTATGTGACCTTATAATGTCATGTAAGTTTAATCTTAATTCCTTGAAAAGTACACATGTACTACTTATTCATTATCCTATTCAACTAATTTAATTACACTATAAATAAGTAATTTCCAGAAAATAGTATAACAGTTCATGAAGATAGCCAATAATTTGAAAGAATAATTAAATTCTGCAATTTATACGAAATAAAAAATGTTAGAAAACTAAAATCTCTCAATCCAATACGATGAACAGTAAACAAATTAATATCGAACATATTCACTAAGAATACAAATATATTATAGAATGATTAAAATATTTTATATAGATAATATATAGGTAATATTTCTATGAATACGCCGATAACAATGAAAAGGGAAGAACATATCTAGCTATGATAACATATTTTTAAATATTCAATTATTTATAATTATTATATAAAATATGTATGCAATATAATGTTAATTCTGAAGGTTAATTCTGAAGCGACACAGATATGCAACACAAACATAGATTTACAAATACAAATAATGCAATGCAATACGGAGTGGATATCGAATTATAATATGTCGCAATAGGGTACGAAAATATGGCTGAAAAATAACACTTCATCGATAATATCGAATAGAATCCTGCTTCGTGATATTCATGCATATAGGATGGCCGGACCTGATTACACGATTGGATATTTTATTTGCAGTAACATTTGATGTGTTAATAAGTGTCACACAAATGAATGAATCAACCTCTAATTAATAACACACGCCGGATATAATATGATAAAGGTGTGATCGGTAAATGTACGGCATAACATTAACATGGCAGTTAAGCTTTACGTTTTATTTATAAATAAATCTATAATCGCTATCATAGTACGATCTTACAAGTCTCTTTCTCATAGATACACATATATATCACACAAATAGGTTGACAACTATATTTTGTATCAGTTATCTAATTGTATATAACTCTATACAGTATATATTTTGTATCAGTTATCTAATTGTATATAACTATATTGGTATGTTTTGTTATTAACTTTTTTGTATAGGTATATTGGTTTATTTTATTTGTAACTTGTTTTGTTTATATATATATATATGTTTCAAATTTATTTTAGGTAACTACAATTAAAATATAAAATTAATAACGTACTACCTACTATTATTACAGATTTTGGTAAGTATTACATTATTTGTTTGTTTCATTCTAGTATTTGTTTTATTCTATTATTGGTTTATTTGATTTTTAACATGTTCTGTTTATAATATATTTAAAATTTAACATTTAAATATTAAACTATATAACTAATAATGTATTACTAAAACAGGGTAACAAGATAAGAAGAGTTCTATAAAGTTAAAGTAGAAATTGAATATTTCGATGCCACTTACAAAATAATGTATTTTATTTCTATTTTCGATTATTTTTACGATATCTTTTATTTCTATTTTGATCATTTTTCGTTTATTTTTACTATATGATTTATTTCTACTTTCAATTGTTTTTCGTTTATTTTTACGGTAACTGTAAAACGTTTTAATGTCTTTAATTTTTTAATTTCGTATTATTCTTTGTTTATTTCTATAACGTATGTTATCGTTAGCAAATATCTATACTTTATACTTTCGATTATATTTTCGGCTATGTATTTGCTTAAATAAATTATCAATCAATCAATCAATACAAATATTGTTATCATTTAATAAATACATTTTTAATAAATACAATATAAATTGAACAATTTTATTTTTATAAATTTGTTGAAAATAATAACAAATACTTTGTTATAAATATTATACAATAATAAACAACATGATGAAAAGTCGGAATAGTTAATGCTAATAAATGTTAGTATATATATATATATATATATATATATATATGTAACCTCTACTAACTGACCCCTGTTATAAACGTCATCTATGCTGGCCCCTCCGTCTAACCCATACAGCTATCCATTTATCTCTTCTCTCTCCTATGTATCAATGTACTCTCCCCTACGATGCCCTGCCCTCTTACTACAGAAGGACACGACCTTCACACTCGTCTGTTTATCTCTATCTTACATGAAATTCCAAAATACACGCATTTTCATATATGAGAATGAGCGTTTTTATGCAGTCCCCCCACAATTGTGTTATTGCCTTATGTCATCTATTCACTCTATATATAAATACTTATTATAAATATAATTATTAACATATTCCAATATATATATATATATATTGAATATAATCAAATAGCGGATACAAATGGAACATATATATATAACAATAGACATAAGTATATTATAAATGATAATGTACGTTTCGTTATAAACAGAATAAAGTTGAACAATCACGCTATGACTCATTGTCCGCAGTGAGATTCTCGATTGACTCATCATCCGCAGTGAGATTCCCGAGTGACTCATCATCAGCAGTGATTTTCCCGAGTGACTCATCGTCAGCAGTGAGATTCCCGAGTGACTCATCATCAGCAGTGAGATTCCCGAGTGACTCATCTGTGTTTAATTAGTATGAATATAGGTGATATTTAACGTTTTGAAATGTTCAAGTATGTAATGCATTGTCATGTTAATTATTTATAACTAATACATATATGTAGTGTATGTTTATATATATCATAAGTTCAACAGTGGATATGTGGGGGGGGGGTTACTATAGTAACCCCCCCCACATATCCACTGTTGAACTGCCCTGAAATACCAGAATCACGTGGTCCTCGTGTATATCTCCCTCAACAATATTACTGTATTGTGTAGGTATGCACTATAGTACGTAGTCTATTACGTATAGTATCGTATTAATGATGTATAATAGATACTATTATATTATATATATATATATATATATATATAGTTTTATGTATACCAAAGATTTTGCGAAGCATCCTTCGGAAAATCTTTGTGTATATATATATATATATTTATATGTATACATATATATATATATATATATATATATATATGTATATATATATATATATATATATATATATATATATATAATCCACCGTGGAGTCTTTAACGATTAATTTTTAGATTTTCGCGATGTCGCCATTTTATTGTGAACCATAATAGTATTTTAATATATTTTTAATATTTTCATATCTATTACCGTTGTGATTATATTGGCATCGACCAAAACCCCCTCACGTACCCTAACGAAACTCATTCTATATATATATATATATATATATATATATATAGAATGAGTTTCGAAAGGGGACGTGAGGGGTCATTAACTAACTATGAATAATTATAATATTACCAAATATGTTAAGAAAAATTAATACAAATTAAATATATTGAATAATATTATCGATTATTTAAAATATCCATCGTATTTTATATTATATTATTAAATATATTTATAGAGCTATAGCATAGAATAAATAGTAAAATGTTGATATATATAATAATTACTTACTTACTTAAAATTATTTGTGTATTACATATTATCATATCATTATAATAAATATTCGAATTATAATAATAATTACTAGAGTTAATTTAACCCACATTTTATTATTTGAGTATATATATATATATAGGGCGACAAGTATTAACACATTCGGAACTATCGACCAAAACTAACTAACCCCACACAAACCATATTTCACCGCTATTTACGTATAGTATTATAACTGATAATAAATAATGTTGTTTTCATAATATAAATATAAATCCGAGATAGATATTTATTAGATTAATATATTTTTAATAAGTATTCTAAAATTCAAATACTAAGATTCAATATTTACGGAATGCTGGCTAGTATACTATATATAGCGAGTGCTAATGTTATCGCGACCATCACCCCATCACGTATCCTATAGGATATATAACGAAACGCATAGGTTAATATAGGTTGCCTACAGGTTCATAGATAGTCTCATTCGTGGTGAACATACGTATTGACCTAAATACGATAGTTGACCTTGACCTAGTTAACGGTGATGTACATCGTAACCAGGTCAGCTAGTCTCGTCTCTGTTCTATATCGAACTCTATGACAAAGTGGTCGCTGACATTCTATGTCTCTTTACACCGTACCTACTACGGTTCATTATAATTATAATAATTGTTCTTATAGTATGGTATCTAATAGTATGAATAGTACAGATAATAGAGTATATATATATATACATAATATTAGATACCATACTATATTAGTGCACTATAATAGTCTAGTTTAGTGCGAGGAGCCATGTTAACATTTAATTAAGTATCAGTCTCAGATCTAACTGTAGTACATTAATATATTAGTTATATAGTTAGATAGTTAAATATACGATATACAGGGGTATAGAGGGCTCTTGACATCATTAATATATACACTTATGAAATAAGAATGCCCGGCAGTGTCGCTCTTAGTTAGATCCACCGTACAGTCTTTACCGAGTCGTTTTCTTCCCTTTCCGCGACCTGGCCATACTATTGTTGTCAATATTCATGTATATATATATATATATATATATATATATATATATATATATATATATATATATATATATATATATATATTTATATATATATATATATATATATATATATATATATACATATTTATATATAATACATCATAATCATCATCATATTGATATATATATATATACATGAATTCGTTTTTAAATTTTTAGATTTTTAAATTCAATAATCAACCTTGACCTGATTAGATGTTAATTGATCGGTTTTAAAGTCCACTATAACCGTCTGTTCTATATATGGGTCGTATATGACGTAATCGTTTATGTCCTAGTCCCGGACATGTCCCCCTCCGAAATCCATGTAACCATAACTACGGATATTATTGCTTGTAAATATATATATATATATATATATATATATATATATATATATATATAACTACATGACAATGCATTACTACTAAACATTTCATAATTGATATCCTATATCAATTGTTATAATTATACAAAGAACGCCACTTCTAAAAAAACAATGGACCATCCAAATAGTAAATGTTAGTATATTAGAAAATATCATGATATTATATTAAATACATTTTATAATTAATAATTAGTATGACAAAATGTAGACAAAAACCTATACATTTTGACATAAATAATTATATATTAATATATATATTAATATATATATATATATATATATATATATATATATATATAACTATATATTTAATTATACAACTTTATACAGCGCTAATGGATAATTCGGAAAATGGATGTATCCGTATCGTAAAGGTATTACGCAAGAGTTATGTAATATGGTATTCGATGTATTGTATTTAAAGAACCCGATTAATGTTTGTCGAAATGAAATTCACTTCAGAATATAAGAAATCGAATGCTAATAATAAAATTGTATTATAACTATTCGAATAGTGATCACTAACTTGTTTATTATATCGTAATTTATTATAGTAGATAAACATTGTATATGTATTTTTGATATATAATTTTAATACATAATATTAATAATTAAATATTATACATATATATATATACAATGTGTATTATACATATATATTTATATGATTATATTTGTTAATACACAATCATTTAATAAAGATCACATTGTTATGTATGATATATTAACAATAGTTATAGTAAACCAAATCTGTATTCATTACTTACACTTGGCCTATATAAACTGTAACCCCCTTGTTAGGTATGGCTATAATGTATATATTTGCCCATGTCTATAGGTATTCTAATGGGTGGTGATATTGGAATAGTGATTAGAATATATTAATTTGCTTCTCTTAACACTTGTATTGCTGAATACCATCATTTCACGGATTATAAATGCATAGATTATAAATGTGATGTTAAAATTAATATTTTGACCAAAGGTATGGTTTCTAATATAAGTGAATCAAAGCCATATATTTATATTTTTAAAAGTACCTATATAATATCTTCTATATATTATTTATAAACTCTGCACATTTTATAAAGATATATATATATATATTACGTTTCAAATGGTGGAACCTTCCATACATCAAACATTGGGTAACAAAATAGCGATATATAAGTTTCTAAATTTTTTATGTAATAAATATTACATAATAATATGTATTATATTTTGTATAGAAGTATGTATATAATATATAGATAATATACTTATATTTACTGTTGAACGATATTCATATATAATTTTAAGTACAATAATTTTGAAAAATAATACAATGAATGCTATAGCATTCAAGGGTATACCCCCACCTTAAATACAAAATAATTACAAATTTGATTGGTTTATTGTAAGGTATGATGATAATAAGATTGCGAGCAATACAATCTGGTGCCATATAATCTTGTAGTATTAACATCTGCGACAATTTCTGGTGCAGAAATAAATTTCAGGCAAAACACCGGGCAGTATTGCAGGCAGGTTATAGTGCGATACCCCTTTAAGGCGTTAAGGCAGAGATTTTAGTTTTCTTTACCATTTATGTGGTTAAGGCATATATTTTAGTTTTCTTTACCCTTTAAGTGGTTAAGGTAGATATTTTAGTTTCTTTACCCTTTAAGTGGTTAAGGTAGAGATTTTAGTTTTCTCTACACTTTAAGTGGTTAAGGCATATATTTTAGTTTTCTTTACCCTTTAAGTGGTTAAGGTAGAGCTTTTAGTTTTCTTTACCCTTTCAGTGGTTAAGGCAGATATTTTAGTTTTCTTTACCCTTTAAGTGGTTAAGGCAGATATTTTAGTTTTCTTTACCCTTTCAGTGGTTAAGGCAGATATTTTAGTTTTCTTTACCCTTTAAGTGGTTAAGGCAGATATTTTAGTTTTCTTTACCCTTTCAGTGGTTAAGGCAGATATTTTAGTTTTCTTTACCCTTTAAGTGGTTAAGGCAGATATTTTAGTTTTCTTTACCCTTTCAGTGGTTAAGGTAGAGATTTTAGTTTTCTTTACCCTTTCAGTGGTTAAGGCAGATATTTTAGTTTTCTAATGGTTTTTAATAAACCTACGTTGCATATATATGGACGGAGTGTTATATCTTTGCGTCGCAAAATATTTGGTATATATAATACATGATAACAAAATTAATGAATCATACTTATATTCTAAAGAATCTATTTAATATACATTATTAAAGATATTATTACAAATTAACATATATATTTTGTTATCTTTGAATTCTATTTGATTTTATACTAGATAAAAGGAGTTATAAATGTATATAAATAATTAAAAATAATTATAATTTATAAAAAATGTTCAACATAAAATACATATTATAGTTCATAATAATATATGGAATTATTATCTATATTTTGATGGATTGATTAATGAATAAATTGTTTAAATATATTTTATCAGTTTAAAAAAAAAATTAGAATTTAATAGAATTAATCAAAATATGTAGGTAATGTTTAAATTTTAGTTTTGCATATGCACATATACTAATAGAGTAAAACTGCGTTCACACTAACAAAATAACTAATTATAGCCATATATTGTTATTGTTATTTTTATTTGGTGGAGTCCTTTCATATCATCCAGGAACTTAGATGAAGTTTTCACTTATAACTATATATGGCTCTAATGTCCCTTCGAAGCCGATCTCATGTTAAGGCATCCATGGTTTTAACGAGAGCCGATCATTTATTTATATACAGATCAATTATATAAGATCACTTCCAAATAATATTTTAAGACCCATTTTATAAAATTAATTAATGGTCCGGACGAGGCTCGAACTCGCGTCCTACTGCTTGTGTGTCTGACGCCTTAGCCACTGAGCCACACAGGCAGTTATATAGCTTACGAATTTGATTAGGTTGAAGAACACCAACTGTGCACTTATACATGCCCGATATCTAGTAAATGTATTAAAATAAATAATTTGTGGCCATCGATATCCGGCAGCTGTATTTGTTGGTGTGCATGTGGCCTAATATGAAATCATGCAGTGCATATATTCTAGATACAATACGATGTACAACCTCTTCATTAGTAAATAATACACTCGTATTGCCATCTTTTATGTTCTGCGTCCAGTTTTCATCAGCTCTTTGAGGTACATTCGTATGTGAACATAGCAATGTCCTTTCGTGATGATGACAGCATTATTAACACTGTTAGTGGTCAGAATTGTGAATATAATGTAGTACTATAGAGAGAGATGAATGAATAATGAATGTAATAAATAACATATAATACTATTCTTATATGTTATGTATAGAATCAAATATTAACTTATTTAAAATAAATATAAATTATGTGTTTATTGTTATCATTCTCACATCACTTTAAATTAATGTTAATTATATCCATTATGTATATATATATATATATCCAGGAGAAAAGTATGCAATTAATGAAAATAATTATTTAAATATCTCTTAGTAATATAATATTTAATAAATATAATTAGTTTTTAATATACATATATATATATACATAAGAGAACAACTTTTGTATGTTAAGTTGTAGTATCATAAATAAAATAATAATGATATATTAACATAAACTACTGTGAATTACAATTGAACCTATATTAGCAAAGTATTCCTTATTATGTGACCTTATAATGTCATGTAAGTTTAATCTTAATTCCTTGAAAAGTACACATGTACTACTTATTCATTATCCTATTCAACTAATTTAATTACACTATAAATAAGTAATTTCCAGAAAATAGTATAACAGTTCATGAAGATAGCCAATAATTTGAAAGAATAATTAAATTCTGCAATTTATACGAAATAAAAAATGTAAGAAAACTAAAATCTCTCAATCCAATACGATGAACAGTAAACAAATTAATATCGAACATATTCACTAAGTATACAAATATATTATAGAATGATTAAAATATTTTATATAGATAATATATAGGTAATATTTCTATGAATACGCCGATAACAATGAAAAGGGAAGAACATATCTAGCTATGATAACATATTTTTAAATATTCAATTATTTATAATTATTATATAAAATATGTATGCAATATAATGTTAATTCTGAAGGTTAATTCTGAAGCGACACAGATATGCAACACAAACATAGATTTACAAATACAAATAATGCAATACAACACGGAGTGGATATCGAATTATAATATGTCGCAATAGGGTACGAAAATATGGCTGAAAAATAACACTTCATCGATAATATCGAATAGAATCCTGCTTCGTGATATTCATGCATATAGGATGGCCGGACCTGATTACACGATTGGATATTTTATTTGCAGTAACATTTGATGTGTTAATAAGTGTCACACAAATGAATGAATCATACCTCTAATTAATAACACACGCCGGATATAATATGATAAAGGTGTGATCGGTAAATGTACGGCATAACATTAACATTAACATGGCAGTTAAGCTTTACGTTTTATTTATAAATAAATCTATAATCGATATCATAGTACAATCTTACAAGTCTCTTTCTCATAGATACACATATATGTCACACAAATAGGTAGGCTAGACAACTGTATTTTTATCAGTTATCTAATTGTATATAACTGTATACAGTGTATATATATATACACTGTATACAGTGTATATTGTATATTCTACAGTGTACATTCTACATTTTACATTAGTGTAGTATACTATAATATATTATATATAATATAATAATCAATACTTAACTATTATTATCAGTGTTGGGCGTCGTTCCCGTTCCGAACGGCGTTCCTTTTGGAACGGGAACGGGAACGGATATTAAAATAGGAACTGGAACGCAGAAAGGAACGGATACAAAATAATGAACGGGAACGAGGAACGGGAACACTTAGACAGAAATATATGAACTAGTTACAGTGGAACGCGATGTTCCTTTACAAGTACGGAGATTTATATAGTATTAATTCAGGATATTTTTTATAATTATTTTATAATTTATTTCAATATAAATAAGAATTACAACGATTAGCATTACAATTATAATAAAAGTTTTAATATAATAAACAAATATACAATAATAATAGTAAATACATTTAACATTTAATGCATATTACCACGTAATACTACCATATACTCGAATGTTTTATCGCCAATTCTATTTATTTTTACACTCAAATCATACTGATACATATATTATTGATTGATTGATTGATTGAATGTTTATTTAGACACTTAAATAAATCATAAATGATTTCTCAAAAGTGTATATAATAGAATACAAATAATAAAAGTAGGTAAACAATAAATACCAATAATAATAATACAATAAAATAGAATAAGCCGTACGGAAATTAATTAATAAAATAATAATGACAAACAATATTAGTAATTCAGGTTCCCAACTGAGATCAATTGTTGTATATATTTCATGAATGTTTTATGCGATTTTATGGATCTAATATAGGGCGGGAGTGAATTCCATAGCTTAGGACCAATATAACTCAGTGCCCGAGTATTCATTTTTGAGGGACGTAGAATAGGGGTAGATAGAAGGTGAGATGCATGGTTTCTAAGTGATGGAAGGGGAGCTCTTTTTACAAGAGAAGCAGAAATATATGAAGGGCAATTTGAAGAGTATATTTAGGAATGAACAATAGATAATATGCGATAAGCAGAGCGTTTGTTAAATGTGAACCATGGAGATAGGTGTTGGTATGAGGAAGTAGAGGAATGATCTCGAATACGTAGGTTATATGTTGTACGGATTGATGAACGAATAACTCGATTTAAGGGAGAGATAGATGATAATGGAAGATTTATAAGGATCGAGGAACAGTAATCTATACGTGAGAGTACAAGGGAATTAACTAGAGTTTTAGTAAGAGATACAGTAATTGATTTTCGTATTTTTCTAATTCTAAATAGATGATAATTTGCAGATTTAGTGATGGCAGTAATATGAGGAATGAAGGAAAGAGTAGAATCAAAAATTACACCTAAGTTAGATGCAGTAGGAGAAGGAGATATTACAATATTATCAATAAGAAAAGGAGGGAAGTAAGTTGGTGATGGAGAAAGATTCAACAATTTAGTTTTGGAGGTATTAAGGAGAAGATTATTAGAAATAAGCCATTCTTTAATGTCATTAGCACAATTAGAGAGTTGATTATTGAGACCTGGTGATGAATTAGTTGGAAGAAACATATATAGTTGTATGTCATCTGCATAAAGATGGTAATATATATTTGGATATTTAGATATTATGGATGGTAATGGGTATAAATAAATTGAGAAAAGTGAAGGACCGAGTACTGATCCCTGGGGAACACCATATTTCATAGGAGAAGGGGAAGAAAAAGAATTATATATTTTTACACTGCTACTACGGTCAAATAGATATGAAGTAAACCATGAGAGAGCAAGGTCTCTAACTCCAAACAGGTGTAGACGGGACAGTAGAATGTTGTGATCAAGCGTATCGAAAGCACTGGATATGTCCAGCATTACTAGTTGACAGCAGTTTTTAGTATTAAGGGTAGAAGTGATTACATCAATTACGTTTAGTAGTGCTGTTTCTGTGGAGTGTCCTCGGCGAAAACCACTTTGTTGAGGAATATGGAGATTATTGGCCGTTAAATAGGAGATTAGTTGACGAGAGAGAACCCTTTCCAAAATTTTACTCACCAAAGGTAGCTGAGAAATTGGGCGATAATTGAGAAGTGAATCAGGATCGAGTGGAGGTTTTTTAAAAATGGGAATGATTATTGCTTGTTTAAAAATTGAAGGTACAGTACCGGAATTTAGGGAATATGAGATGATGTTACAGATAGTTGGACATAGATAATCGGAGTAAAGTTTAAAAATAGATAGTGGAACAGGATCGGAGGGAGATATCGAAGAGGATGCATTTAGTAGTTTAGATATGAGAGATATATGTGGCGGACGAAAAAAACTTAAGAAAACAGATATAGGTGGGGTAACCATGATTGAAGGATAATTGGCAGTAAGTGTATGGTTATTGATCTTTATTATGATGGAGTCAATCTTATTAGAAAATGTTTTGGAGAAAAGACAGCTTAATTGTAATGGAGAAATGTTAATCATAGATGGTAGTAATGCTGGTTTTGGGGGAGATAACAACTTATTAGCTAGTCTGAAAAGTCGTCGGTTATCAGAAGCAAGATCATTTATAACCTGAGTGTAATAGCTAGATTTGGCATAGGAAATTGCTAACTTGTAGATCTTACGTTGCTCAATGAATGAAGCTCTAGAAGATGAAGATCTCAGGATATGTATATTCTTTCAGATTTACGAAGTGATCGTTTCAAGGACATGAGGTGGGAAGTAAACCATGGGGTATCAGGATGTAGAGTTACTGATATAGTTTTTGAAGGCGCATGTTTATCGATAAGATGGGATAGTATGGAATGTAATACAACTGGAGAATAACAGTAGTCACCTAAAGCAGAATGTAAGTCAGCTAAGAATATCATGGAATTTATATTCTTAATGGGTCTGTATGTAATACGTGTTTTCTGATTAAGAGTGATAGTAAAGTTAGTTTTGAATGAGATAAGGAAGTGATCGGAAAGTAGATCAAGCCTAGAAATATTACTCACCATGAGTTCAGAATGGAGAGAACTGGAGAATACAAGATCAATAATATTGCCATTTATATGAGTTGGGAAATTGACATGTTATGATAGGGATAATGAATTTGTTAAATTAGTGAACATAATATGTGGATTTGAGGTAGCATTAAAATGATAGTTGAAATCACCAAGTATAATAGGGTGGTATGTGGGTGAACTTATGAGATCAGTAGCAAGATCGTTAAATTCACTTAGAAAGGAAGCGAATTCTGGTTTTGGCGGTCTATAAATGACAGTAATGGATATAGATTTGTGTTTTTGGGTGAATGATATGGTTAAGCAGTCAGAGTAGGAGAAGTTATGGGATATGGATATACATGGTAAAGGTAGAGAAGTTTTTACGAGGAAGCCAACCCCGCCACCACGACCTGATAATCGTGGCGATAAGATTAATGTATAACCAAAATTGTGAAATAGGGCAAATATGTCGGAATCATCTTGAGAGATCCATGTTTCCGTTAAAGCAATAATACTAAAATTGGACTTTTTAAGAAATGGTAATAAGAGTGAGGCATTGGAACGAAGAGAACGAATATTTATTATGGCAATGTGTTCAGATAGTCATGCAGATTTAGTTAGAGAGGGTGTAGAAATATGATTAGATTTTAGTGAATCAACAACTGGGACACTTAGGATGGTGGAATTATTTAAATCAATAGATGGAGTTGATGTTACAGGAATATAAGGGGAGTTGGAATTTTCAGAAGGATTATTAGGTGTGGGGTCTGAATTAGTATTAATGGAGAGATTAATAAATGAGGGAACGGAAGATTTAAATTTAAGGTAGGAAGATTCCCAGTGAATAAGGAGAGTTGGAGGTATGGTAATTGGTGGAAGAGACCATTCAATATAATTATATATAAGTCGTAATTCAAATGACTTTGTATATGTATTAAATATAGGTTTAGTATGTATAGGGGTTAGTTTTAATATATATGCATGATAAAGGATTTTACCTAATAAACGGGTTTTATAAGGTAGGGAATTTCGTATGTATAGGTGTGAGAATCGGGGATTAACTTTAGTAGATCTAAATCTACTGAAAAACATGTCACAAAATGATTTACTAGAGAACTGGATGATTGCATTGTTGTGTTTAAATTTGACTATAGAAATACATATTTTAGGCAGTAGCATATGTATAAGGATTGATGAAATGAATTCAGTATTCATATCAGAGGGATTTAAATGTTCAATGACAAGTGAATTGTTACGAATAATATTATTTAGTTGACGTTTACGAGGTATGGGAAGAGTATAGGGTATGGTAGAAATAGGAGGTACATGGTGGACGATAGGAGATTTAATAGGGGTAGGAGAGGAAGATGATATAATAGCAGATGCATACGATTTATGATAAGGGAAAGCTGATTGGATATTAGCGGTTATAAAGGATGGGGGGAAAGTTTTAAGTTCCATAAGTTTGGGAATTCGTAATTGGGCAGGTATAGGAGGTCGGATGGGGGGATTATTACGATGTATAGGAGTAGGGGTAACTAGATGAGAGGAGAATGTAGTAGATGTATTTGATGAGGTGTTTAGGAGGCAAGAGGGACATGTAAATGTGAAATTAGGGGAAGAAAAAATGGCAAGGGCATATGATGGAGGGGTACCATTGATATGAGTCCATGATTTGGATATAATTGATGCTGGGAAGAGGCATACATGGTGGTAGAATGATTTACACGAGCTACATGGTAGGTCAGAGCTAGAAGCAGGTTCATTGCAATAATTACATACAACTGCCATTATATATACACTTGCTAGCTAATAGATGACCTCGAGTAAAGTAATATATATAGGTATTATATAATAATATAGTAAGCAGTGAAATGAAGTCGACTCCACGTATATGATAGATTCTCCGGTATGGTGGAAACTCTTCGTGCGGGTAGATTCTACGGATAGGCGACCGATTCTTCAGTACAGGACCAGTACCTCGAAAGATTAAGGACAATGAGGGCAGCGAATAGAACACGTGAGTAGTTACATAACCTCAGTGAAAAAGGGTAGTTCAGCTACACGTGCATGAAGTCCTAGGGGATATCTCCAGGAACGTAGAACGTAGTGTACGATCTTGTATAGTGCACACTATACACAGTGTACACTATACGAAACACAATATGTGTAGTGTATAGGATTTAAATATAATGTGCAGAATATTATTGATAAATTCAATAGAAATCAAATAATTGCGTATGAATAGAAATTGTTATGCTACATTTGTATGAATTAAAACACGTCTGGTCAGTTCGAATGCAAAAGTAAAAGTAATTATTAATTATTTCCATTTGTTTGAACTATTGACTTTGATATTTAACTATATAGAGATTATTATATAGTTTGTAAAATGGATAATGTGCATTGTATGATGTACACTGTATACTGTATACTGTATAGTGTACATTGTGAAGTATACATTGTACACTGTATTTTATGAATAATAAAATAATGAAACTGTAACGTTACATATAAAAGTAACGGGAACGGGAACGGTAACGGGTAATATAAAAAGAACGGGAACGGGAACGGATAATATAAAAGGAACGGGAACGGGAACGGATAAATTAAAAGGAACGGGAACGGGAACGGATATCGCTAAAAAAAGGAACTTTGCCCAACACTGATTATTATTAATTAACTATTAATTAACTTTATTTAATATATGATGTGTGTGTTCGATGCATAATGTGTGTATTAACATTTTACATAAAATATGCACACAACTAAAAGTTATTATTTATAATATATTTTAATAATAGCAACATAATATCAGCATAATGTAATTTTAAAATTAATAACAGCATAATAATAGCATAATAGACTTTACATAGCAACATAACAGCAGCACAATATAATGACAAATTAATAGCAGCATAATAGACATTTAATGGCAACATAATAGCAGCATAATAGCACAATGTAAACACTCGAGGCTATTAAATATGATATTATGCTGCTATTATGAAGCTATTACTGTTTGCTGGGTATTTATTAAATATAAGATAATTGTAGTAACGAATATGTGTAGGAATAGAAATTGTCTATAGATATATTTAACTATAGTAAACAACTCAAAGTAAATATTCAATATTTCCATATATATATATATATATATATATATACAGTGATGGTAACTGATCCTTTTTCCTGGATCGGCGATCCCTATCCCGATTATCTATTTATTCTCTTATTCGATCCTTTTCCCGATCGCGATCCTCAACTCGGTAACCGATCCTTTCCCAATATTATTTATATATTTAATTAATACGATTTTATTTCATAATTCGAAACAATATATATGTAGGTATAATAGGTACCTATCTAATATAAATTGTTAATAATTGTAAATAAAAATACCTACATATCTAATATAAATTGCTAATAGGTTAATTGTAAATAAAATGTATTATTAATATATTGTATTATATTTCAATGATAATTAAATTGAATTAATGCATATATTAATGTATATAATATATCATAGTCTATATATATACTATACTATATGATATACTGAATTAAATATAATTAATTTATATACACGAATTGAATTGGATACAAATATCAACTCATTGCACGAATGTACGTCGTACGCTGAGACAAAGTCGCTGGTTTAGGTTGTTTTGGAGCCCTACTTATATGATATCAATTTATTAAATTCTATTATGGTAAAAATAACAATTATTATTTAAATACTATGTAGATTTTACCTAGTCTTGCAATACTCTGGAAAACATTACAAAATAATGATCAATACAATATATCAATGTAATAATATAATATTAAAATGTTGTTAATATTCTTATGAATAATATTGATCAATACAATATATCAATGTAATAATATAATATTAAAATGTTGTTAATATTCTTATGAATAATATATATAATATTAATAATCCAGATTCTTACAGCGTTTTGGAGTCGTTATAGTTTGATGAGTTTATATTCAGGGAGGTTAATAGTAGGGAGTTGCAATAGTCGAATAGGGGGATGATGTAGGAGGAGGCAATGGTAATAGCTATGGGTAGGGTCAATGAATGAGGTTGACGAGGTAGATTTGAGAAGGGAGATGATTTGATCAAGTGGGAGAGATTACAATTTTTCAAGGGAGAAGGGAAAGGTGATGGGAGTGGTGGGAATGACGATGGTGGGAAGGGTGGAAAGGGTAGTGGAAAGTTTGTCGTTGAAAGATTTGTCGAATAGGAGTGGTAGTTATTCAGGGGTGACAGTGGGGAGAGGGGCTTTAAATTAACGACCAAGCAGTTGAGCAGAAAGTCTATGTATAGACTTACTGTCTTTAGAGAGTTTGTAACATTTGTGGGTGATGTGAGAGGCTTTGGCGGTAGAAATAGCTTTTCAGTAGAGATTTTGTAGGTTATTGTAGTAGGCAAGTGAAGTAAGGGAGGGATATTTGAGATAACATTTTTCGGCTTTGCGAAGGATTCGCTTTTATTTCAGTAGGGATATAGTATACCAGAATGAGTTAGAGCGTATGATGGAGGTTTTAGTGAATAAGGGGGCGTATTTATCGAGGGTGGAGGAGAGAGAAGTATGGGGTTCAGCAGACGTTGAGGTTGGAAGGGAAGGAATATCGGATATAAAATAAGGAATGGGGAAATGGGGATGCTGTGAAGTTTACGTGAGATTCTTGTAGTGAGGGGTCTGGTGGGTTTGGGGTGACTAAGGGTAAGGAATATGAGGAAGTGGTCGGAGAAGAGTGGTCCGATGGAATGGCCAGTGACAATTTTATTAGTTTTGGGGGAAATTATTAGGTCTAAAGTGTTACCATGGACATGGGTGGGAGAGGTGACGTGTTGTACAAGGTTGAATGAGGTGAGCAGTTTATTTAAGGACTGGATCATAGGTGGGTTGGGTATGTTTAAATCACCTAGTATGATTGTATTAGAGATGATAGTGGGTAGAAATAAGCTAAATTCATCAAGGAATAAATTTATGTTGGGAGAGGTAGGACGGTAGAAAAGGGAAATGTTGAAGGTACGAGAGAAAGGTGAGCTGAAAGGCGCAGCTAAGGGCTTCAGAGTGGGATAACGAGTGATAGGAAATATTAGAGATAGTTAGAGAAGATTTGTAAAGTAATCCGGTGCCGTCACCGGGATATGGAGAGTCGCGAGGGTTGTGAATGAAACAGTAGGGGGGAGTTTTAAGAGCAGCAATATGAGGAGAATCCAGAGGAGATAGCCAGGTTTCTGTGATGAAGAGGATGTCGAGGTCATGGTCGGTCATGAGGGAAATTACAGAAGGGATTTTATTGCGAAGAGAGCGTGCGTTGATAAGAGCAGCGTTAAGGGAAATAAGGTGGGGTGGAGATTGGTTAATTGTGGGGAGGGGAAGGGGAATAGTATGAGTGAAGGGAAGTGAAGGAAAGGAGAGGGATGTGTTGGGTGAGGGGGAAATAAGGGGAGAGGTATTAGTAGGGGGGTTTAAGATATCACGATATCGTGTGGGACACATGAAATTAAGGCGATGAGAACATTTTTGGTGCCGTGGACCACGTGATTGAAGTTGGGAAAGGGTGTGAGGAGTTCAGGTGATTGATGGTGGAGAAGCAGACTTTACGAGCAAGAAGTTGGGAATTGTTGAGGGGTTCACAGAACCTGACTCGAAAGGGTGAGTTTTTTAGGAGGTGGAGAGAGAGGATAACAGTGTTTTTTGAATGATGATCAAGATAGGTGATGGATAGAGGTTTTGGTAGGTTGGAGGAGGAGTTGGGTGAATGTGGGATACGGTGAGAGTGTATATGTGGCTGGGAGTGGATATTGATGGAGGCAAAAAGCTTTTTCAGGTAGGTTGTGTCGTTACCTTTTTCATTGGCTCTAATAATTGTGTTGGAGATAGTTGGTAATTTACCGACAAGAAAGTGAATAAGTGGAGTGTTGGGGGGTTATTAATTATTTTCCATGCAATTTTATCAGATTTGGGGGGGAGTAAGAGAGGTATGCATGAGCGGTGAAGGTTATTAAACGAGGGGGGTTTAGCTATGGAAGTGATGGATTGTAATCGTTTAGTGGTAACAGGGGATAGGCGAGTGGGGATAGTAGGGATGGTAGGAACAGTGTGAGCGTCAGGGGTTGACTGGGGTATGGTTTAGGATTAAAGGATGGGTAGTGGGGTGAGCTGTGAAGATGTAAAAAAGTGGGTTGTGGAGATAGGTGTGGTGCAGGTGCAGGGAATGATTCTTATAGATGGGAGGGAAGCTCATATGATAGGTTTGGGAGGAGCTATTGGAGAGTATCTTACGTTGGGACGGTCTATGGTCAGTTCTACAGTTGGTGCAAAACCAGTAGAAACCAGATTTTTGGAGGGCAGTCATTTTGTTAAGGGTAGATTTGGGTAGTTTGGAACGTGATTGGCAATTCCACTTACGGCAATGGTCACATTCCGTGAGTGACGTGGCGATAGTATTACATGAGGAGCATATGAGGTCAGTATGGGTGGAGTCAGTCATCATTGGGTGTAGAAGTAGTTTAGTGGGAGTAAGTGGAAGTAGGTAAATGGTAATACATATTAGAGTTAGCTTGATTATGGGTAATAAAGTTAAAATTAAATAAGTAAAAAAGGATTTACTATAACAGTTAGTTTTACTATGACGGATAACATATCGATGGATATATATATATAGGTTCTACTTGAAATTAAACGGGCATTCTAAAACTATATCGATATCATGCGTATTTCTGATAGTAATAATTGTAATTTTAATCACACACACAATTATTTATATATATTGTATTTTGATTGACAGTATAATTCAAATGACATATGTCCTTGATTGTGGTCTAGTTTTTAACTATATGTTGGTTAATTTTGATTGGCCGCTCTTATAGGGTATAAACATTGAGCTAGAGAGAAAGAAGCTCTTTGTAGCTCTATGGGTATAAACCATAATTTTCATTAAGGTAAACAAATATAAAAATCTTTGAGTTAACAATATATATTAGCTTGTAAAATTATACAATTTTAGAACGCTTTTCATTTCAAAACAACGTACCATCCATTATAATCAATACCTCATATAACCTCATTTAAAAAATGATCTGCTTATCGCATACTATATATTGTTAATTCCTTTATACATATGGAGGTAAGTATTAGTATGAGAGAGTATACTCTATAGATAAATGATCTCGAATACGTAGGTTATCTGTTGTACGGATTGACGAACAAATAACTCGATTTAGTGGATATATAGAAGATAATGGAAGATTGATAAGGATCGAGGAACAGTAATCTATACGTGAGGGGTCAAGAGAATTAACTAGAGTTTTAGTAAGAGATATAGTATACTGTATACTATTATAATTATAATTGATTCTGTATTTTTCTAATTCTAAATAGATGATAATTTGCAGATTTAGTGATGGCAGTAATATCAAGACCTCCTATAACCACATAGGTTATAGGAGGTCTTGGTAATATGAGGATTGAAGGAAAGAGTAACATCAAAAAGTACACCTAAGTTGGATGCAGTAGGAGAAGGAGATATTATAATGTTATCAATGAGAAAATGAGGGAAGTAAGTTGGTGATGGAGAAAGATTCAACGATGTAGTTTTGGAGGTCCTATTAAGGAGAATATTATTATATATATCTATATCTATATATATCTATACCTATATTGTACAATGTACAATATACATCTATGTTTGAAATAAAATGTATAATATAACATAAACTATATTTGCTTAATATCTCAATACCTCCTCTATGCTCTAAGATATCCATATAGTTTATATTATTGTCCACATATTAAATATATAGAATGTTTATTATATAATGTTAAACATGTTTCAACTAAGCATATAATGTCATATTTATTAAATAATTTATTAAATGTAATACTATAGTAAATGTATACATTTACATTTATCAACGGTTATTCATCTAGAACTTGTAATATTATTTTTATGTTGATTAACAATTGTATTTGTATAATTAATATACGATACTTTCAACAAATTAATATTATCTTCACTAATTGACATAGTCCAATCAATTTCGTAATTATATAAAAAGATATATAAACACACAGGAATTAATTCTTGAATTGTATATATACATTATAATTTTTTTACTTTTAATTAATTTGTTATATTAAAGTTGCTATAGTGATATGGTTGCTTTGATACCATATTTATTTATATTTCCAGTAGTATTATTATTATGTTCCTATAGCAAATTAAAACATACATGTCTGCTACTAAATATATACCCTCAGTGTAATTCACTGCAATACTTTACTTAATTACGTGTTAATACTCTATTATTTCAGATTATAGTGATAAGTAGCTACCTATTATATTGTTTGTTTCGTAATATTATTGGTATGTTTTGTTATTAACTTTTTTGTATAAGTATATTGGTTTATTTTATTTGTAACTTGTTTTGTTTATATATATATATGTTTCAAATTTATTATAGGTACCTACAATTAAAATATAAAATTAATAAAGTACTACCTACTATTATTACAGATTTTGGTAAGTATTACATTATTTGTTTGTTTCATTCTAGTATTTGTTTTATTCTATTATTGGTTTATTTGATTTTTAACATGTTCTGTTTATAATATATTTAAAATTTAACATTTAAATATTAAACTATATAACTAATAATGTATTACTAAAACAGGGTAACAAGATAAGAAGAGTTCTATAAAGTTAAAGTAGAAATTGAATATTTCGATGCCACTTACAAAATAATGTATTTTATTTCTATTTTCGATTATTTTTACGCTATCTTTTATTTCTATTTTGATCATTTTTCGTTTATTTTTACTATATGATTTATTTCTACTTTCGATTGTTTTTCGTTTATTTTTACGGTAACTGTAAAACGTTTTAATTTCTTTAATTTTTTAATTTCGTATTATTCTTTGTTTATTTCTATAACGTATGTTATCGTTAGCAAATATCTATATTTTATACTTTCGATTATATTTTCGGCTATGTATTTGCTTAAATAAATTATCAATCAATCAATCAATACAAATATTGTTATCATTTAATAAATACATTTTTAATAAATACAATATAAATTGAACAATTTTATTTTTATAAATTTGTTGAAAATATTAACAAATACTTTGTTATAAATATTATACAATAATAAACAACATGATGAAAAGTCGGAATAGTTAATGCTAATAAATGTTAGTATATATATATATATATATATATATATATATATGTAACCTCTACTAACTGACCCCTGTTATAAACGTCATCTATGCTGGCCCCTCCGTCTAACCCATACAGCTATCCATTTATCTCTTCTCTCTCCTATGTATCAATGTACTCCCCTACGATGCCCTGCCCTCTTACTACAGAAGGACACGACCTTCACATTCGTCTGTTTATCTCTATCTTACATGCAATTCCAAAATACATGCATTTTCTTATATGAGAATGAGCGTTTTTATGCAGTCCCCCCACAATTGTGTTATTGCCTTATGTCATCTATTCACTCTATATATAAATACTTATTATAAATATAATTATTAACATATTCCAATATATATATATATATATATTGAATATAATCAAATAGCGGATACAAATGGAACATATATATAACAATAGACATAATTATATTATAAATGATAATGTACGTTTCGTTATAAACAGAATAAAGTTGAACAATCACGCTATGACTCATTGTCCGCAGTGAGATTCTCGAGTGACTCATCATCCGCAGTGAGATTCCCGAGTGACTCATCATCAGCAGTGATATTCCCGAGTGACTCATCGTCAGCAGTGACATTCCCGAGTGACTCATCATCAGCAGTGAGATTCCCGAGTGACTCATCTGCGTTTAATTAGTATGAATATAGGTGATATTTAACGTTTTGAAATGTTCAAGTATGTAATGCATTGTCATGTTAATTATTTATAACTAATACATATATGTAGTGTATGTTTATATATATTATAAGTTCAACAGTGGATATGTGGGGGGGGGGGTTACTATTGTAACCCACCCCCACATATCCACTGTTGAACTGCCCTGAAATACCAGAATCACGTGGTCCTCGTGTATATCTCCCTCAACAATATTACTGTATTGTGTAGGTATGCACTATAGTACGTAGTCTATTACGTATAGTATCGTATTAATGATGTATAATAGATACTATTATATATTATATATATATATATATATATATATATATATATATATATATATATATATATATATAGTTTTATGTATACCAAAGATTTTGCGAAGCATCCTTCGGAAAATCTTTGTGTATATATATATATATATTTATATGTATACATATATATATATATATATATATATATATATATATATATGTATATATATATGTATATATATATATATATATATATATATATATAATCCACCGTGGAGTCTTTAACGATTAATTTTTAGATTTTCGCGATGTCGCCATTTTATTGTGAACCATAATAGTATTTTAATATATTTTAAATATTTTCATATCTATTACCGTTGTGATTATATTGGCATCGACCAAAACCCCCTCAAGTCCACTAACGAAACTCATTATATATATATATATATATATATATATATATATATTTATATATATATATAATGAGTTTCGAAAGGGGACGCGAGGGGACATTAACTAACTATGAATAAATATAATATTACCAAATATGTTAAGAAAAATGAATACAAATTAAATATATTGAATAATATCATCGATTATGTATATACATCGTCTTTTATATTATTGTATTAAATATATTTATAGAGCTATAGCATAGAATAAATAGTACAATTTTGATATATATAATAATTACTTACTTACTTAAAATTATGAGTGTATTACATATTATCATATCATTATAATAAATATTCGAATTATAATAATAATTACTATAGTTAATTTAACCCACATTTTATTATTTGAGTATATATATATATATAGGGCGACAAGTATTAACACATTCGGAACTATCGACCAAAACTAACTAACCCCACACAAACCATATTTCACCGCTATTTACGTGTAGTATAATAACTGATAATAAATAATGTTGTTTTCATAATATAAATATAAATCCGAGATAGATATTTATTAGATTAATATATTTTTAATAAGTATTCTAAAATTAAAATACTAAGATTCAATATTTACGGAATGCTGGCTAGTATCCTATATATAGCGAGTGCTAATGTTATCGCGACCATAACCCCATCACGTATCCTATATGATATATAACGAAACGCATAGGTTAATATAGGTTGCCTACAGGTTCATAGATAGTCTCATTCGTGGTGAACATACGTATTGACCTAAATACGATAGTTGACCTTGACCTAGTTAACGGTGATGTACATCGTAACCAGGTCAGCTAGTCTCGTCTCTGTTCTATATCGAACTCTATGACAAAGTGGTCGCTGACATTCTATGTCTCTTTACACCGTACCTACTACGGTTCATTATAATTATAATAATTGTTCTTATAGTATGGTATCTAATAGTATGTATAGTACAGATAATAGAGTACATATATATATACATAATATTATATACCATACTATATTAGTGCACTATAATAGTCTAGTTTAGTGCTAGGAGCCATGTTAACATTTAATTAAGTATCAGTCTCAGATCTAATTGTAGTACATTAATATCTTAGTTATATAGTTAGATAGTTAAATATACGATATACATATTATAGAGGGCTCTTGACATCATTAATATATACACTTATGAAATAAGAATGCCCGGCAGTGTCGCTCTTAGTTAGATCCGCCGTACAGTCTTTACCGAGTAGTTTTTTTCCCTTTCCGCGAACTGGCCATACTATTGTTGTCAATATTCATGTATATATATATATATATTTATATATATATATATATATATATATATACATATTTGTATATAATACATCATAATCATCATCATATTGATATATATATATACATGATTTCGTTTTTAAATTTTTAGATTTTTAAATACAATAGTCAACCTTGACCTGATTAGATGTTAATTGATCGGTTTTAAAGTCCACTAGAACCGTCTGTTCTATATACGGGTCGTATATGACGTAATCGTTTATGTCCTAGTCCCGGACATGTCCCCCTCCGAAATCCATGTAACCATAACTACGGATATTATTGCTTGTAAATATATATATATATATATATATATATATATCTAACTACATGACAATGCATTACTACTAAACATTTCATAATTGATATCCTATATCAATTGTTATAATTACACAAAGAACTCCACTTCTAAAAAAACAATGGACCATCCAAATAGTAAATGTTAGTATATTAGAAAATATCATGATATTATATTAAATACATTTTATAATTAATAATTAGTATGACAAAATGTAGACAAAAACCTATACATTTTGACATAAATAATTATATATTAATATATATATATTAATATATATATATATATATATATATATATATAACTATATATTTAATTATACAACTTTATACAGCGCTAATGGATAATTCGGAAAATGGATGTATCCGTATCGTAAAGGTATTACGCAAGAGTTATGTAATATGGTATTCGATGTATTGTATTTAAAGAACCCGATTAATGTTTGTCGAAATGAAATTCACTTCAGAATATAAGAAATCGAATGCTAATAATAAAATTGTATTATAACTATTCGAATAGTGATCACTAACTTGTTTATTATATCGTAATTTATTATAGTAGATAAACATTGTATATGTATTTTTGATATATAATTTTAATACATAATATTAATAATTAAATATTATACATATATATATACAATGTGTATTATACATATATATTTATATGATTATATTTGTTAATACACAATCATTTAATAAAGATCACATTGTTATGTATGATATATTAACAATAGTTATAGTAAACCAGATCTGTATTCATTACTTACACTTGGCCTATATAAACTGTAACCCCCTTGTTAGGTATGGCTATAATGTATATATTTGCCCATGTCTATAGGTAATCTAATGGGTGGTGATATTGGAATAGTGATTAGAATATATTAATTTGCTTCTCTTAACACTTGTATTGCTGAATACCATCATTTCACGGATTATAAATGCACAGATTATAAATGTGATGTTAAAATTAATATTTTGACCAAAGGTATGGTTTCTAATATAAGTGCATCAAAGCCATATATTTATATTTTTAAAAGTACCTATATAATATCTTCTATATATTATTTATAAACTCTGCACATTTTATAAAGATATATATATATATATTACGTTTCAAATGGTGGAACCTTCCATACATCAAACATTGGGTAACAAAATAGCGATATATAAGTTTCTAAAGTTTTTTATGTAATAAATATTACATAATAATATGTATTATATTTTGTATAGAAGTATGTATATAATATATAGATAATATACTTATATTTACTGTTGAACGATATTCATATATAATTTTAAGTACAATAATTTTGAAAAATAATAAAATGAATGCTATAGCATTCAAGGGTATACCCCCACCTTAAATACAAAATATTTACAAATTTGATTGGTTTATTGTAAGGTATGATGATAATAAGATTGCGAGCAATACAATCTGGTGCCATATAATCTTGTAGTATTAACATCTGCGACAATTTCTGGTGCAGAAATAAATTTCAGGCAAAACACCGGGCAGTATTGCAGGCAGGTTATAGTGCGATACCCCTTTAAGGCGTTAAGGCAGATATTTTAGTTTTCTTTACCATTTATGTGGTTAAGGTAGAGATTTTAGTTTTCTCTACACTTTAAGTGGTTAAGGCAGATATTTTAGTTTTCTTTACCCTTTAAGTGGTTAAGGCAGATATTTTAGTTTTCTTTACCCTTTAAGTGGTTAAGGCAG
The DNA here is from genome assembly GCA_964019155.1 of Osedax fenrisi. Taxonomy (NCBI): domain Eukaryota; kingdom Metazoa; phylum Annelida; class Polychaeta; order Sabellida; family Siboglinidae; genus Osedax; species Osedax fenrisi. The sequence goes on along the minus strand of OZ025239.1, from coordinate 20,278,985 downwards.
ATATTTTAGTTTTCTTTACCCTTTCAGTGGTTAAGGCAGATATTTTAGTTTTCTAATGGTTTTTAATAAACCTACGTTGCATATATATGGACGGAGTGTTATATCTTTGCGTCGCAAAATATTTGGTATATATAATACATGATAACAAAATTAATGAATCATACTTATATTCTAAAGAATCTATTTAATATACATTATTAAAGATATTATTACAAATTAACATATATATTTTGTTATCTTTGAATTCTATTTGATTTTATACTAGATAAAAGGAGTTATAAATGTATATAAATAATTAAAAATAATTATAATTTATAAAAAATGTTCAACATAAAATACATATTATAGTTCATAATAATATATGGAATTATTATGTATATTTTGATGGATTGATTAATGAATAAATTGTTTAAAGATATTTTATCAGTTTAAAAAAAAAATTAGAATTTAATAGAATTAATCAAAATATGTAGGTAATGTTTAAATTTTAGTTTTGCATATGCACATATACTAATAGAGTAAAACTGCGTTCACACTAACAAAATAACTAATTATAGCCATATATTGTTATTTTTATTTTTATTTGGTGGAGTCCTTTCATATCATCCAGGAACTTAGATGAAGTTTTCACTTATAACTATATATGGCTCTAATGCCCCTTCGAAGCCGATCTCATGTTAAGGCATCCATGGTTTTAACGAGAGCCGATCATTTATTTATATACAAATCAATTATATAAGATCACTTCCAAATAATATTTTAAGACCCATTTTATAAAATTAATTAATGGTCCGGACGAGGCTCGAACTCGCGTCCTACTGCTTGTGTGTCTGACGCCTTAGCCACTGAGCCACACAGGCAGTTATATAGCTTACGAATTTGATTAGGTTGAAGAACACCAACTGTGCACTTATACATGCCCGATATCTAGTAAATGTATTAAAATAAATAATTTGTGGCCATCGATATCCGGCAGCTGTATTTGTTGGTGTGCATGTGGCCTAATATGAAATCATGCAGTGCATATATTCTAGATACAATACGATGTACAACCTCTTCATTAGTAAATAATACACTCGTATTGCCATCTTTTATGTTCTGCGTCCAGTTTTCATCAGCTCTTTGAGGTACATTCGTATGTGAACATAGCAATGTCCTTCCATGATGATGACAGCATCGCTAACACTGTTAGTGGTCAGCATTGTGAATATGATGCATTACTATAGAGAGATATGAATGAATAATGAATATAATAAATAACATATAATACTATTCTTATATGTTATGTATAGAATCAAATATTAACTTATTTAAAATAAATATAAATTATGTGTTTATTTTTATCATTCTCACATCACTTTAAAGTAATGTTAATTATATCCATTATGTATATATATATATATATATATATATATATATCCAGGAGAAAAGTATGCAATTAATGAAAATAATTATTTAAATATCTCTTAGTAATATAATATTTAATAAATATAATTAGTTTTTAATATACATATATATATATACATAAGAGAACAACTTTTGTATGTTAAGTTGTAGTATCATAAATAAAATAATAATGATATATTAACATAAACTACTGTGAATTACAATTGAACCTATATTAGCAAAGTATTCCTTATTATGTGACCTTATAATGTCATGTAAGTTTAATCTTAATTCCTTGAAAAGTACACATGTACTACTTATTCATTATCCTATTCAACTAATTTAATTACTCTATAAATAAGTAATTTCCAGAAAATAGTATAACAGTTCATGAAGATAGCCAATAATTTGAAAGAATAATTAAATTCTGCAATTTATACGAAATAAAAAATGTAAGAAAACTAAAATCTCTCAATCCAATACGATGAACAGTAAACAAATTAATATCGAACATATTCACTAAGTATACAAATATATTATAGAATGATTAAAATATTTTATATAGATAATATATAGGTAATATTTCTATGAATACGCCGATAACAATGAAAAGGGAAGAACATATCTAGCTATGATAACATATTTTTAAATATTCAATTATTTATAATTATTATATAAAATATGTATGCAATATAATGTTAATTCTGAAGGTTAATTCTGAAGCGACACAGATATGCAACACAAACATAGATTTACAAATACAAATAATGCAATACAACACGGAGTGGATATCGAATTATAATATGTCGCAATAGGGTACGAAAATATGGCTGAAAAATAACACTTCATCGATAATATCGAATAGAATCCTGCTTCGTGATATTCATGCATATAGGATGGCCGGACCTGATTACACGATTGGATATTTTATTTGCAGTAACATTTGATGTGTTAATAAGTGTCACACAAATGAATGAATCATACCTCTAATTAATAACACACGCCGGATATAATATGATAAAGGTGTGATCGGTAAATGTACGGCATAACATTAACATTAACATGGCAGTTAAGCTTTACGTTTTATTTATAAATAAATCTATAATCGATATCATAGTACAATCTTACAAGTCTCTTTCTCATAGATACACATATATGTCACACAAATAGGTAGGCTAGACAACTGTATTTTTATCAGTTATCTAATTGTATATAACTGTATACAGTGTATATATATATACACTGTATACAGTGTATATTGTATATTCTACAGTGTACATTCTACATTTTACATTAGTGTAGTATACTATAATATATTATATATAATATAATAATCAATACTTAACTATTATTATCAGTGTTGGGCGTCGTTCCCGTTCCGAACGGCGTTCCTTTTGGAACGGGAACGGGAACGGATATTAAAATAGGAACTGGAACGCAGAAAGGAACGGATACAAAATAATGAACGGGAACGAGGAACGGGAACACTTAGACAGAAATATATGAACTAGTTACAGTGGAACGCGATGTTCCTTTACAAGTACGGAGATTTATATAGTATTAATTCAGGATATTTTTTATAATTATTTTATAATTTATTTCAATATAAATAAGAATTACAACGATTAGCATTACAATTATAATAAAAGTTTTAATATAATAAACAAATATACAATAATAATAGTAAATACATTTAACATTTAATGCATATTACCACGTAATACTACCATATACTCGAATGTTTTATCGCCAATTCTATTTATTTTTACACTCAAATCATACTGATACATATATTATTGATTGATTGATTGATTGAATGTTTATTTAGACACTTAAATAAATCATAAATGATTTCTCAAAAGTGTATATAATAGAATACAAATAATAAAAGTAGGTAAACAATAAATACCAATAATAATAATACAATAAAATAGAATAAGCCGTACGGAAATTAATTAATAAAATAATAATGACAAACAATATTAGTAATTCAGGTTCCCAACTGAGATCAATTGTTGTATATATTTCATGAATGTTTTATGCGATTTTATGGATCTAATATAGGGCGGGAGTGAATTCCATAGCTTAGGACCAATATAACTCAGTGCCCGAGTATTCATTTTTGAGGGACGTAGAATAGGGGTAGATAGAAGGTGAGATGCATGGTTTCTAAGTGATGGAAGGGGAGCTCTTTTTACAAGAGAAGCAGAAATATATGAAGGGCAATTTGAAGAGTATATTTAGGAATGAACAATAGATAATATGCGATAAGCAGAGCGTTTGTTAAATGTGAACCATGGAGATAGGTGTTGGTATGAGGAAGTAGAGGAATGATCTCGAATACGTAGGTTATATGTTGTACGGATTGATGAACGAATAACTCGATTTAAGGGAGAGATAGATGATAATGGAAGATTTATAAGGATCGAGGAACAGTAATCTATACGTGAGAGTACAAGGGAATTAACTAGAGTTTTAGTAAGAGATACAGTAATTGATTTTCGTATTTTTCTAATTCTAAATAGATGATAATTTGCAGATTTAGTGATGGCAGTAATATGAGGAATGAAGGAAAGAGTAGAATCAAAAATTACACCTAAGTTAGATGCAGTAGGAGAAGGAGATATTACAATATTATCAATAAGAAAAGGAGGGAAGTAAGTTGGTGATGGAGAAAGATTCAACAATTTAGTTTTGGAGGTATTAAGGAGAAGATTATTAGAAATAAGCCATTCTTTAATGTCATTAGCACAATTAGAGAGTTGATTATTGAGACCTGGTGATGAATTAGTTGGAAGAAACATATATAGTTGTATGTCATCTGCATAAAGATGGTAATATATATTTGGATATTTAGATATTATGGATGGTAATGGGTATAAATAAATTGAGAAAAGTGAAGGACCGAGTACTGATCCCTGGGGAACACCATATTTCATAGGAGAAGGGGAAGAAAAAGAATTATATATTTTTACACTGCTACTACGGTCAAATAGATATGAAGTAAACCATGAGAGAGCAAGGTCTCTAACTCCAAACAGGTGTAGACGGGACAGTAGAATGTTGTGATCAAGCGTATCGAAAGCACTGGATATGTCCAGCATTACTAGTTGACAGCAGTTTTTAGTATTAAGGGTAGAAGTGATTACATCAATTACGTTTAGTAGTGCTGTTTCTGTGGAGTGTCCTCGGCGAAAACCACTTTGTTGAGGAATATGGAGATTATTGGCCGTTAAATAGGAGATTAGTTGACGAGAGAGAACCCTTTCCAAAATTTTACTCACCAAAGGTAGCTGAGAAATTGGGCGATAATTGAGAAGTGAATCAGGATCGAGTGGAGGTTTTTTAAAAATGGGAATGATTATTGCTTGTTTAAAAATTGAAGGTACAGTACCGGAATTTAGGGAATATGAGATGATGTTACAGATAGTTGGACATAGATAATCGGAGTAAAGTTTAAAAATAGATAGTGGAACAGGATCGGAGGGAGATATCGAAGAGGATGCATTTAGTAGTTTAGATATGAGAGATATATGTGGCGGACGAAAAAAACTTAAGAAAACAGATATAGGTGGGGTAACCATGATTGAAGGATAATTGGCAGTAAGTGTATGGTTATTGATCTTTATTATGATGGAGTCAATCTTATTAGAAAATGTTTTGGAGAAAAGACAGCTTAATTGTAATGGAGAAATGTTAATCATAGATGGTAGTAATGCTGGTTTTGGGGGAGATAACAACTTATTAGCTAGTCTGAAAAGTCGTCGGTTATCAGAAGCAAGATCATTTATAACCTGAGTGTAATAGCTAGATTTGGCATAGGAAATTGCTAACTTGTAGATCTTACGTTGCTCAATGAATGAAGCTCTAGAAGATGAAGATCTCAGGATATGTATATTCTTTCAGATTTACGAAGTGATCGTTTCAAGGACATGAGGTGGGAAGTAAACCATGGGGTATCAGGATGTAGAGTTACTGATATAGTTTTTGAAGGCGCATGTTTATCGATAAGATGGGATAGTATGGAATGTAATACAACTGGAGAATAACAGTAGTCACCTAAAGCAGAATGTAAGTCAGCTAAGAATATCATGGAATTTATATTCTTAATGGGTCTGTATGTAATACGTGTTTTCTGATTAAGAGTGATAGTAAAGTTAGTTTTGAATGAGATAAGGAAGTGATCGGAAAGTAGATCAAGCCTAGAAATATTACTCACCATGAGTTCAGAATGGAGAGAACTGGAGAATACAAGATCAATAATATTGCCATTTATATGAGTTGGGAAATTGACATGTTGTGATAGGGATAATGAATTTGTTAAATTAGTGAACATAATATGTGGATTTGAGGTAGCATTAAAATGATAGTTGAAATCACCAAGTATAATAGGGTGGTATGTGGGTGAACTTATGAGATCAGTAGCAAGATCGTTAAATTCACTTAGAAAGGAAGCGAATTCTGGTTTTGGCGGTCTATAAATGACAGTAATGGATATAGATTTGTGTTTTTGGGTGAATGATATGGTTAAGCAGTCAGAGTAGGAGAAGTTATGGGATATGGATATACATGGTAAAGGTAGAGAAGTTTTTACGAGGAAGCCAACCCCGCCACCACGACCTGATAATCGTGGCGATAAGATTAATGTATAACCAAAATTGTGAAATAGGGCAAATATGTCGGAATCATCTTGAGAGATCCATGTTTCCGTTAAAGCAATAATACTAAAATTGGACTTTTTAAGAAATGGTAATAAGAGTGAGGCATTGGAACGAAGAGAACGAATATTTATTAGGGCAATGTGTTCAGATAGTCATGCAGATTTAGTTAGAGAGGGTGTAGAAATATGATTAGATTTTAGTGAATCAACAACTGGGACACTTAGGATGGTGGAATTATTTAAATCAATAGATGGAGTTGATGTTACAGGAATATAAGGGGAGTTGGAATTTTCAGAAGGATTATTAGGTGTGGGGTCTGAATTAGTATTAATGGAGAGATTAATAAATGAGGGAACGGAAGATTTAAATTTAAGGTAGGAAGATTCCCAGTGAATAAGGAGAGTTGGAGGTATGGTAATTGGTGGAAGAGACCATTCAATATAATTATATATAAGTCGTAATTCAAATGACTTTGTATATGTATTAAATATAGGTTTAGTATGTATAGGGGTTAGTTTTAATATATATGCATGATAAAGGATTTTACCTAATAAACGGGTTTTATAAGGTAGGGAATTTCGTATGTATAGGTGTGAGAATCGGGGATTAACTTTAGTAGATCTAAATCTACTGAAAAACATGTCACAAAATGATTTACTAGAGAACTGGATGATTGCATTGTTGTGTTTAAATTTGACTATAGAAATACATATTTTAGGCAGTAGCATATGTATAAGGATTGATGAAATGAATTCAGTATTCATATCAGAGGGATTTAAATGTTCAATGACAAGTGAATTGTTACGAATAATATTATTTAGTTGACGTTTACGAGGTATGGGAAGAGTATAGGGTATGGTAGAAATAGGAGGTACATGGTGGACGATAGGAGATTTAATAGGGGTAGGAGAGGAAGATGATATAATAGCAGATGCATACGATTTATGATAAGGGAAAGCTGATTAGATATTAGCGGTTATAAAGGATGGGGGGAAAGTTTTAAGTTCCATAAGTTTGGGAATTCGTAATTGGGCAGGTATAGGAGGTCGGATGGGGGGATTATTACGATGTATAGGAGTAGGGGTAACTAGATGAGAGGAGAATGTAGTAGATGTATTTGATGAGGTGTTTAGGAGGCAAGAGGGACATGTAAATGTGAAATTAGGGGAAGAAAAAATGGCAAGGGCATATGATGGAGGGGTACCATTGATATGAGTCCATGATTTGGATATAATTGATGCTGGGAAGAGGCATACATGGTGGTAGAATGATTTACACGAGCTACATGGTAGGTCAGAGCTAGAAGCAGGTTCATTGCAATAATTACATACAACTGCCATTATATATACACTTGCTAGCTAATAGATGACCTCGAGTAAAGTAATATATATAGGTATTATATAATAATATAGTAAGCAGTGAAATGAAGTCGACTCCACGTATATGATAGATTCTCCGGTATGGTGGAAACTCTTCGTGCGGGTAGATTCTACGGATAGGCGACCGATTCTTCAGTACAGGACCAGTACCTCGAAAGATTAAGGACAATGAGGGCAGCGAATAGAACACGTGAGTAGTTACATAACCTCAGTGAAAAAGGGTAGTTCAGCTACCCGTGCATGAAGTCCTAGGGGATATCTCCAGGAACGTAGAACGTAGTGTACGATCTTGTATAGTGCACACTATACACAGTGTACACTATACGAAACACAATATGTGTAGTGTATAGGATTTAAATATAATGTGCAGAATATTATTGATAAATTCAATAGAAATCAAATAATTGTGTATGAATAGAAATTGTTATGCTACATTTGTATGAATTAAAACACGTCTGGTCAGTTCGAATGCAAAAGTAAAAGTAATTATTAATTATTTCCATTTGTTTGAACTATTGACTTTGATATTTAACTATATAGAGATTATTATATAGTTTGTAAAATGGATAATGTGCATTGTATGATGTACACTGTATACTGTATACTGTATAGTGTACATTGTGAAGTATACATTGTACACTGTATTTTATGAATAATAAAATAATGAAACTGTAACGTTACATATAAAAGTAACGGGAACGGGAACGGGAACGGATAATATAAAAGGAACGGGAACGGGAACGGATAAATTAAAAGGAACGGGAACGGGAACGGATATCGCTAAAAAAAGGAACTTTGCCCAACACTGATTATTATTAATTAACTATTAATTAACTTTATTTAATATATGATGTGTGTGTTCGATGCATAATGTGTGTATTAACATTTTACATAAAATATGCACACAACTAAAAGTTATTATTTATAATATATTTTAATAATAGCAACATAATATCAGCATAATGTAATTTTAAAATTAATAACAGCATAATAATAGCATAATAGACTTTACATAGCAACATAACAGCAGCACAATATAATGACAAATTAATAGCAGCATAATAGACATTTAATGGCAACATAATAGCAGCATAATAGCACAATGTAAACACTTGAGGCTATTAAATATGATATTATGCTGCTATTATGAAGCTATTACTGTTTGCTGGGTATTTATTAAATATAAGATAATTGTAGTAACGAATATGTGTAGGAATAGAAATTGTCTATAGATATATTTAACTATAGTAAACAACTCAAAGTAAATATTCAATATTTCCATATATATATATATATATATATACAGTGATGGTAACTGATCCTTTTTCCTGGATCGGCGATCCCTATCCCGATTATCTATTTATTCTCTTATTCGATCCTTTTCCCGATCGCGATCCTCAACTCGGTAACCGATCCTTTCCCGATATTATTTATATATTTAATTAATACGATTTTATTTCATAATTCGAAACAATATATATGTAGGTATAATAGGTACCTATCTAATATAAATTGTTAATAATTGTAAATAAAAATACCTACATATCTAATATAAATTGCTAATAGGTTAATTGTAAATAAAATGTATTATTAATATATTGTATTATATTTCAATGATAATTAAATTGAATTAATGCATATATTAATGTATATAATATATCATAGTCTATATATATACTATACTATATGATATACTGAATTAAATATAATTAATTTATATACACGAATTGAATTGGATACAAATATCAACTCATTGCACGAATGTACGTCGTACGCTGAGACAAAGTCGCTGGTTTAGGTTGTTTTGGAGCCCTACTTATATGATATCAATTTATTAAATTCTATTATGGTAAAAATAACAATTATTATTTAAATACTATGTAGATTTTACCTAGTCTTGCAATACTCTGGAAAACATTACAAAATAATGATCAATACAATATATCAATGTAATAATATAATATTAAAATGTTGTTAATATTCTTATGAATAATATTGATCAATACATATATTATTTTGTTTCGTAATATTATTGGTATGTTTTGTTATTAACTGTTTTTGTATAGGTATATTGGTTTATTTTATTTATAACTTGTTCTGTTTTTATATATATATATATGTTTCAAATTTATTATACAATTAAAATATAAATATAAATTAATAAAGTACCTACTATTATTACAGATTTTGGTAAGTATTACATTATTTGTTTGTTTCATTCTAGTATTGGTTTATTTGATTTTTAATATGTTCTGTTTATAATATATTTAAAATTTAACATTTAAAATTTAACATTTAAATATTAAATTATATAACTAATAATTTATTACTAAAACAGGGTACAAGATGAAGAATTCTATAAAGTTAAAGTAGAAATTGAATATTTCGATGCCACTTACAAAATAATGTATTTTATTTCTATTTTCGATTATTTTTACGCTATCTTTTATTTCTATTTTGATCATTTTTCGTTTATTTTTACTATATGATTTATTTCTACTTTCGATTGTTTTTCGTTTATTTTTACGGTAACTGTAAAACGTTTTAATTTCCTTAATTTTTTAATTTCGTATTATTCTTTATTTATTTCTATAACGTATGTTATCGTTAGCAAATATTTATACTTTATACTTTCGATTATATTTTCGGCTATGTATTTGCTTAAATAAATTATCAATCAATCAATCAATCAATACAATATATCAATGTAATAATATAATATTAAAATGTTGTTAATATTCTTATGAATAATATTAATAATATTAATAATCCAGATTCTTACAGCGTTTTGGAGTCGTTATAGTTTGATGAGTTTATATTCAGGGAGGTTAATAGTAGGGAGTTGCAATAGTCGAATAGGGGGATGATGTAGGAGGAGGCAATGGTAATAGCTATGGGTAGGGTCAATGAATGAGGTTGACGAGGTAGATTTGAGAAGGGAGATGATTTGATCAAGTGGGAGAGATTACAATTTTTCAAGGGAGAAGGGAAAGGTGATGGGAGTGGTGGGAATGACAGTGGTGGGAAGGGTGGAAAGGGTAGTGGAAAGTTTGTCGTTGAAAGATTTGTCGAATAGGAGTGGTAGTTATTCAGGGGTGACAGTGGGGAGAGGGGCTTTAAATTAACGACCAAGCAGTTGAGCAGAAAGTCTATGTATAGACTTACTGTCTTTAGAGAGTTTGTAACATTTGTGGGTGATGTGAGAGGCTTTGGCGGTAGAAATAGCTTTTCAGTAGAGATTTTGTAGGTTATTGTAGTAGGCAAGTGAAGTAGGGAGGGATATTTGAGATAACATTTTTCGGCTTTGCGAAGGATTCGCTTTTATTTCAGTAGGGATATAGTATACCAGAATGAGTTAGAGCGTATGATGGAGGTTTTAGTGAATAAGGGGGCGTATTTATCGAGGGTGGAGGAGAGAGAAGTATGGGGTTCAGCAGACGTTGAGGTTGGAAGGGAAGGAATATCGGATATAAAATAAGGAATGGGGAGGCTGTGAAGTTTACGTGAGATTCTTGTAGTGAGGGGTCTGGTGGGTTTGGGGTGACTAAGGGTAAGGAATATGAGGAAGTGGTCGGAGAAGAGTGGTCCGATGGAATGGCCAGTGACAATTTTATTAGTTTTGGGGGAAATTATTAGGTCTAAAGTGTTACCATGGACATGGGTGGGAGAGGTGACGTGTTGTACAAGGTTGAATGAGGTGAGCAGTTTATTTAAGGACTGGATCATAGGTGGGTTGGGTATGTTGAAATCACCTAGTATGATTGTATTAGAGGTGATAGTGGGTATAAATAAGCTAAATTCATCAAGGAATAAATTTATGTTGGGAGAGGTAGGACGGTAGAAAAGGGAAATGTTGAAGGTACGAGAGAAAGGTGAGCTGAAAGGCGCAGCTAAGGGCTTCAGAGTGGGATAACGAGTGATAGGAAATATTAGAGATAGTTAGAGAAGATTTGTAAAGTAATCCGGTGCCGTCACCGGGATATGGAGAGTCGCGAGGGTTGTGAATGAAACAGTAGGGGGGAGTTTTAAGAGCAGCAATATGAGGAGAATCCAGAGGAGATAGCCAGGTTTCTGTGATGAAGAGGATGTCGAGGTCATGGTCGGTCATGAGGGAAATTACAGAAGGGATTTTATTGCGAAGAGAGCGTGCGTTGATAAGAGCAGCGTTAAGGGAAATAAGGTGGGGTGGAGATTGGTTAATTGTGGGGAGGGGAAGGGGAATAGTATGAGTGAAGGGAAGTGAAGGAAAGGAGAGGGATGTGTTGGGTGAGGGGGAAATAAGGGGAGAGGTATTAGTAGGGGGGTTTAAGATATCACGATATCGTGTGGGACACATGAAATTAAGGCGATGAGAACATTTTTGGTGCCGTGGACCACGTGATTGAAGTTGGGAAAGGGTGTGAGGAGTTTAGGTGATTGATGGTGGAGAAGCAGACTTTACGAGCAAGAAGTTGGGAATTGTTGAGGGGTTCACAGAACCTGACTCGAAAGGGTGAGTTTTTTAGGAGGTGGAGAGAGAGGATAACAGTGTTTTTTGAATGATGATCAAGATAGGTGATGGATAGAGGTTTTGGTAGGTTGGAGGAGGAGTTGGGTGAATGTGGGATACGGTGAGAGTGTATATGTGGCTGGGAGTGGATATTGATGGAGGCAAAAAGCTTTTTCAGGTAGGTTGTGTCGTTACCTTTTTCATTGGCTCTAATAATTGTGTGGGAGATAGTTGGTAATTTACCGACAAGAAAGTGAATAAGTGGAGTGTTGGGGGGTTATTAATTATTTTCCATGCAATTTTATCAGATTTGGGGGGGAGTAAGAGAGGTATGCATGAGCGGTGAAGGTTATTAAACGAGGGGGGTTTAGCTATGGAAGTGATGGATTGTAATCGTTTAGTGGTAACAGGGGATAGGCGAGTGGGGATAGTAGGGATGGTAGGAACAGTGTGAGCGTCAGGGGTTGACTGGGGTATGGTTTAGGATTAAAGGATGGGTAGTGGGGTGAGCTGTGAAGATGTAAAAAAGTGGGTTGTGGAGATAGGTGTGGTGCAGGTGCAGGGAATGATTCTTATAGATGGGAGGGAAGCTCATATGATAGGTTTGGGAGGAGCTATTGGAGAGTATCTTACGTTGGGACGGTCTATGGTCAGTTCTACAGTTGGTGCAAAACCAGTAGAAACCAGATTTTGGAGGGCAGTCATTTTGTTAAGGGTAGATTTGGGTAGTTTGGAACGTGATTGGCAATTCCACTTACGGCAATGGTCACATTCCGTGAGTGACGTGGCGATAGTATTACATGAGGAGCATATGAGGTCAGTATGGGTGGAGTCAGTCATCATTGGGTGTAGAAGTAGTTTAGTGGGAGTAAGTGGAAGTAGGTAAATGGTAATACATATTAGAGTTAGCTTGATTATGGGTAATAAAGTTAAAATTAAATAAGTAAAAAAGGATTTACTATAACAGTTAGTTTTACTATGACGGATAACATATCGATGGATATATATAGGTTCTACTTGAAATTAAACGGGCATTCTAAAACTATATCGATATCATGCGTATTTCTGATAGTAATAATTGTAATTTTAATCACACACACAATTATTTATATATATTGTATTTTGATTGACAGTATAATTCAAATGACATATGTCCTTGATTGTGGTCTAGTTTTTAACTATATGTTGGTTAATTTTGATTGGCCGCTCTTATAGGGTATAAACATTGAGCTAGAGAGAAAGAAGCTCTTTGTAGCTCTATGGGTATAAACCATAATTTTCATTAAGGTAAACAAATATAAAAATCTTTGAGTTAACAATATATATTAGCTTGTAAAATTATACAATTTTAGAACGCTTTTCATTTCAAAACAACGTACCATCCATTATAATCAATACCTCATATAACCTCATTTAAAAAATGATCTGCTTATCGCATACTATATATTGTTCATTCCTTTATACATATGGAGGTAAGTATTGGTATGAGAGAGTATACTCTATAGATAAATGATCTCGAATACGTAGGTTATCTGTTGTACGGATTGACGAACAAATAACTCGATTTAGTGGATATATAGAAGATAATGAAAGATTGATAAGGATCGAGGAACAGTAATCTATACGTGAGGGGTCAAGAGAATTAACTAGAGTTTTAGTAAGAGATATAGTATACTGTATACTATTATAATTATAATTGATTCTGTATTTTTCTAATTCTAAATAGATGATAATTTGCAGATTTAGTGATGGCAGTAATATCAAGACCTCCTATAACCACATAGGTTATAGGAGGTCTTGGTAATATGAGGAATGAAGGAAAGAGTAACATCAAAAAGTACACCTAAGTTGGATGCAGTAGGAGAAGGAGATATTATAATGTTATCAATGAGAAAATGAGGGAAGTAAGTTGGTGATGGAGAAAGATTCAACGATGTAGTTTTGGAGGTCCTATTAAGGAGAATATTATTATATATATCTATATCTATATATATCTATACCTATATTGTACAATGTACAATATACATCTATGTTTGAAATAAAATGTATAATATAACATAAACTATATTTGCTTAATATCTCAATACCTCCTCTATGCTCTAAGATATCCATATAGTTTATATTATTGTCCACATATTAAATATATAGAATGTTTATTATATAATGTTAAACATGTTTCAACTAAGCATATAATGTCATATTTATTAAATAATTTATTAAATGTAATACTATAGTAAATGTATACATTTACATTTATCAACGGTTATTCATCTAGAACTTGTAATATTATTTTTATGTTGATTAACAATTGTATTTGTATAATTAATATACGATACTTTCAACAAATTAATATTATCTTCACTAATTGACATAGTCCAATCAATTTCGTAATTATATAAAAAGATATATAAACACACAGGAATTAATTCTTGAATTGTATATATACATTATAATTTTTTTACTTTTAATTAATTTGTTATATTAAAGTTGCTATAGTGATATGGTTGCTTTAATACCATATTTATTTATATTTCCAGTAGTATTATTATTATGTTCCTATAGCAAATTAAAACATACATGTCTGCTACTAAATATATACCCTCAGTGTAATTCACTGCAATACTTTACCTAATTACGTGTTAATACTCTATTATTTCAGATTATAGTGATAAGCTACCTATTATATTGTTTGTTTCGTAATATTATTGGTATGTTTTGTTATTAACTTTTTTGTATAAGTATATTGGTTTATTTTATTTGTAACTTGTTTTGTTTATATATATATATGTTTCAAATTTATTATAGGTACCTACAATTAAAATATAAAATTAATAAAGTACTACCTACTATTATTACAGATTTTGGTAAGTATTACATTATTTGTTTGTTTCATTCTAGTATTTGTTTTATTCTATTATTGGTTTATTTGATTTTTAACATGTTCTGTTTATAATATATTTAAAATTTAACATTTAAATATTAAACTATATAACTAATAATGTATTACTAAAACAGGGTAACAAGATAAGAAGAGTTCTATAAAGTTAAAGTAGAAATTGAATATTTCGATGCCACTTACAAAATAATGTATTTTATTTCTATTTTGATCATTTTTCGTTTATTTTTACTATATGATTTATTTCTACTTTCGATTGTTTTTCGTTTATTTTTACGGTAACTGTAAAACGTTTTAATTTCTTTAATTTTTTAATTTCGTATTATTCTTTGTTTATTTCTATAACGTATGTTATCGTTAGCAAATATCTATATTTTATACTTTCGATTATATTTTCGGCTATGTATTTGCTTAAATAAATTATCAATCAATCAATCAATACAAATATTGTTATCATTTAATAAATACATTTTTAATAAATACAATATAAATTGAACAATTTTATTTTTATAAATTTGTTGAAAATAATAACAAATACTTTGTTATAAATATTATACAATAATAAACAACATGATGAAAAGTCGGAATAGTTAATGATAATAAATGTTAGTATATATATATATATATATATATATATATATATATATGTAACCTCTACTAACTGACCCCTGTTATAAACGTCATCTATGCTGGCCCCTCCGTCTAACCCATACAGCTATCCATTTATCTCTTCTCTCTCCTATGTATCAATGTACTCCCCTACGATGCCCTGCCCTCTTACTACAGAAGGACACGACCTTCACATTCGTCTGTTTATCTCTATCTTACATGCAATTCCAAAATACATGCATTTTCTTATATGAGAATGAGCGTTTTTATGCAGTCCCCCCACAATTGTGTTATTGCCTTATGTCATCTATTCACTCTATATATAAATACTTATTATAAATATAATTATTAACATATTCCAATATATATATATATATATATTGAATATAATCAAATAGCGGATACAAATAGAACATATATATATAACAATAGACATAATTATATTATAAATGATAATGTACGTTTCGTTATAAACAGAATAAAGTTGAACAATCACGCTATGACTCATTGTCCGCAGTGAGATTCTCGAGTGACTCATCATCCGCAGTGAGATTCCCGAGTGACTCATCATCAGCAGTGATATTCCCGAGTGACTCATCGTCAGCAGTGACATTCCCGAGTGACTCATCATCAGCAGTGAGATTCCCGAGTGACTCATCTGCGTTTAATTAGTATGAATATAGGTGATATTTAACGTTTTGAAATGTTCAAGTATGTAATGCATTGTCATGTTAATTATTTATAACTAATACATATATGTAGTGTATGTTTATATATATTATAAGTTCAACAGTGGATATGTGGGGGGGGGGTTACTATAGTAACCCACCCCCACATATCCACTGTTGAACTGCCCTGAAATACCAGAATCACGTGGTCCTCGTGTATATCTCCCTCAACAATATTACTGTATTGTGTAGGTATGCACTATAGTACGTAGTCTATTACGTATAGTATCGTATTAATGATGTATAATAGATACTATTATATTATATATATATATATATATATATATATATATATATATATAGTTTTATGTATACCAAAGATTTTGCGAAGCATCCTTCGGAAAATCTTTGTGTATATATATATATATATATATTTATATGTATACATATATATATATATATATATATATATATATGTATTTATATATGTATATATATATATATATATATATATATATATATATATATATATAATCCACCGTGGAGTCTTTAACGATTAATTTTTAGATTTTCGCGATGTCGCCATTTTATTGTGAACCATAATAGTATTTTAATATATTTTAAATATTTTCATATCTATTACCGTTGTGATTATATTGGCATCGACCAAAACCCCCTCAAGTCCACTAACGAAACTCATTATATATATATATATATATATATATATATATATATATATATTTATATATATATATATAATGAGTTTCGAAAGGGGACGCGAGGGGACATTAACTAACTATGAATAAATATAATATTACCAAATATGTTAAGAAAAATGAATACAAATTAAATATATTGAATAATATCATCGATTATGTATATACATCGTCTTTTATATTATTGTATTAAATATATTTATAGAGCTATAGCATAGAATAAATAGTACAATTTTGATATATATAATAATTACTTACTTACTTAAAATTATGAGTGTATTACATATTATCATATCATTATAATAAATATTCGAATTATAATAATAATTACTATAGTTAATTTAACCCACATTTTATTATTTGAGTATATATATATATATATATAGGGAGACAAGTATTAACACATTCGGAACTATCGACCAAAACTAACTAACCCCACACAAACCATATTTCACCGCTATTTACGTGTAGTATAATAACTGATAATAAATAATGTTGTTTTCATAATATAAATATAAATCCGAGATAGATATTTATTAGATTAATATATTTTTAATAAGTATTCTAAAATTAAAATACTAAGATTCAATATTTACGGAATGCTGGCTAGTATCCTATATATAGCGAGTGCTAATGTTATCGCGACCATCACCCCATCACGTATCCTATAGGATATATAACGAAACGCATAGGTTAATATAGGTTGCCTACAGGTTCATAGATAGTCTCATTCGTGGTGAACATACGTATTGACCTAAATACGATAGTTGACCTTGACCTAGTTAACGGTGATGTACATCGTAACCAGGTCAGCTAGTCTCGTCTCTGTTCTATATCGAACTCTATGACAAAGTGGTCGCTGACATTCTATGTCTCTTTACACCGTACCTACTACGGTTCATTATAATTATAATAATTGTTCTTATAGTATGGTATCTAATAGTATGTATAGTACAGATAATAGAGTACATATATATATACATAATATTATATACCATACTATATTAGTGCACTATAATAGTCTAGTTTAGTGCTAGGAGCCATGTTAACATTTAATTAAGTATCAGTCTCAGATATAATTGTAGTACATTAATATCTTAGTTATATAGTTAGATAGTTAAATATACGATATACAGGGGTATAGAGGGCTCTTGACATCATTAATATATACACTTATGAAATAAGAATGCCCGGCAGTGTCGCTCTTAGTTAGATCCGCCGTACAGTCTTTACCGAGTAGTTTTTTTCCCTTTCCGCGAACTGGCCATACTATTGTTGTCAATATTCATGTATATATATATATATATATTTATATATATATATATATATATATATATACATATTTGTATATAATACATCATAATCATCATCATATTGATATATATATATACATGATTTCGTTTTAAAATTTTTAGATTTTTAAATACAATAGTCAACCTTGACCTGATTAGATGTTAATTGATCGGTTATAAAGTCCACTAGAACCGTCTGTTCTATATACGGGTCGTATATGACGTAATCGTTTATGTCCTAGTCCCGGACATGTCCCCCTCCGAAATCCATGTAACCATAACTACGGATATTATTGCTTGTAAATATATATATATATATATATATATCTAACTACATGACAATGCATTACTACTAAACATTTCATAATTGATATCCTATATCAATTGTTATAATTACACAAAGAACTCCACTTCTAAAAAAACAATGGACCATCCAAATAGTAAATGTTAGTATATTAGAAAATATCATGATATTATATTAAATACATTTTATAATTAATAATTAGTATGACAAAATGTAGACAAAAACCTATACATTTTGACATAAATAATTATATATTAATATATATATTAATATATATATATATATATATATATATATATATATATATATATATAACTATATATTTAATTATACAACTTTATACAGCGCTAATGGATAATTCGGAAAATGGATGTATCCGTATCGTAAAGGTATTACGCAAGAGTTATGTAATATGGTATTCGATGTATTGTATTTAAAGAACCCGATTAATGTTTGTCGAAATGAAATTCACTTCAGAATATAAGAAATCGAATGCTAATAATAAAATTGTATTATAACTATTCGAATAGTGATCACTAACTTGTTTATTATATCGTAATTTATTATAGTAGATAAACATTGTATATGTATTTTTGATATATAATTTTAATACATAATATTAATAATTAAATATTATACATATATATATACAATGTGTATTATACATATATATTTATATGATTATATTTGTTAATACACAATCATTTAATAAAGATCACATTGTTATGTATGATATATTAACAATAGTTATAGTAAACCAGATCTGTATTCATTACTTACACTTGGCCTATATAAACTGTAACCCCCTTGTTAGGTATGGCTATAATGTATATATTTGCCCATGTATATAGGTAATCTAATGGGTGGTGATATTGGAATAGTGATTAGAATATATTAATTTGCTTCTCTTAACACTTGTATTGCTGAATACCATCATTTCACGGATTATAAATGCACAGATTATAAATGTGATGTTAAAATTAATATTTTGACCAAAGGTATGGTTTCTAATATAAGTGCATCAAAGCCATATATTTATATTTTTAAAAGTACCTATATAATATCTTCTATATATTATTTATAAACTCTGCACATTTTATAAAGATATATATATATATTACGTTTCAAATGGTGGAACCTTCCATACATCAAACATTGGGTAACAAAATAGCGATATATAAGTTTCTAAAGTTTTTTATGTAATAAATATTACATAATAATATGTATTATATTTTGTATAGAAGTATGTATATAATATATAGATAATATACTTATATTTACTGTTGAACGATATTCATATATAATTTTAAGTACAATAATTTTGAAAAATAATAAAATGAATGCTATAGCATTCAAGGGTATACCCCCACCTTAAATACAAAATATTTACAAATTTGATTGGTTTATTGTAAGGTATGATGATAATAAGATTGCGAGCAATACAATCTGGTGCCATATAATCTTGTAGTATTAACATCTGCGACAATTTCTGGTGCAGAAATAAATTTCAGGCAAAACACCGGGCAGTATTGCAGGCAGGTTATAGTGCGATACCCCTTTAAGGCGTTAAGGCAGATATTTTAGTTTTCTTTACCATTTATGTGGTTAAGGTAGAGATTTTAGTTTTCTCTACACTTTAAGTGGTTAAGGCAGATATTTTAGTTTTCTTTACCCTTTAAGTGGTTAAGGCAGATATTTTAGTTTTCTTTACCCTTTAAGTGGTTAAGGCAGATATTTTAGTTTTCTTTACCCTTTCAGTGGTTAAGGCAGATATTTTAGTTTTCTAATGGTTTTTAATAAACCTACGTTGCATATATATGGACGGAGTGTTATATCTTTGCGTCGCAAAATATTTGGTATATATAATACATGATAACAAAATTAATGAATCATACTTATATTCTAAAGAATCTATTTAATATACATTATTAAAGATATTATTACAAATTAACATATATATTTTGTTATCTTTGAATTCTATTTGATTTTATACTAGATAAAAGGAGTTATAAATGTATATAAATAATTAAAAATAATTATAATTTATAAAAAATGTTCAACATAAAATACATATTATAGTTCATAATAATATATGGAATTATTATGTATATTTTGATGGATTGATTAATGAATAAATTGTTTAAAGATATTTTATCAGTTTAAAAAAAAAATTAGAATTTAATAGAATATAATTAATCAAAATATGTAGGTAATGTTTAAATTTTAGTTTTGCATATGCACATATACTAATAGAGTAAAACTGCGTTCACACTAACAAAATAACTAATTATAGCCATATATTGTTATTGTTATTTTTATTTGGTGGAGTCCTTTCATATCATCCAGGAACTTAGATGAAGTTTTCACTTATAACTATATATGGCTCTAATGTCCCTTCGAAGCCGATCTCATGTTAAGGCATCCATGGTTTTAACGAGAGCCGATCATTTATTTATATACAAATCAATTATATAAGATCACTTCCAAATAATATTTTAAGACCCATTTTATAAAATTAATTAATGGTCCGGACGAGGCTCGAACTCGCGTCCTACTGCTTGTGTGTCTGACGCCTTAGCCACTGAGCCACACAGGCAGTTATATAGCTTACGAATTTGATTAGGTTGAAGAACACCAACTGTGCACTTATACATGCCCGATATCTAGTAAATGTATTAAAATAAATAATTTGTGGCCATCGATATCCGGCAGCTGTATTTGTTGGTGTGCATGTGGCCTAATATGAAATCATGCAGTGCATATATTCTAGATACAATACGATGTACAACCTCTTCATTAGTAAATAATACACTCGTATTGCCATCTTTTATGTTCTGCGTCCAGTTTTCATCAGCTCTTTGAGGTACATTCGTATGTGAACATAGCAATGTCCTTCCATGATGATGACAGCATCGCTAACACTGTTAGTGGTCAGAATTGTGAATATAATGTAGTACTATAGAGAGAGATGAATGAATAATGAATGTAATAAATAACATATAATACTATTCTTATATGTTATGTATAGAATCAAATATTAACTTATTTAAAATAAATATAAATTATGTGTTTATTGTTATCATTCTCACATCACTTGAAAGTAATGTTAATTATATCCATTATGTATATATATATATATATATATATATCCAGGAAAAAAGTATGCAATTAATGAAAATAATTATTTAAATATCTCTTAGTAATATAATAATTAATAAATATAATTAGTTTTTAATATACATATATATATACCTAAGAGAACAACTTTTGTATGTTAAGTTGTAGTATCATAAATAAAATAATAATGATATATTAACATAAACTACTGTGAATTACAATTGAACCTATATTAGCAAAGTATTCCTTATTATGTGACCTTATAATGTCATGTAAGTTTAATCTTAATTCCTTGAAAAGTACACATGTACTACTTATTCATTATCCTATTCAACTAATTTAATTACTCTATAAATAAGTAATTTCCAGAAAATAGTATAACAGTTCATGAAGATAGCCAATAATTTGAAAGAATAATTACATTCTGCAATTTATACGAAATAAAAAATTTAAGAAAACTAAAATCTCTCAATCCAATACGATGAACAGTAAACAAATTAATATCGAACATATTCACTAAGTATACAAATATATTATAGAATGATTACAATATTTTATATAGATAATATATAGGTAATATTTCTATGAATACGCCGATAACAATGAAAAGGGAAGAACATATCTAGCTATGATAACATATTTTTAAATATTCAATTATTTATAATTATTATATAAAATATGTATGCAATATAATGTTAATTCTGAAGGTTAATTCTGAAGCGACACAGATATGCAACACAAACATAGATTTACAAATACAAATAATGCAATGCAATACGGAGTGGAAATCGAATTATAATATGTCGCAATAGGGTACGAAAATATGGCTGAAAAATAACACTTCATCGATAATATCGAATAGAATCCTGCTTCGTGATATTCATGCATATATGATGGCCGGACCTGATTACACGATTGGATATTTTATTTGCAGTAACATTTGATGTGTTAATAAGTGTCACACAAATGAATGAATCATACCTCTAATTAATAACACACGCCGGATATAATATGATAACATTAACATTAACATGGCAGTTAAGCTTTACGTTTTATTTATAAATAAATCTATAATCGATATCATAGTACAATCTTACAAGTCTCTTTCTCATAGATACACATATATGTCACACAAATAGGTAGGCTAGACAACTGTATTTTTATCAGTTATCTAATTGTATATAACTGTATACAGTGTATATATATATACACTGTATACAGTGTATATTGTATATTCTACAGTGTACATTCTACATTTTACATTAGTGTAGTATACTATAATATATTATATATAATATAATAATCAATACTTAAACTATTATTATCAGTGTTGGGCGTCGTTCCCGTTCCGAACGGCGTTCCTTTTGGAACGGGAACGGGAACGGATATTAAAATAGGAACTGGAACGCAGAAAGGAACGGATACAAAATAATGAACGGGAACGAGGAACGGGAACACTTAGACAGAAATATATGAACTAGTTACAGTGGAACGCGATGTTCCTTTACAAGTACGGAGATTTATATAGTATTAATTCAAGATATTTTTTATAATTATTTTATAATTTATTTCAATATAAATAAGAATTACAACGATTAGCATTACAATTATGATAAAAGTTTTAATATAATAAACAAATATACAATAATAATAGTAAATACATTTAACATTTAATGCATATTACCACGTAATACTACCATATACTCGAATGTTTTATCGCCAATTCTATTTATTTTTACACTCAAATCATACTGATACATATATTATTGATTGATTGATTGATTGATTGAATGTTTATTTAGACACTTAAATAAATCATAAATGATTTCTCAAAAGTGTATATAATAGAATACAAATAATAAAATTAGGTAAACAATAAATACCAATAATAATAATACAATAAAATAGAATAAGCCGTACGGAAATTAATTAATAAAATAATAATGACAAACAATATTAGTAATTCAGGTTCCCAACTGAGATCAATTGTTGTATATATTTCATGAATGTTTTATGCGATTTTATGGATCTAATATAGGGCGGGAGTGAATTCCATAGCTTAGGACCAATATAACTCAGTGCCCGAGTATTCATTTTTGAGGGACGTAGAATAGGGGTAGATAGAAGGTGAGATGCATGGTTTCTAAGTGATGGAAGGGGAGCTCTTTTTACAAGAGAAGCAGAAATATATGAAGGGCAATTTGAAGAGTATATTGAGGAATGAACAATAGATAATATGCGATAAGCAGAGCGTTTGTTAAATGTGAACCATGGAGATAGGTGTTGGTATGAGGAAGTAGAGGAATGATCTCGAATACGTAGGTTATATGTTGTACGGATTGATGAACGAATAACTCGATTTAAGGGAGAGATAGATGATAATGGAAGATTTATAAGGATTGAGGAACAGTAATCTATACGTGAGAGTACAAGGGAATTAACTAGAGTTTTAGTAAGAGATACAGTAATTGATTTTCGTATTTTTCTAATTCTAAATAGATGATAATTTGCAGATTTAGTGATGGCAGTAATATGAGGAATGAAGGAAAGAGTAGAATCAAAAATTACACCTAAGTTAGATGCAGTAGGAGAAGGAGATATTACAATATTATCAATAAGAAAAGGAGGGAAGTAAGTTGGTGATGGAGAAAGATTCAACAATTTAGTTTTGGAGGTATTAAAGAGAAGATTATTAGAAATAAGCCATTCTTTAATGTCATTAGCACAATTAGAGAGTTGATTATTGAGACCTGGTGATGAATTAGTTGGAAGAAACATATATAGTTGTATGTCATCTGAATAAAGATGGTAATATATATTTGGATATTTAGATATTATGGATGGTAATGGGTATAAATAAATTGAGAAAAGTGAAGGACCGAGTACTGATCCCTGGGGAACACCATATTTCATAGGAGAAGGGGAAGAAAAAGAATTATATATTTTTACACTGCTACTACGGTCAAATAGATATGAAGTAAACCATGAGAGAGCAAGGTATCTAACTCCAAGCAGGTGTAGACGGGACAGTAGAATGTTGTGATCAAGCGTATCGAAAGCACTGGATATGTCCAGCATTACTAGTTGACAGCAGTTTTTAGTATTAAGGGTAGAAGTGATTACATCAATTACGTTTAGTAGTGCTGTTTCTGTGGAGTGTCCTCGGCGAAAACCACTTTGTTGAGGAATATGGAGATTATTGGCCGTTAAATAGGAGATTAGTTGACGAGAGACAACCCTTTCCAAAATTTTACTCACCAAAGGTAGCTGAGAAATTGGGCGATAATTGAGAAGTGAATCAGGATCGAGTGAAGGTTTTTTAAGAATGGGAGTGATTATTGCTTGTTTAAAAATTGAAGGTACAGTACCGGAATTTAGGGAATATGAGATGATGTTACAGATAGTTGGACATAGATAATCGGAGTAAAGTTTAAAAATAGATAGTGGAACAGGATCGGAGGGAGATATCGAAGAGGATGCATTTAGTAGTTTAGATATGAGAGATATATGTGGCGGACGAAAAAAACTTAAGAAAACAGATATAGGTGGGGTAACTATGATTGAAGGATAATTGGCAGTAAGTGTATGGTTATTGATCTTTATTATGATGGAGTCAATCTTATTAGAAAATGTTTTGGAGAAAAGACAGCTTAATTGTAATGGAGAAATGTTAATCATAGATGGTAGTAATGCTGGTTTTGGGGGAGATAACAACTTATTAGCTAGTCTGAAAAGTCGTCGGTTATCAGAAGCAAGATCATTTATAACCTGAGTGTAATAGCTAGATTTGGCATAGGAAATTGCTAACTTGTAGATCTTACGTTGCTCAATGAATGAAGCTCTAGAAGATGAAGATCTCAGGATATGTATATTCTTTCAGATTTACGAAGTGATCGTTTCAAGGACATGAGGTGGGAAGTAAACCATGGGGTATCAGGATGTAGATTTACTGATATAGTTTTTGAAGGCGCATGTTTATCGATAAGATGGGATAGTATGGAATTTAATACAACTGGAGAATAACAGTAGTCACCTAAATAAGAATGTAAGTCAGCTAAGAATATCATGGAATTTAGTTTCTTAATGGGTCTGTATGTAATACGTGTTTTCTGATTAAGAGTGATAGTAAAGTTAGTTTTGAATGAGATAAAGAAGTGATCGGAAAGTAGATCAAGCCTAGAAATATTACTCACCATGAGTTCAGAATGGAGAGAACTGGAGAATACAAGATCAATAATATTGCCATTTATATGAGTTGGGAAATTGACATGTTGTGATAGGGATAATGAATTCGTTAAATTAGTGAACATATTATGTGGATTTGAGGTAGCATTAAAATGATAGTTGAAATCACCAAGTATAATAGGGTGGTATGTGGGTGAACTTATGAGATCAGTAGCAAGATCGTTAAACTCACTTAGAAAGGAAGCGAATTCTGGTTTTGGCGGTCTATAAATGACAGTAATGGATATAGATTTGTGTTTTTGGGTGAATGATATGGTTAAGCAGTCAGAGTAGGAGAAGTTATGGGATATGGATATACATGGTAAAGGTAGAGAAGTTTTTACGAGGAAGCCAACCCCGCCACCACGACCTGATAATCGTGGCGATAAGATTAATGTATAACCAAAATTGTGAAATAGGGCAAATATGTCGGAATCATCTTGAGAGATCCATGTTTCCGTTAAAGCAATACTACTAAAATTGGACTTTTTAAGAAATGGTAATAAGAGTGAGGCATTGGAACGAAGAGAACGAATATTTATTAGGGCAATGTGTTCAGATAGTCATGCAGATTTAGTTAGAGAGGGTGTAGAAATATGATTAGATTTTAGTGAATCAACAACTGGGACACTTAGGATGGTGGAATTATTTAAATCAATAGATGGAGTTGATGTTACAGGAATATAAGGGGAGTTGGAATTTTCAGAAGGATTATTAGGTGTGGGGTCTGAATTAGTATTAATGGAGAGATTAATAAATGAGGGAACGGAAGATTTAAATTTAAGGTAGGAAGATTCCCAGTGAATAAGGAGAGTTGGAGGTATGGTAATTGGTGGAAGAGACCAGTCAATATAATTATATATAAGTCGTAATTCAAATGACTTTGTATATGTATTAAATATAGGTTTAGTATGTATAGGGGTTAGTTTTAATATATATGCATGATAAAGGATTTTACCTAATAAACGGGTTTTATAAGGTAGGGAATTTCGTATGTATAGGTGTGAGAATCGGGGATTAACTTTAGTAGATCTAAATCTACTGAAAAACATGTCACAAAATGATTTACTAGAGAACTGGATGATTGCATTGTTGTGTTTAAATTTGACTATAGAAATACATATTTTAGGCAGTAGCATATGTATAAGGATTGATGAAATGAATTCAGTATTCATATCAGAGGGATTTAAATGTTCAATGACAAGTGAATTGTTACGAATAATATTATTTAGTTGACGTTTACGAGGTATGGGAAGAGTATAGGGTATGGTAGAAATAGGAGGTACATGGTGGACGATAGGAGATTTAATAGGGGTAGGAGAGGAAGATGATATAATAGCAGATGCATACGATTTATGATAAGGGAAAGCTGATTGGATATTAGCGGTTATAAAGGATGGGGGGAAAGTTTTAAGTTCCATAAGTTTGGGAATTCGTAATTGGGCAGGTATAGGAGGTCGGATGGGGGGATTATTACGATGTATAGGAGTAGGGGTAACTAGAGGAGAGGAGAATGTAGTAGATGTATTTGATGAGGTGTTTAGGAGGCAAGAGGGACATGTAAATGTGAAATTAGGGGAAGAAAAAATGGCAAGGGCATATGATGGAGGGGTACCATTGATATGAGTCCATGATTTGGATATAATTGATGCTGGGAAGAGGCATACATGGTGGTAGAATGATTTACACGAGCTACATGGTAGGTCAGAGCTAGAAGCAGGTTCATTGCAATAATTACATACAACTGCCATTATATATACACTTGCTAGCTAATAGATGACCTCGAGTAAAGTAATATATATATAGGTATTATATAATAATATAGTAAGCAGTGAAATGAAGTCGACTCCACGTATATGATAGATTCTCCGGTATGGTGGAAACTCTTCGTGCGGGTAGATTCTACGGATAGGCGACCGATTCTTCAGTACAGGACCAGTACCTCGAAAGATTAAGGACAATGAGGGCAGCGAATAGAACACGTGAGTAGTTACATAACCTCAGTGAAAAAGGGTAGTTCAGCTACACGTGCATGAAGTCCTAGGGGATATCTCCAGGAACGTAGAACGTAGTGTACGATCTTGTATAGTGCACACTATACACAGTGTACACTATACGAAACACAATATGTGTAGTGTATAGGATTTAAATATAATGTGCAGAATATTATTGATAAATTCAATAGAAATCAAATAATTGTGTATGAATAGAAATTGTTATGCTACATTTGTATGAATTAAAACACGTCTGGTCAGTTCGAATGCAAAAGTAAAAGTAATTATTAATTATTTCCATTTGTTTGAACTATTGACTTTGATATTTAACTATATAGAGATTATTATATAGTTTGTAAAATGGATAATGTGCATTGTATGATGTACACTGTATACTGTATACTGTATAGTGTACATTGTGAAGTATACATTGTACACTGTATTTTATGAATAATAAAATAATGAAACTGTAACGTTACATATAAAAGTAACGGGAACGGGAACGGTAACGGGTAATATAAAAAGAACGGGAACGGGAACGGATAATATAAAAGGAACGGGAACGGGAACGGATAAATTAAAAGGAACGGGAACGGGAACAGATATCGCTAAAAAAAGGAACTTTGCCCAACACTGATTATTATTAATTAACTATTAATTAACTTTATTTAATATATGATGTGTGTGTTCGATGCATAATGTGTGTATTAACATTTTACATAAAATATGCACACAACTAAAAGTTATTATTTATAATATATTTTAATAATAGCAACATAATATCAGCATAATGTAATTTTAAAATTAATAACAGCATAATAATAGCATAATAGACTTTACATAGCAACATAACAGCAGCACAATATAATGACAAATTAATAGCAGCATAATAGACATTTAATGGCAACATAATAGCAGCATAATAGCACAATGTAAACACTTGAGGCTATTAAATATGATATTATGCTGCTATTATGAAGCTATTACTGTTTGCTGGGTATTTATTAAATATAAGATAATTGTAGTAACGAATATGTGTAGGAATAGAAATTGTCTATAGATATATTTAACTATAGTAAACAACTCAAAGTAAATATTCAATATTTCCATATATATATATATATATATATACAGTGATGGTAACTGATCCTTTTTCCTGGATCGGCGATCCCTATCCCGATTATCTATTTATTCTCTTATTCGATCCTTTTCCCGATCGCGATCCTCAACTCGGTAACCGATCCTTTCCCGATATTATTTATATATTTAATTAATACGATTTTATTTCATAATTCGAAATAATATATACTATTATAATTATAATTGATTCTGTATTTTTCTAATTCTAAATAGATGATAATTTGCAGATTTAGTGATGGCAGTAATATCAAGTCCTCCTATAACCACATAGGTTATAGGAGGTCTTGGTAATATGAGGAATGAAGGAAAGAGTAACATCAAAAAGTACACCTAAGTTGGATGCAGTAGGAGAAGGAGATATTATAATGTTATCAATGAGAAAATGAGGGAAGTAAGTTGGTGATGGAGAAAGATTCAACGATGTAGTTTTGGAGGTCCTATTAAGGAGAATATTATTATATATATCTATATCTATATATATCTATACCTATATTGTACAATGTACAATATACATCTATGTTTGAAATAAAATGTATAATATAACATAAACTATATTTGCTTAATATCTCAATACCTCCTCTATGCTCTAAGATATCCATATAGTTTATATTATTGTCCACCTATTAAATATATAGAATGTTTATTATATAATGTTAAACATGTTTCAACTAAGCATATAATGTCATATTTATTAAATAATTTATTAAATGTAATACTATAGTAAATGTATACATTTACATTTATCAACGGTTATTCATCTAGAAATTGTAATATTATTTTTATGTTGATTAACAATTGTATTTGTATAATTAATATACGATACTTTCAACAAATTAATATTATCTTCACTAATTGACATAGTCCAATCAATTTCGTAATTATATAAAAAGATATATAAACACACAGGAATTAATTCTTGAATTGTATATATACATTATAATTTTTTTACTTTTAATTAATTTGTTATATTAAAGTTGCTATAGTGATATGGTTGCTTTGATACCATATTTATTTATATTTCCAGTAGTATTATTATTATGTTCCTATAGCAAATTAAAACATACATGTCTGCTACTAAATATATACCCTCAGTGTAATTCACTGCAATACTTTACTTAATTACGTGTTAATACTCTATTATTTCAGATTATAGTGATAAGTAGCTACCTATTATATTGTTTGTTTCGTAATATTATTGGTATGTTTTGTTATTAACTTTTTTGTATAAGTATATTGGTTTATTTTATTTGTAACTTGTTTTGTTTATATATATATGTTTCAAATTTATTATAGGTACATACAATTAAAATATAAAATTAATAAAGTACTACCTACTATTATTACAGATTTTGGTAAGTATTACATTATTTGTTTGTTTCATTCTAGTATTTGTTTTATTCTAGTATTGGTTTATTTGATTTTTAACATGTTCTGTTTATAATATATTTAAAATTTAACATTTAAATATTAAACTATATAACTAATAATGTATTACTAAAACAGGGTAACAAGATAAGAAGAGTTCTATAAAGTTAAAGTAGAAATTGAATATTTCGATGCCACTTACAAAATAATGTATTTTATTTCTATTTTCGATTATTTTTACGCTATCTTTTATTTCTATTTTGATCATTTTTCGTTTATTTTTACTATATGATTTATTTCTACTTTCGATTGTTTTTCGTTTATTTTTACGGTAACTGTAAAACGTTTTAATTTCTTTAATTTTTTAATTTCGTATTATTCTTTGTTTATTTCTATAACGTATGTTATCGTTAGCAAATATCTATATTTTATACTTTCGATTATATTTTCGGCTATGTATTTGCTTAAATAAATTATCAATCAATCAATCAATACAAATATTGTTATCATTTAATAAATACATTTTTAATAAATACAATATAAATTGAACAATTTTATTTTTATAAATTTGTTGAAAATAATAACAAATACTTTGTTATAAATATTATACAATAATAAACAACATGATGAAAAGTCGGAATAGTTAATGCTAATAAATGTTAGTATATATATATATATATATATATATATATATATATATATGTAACCTCTACTAACTGACCCCTGTTATAAACGTCATCTATGCTGGCCCCTCCGTCTAACCCATACAGCTATCCATTTATCTCTTCTCTCTCCTATGTATCAATGTACTCCCCTACGATGCCCTGGCCTCTTACTACAGAAGGACACGACCTTCACATTCGTCTGTTTATCTCTATCTTACATGCAATTCCAAAATACATGCATTTTCATATATGAGAATGAGCGTTTTTATGCAGTCCCCCCACAATTGTGTTATTGCCTTATGTCATCTATTCACTCTATATATAAATACTTATTATAAATATAATTATTAACATATTCCAATATATATATATATATATATATTGAATATAATCAAATAGCGGATACAAATGGAACATATATATATAACAATAGACATAATTATATTATAAATGATAATGTACGTTTCGTTATAAACAGAATAAAGTTGAACAATCACGCTATGACTCATTGTCCGCAGTGAGATTCTCGAGTGACTCATCATCCGCAGTGAGATTCCCGAGTGACTCATCATCAGCAGTGATATTCCCGAGTGACTCATCGTCAGCAGTGACATTCCCGAGTGACTCATCATCAGCAGTGAGATTCCCGAGTGACTCATCTGCGTTTAATTAGTATGAATATAGGTGATATTTAACGTTTTGAAATGTTCAAGTATGTAATGCATTGTCATGTTAATTATTTATAACTAATACATATATGTAGTGTATGTTTATATATATTATAAGTTCAACAGTGGATATGTGGGGGGGGGTTACTATAGTAACCCACCCCCACATATCCACTGTTGAACTGCCCTGAAATACCAGAATCACGTGGTCCTCGTGTATATCTCCCTCAACAATATTACTGTATTGTGTAGGTATGCACTATAGTACGTAGTCTATTACGTATAGTATCGTATTAATGATGTATAATAGATACTATTATATTATATATATATATATATATATATATATATATATATATATATAGTTTTATGTATACCAAAGATTTTGCGAAGCATCCTTCGGAAAATCTTTGTGTATATATATATATATATTTATATGTATACATATATATATATATATATATATGTATATATATATATATATATATATATATATATATATATATATAATCCACCGTGGAGTCTTTAACGATTAATTTTTTAGATTTTCGCGATGTCGCCATTTTATTGTGAACCATAATAGTATTTTAATATATTTTTAATATTTTCATATCTATTACCGTTGTGATTATATTGGCATCGACCAAAACCCCCTCAAGTCCCCTAACGAAACTCATTATATATATATATATATATATATATATATATATATATATTTATATATATATATATATATATAATGAGTTTCGAAAGGGGACGCGAGGGGACATTAACTAACTATGAATAAATATAATATTACCAAATATGTTAAGAAAAATGAATACAAATTAAATATATTGAATAATATCATCGATTATGTATATACATCGTCTTTTATATTATTGTATTAAATATATTTATAGAGCTATAGCCAAGAATAAATAGTAAAATGTTGATATATATAATAATTACTTACTTACTTAAAATTATGAGTGTATTACATATTATCATATCATTATAATAAATATTCGAATTATAATAATAATTACTAGAGTTAATTTAACCCACATTTTATTAGTTGAGTATATATATATATATATATATATATAGGGCGACAAGTATTAACACATTCGGAACTATCGACCAAAACTAACTAACCCCACACAAACCATATTTCACCGCTATTTACGATTAGTATTAGAACTGATAGTAAATAATTTTGTTATCATAATATAAATATAAATCCGAGATAGATATTTATTAGATTAATATATTTTTAATAAGTATTCTAAAATTAAAATACTAAGATTCAATATTTACGGAATGCTGGCTAGTATACTATATATAGCGAGTGCTAATGTTATCGCGACCATCACCCCATCACGTATCCTATAGGATATATAACGAAACGCATAGGTTAATATAGGTTGCCTACAGGTTCATAGATAGTCTCATTCGTGGTGAACATACGGATTGAACTAAATACGATAGTTGACCTTGACCTAGTTAACGGTGATGTACATCGTAACCAGGTCAGCTAGTCTCGTCTCTGTTCTATATCGAACTCTATGACAAAGTGGTCGCTGACATTCTATGTCTCTTTACACCGTACCTACTACGGTTCATTATAATTATAATTATTGTTTTTCTAGTATGGTATCTAATAGTATGTATAGTTCAAATAATAGAGTATATATATATATACATAATATTAGATACCATACTATATTAGTGCACTATAATAGTCTAGTTTAGTGCGAGGAGCCATGTTAACATTTAATTAAGTATCAGTCTCAGATCTAACTGTAGTACATTAATATATTAGTTATATAGTTAGATAGTTAAATATACGATATACAGGGGTATAGAGGGCTCTTGACATCATTAATATATACACTTATGAAATAAGAATGCCCGGCAGTGTCGCTCTTAGTTAGATCCACCGTACAGTCTTTACCGAGTCGTTTTCTTCCCTTTCCGCGACCTGGCCATACTATTGTTGTCAATATTCATGTATATATATATATATATATATATATATATTTATATATATATATATATATATATATATATACATATTTGTATATAATACATCATAATCATCATCATATTGATATATATATACATGAATTCGTTTTTAAATTTTTAGATTTTTAAATTCAATAATCAACCTTGACCTGATTAGATGTTAATTGATCGGTTTTAAAGTCCACTATAACCGTCTGTTCTATATATGGGTCGTATATGACGTAATCGTTTATGTCCTAGTCCCGGACATGTCCCCCTCCGAAATCCATGTAACCATAACTACGGATATTATTGCTTGTAAATATATATATATATATATATATATATATATATAACTACATGACAATGCATTACTACTAAACATTTCATAATTGATATCCTATATCAATTGTTATAATTACACAAAGAATGCCACTTCTAAAAAAACAATGGACCATCCAAATAGTAAATGTTAGTATATTAGAAAATATCATGATATTATATTAAATACATTTTATAATTAATAATTAGTATGACAAAATGTAGACAAAAACCTATACATTTTGACATAAATAATTATATATTAATATATATATTAATATATATATATATATATATATATATATATAACTATATATTTAATTATACAACTTTATACAGCGCTAATGGATAATTCGGAAAATGGATGTATCCGTATCGTAAAGGTATTACGCAAGAGTTATGTAATATGGTATTCGATGTATTGTATTTAAAGAACCCGATTAATGTTTGTCGAAATGAAATTCACTTCAGAATATAAGAAATCGAATGCTAATAATAAAATTGTATTATAACTATTCGAATAGTGATCACTAACTTGTTTATTATATCGTAATTTATTATAGTAGATAAACATTGTATATGTATTTTTGATATATAATTTTAATACATAATATTAATAATTAAATATTATACATATATATATATACAATGTGTATTATACATATATATTTATATGATTATATTTGTTAATACACAATCATTTAATAAAGATCACATTGTTATGTATGATATATTAACAATAGTTATAGTAAACCAGATCTGTATTCATTACTTACACTTGGCCTATATAAACTGTAACCCCCTTGTTAGGTATGGCTATAATGTATATATTTGCCCATGTCTATAGGTAATCTAATGGGTGGTGATATTGGAATAGTGATTAGAATATATTAATTTGCTTCTCTTAACACTTGTATTGCTGAATACCATCATTTCACGGATTATAAATGCACAGATTATAAATGTGATGTTAAAATTAATATTTTGACCAAAGGTATGGTTTCTAATATAAGTGCATCAAAGCCATATATTTATATTTTCAAAAGTACCTATATAATATCTTCTATATATTATTTATAAACTCTGCACATTTTATAAAGATATATATATATATATATTACGTTTCAAATGGTGGAACCTTCCATACATCAAACATTGGGTAACAAAATAGCGATATATAAGTTTCTAAAGTTGTTTATGTAATAAATATTACATAATAATATGTATTATATTTTGTATAGAAGTATGTATATAATATATAGATAATATACTTATATTTACTGTTGAACGATATTCATATATAATTTTAAGTACAATAATTTTGAAAAATAATAAAATGAATGCTATAGCATTCAAGGGTATACCCCCACCTTAAATACAAAATAATTACAAATTTGATTGGTTTATTGTAAGGTATGATGATAATAAGATTGCGAGCAATACAATCTGGTGCCATATAATCTTGTAGTATTAACATCTGCGACAATTTCTGGTGCAGAAATAAATTTCAGGCAAAACACCGGGCAGTATTGAAGGCAGGTTATAGTGCGATACCCCTTTAAGGCGTTAAGGCAGAGATTTTAGTTTTCTTTACCCTTTAAGTGGTTAAGGTAGAGCTTTTAGTTTTCTTTACACTTTCAGTGGTTAAGGCAGATATTTTAGTTTTCTTTACCCTTTCAGTGGTTAAGGCAGATATTTTAGTTTTCTCTACACTTTAAGTGGTTTGGGCAGATATTTTGGTTTTCTTTACCCTTTCAGTGGTTAAGGCAGATATTTTAGTTTTCTAATGGTTTTTAATAAACCTACGTTGCATATATATGGACGGAGTGTTATATCTTTGCGTCGCAAAATATTTGGTATATATAATACATGATAACAAAATTAATGAATCATACTTATATTCTAAAGAATCTATTTAATATACATTATTAAAGATATTATTACAAATTAACATATATATTTTGTTATCTTTGAATTCTATTTGATTTTATACTAGATAAAAGGAGTTATAAATGTATATAAATAATTAAAAATAATTATAATATATAAAAAATGTTCAACATAAAATACATATTATAGTTCATAATAATATATGGAATTATTATGTATATTTTGATGGATTGATTAATGAATAAATTGTTTAAAGATATTTTATCAGTTTAAAAACAAAATTAGAATTTAATAGAATTAATCAAAATATGTAGGTAATGTTTAAATTTTAGTTTTGCATATGCACATATACTAATAGAGTAAAACTGCGTTCACACTAACAAAATAACTAATTATAGCCATATATTGTTATTTTTATTTTTATTTGGTGGAGTCCTTTCATATCATCCAGGAACTTAGATGAAGTTTTCACTTATAACTATATATGGCTCTAATGTCCCTTCGAAGCCGATCTCATGTTAAGGCATCCATGGTTTTAACGAGAGCCGATCATTTATTTATATACAAATCAATTATATAAGATCACTTCCAAATAATATTTTAAGACCCATTTTATAAAATTAATTAATGGTCCGGACGAGGCTCGAACTCGCGTCCTACTGCTTGTGTGTCTGACGCCTTAGCCACTGAGCCACACAGGCAGTTATATAGCTTACGAATTTGATTAGGTTGAAGAACACCAACTGTGCACTTATACATGCCCGATATCTAGTAAATGTATTAAAATAAATAATTTGTGGCCATCGATATCCGGCAGCTGTATTTGTTGGTGTGCATGTGGCCTAATATGAAATCATGCAGTGCATATATTCTAGATACAATACGATGTACAACCTCTTCATTAGTAAATAATACACTCGTATTGCCATCTTTTATGTTCTGCGTCCAGTTTTCATCAGCTCTTTGAGGTACATTCGTATGTGAACATAGCAATGTCCTTCCATGATGATGACAGCATCGCTAACACTGTTAGTGGTCAGCATTGTGAATATGATGCATTACTATAGAGATATATGAATGAATAATGAATATAATAAATAACATATAATACTATTCTTATATGTTATGTATAGAATCAAATATTAACTTATTTAAAATAAATATAAATTATGTGTTTATTTTTATCATTCTCACATCACTTTAAAATAATGTTAATTATATCCATTATGTATATATATATATATATATATATATATCCAGGAGAAAAGTATGCAATTAATGAAAATAATTATTTAAATATCTCTTAGTAATATAATATTTAATAAATATAATTAGTTTTTAATATACATATATATATATACATAAGAGAACAACTTTTGTATGTTAAGTTGTAGTATCATAAATAAAATAATAATGATATATTAACATAAACTACTGTGAATTACAATTGAACCTATAGGTAGAACCTATATTAGCAAAGTATTCCTTATTATGTGACCTTATAATGTCATGTAAGTTTAATCTTAATTCCTTGAAAAGTACACATGTACTACTTATTCATTATCCTATTCAACTAATTTAATTACACTATAAATAAGTAATTTCCAGAAAATAGTATAACAGTTCATGAAGATAGCCAATAATTTGAAAGAATAATTAAATTCTGCAATTTATACGAAATAAAAAATGTTAGAAAACTAAAATCTCTCAATCCAATACGATGAACAGTAAACAAATTAATATCGAACATATTCACTAAGTATACAAATATATTATAGAATGATTAAAATATTTTATATAGATAATATATAGGTAATATTTCTATGAATACGCCGATAACAATGAAAAGGGAAGAACATATCTAGCTATGATAACATATTTTTAAATATTCAATTATTTATAATTATTATATAAAATATGTATGCAATATAATGTTAATTCTGAAGGTTAATTCTGAAGCGACACAGATATGCAACACAAACATAGATTTACAAATACAAATAATGCAATGCAATACGGAGTGGATATCGAATTATAATATGTCGCAATAGGGTACGAAAATATGGCTGAAAAATAACACTTCATCGATAATATCGAATAGAATCCTGCTTCGTGATATTCATGCATATAGGATGGCCGGACCTGATTACACGATTGGATATTTTATTTGCAGTAACATTTGATGTGTTAATAAGTGTCACACAAATGAATGAATCATACCTCTAATTAATAACACACGCCGGATATAATATGATAAAGGTGTGATCGGTAAATGTACGGCATAACATTAACATGGCAGTTAAGCTTTACGTTTTATTTATAAATAAATCTATAATCGCTATCATAGTACGATCTTACAAGTCTCTTTCTCATAGATACACATATATGTCACACAAATAGGTTGACAACTATATTTTGTATCAGTTATCTAATTGTATATAACTCTATACAGTATATATTTTGTATCAGTTATCTAATTGTATATAACTATATTGGTATGTTTTGTTATTAACTTTTTTGTATAGGTATATTGGTTTATTTTATTTGTAACTTGTTTTGTTTATATATATATATATGTTTCAAATTTATTTTAGGTAACTACAATTAAAATATAAAATTAATAACGTACTACCTACTATTATTACAGATTTTGGTAAGTATTACATTATTTGTTTGTTTCATTCTAGTATTTGTTTTATTCTATTATTGGTTTATTTGATTTTTAACATGTTCTGTTTATAATATATTTAAAATTTAACATTTAAATATTAAACTATATAACTAATAATGTATTACTAAAACAGGGTAACAAGATAAGAAGAGTTCTATAAAGTTAAAGTAGAAATTGAATATTTCGATGCCACTTACAAAATAATGTATTTTATTTCTATTTTCGATTATTTTTACGATATCTTTTATTTCTATTTTGATCATTTTTCGTTTATTTTTACTATATGATTTATTTCTACTTTCAATTGTTTTTCGTTTATTTTTACGGTAACTGTAAAACGTTTTAATGTCTTTAATTTTTTAATTTCGTATTATTCTTTGTTTATTTCTATAACGTATGTTATCGTTAGCAAATATCTATACTTTATACTTTCGATTATATTTTCGGCTATGTATTTGCTTAAATAAATTATCAATCAATCAATCAATACAAATATTGTTATCATTTAATAAATACATTTTTAATAAATACAATATAAATTGAA
Organism: Osedax fenrisi; assembly: GCA_964019155.1. Taxonomy (NCBI): domain Eukaryota; kingdom Metazoa; phylum Annelida; class Polychaeta; order Sabellida; family Siboglinidae; genus Osedax; species Osedax fenrisi. The sequence goes on along the minus strand of OZ025239.1, from coordinate 20,240,000 downwards.
CAATTTTATTTTTATAAATTTGTTGAAAATAATAACAAATACTTTGTTATAAATATTATACAATAATAAACAACATGATGAAAAGTCGGAATAGTTAATGCTAATAAATGTTAGTATATATATATATATATATATATATATGTAACCTCTACTAACTGACCCCTGTTATAAACGTCATCTATGCTGACCCCTCCGTCTAACCCATACAGCTATCCATTTATCTCTTCTCTCTCCTATGTATCAATGTACTCTCCCCTACGATGCCCTGCCCTCTTACTACAGAAGGACACGACCTTCACACTCGTCTGTTTATCTCTATCTTACATGAAATTCCAAAATACACGCATTTTCATATATGAGAATGAGCGTTTTTATGCAGTCCCCCCACAATTGTGTTATTGCCTTATGTCATCTATTCACTCTATATATAAATACTTATTATAAATATAATTATTAACATATTCCAATATATATATATATATTGAATATAATCAAATAGCGGATACAAATGGAACATATATATATAACAATAGACATAAGTATATTATAAATGATAATGTACGTTTCGTTATAAACAGAATAAAGTTGAACAATCACGCTATGACTCATTGTCCGCAGTGAGATTCTCGATTGACTCATCATCCGCAGTGAGATTCCCGAGTGACTCATCATCAGCAGTGATTTTCCCGAGTGACTCATCGTCAGCAGTGAGATTCCCGAGTGACTCATCATCAGCAGTGAGATTCCCGAGTGACTCATCTGTGTTTAATTAGTATGAATATAGGTGATATTTAACGTTTTGAAATGTTCAAGTATGTAATGCATTGTCATGTTAATTATTTATAACTAATACATATATGTAGTGTATGTTTATATATATCATAAGTACTATAGTAACCCCCCCCACATATCCACTGTTGAACTGCCCTGAAATACCAGAATCACGTGGTCCTCGTGTATATCTCCCTCAACAATATTACTGTATTGTGTAGGTATGCACTATAGTACGTAGTCTATTACGTATAGTATCGTATTAATGATGTATAATAGATACTATTATATTATATATATATATATATATATAGTTTTATGTATACCAAAGATTTTGCGAAGCATCCTTCGGAAAATCTTTGTGTATATATATATATATATTTATATGTATACATATATATATATATATATATATATATATATATATATATGTATATATATATATATATATATATATATATATATATATATATATATATATATAATCCACCGTGGAGTCTAACGAGTCATAACGATTAATTTTTTAGATTTTCGCGATGTCGCCATTTTATTGTGAACCATAATAGTATTTTAATATATTTTTAATATTTTCATATCTATTACCGTTGTGATTATATTGGCATCGACCAAAACCCCCTCACGTACCCTAACGAAACTCATTCTATATATATATATATATATATATATATATAGAATGAGTTTCGAAAGGGGACGTGAGGGGTCATTAACTAACTATGAATAATTATAATATTACCAAATATGTTAAGAAAAATTAATACAAATTAAATATATTGAATAATATTATCGATTATTTAAAATATCCATCGTATTTTATATTATATTATTAAATATATTTATAGAGCTATAGCATAGAATAAATAGTAAAATGTTGATATATATAATAATTACTTACTTACTTAAAATTATTTGTGTATTACATATTATCATATCATTATAATAAATATTCGAATTATAATAATAATTACTAGAGTTAATTTAACCCACATTTTATTATTTGAGTATATATATATATATAGGGCGACAAGTATTAACACATTCGGAACTATCGACCAAAACTAACTAACCCCACACAAACCATATTTCACCGCTATTTACGTATAGTATTATAACTGATAATAAATAATGTTGTTTTCATAATATAAATATAAATCCGAGATAGATATTTATTAGATTAATATATTTTTAATAAGTATTCTAAAATTCAAATACTAAGATTCAATATTTACGGAATGCTGGCTAGTATACTATATATAGCGAGTGCTAATGTTATCGCGACCATCACCCCATCACGTATCCTATAGGATATATAACGAAACGCATAGGTTAATATAGGTTGCCTACAGGTTCATAGATAGTCTCATTCGTGGTGAACATACGTATTGACCTAAATACGATAGTTGACCTTGACCTAGTTAACGGTGATGTACATCGTAACCAGGTCAGCTAGTCTCGTCTCTGTTCTATATCGAACTCTATGACAAAGTGGTCGCTGACATTCTATGTCTCTTTACACCGTACCTACTACGGTTCATTATAATTATAATAATTGTTCTTATAGTATGGTATCTAATAGTATGTATAGTACAGATAATAGAGTATATATATATACATAATATTATATACCATACTATATTAGTGCACTATAATAGTCTAGTTTAGTGCTAGGAGCCATGTTAACATTTAATTAAGTATCAGTCTCAGATATAATTGTAGTACATTAATATCTTAGTTATATAGTTAGATAGTTAAATATACGATATACAGGGGTATAGAGGGCTCTTGACATCATTAATATATACACTTATGAAATAAGAATGCCCGGCAGTGTCGCTCTTAGTTAGATCCGCCGTACAGTCTTTACCGAGTAGTTTTTTTCCCTTTCCGCGAACTGGCCATACTATTGTTGTCAATATTCATGTATATATATATATATATATTTATATATATATATATATATATATATATATATACATATTTGTATATAATACATCATAATCATCATATTGATGCCCTCCGAAATCCATGTAACCATAACTACGGATATTATTGCTTGTAAATATATATATATATATATATATATATATATATATATCTAACTACATGACAATGCATTACTACTAAACATTTCATAATTGATATCCTATATCAATTGTTATAATTACACAAAGAACGCCACTTCTAAAAAAACAATGGACCATCCAAATAGTAAATGTTAGTATATTAGAAAATATCATGATATTATATTAAATACATTTTATAATTAATAATTAGTATGACAAAATGTAGACAAAAACCTATACATTTTGACATACATAATTATATATTAATATATATATTAATATATATATATATATATATATATATAACTATATATTTAATTATACAACTTTATACAGCGCTAATGGATAATTCGGAAAATGGATGTATCCGTATCGTAAAGGTATTACGCAAGAGTTATGTAATATGGTATTCGATGTATTGTATTTAAAGAACCCGATTAATGTTTGTCGAAATGAAATTCACTTCAGAATATAAGAAATCGAATGCTAATAATAAAATTGTATTATAACTATTCGAATAGTGATCACTAACTTGTTTATTATATCGTAATTTATTATAGTAGATAAACATTGTATATGTATTTTTGATATATAATTTTAATACATAATATTAATAATTAAATATTATACATATATATATACAATGTGTATTATACATATATATTTATATGATTATATTTGTTAATACACAATCATTTAATAAAGATCACATTGTTATGTATGATATATTAACAATAGTTATAGTAAACCAGATCTGTATTCATTACTTACACTTGGCCTATATAAACTGTAACCCCCTTGTTAGGTATGGCTATAATGTATATATTTGCCCATGTCTATAGGTAATCTAATGGGTGGTGATATTGGAATAGTGATTAGAATATATTAATTTGCTTCTCTTAACACTTGTATTGCTGAATACCATCATTTCACGGATTATAAATGCACAGATTATAAATGTGATGTTAAAATTAATATTTTGACCAAAGGTATGGTTTCTAATATAAGTGCATCAAAGCCATATATTTATATTTTCAAAAGTACCTATATAATATCTTCTATATATTATTTATAAACTCTGCACATTTTATAAAGATATATATATATATATATATATTACGTTTCAAATGGTGGAACCTTCCATACATCAAACATTGGGTAACAAAATAGCGATATATAAGTTTCTAAAGTTGTTTATGTAATAAATATTACATAATAATATGTATTATATTTTGTATAGAAGTATGTATATAATATATAGATAATATACTTATATTTACTGTTGAACGATATTCATATATAATTTTAAGTACAATAATTTTGAAAAATAATAAAATGAATGCTATAGCATTCAAGGGTATACCCCCACCTTAAATACAAAATAATTACAAATTTGATTGGTTTATTGTAAGGTATGATGATAATAAGATTGCGAGCAATACAATCTGGTGCCATATAATCTTGTAGTATTAACATCTGCGACAATTTCTGGTGCAGAAATAAATTGCAGGCAAAACACCGGACAGTATTGAAGACAGGTTATAGTGCGATACCCCTTTAAGGCGTTAAGGCGGGGATTTTAGTTTTCTTTACCCTTTAAGTGGTTAAGGTAGAGCTTTTAGTTTTCTTTACACTTTCAGTGGTTAAGGCAGATATTTTAGTTTTCTTTACCCTTTAAGTGGTTAAGGTAGAGATTTTAGTTTTCTCTACACTTTAAGTGGTTAAGGCATATATTTTAGTTTTCTTTACCCTTTAAGTGGTTAAGGTAGAGCTTTTAGTTTTCTCTACACTTTAAGTGGTTAAGGCAGATATTTTAGTTTTCTTTGCCCTTTAAGTGGTTAAGGTAGAGATTTTAGTTTTCTCTACACTTTAAGTGGTTAAGGCATATATTTTAGTTTTCTTTACCCTTTAAGTGGTTAAGGTAGAGCTTTTAGTTTTCTTTACCCTTTCAGTGGTTAAGGCAGAGATTTTAGTTTTCTTTACCATTTATGTGGTTAAGGTAGAGATTATAGTTTTCTCTACACTTTAAGTGGTTAAGGCAGATATTTTAGTTTTCTTTACCCTTTCAGTGGTTAAGGCAGATATTTTAGTTTTCTCTACACTTTAAGTGGTTTGGGCAGATATTTTAGTTTTCTTTACCCTTTCAGTGGTTAAGGCAGATATTTTAGTTTTCTAATGGTTTTTAATAAACCTACGTTGCATATATATGGACGGAGTGTTATATCTTTGCGTCGCAAAATATTTGGTATATATAATACATGATAACAAAATTAATGAATCATACTTATATTCTAAAGAATCTATTTAATATACATTATTAAAGATATTATTACAAATTAACATATATATTTTGTTATCTTTGAATTCTATTTGATTTTATACTAGATAAAAGGAGGTATAAATGTATATAAATAATTAAAAATAATTATAATTTATAAAAAAATTTCAACATAAAATACATATTATAGTTCATAATAATATATGGAATTATTATCTATATTTTGATGGATTGATTAATGAATAAATTGTTTAAAGATATTTTATCAGTTTAAAAACAAAATTAGAATTTAATAGAATTAATCAAAATATGTAGGTAATGTTTAAATTTTAGTTTTGCATATGCACATATACTAATAGAGTAAAACTGCGTTCACACTAACAAAATAACTAATTATAGCCATATATTGTTATTTTTATTTTTATTTGGTGGAGTCCTTTCATATCATCCAGGAACTTAGATGAAGTTTTCACTTATAACTATATATGGCTCTAATGTCCCTTCGAAGCCGATCTCATGTTAAGGCATCCATGGTTTTAACGAGAGCCGATCATTTATTTATATACAGATCAATTATATAAGATCACTTCCAAATAATATTTTAAGACCCATTTTATAAAATTAATTAATGGTCCGGACGAGGCTCGAACTCGCGTCCTACTGCTTGTGTGTCTGACGCCTTAGCCACTGAGCCACACAGGCAGTTATATAGCTTACGAATTTGATTAGGTTGAAGAACACCAACTGTGTACTTATACATGCCCGATATCTAGTAAATGTATTAAAATAAATAATTTGTGGCCATCGATATCCGGCAGCTGTATTTGTTGGTGTGCATGTGGCCTAATATGAAATCATTCAGTGCATATATTCTAGATACAATACGATGTACAACCTCTTCATTAGTAAATAATACACTCGTATTGCCATCTTTTATGTTCTGCGTCCAGTTTTCATCAGCTCTTTGAGGTACATTCGTATGTGAACATAGCAATGTCCTTTCGTGATGATGACAGCATTATTAACACTGTTAGTGGTCAGAATTGTGAATATAATGTAGTACTATAGAGAGAGATGAATGAATAATGAATGTAATAAATAACATATAATACTATTCTTATATGTTATGTATAGAATCAAATATTAACTTATTTAAAATAAATATAAATTATGTGTTTATTGTTATCATTCTCACATCACTTTAAATTAATGTTAATTATATCCATTATGTATATATATATATATATCCAGGAGAAAAGTATGCAATTAATGAAAATAATTATTTAAATATCTCTTAGTAATATAATAATTAATAAATATAATTAGTTTTTAATATACATATATATATATATATACCTAAGAGAACAACTTTTGTATGTTAAGTTGTAGTATCATAAATAAAATAATAATGATATATTAACATAAACTACTGTGAATTACAATTGAACCTATAGGTAGAACCTATATTAGCAAAGTATTCCTTATTATGTGACCTTATAATGTCATGTAAGTTTAATCTTAATTCCTTGAAAAGTACACATGTACTACTTATTCATTATCCTATTCAACTAATTTAATTACACTATAAATAAGTAATTTCCAGAAAATAGTATAACAGTTCATGAAGATAGCCAATAATTTGAAAGAATAATTAAATTCTGCAATTTATACGAAATAAAAAATGTTAGAAAACTAAAATCTCTCAATCCAATACGATGAACAGTAAACAAATTAATATCGAACATATTCACTAAGTATACAAATATATTATAGAATGATTAAAATATTTTATATAGATAATATATAGGTAATATTTCTATGAATACGCCGATAACAATGAAAAGGGAAGAACATATCTAGCTATGATAACATATTTTTAAATATTCAATTATTTATAATTATTATATAAAATATGTATGCAATATAATGTTAATTCTGAAGGTTAATTCTGAAGCGACACATATATGCAACACAAACATAGATTTACAAATACAAATAATGCAATGCAATACGGAGTGGATATCGAATTATAATATGTCGCAATAGGGTACGAAAATATGGCTGAAAAATAACACTTCATCGATAATATCGAATAGAATCCTGCTTCGTGATATTCATGCATATAGGATGGCCGGACCTGATTACACGATTGGATATTTTATTTGCAGTAACATTTGATGTGTTAATAAGTGTCACACAAATGAATGAATCATACCTCTAATTAATAACACACGCCGGATATAATATGATAAAGGTGTGATCGGTAAATGTACGGCATAACATTAACATGGCAGTTAAGCTTTACGTTTTATTTATAAATAAATCTATAATCGCTATCATAGTACGATCTTACAAGTCTCTTTCTCATAGATACACATATATGTCACACAAATAGGTTGACAACTATATTTTGTATCAGTTATCTAATTGTATATAACTCTATACAGTATATATTTTGTATCAGTTATCTAATTGTATATAACTCTATTGGTATGTTTTGTTATTAACTTTTTTGTATAGGTATATTGGTTTATTTTATTTGTAACTTGTTTTGTTTATATATATATATATGTTTCAAATTTATTTTAGGTAACTACAATTAAAATATAAAATTAATAAAGTACTACCTACTATTATTACAGATTTTGGTAAGTATTACATTATTTGTTTGTTTCATTCTAGTATTTGTTTTATTCTATTATTGGTTTATTTGATTTTTAACATGTTCTGTTTATAATATATTTAAAATTTAACATTTAAATATTAAACTATATAACTAATAATGTATTACTAAAACAGGGTAACAAGATAAGAAGAGTTCTATAAAGTTAAAGTAGAAATTGAATATTTCGATGCCACTTACAAAATAATGTATTTTATTTCTATTTTCGATTATTTTTACGATATCTTTTATTTCTATTTTGATCATTTTTCGTTTATTTTTACTATATGATTTATTTCTACTTTCAATTGTTTTTCGTTTATTTTTACGGTAACTGTAAAACGTTTTAATGTCTTTAATTTTTTAATTTCGTATTATTCTTTGTTTATTTCTATAACGTATGTTATCGTTAGCAAATATCTATACTTTATACTTTCGATTATATTTTCGGCTATGTATTTGCTTAAATAAATTATCAATCAATCAATCAATACAAATATTGTTATCATTTAATAAATACATTTTTAATAAATACAATATAAATTGAACAATTTTATTTTTATAAATTTGTTGAAAATAATAACAAATACTTTGTTATAAATATTATACAATAATAAACAACATGATGAAAAGTCGGAATAGTTAATGCTAATAAATGTTAGTATATATATATATATATATATATATATATGTAACCTCTACTAACTGACCCCTGTTATAAACGTCATCTATGCTGACCCCTCCGTCTAACCCATACAGCTATCCATTTATCTCTTCTCTCTCCTATGTATCAATGTACTCTCCCCTACGATGCCCTGCCCTCTTACTACAGAAGGACACGACCTTCACACTCGTCTGTTTATCTCTATCTTACATGAAATTCCAAAATACACGCATTTTCATATATGAGAATGAGCGTTTTTATGCAGTCCCCCCACAATTGTGTTATTGCCTTATGTCATCTATTCACTCTATATATAAATACTTATTATAAATATAATTATTAACATATTCCAATATATATATATATATATATATTGAATATAATCAAATAGCGGATACAAATGGAACATATATATATAACAATAGACATAATTATATTATAAATGATAATGTACGTTTCGTTATAAACAGAATAAAGTTGAACAATCACGCTATGACTCATTGTCCGCAGTGAGATTCTCGAGTGACTCATCATCCGCGGTGAGATTCCCGAGTGACTCATCATCAGCAGTGATATTCCCGAGTGACTCATCGTCAGCAGTGACATTCCCGAGTGACTCATCATCAGCAGTGAGATTCCCGAGTGACTCATCTGCGTTTAATTAGTATGAATATAGGTGATATTTAACGTTTTGAAATGTTCAAGTATGTAATGCATTGTCATGTTAATTATTTATAACTAATACATATATGTAGTGTATGTTTATATATATTATAAGTTCAACAGTGGATATGTGGGGGGGGGTTACTATAGTAAACCCCCACACATATCCACTGTTGAACTGCCCTGAAATACCAGAATCACGTGGTCCTCGTGTATATCTCCCTCAACAATATTACTGTATTGTGTAGGTATGCACTATAGTACGTAGTCTATTACGTATAGTATCGTATTAATGATGTATAATAGATACTATTATATTATATATATATATATATATATATATATATATATATATATAGTTTTATGTATACCAAAGATTTTGCGAAGCATCCTTCGGAAAATCTTTGTGTATATATATATATATATATTTATATGTATACATATATATATATATATATATATATATATATATATGTATATATATATGTATATATATATATATATATATATATATATATATATATATATAATCCACCGTGGAGTCTTTAACGATTAATTTTTAGATTTTCGCGATGTCGCCATTTTATTGTGAACCATAATAGTATTTTAATATATTTTAAATATTTTCATATCTATTACCGTTGTGATTATATTGGCATCGACCAAAACCCCCTCAAGTCCCCTAACGAAACTCATTATATATATATATATATATATATATATATATATATTTATATATATATATATAATGAGTTTCGAAAGGGGACGCGAGGGGACATTAACTAACTATGAATAAATATAATATTACCAAATATGTTAAGAAAAATGAATACAAATTAAATATATTGAATAATATCATCGATTATGTATATACATCGTCTTTTATATTATTGTATTAAATATATTTATAGAGCTATAGCATAGAATAAATAGTAAAATTTTGATATATATAATAATTACTTACTTACTTAAAATTATGAGTGTATTACATATTATCATATCATTATAATAAATATTCGAATTATAATAATAATTACTATAGTTAATTTAACCCACATTTTATTAGTTGAGTATATATATATATATATATATATATATATATATATAGGGCGACAAGTATTAACACATTCGGAACTATCGACCAAAACTAACTAACCCCACACAAACCATATTTCACCGCTATTTACGATTAGTATTAGAACTGATAGTAAATAATTTTGTTATCATAATATAAATATAAATCCGAGATTGCTATTTATTAGATTAATATATTTTTAATAAGTATTCTAAAATTCAAATACTAAGATTCAATATTTACGGAATGCTGGCTAGTATCCTATATATAGCGAGTGCTAATGTTATCGCGACCATCACCCCATCACGTATCCTATAGGATATATAACGAAACGCATAGGTTAATATAGGTTGCCTACAGGTTCATAGATAGTCTCATTCGTGGTGAACATACGGATTGAACTAAATACGATAGTTGACCTTGACCTAGTTAACGGTGATGTACATCGTAACCAGGTCAGCTAGTCTCGTCTCTGTTCTATATCGAACTCTATGACAAAGTGGTCGCTGACATTCTATGTCTCTTTACACCGTACCTACTACGGTTCATTATAATTATAATAATTGTTCTTATAGTATGGTATCTAATAGTATGTATAGTACAGATAATAGAGTATATATATATACATAATATTATATACCATACTATATTAGTGCACTATAATAGTCTAGTTTAGTGCTAGGAGCCATGTTAACATTTAATTAAGTATCAGTCTCAGATATAATTGTAGTACATTAATATCTTAGTTATATAGTTAGATAGTTAAATATACGATATACAGGGGTATAGAGGGCTCTTGACATCATTAATATATACACTTATGAAATAAGAATGCCCGGCAGTGTCGCTCTTAGTTAGATCCGCCGTACAGTCTTTACCGAGTAGTTTTTTTCCCTTTCCGCGAACTGGCCATACTATTGTTGTCAATATTCATGTATATATATATATATATATTTATATATATATATATATATATATATATATATACATATTTGTATATAATACATCATAATCATCATATTGATGCCCTCCGAAATCCATGTAACCATAACTACGGATATTATTGCTTGTAAATATATATATATATATATATATATATATATCTAACTACATGACAATGCATTACTACTAAACATTTCATAATTGATATCCTATATCAATTGTTATAATTACACAAAGAACGCCACTTCTAAAAAAACAATGGACCATCCAAATAGTAAATGTTAGTATATTAGAAAATATCATGATATTATATTAAATACATTTTATAATTAATAATTAGTATGACAAAATGTAGACAAAAACCTATACATTTTGACATACATAATTATATATTAATATATATATTAATATATATATATATATATATATATATATAACTATATATTTAATTATACAACTTTATACAGCGCTAATGGATAATTCGGAAAATGGATGTATCCGTATCGTAAAGGTATTACGCAAGAGTTATGTAATATGGTATTCGATGTATTGTATTTAAAGAACCCGATTAATGTTTGTCGAAATGAAATTCACTTCAGAATATAAGAAATCGAATGCTAATAATAAAATTGTATTATAACTATTCGAATAGTGATCACTAACTTGTTTATTATATCGTAATTTATTATAGTAGATAAACATTGTATATGTATTTTTGATATATAATTTTAATACATAATATTAATAATTAAATATTATACATATATATATACAATGTGTATTATACATATATATTTATATGATTATATTTGTTAATACACAATCATTTAATAAAGATCACATTGTTATGTATGATATATTAACAATAGTTATAGTAAACCAGATCTGTATTCATTACTTACACTTGGCCTATATAAACTGTAACCCCCTTGTTAGGTATGGCTATAATGTATATATTTGCCCATGTCTATAGGTAATCTAATGGGTGGTGATATTGGAATAGTGATTAGAATATATTAATTTGCTTCTCTTAACACTTGTATTGCTGAATACCATCATTTCACGGATTATAAATGCACAGATTATAAATGTGATGTTAAAATTAATATTTTGACCAAAGGTATGGTTTCTAATATAAGTGCATCAAAGCCATATATTTATATTTTCAAAAGTACCTATATAATATCTTCTATATATTATTTATAAACTCTGCACATTTTATAAAGATATATATATATATATATATTACGTTTCAAATGGTGGAACCTTCCATACATCAAACATTGGGTAACAAAATAGCGATATATAAGTTTCTAAAGTTGTTTATGTAATAAATATTACATAATAATATGTATTATATTTTGTATAGAAGTATGTATATAATATATAGATAATATACTTATATTTACTGTTGAACGATATTCATATATAATTTTAAGTACAATAATTTTGAAAAATAATAAAATGAATGCTATAGCATTCAAGGGTATACCCCCACCTTAAATACAAAATAATTACAAATTTGATTGGTTTATTGTAAGGTATGATGATAATAAGATTGCGAGCAATACAATCTGGTGCCATATAATCTTGTAGTATTAACATCTGCGACAATTTCTGGTGCAGAAATAAATTGCAGGCAAAACACCGGACAGTATTGAAGGCAGGTTATAGTGCGATACCCCTTTAAGGCGTTAAGGCGGGGATTTTAGTTTTCTTTACCCTTTAAGTGGTTAAGGTAGAGCTTTTAGTTTTCTTTACACTTTCAGTGGTTAAGGCAGATATTTTAGTTTTCTTTACCCTTTAAGTGGTTAAGGTAGAGATTTTAGTTTTCTCTACACTTTAAGTGGTTAAGGCATATATTTTAGTTTTCTTTACCCTTTAAGTGGTTAAGGTAGAGCTTTTAGTTTTCTCTACACTTTAAGTGGTTAAGGCAGATATTTTAGTTTTCTTTGCCCTTTAAGTGGTTAAGGTAGAGATTTTAGTTTTCTCTACACTTTAAGTGGTTAAGGCATATATTTTAGTTTTCTTTACCCTTTAAGTGGTTAAGGTAGAGCTTTTAGTTTTCTTTACCCTTTCAGTGGTTAAGGCAGAGATTTTAGTTTTCTTTACCATTTATGTGGTTAAGGTAGAGATTATAGTTTTCTCTACACTTTAAGTGGTTAAGGCAGATATTTTAGTTTTCTTTACCCTTTCAGTGGTTAAGGCAGATATTTTAGTTTTCTCTACACTTTAAGTGGTTTGGGCAGATATTTTAGTTTTCTTTACCCTTTCAGTGGTTAAGGCAGATATTTTAGTTTTCTAATGGTTTTTAATAAACCTACGTTGCATATATATGGACGGAGTGTTATATCTTTGCGTCGCAAAATATTTGGTATATATAATACATGATAACAAAATTAATGAATCATACTTATATTCTAAAGAATCTATTTAATATACATTATTAAAGATATTATTACAAATTAACATATATATTTTGTTATCTTTGAATTCTATTTGATTTTATACTAGATAAAAGGAGGTATAAATGTATATAAATAATTAAAAATAATTATAATTTATAAAAAAATTTCAACATAAAATACATATTATAGTTCATAATAATATATGGAATTATTATCTATATTTTGATGGATTGATTAATGAATAAATTGTTTAAAGATATTTTATCAGTTTAAAAACAAAATTAGAATTTAATAGAATTAATCAAAATATGTAGGTAATGTTTAAATTTTAGTTTTGCATATGCACATATACTAATAGAGTAAAACTGCGTTCACACTAACAAAATAACTAATTATAGCCATATATTGTTATTTTTATTTTTATTTGGTGGAGTCCTTTCATATCATCCAGGAACTTAGATGAAGTTTTCACTTATAACTATATATGGCTCTAATGTCCCTTCGAAGCCGATCTCATGTTAAGGCATCCATGGTTTTAACGAGAGCCGATCATTTATTTATATACAGATCAATTATATAAGATCACTTCCAAATAATATTTTAAGACCCATTTTATAAAATTAATTAATGGTCCGGACGAGGCTCGAACTCGCGTCCTACTGCTTGTGTGTCTGACGCCTTAGCCACTGAGCCACACAGGCAGTTATATAGCTTACGAATTTGATTAGGTTGAAGAACACCAACTGTGCACTTATACATGCCCGATATCTAGTAAATGTATTAAAATAAATAATTTGTGGCCATCGATATCCGGCAGCTGTATTTGTTGGTGTGCATGTGGCCTAATATGAAATCATGCAGTGCATATATTCTAGATACAATACGATGTACAACCTCTTCATTAGTAAATAATACAATCGTATTGCCATCTTTTATGTTCTGCGTCCAGTTTTCATCAGCTCTTTGAGGTACATTCGTATGTGAACATAGCAATGTCCTTTCGTGATGATGACAGCATTATTAACACTGTTAGTGGTCAGAATTGTGAATATAATGTAGTACTATAGAGAGAGATGAATGAATAATGAATGTAATAAATAACATATAATACTATTCTTATATGTTATGTATAGAATCAAATATTAACTTATTTAAAATAAATATAAATTATGTGTTTATTGTTATCATTCTCACATCACTTTAAATTAATGTTAATTATATCCATTATGTATATATATATATATCCAGGAGAAAAGTATGCAATTAATGAAAATAATTATTTAAATATCTCTTAGTAATATAATAATTAATAAATATAATTAGTTTTTAATATACATATATATATATATATATACCTAAGAGAACAACTTTTGTATGTTAAGTTGTAGTATCATAAATAAAATAATAATGATATATTAACATAAACTACTGTGAATTACAATTGAACCTATATTAGCAAAGTATTCCTTATTATGTGACCTTATAATGTCATGTAAGTTTAATCTTAATTCCTTGAAAAGTACACATGTACTACTTATTCATTATCCTATTCAACTAATTTAATTACACTATAAATAAGTAATTTCCAGAAAATAGTATAACAGTTCATGAAGATAGCCAATAATTTGAAAGAATAATTAAATTCTGCAATTTATACGAAATAAAAAATGTAAGAAAACTAAAATCTCTCAATCCAATACGATGAACAGTAAACAAATTAATATCGAACATATTCACTAAGTATACAAATATATTATAGAATGATTACAATATTTTATATAGATAATATATAGGTAATATTTCTATGAATACGCCGATAACAATGAAAAGGGAAGAACATATCTAGCTATGATAACATATTTTTAAATATTCAATTATTTATAATTATTATATAAAATATGTATGCAATATAATGTTAATTCTGAAGGTTAATTCTGAAGCGACACAGATATGCAACACAAACATAGATTTACAAATACAAATAATGCAATGCAATACGGAGTGGAAATCGAATTATAATATGTCGCAATAGGGAACGAAAATGTGGCTGAAAAATAACACTTCGTCGATAATATCGAATAGAATCCTGCTTCGTGATATTCATGCATATATGATGGCCGGACCTGATTACACGATTGGATATTTTATTTGCAGTAACATTTGATGTGTTAATAAGTGTCACAAAAATGAATCATACCTATAATTAATAACACTCGACGGATATAATATGATAAAGGTGTGATCGGTAAATGTACGGCATAACATTAACATGGCAGTTAAGCTTTACGTTTTATTTATAAATAAATCTATAATCGCTATCATAGTACGATCTTACAAGTCTCTTTCTCATAGATACACATATATGTCACACAAATAGGTTGACAACTATATTTTGTATCAGTTATCTAATTGTATATAACTCTATACAGTATATATTTTGTATCAGTTATCTAATTGTATATAACTCTATTGGTATGTTTTGTTATTAACTTTTTTGTATAGGTATATTGGTTTATTTTATTTGTAACTTGTTTTGTTTATATATATATATATGTTTCAAATTTATTTTAGGTAACTACAATTAAAATATAAAATTAATAAAGTACTACCTACTATAATTACAGATTTTGGTAAGTATTACATTATTTGTTTGTTTCATTCTAGTATTTGTTTTATTCTATTATTGGTTTATTTGATTTTTAACATGTTCTGTTTATAATATATTTAAAATTTAACATTTAAATATTAAACTATATAACTAATAATGTATTACTAAAACAGGGTAACAAGATAAGAAGAGTTCTATAAAGTTAAAGTAGAAATTGAATATTTCGATGCCACTTACAAAATAATGTATTTTATTTCTATTTTCGATTATTTTTACGATATCTTTTATTTCTATTTTGATCATTTTTCGTTTATTTTTACTATATGATTTATTTCTACTTTCAATTGTTTTTCGTTTATTTTTACGGTAACTGTAAAACGTTTTAATGTCTTTAATTTTTTAATTTCGTATTATTCTTTGTTTATTTCTATAACGTATGTTATCGTTAGCAAATATCTATACTTTATACTTTCGATTATATTTTCGGCTATGTATTTGCTTAAATAAATTATCAATCAATCAATCAATACAAATATTGTTATCATTTAATAAATACATTTTTAATAAATACAATATAAATTGAACAATTTTATTTTTATAAATTTGTTGAAAATAATAACAAATACTTTGTTATAAATATTATACAATAATAAACAACATGATGAAAAGTCGGAATAGTTAATGCTAATAAATGTTAGTATATATATATATATATATATATATATATATATATATATATGTAACCTCTACTAACTGACCCCTGTTATAAACGTCATCTATGCTGGCCCCTCCGTCTAACCCATACAGCTATCCATTTATCTCTTCTCTCTCCTATGTATCAATGTACTCTCCCCTACGATGCCCTGCCCTCTTACTACAGAAGGACACGACCTTCACACTCGTCTGTTTATCTCTATCTTACATGAAATTCCAAAATACACGCATTTTCATATATGAGAATGAGCGTTTTTATGCAGTCCCCCCACAATTGTGTTATTGCCTTATGTCATCTATTCACTCTATATATAAATACTTATTATAAATATAATTATTAACATATTCCAATATATATATATATATTGAATATAATCAAATAGCGGATACAAATGGAACATATATATATAACAATAGACATAAGTATATTATAAATGATAATGTACGTTTCGTTATAAACAGAATAAAGTTGAACAATCACGCTATGACTCATTGTCCGCAGTGAGATTCTCGATTGACTCATCATCCGCAGTGAGATTCCCGAGTGACTCATCATCAGCAGTGATTTTCCCGAGTGACTCATCGTCAGCAGTGAGATTCCCGAGTGACTCATCATCAGCAGTGAGATTCCCGAGTGACTCATCTGTGTTTAATTAGTATGAATATAGGTGATATTTAACGTTTTGAAATGTTCAAGTATGTAATGCATTGTCATGTTAATTATTTATAACTAATACATATATGTAGTGTATGTTTATATATATCATAAGTTCAACAGTGGATATGTGGGGGGGGGTTACTATAGTAACCCCCCCCACATATCCACTGTTGAACTGCCCTGAAATACCAGAATCACGTGGTCCTCGTGTATATCTCCCTCAACAATATTACTGTATTGTGTAGGTATGCACTATAGTACGTAGTCTATTACGTATAGTATCGTATTAATGATGTATAATAGATACTATTATATTATATATATATATATATATATATATATATATATAGTTTTATGTATACCAAAGATTTTGCGAAGCATCCTTCGGAAAATCTTTGTGTATATATATATATATATTTATATGTATACATATATATATATATATATATATATATATATATATATATGTATATATATATATATATATATATATATAATCCACCGTGGAGTCTAACGAGTCATAACGATTAATTTTTTAGATTTTCGCGATGTCGCCATTTTATTGTGAACCATAATAGTATTTTAATATATTTTTAATATTTTCATATCTATTACCGTTGTGATTATATTGGCATCGACCAAAACCCCCTCACGTACCCTAACGAAACTCATTCTATATATATATATATATATATATATATATATATAGAATGAGTTTCGAAAGGGGACGTGAGGGGTCATTAACTAACTATGAATAATTATAATATTACCAAATATGTTAAGAAAAATTAATACAAATTAAATATATTGAATAATATTATCGATTATTTAAAATATCCATCGTATTTTATATTATATTATTAAATATATTTATAGAGCTATAGCATAGAATAAATAGTAAAATGTTGATATATATAATAATTACTTACTTACTTAAAATTATTTGTATATTACATATTATCATATCATTATAATAAATATTCGAATTATAATAATAATTACTAGAGTTAATTTAACCCACATTTTATTATTTGAGTATATATATATATATAGGGCGACAAGTATTAACACATTCGGAACTATCGACCAAAACTAACTAACCCCACACAAACCATATTTCACCGCTATTTACGTATAGTATTATAACTGATAATAAATAATGTTGTTTTCATAATATAAATATAAATCCGAGATAGATATTTATTAGATTAATATATTTTTAATAAGTATTCTAAAATTCAAATACTAAGATTCAATATTTACGGAATGCTGGCTAGTATCCTATATATAGCGAGTGCTAATGTTATCGCGACCATCACCCCATCACGTATCCTATAGGATATATAACGAAACGCATAGGTTAATATAGGTTTCCTACAGGTTCATAGATATTCTCATTCGTGGTGAACATACGGATTGAACTAAATACGATAGTTGACCTTGACCTAGTTAACGGTGATGTACATCGTAACCAGGTCAGCTAGTCTCGTCTCTGTTCTATATCGAACTCTATGACAAAGTGGTCGCTGACATTCTATGTCTCTTTACACCGTACCTACTACGGTTCATTATAATTATAATTATTTTTCTTATAGTATGGTATCTAATAGTATGTATAGTACAGATAATAGAGTATATATATATATACATAATATTAGATACCATACTATATTAGTGCACTATAATAGTCTAGTTTAGTGCGAGGAGCCATGTTAACATTTAATTAAGTATCAGTCTCAGATCTAACTGTAGTACATTAATATATTAGTTATATAGTTAGATAATTAAAATATACGATATACATATTATAGCGAGTTCTTGACATCATTAATATATTCACTTATGAAATAAGCATACCGGCAGTGTCGCTCTTAGTTAGATCCGCCGTACAGTCTTTACCGAGTAGTTTTCTTCCCTTTCCGCGACCTGGCCATACTATTGTTGTCAATATTCATGTATATATATATATATATATATATATATATATATTTATATATATATATATATATATATATATATATATACATATTTGTATATAATACATCATATTCATCATCATATTGATATATATATACATGAATTCGTTTTTAAATTTTTATATTTTTAAATACAATAGTCAACCTTGACCTGATTAGATGTTAATTGATCGGTTTTAAAGTCCACTAGAACCGTCTGTTCTATATATGGGTCGTATATGACGTAATCGTTTATGTCCTAGTCCCGGACATGTCCCCCTCCGAAATCCATGTAACCATAACTACGGATATTATTGCTTGTAAATATATATATATATATATATATATATATATATATATATATATCTAACTACATGACAATGCATTACTACTAAACATTTCATAATTGGTATCCTATATCAATTGTTATAATTACACAAAGAACGCCACTTCTAAAAAAACAATGGACCATCCAAATAGTAAATGTTAGTATATTAGAAAATATCATGATATTATATTAAATACATTTTATAATTAATAATTAGTATGACAAAATGTAGACAAAAACCTATACATTTTGACATAAATAATTATATATTAATATATATATTAATATATATATATATATATATATATATATATAACTATATATTTAATTATACAACTTTATACAGCGCTAATGGATAATTCGGAAAATGGATGTATCCGTATCGTAAAGGTATTACGCAAGAGTTATGTAATATGGTATTCGATGTATTGTATTTAAAGAACCCGATTAATGTTTGTCGAAATGAAATTCACTTCAGAATATAAGAAATCGAATGCTAATAATAAAATTGTATTATAACTATTCGAATAGTGATCACTAACTTGTTTATTATATCGTAATTTATTATAGTAGATAAACATTGTATATGTATTTTTGATATATAATTTTAATACATAATATTAATAATTAAATATTATACATATATATATACAATGTGTATTATACATATATATTTATATGATTATATTTGTTAATACACAATCATTTAATAAAGATCACATTGTTATGTATGATATATTAACAATAGTTATAGTAAACCATATCTGTATTCATTACTTACACTTGGCCTATATAAACTGTAACCCCCTTGTTAGGTATGGCTATAATGTATATATTTGCCCATGTCTATAGGTAATCTAATGGGTGGTGATATTGGAATAGTGATTAGAATATATTAATTTGCTTCTCTTAACACTTGTATTGCTGAATACCATCATTTCACGGATTATAAATGCACAGATTATAAATGTGATGTTAAAATTAATATTTTGACCAAAGGTATGGTTTCTAATATAAGTGCATCAAAGCCATATATTTATATTTTCAAAAGTACCTATATAATATCTTCTATATATTATTTATAAACTCTGCACATTTTATAAAGATATATATATATATATATATTACGTTTCAAATGGTGGAACCTTCCATACATCAAACATTGGGTAACAAAATAGCGATATATAAGTTTCTAAAGTTTTTTATGTAATAAATATTACATAATAATATGTATTATATTTTGTATAGAAGTATGTATATAATATATAGATAATATACTTATATTTACTGTTGAACGATATTCATATATAATTTTAAGTACAATAATTTTGAAAAATAATAAAATGAATGCTATAGCATTCAAGGGTATACCCCCACCTTAAATACAAAATAATTACAAATTTGATTGGTTTATTGTAAGGTATGATGATAATAAGATTGCGAGCAATACAATCTGGTGCCATATAATCTTGTAGTATTAACATCTGCGACAATTTCTGGTGCAGAAATAAATTTCAGGCAAAACACCGGGCAGTATTGAAGGCAGGTTATAGTGCGATACCCCTTTAAGGCGTTAAGGCAGAGATTTTAGTTTTCTTTACCCTTTAAGTGGTTAAGGTAGAGCTTTTAGTTTTCTTTACACTTTCAGTGGTTAAGGCAGATATTTTAGTTTTCTTTACCCTTTCAGTGGTTAAGGCAGATATTTTAGTTTTCTCTACACTTTAAGTGGTTTGGGCAGATATTTTGGTTTTCTTTACCCTTTCAGTGGTTAAGGCAGATATTTTAGTTTTCTAATGGTTTTTAATAAACCTACGTTGCATATATATGGACGGAGTGTTATATCTTTGCGTCGCAAAATATTTGGTATATATAATACATGATAACAAAATTAATGAATCATACTTATATTCTAAAGAATCTATTTAATATACATTATTAAAGATATTATTACAAATTAACATATATATTTTGTTATCTTTGAATTCTATTTGATTTTATACTAGATAAAAGGAGTTATAAATGTATATAAATAATTAAAAATAATTATAATATATAAAAAATGTTCAACATAAAATACATATTATAGTTCATAATAATATATGGAATTATTATGTATATTTTGATGGATTGATTAATGAATAAATTGTTTAAAGATATTTTATCAGTTTAAAAACAAAATTAGAATTTAATAGAATTAATCAAAATATGTAGGTAATGTTTAAATTTTAGTTTTGCATATGCACATATACTAATAGAGTAAAACTGCGTTCACACTAACAAAATAACTAATTATAGCCATATATTGTTATTTTTATTTTTATTTGGTGGAGTCCTTTCATATCATCCAGGAACTTAGATGAAGTTTTCACTTATAACTATATATGGCTCTAATGTCCCTTCGAAGCCGATCTCATGTTAAGGCATCCATGGTTTTAACGAGAGCCGATCATTTATTTATATACAAATCAATTATATAAGATCACTTCCAAATAATATTTTAAGACCCATTTTATAAAATTAATTAATGGTCCGGACGAGGCTCGAACTCGCGTCCTACTGCTTGTGTGTCTGAAGCCTTAGCCACTGAGCCACACAGGCAGTTATATAGCTTACGAATTTGATTAGGTTGAAGAACACCAACTGTGTACTTATACATGCCCGATATCTAGTAAATGTATTAAAATAAATAATTTGTGGCCATCGATATCCGGCAGCTGTATTTGTTGGTGTGCATGTGGCCTAATATGAAATCATGCAGTGCATATATTCTAGATACAATACGATGTACAACCTCTTCATTAGTAAATAATACACTCGTATTGCCATCTTTTATGTTCTGCGTCCAGTTTTCATCAGCTCTTTGAGGTACATTCGTATGTGAACATAGCAATGTCCTTCCATGATGATGACAGCATCGCTAACACTGTTAGTGGTCAGCATTGTGAATATGATGCATTACTATAGAGATATATGAATGAATAATGAATATAATAAATAACATATAATACTATTCTTATATGTTATGTATAGAATCAAATATTAACTTATTTAAAATAAATATAAATTATGTGTTTATTTTTATCATTCTCACATCACTTTAAAGTAATGTTAATTATATCCATTATGTATATATATATATATATATATATATATATATATATATATATATCCAGGAGAAAAGTATGCAATTAATGAAAATAATTATTTAAATATCTCTTAGTAATATAATATTTAATAAATATAATTAGTTTTTAATATACATATATATATATACATAAGAGAACAACTTTTGTATGTTAAGTTGTAGTATCATAAATAAAATAATAATGATATATTAACATAAACTACTGTGAATTACAATTGAACCTATATTAGCAAAGTATTCCTTATTATGTGACCTTATAATGTCATGTATGTTTAATCTTAATTCCTTGAAAAGTACACATGTACTACTTATTCATTATCCTATTCAACTAATTTAATTACACTATAAATAAGTAATTTCCAGAAAATAGTATAACAGTTCATGAAGATAGCCAATAATTTGAAAGAATAATTAAATTCTGCAATTTATACGAAATAAAAAATGTTAGAAAACTAAAATCTCTCAATCCAATACGATGAACAGTAAACAAATTAATATCGAACATATTCACTAAGTATACAAATATATTATAGAATGATTAAAATATTTTATATAGATAATATATAGGTAATATTTCTATGAATACGCCGATAACAATGAAAAGGGAAGAACATATCTAGCTATGATAACATATTTTTAAATATTCAATTATTTATAATTATTATATAAAATATGTATGCAATATAATGTTAATTCTGAAGGTTAATTCTGAAGCGACACAGATATGCAACACAAACATAGATTTACAAATACAAATAATGCAATACAACACGGAGTGGATATCGAATTATAATATGTCGCAATAGGGTACGAAAATATGGCTGAAAAATAACACTTCATCGATAATATCGAATAGAATCCTGCTTCGTGATATTCATGCATATAGGATGGCCGG
The DNA here is from genome assembly GCA_964019155.1 of Osedax fenrisi. Taxonomy (NCBI): domain Eukaryota; kingdom Metazoa; phylum Annelida; class Polychaeta; order Sabellida; family Siboglinidae; genus Osedax; species Osedax fenrisi. The sequence goes on along the minus strand of OZ025239.1, from coordinate 20,216,153 downwards.
ACCTGATTACACGATTGGATATTTTATTTGCAGTAACATTTGATGTGTTAATAAGTGTCACACAAATGAATGAATCATACCTCTAATTAATAACACACGCCGGATATAATATGATAAAGGTGTGATCGGTAAATGTACGGCATAACATTAACATGGCAGTTAAGCTTTACGTTTTATTTATAAATAAATCTATAATCGCTATCATAGTACGATCTTACAAGTCTCTTTCTCATAGATACACATATATGTCACACAAATAGGTAGGCTAGACAACTGTATTTTTATCAGTTATCTAATTGTATATAACTGTATACAGTGTATATATATATACACTGTATACAGTGTATATTGTATATTCTACAGTGTACATTCTACATTTTACATTAGTGTAGTATACTATAATATATTATATATAATATAATAATCAATACTTATACTATTATTATCAGTGTTGGGCGTCGTTCTCGTTCCGAACGGCGTTCCTTTTGGAACGGGAACGGGAACGGATATTAAAATAGGAACTGGAACGCAGAAAGGAACGGATACAAAATAATGAACGGGAACGAGGAACGGGAACATTTAGACAGAAATATATGAACTAGTTACAGTGGAACGCGATGTTCCTTTACAAGTACGGAGATTTATATAGTATTAATTCAAGATATTTTTTATAATTATTTTATAATTTATTTCAATATAAATAAGAATTACAACGATTAGCATTACAATTATAATAAAAGTTTTAATATAATAAACAAATATACAATAATAATAGTAAATACATTTAACATTTAATGCATATTACCACGTAATACTACCATATACTCGAATGTTTTATCGCCAATTCTATTTATTTTTACACTCAAATCATACTGATACATATATTATTGATTGATTGATTGATTGATTGAATGTTTATTTAGACACTTAAATAAATCATAAATGATTTCTCAAAAGTGTATATAATAGAATACAAATAATAAAAGTAGGTAAACAATAAATACCAATAATAATAATACAATAAAATAGAATAAGCCGTACGGAAATTAATTAATAAATTAATAATGACAAACAATATTAGTAATTCAGGTTCCCAACTGAGATCAATTGTTGTATATATTTCATGAATGTTTTATGCGATTTTATGGATCTAATATAGGGCGGGAGTGAATTCCATAGCTTAGGACCAATATAACTCAGTGCCCGAGTATTCATTTTTGAGGGACGTAGAATAGGGGTAGATAGAAGGTGAGATGCATGGTTTCTAAGTGATGGAAGGGGAGCTCTTTTTACAAGAGAAGCAGAAATATATGAAGGGCAATTTGAAGAGTATATTGAGGAATGAACAATAGATAATATGCGATAAGCAGAGCGTTTGTTAAATGTGAACCATGGAGATAGGTGTTGGTATGAGGAAGTAGAGGAATGATCTCGAATACGTAGGTTATATGTTGTACGGATTAATGAACGAATAACTCGATTTAAGGGAGAGATAGATGATAATGGAAGATTTATAAGGATTGAGGAACAGTAATCTATACGTGAGAGTACAAGGGAATTAACTAGAGTTTTAGTAAGAGATACAGTAATTGATTTTCGTATTTTTCTAATTCTAAATAGATGATAATTTTCAGATTTAGTGATGGCAGTAATATGAGGAATGAAGGAAAGAGTAGAATCAAAAATTACACATAAGTTAGATGCAGTAGGAGAAGGAAATATTACAATATTATCAATAAGAAAAGGAGGGAAGTAAGTTGGTGATGGAGAAAGATTCAACAATTTAGTTTTGGAGGTATTAAGGAGAAGATTATTAGAAATAAGCCATTCTTTAATGTCATTAGCACAATTAGAGAGTTGATTATTGAGACCTGGTGATGAATTAGTTGGAAGAAACATATATAGTTGTATGTCATCTGCATAAAGATGGTAATATATATTTGGATATTTAGATATTATGGATGGTAATGGGTATAAATAAATTGAGAAAAGTGAAGGACCGAGTACTGATCCCTGGGGAACTCCATATTTCATAGGAGAAGGGGAAGAAAAAGAATTATATATTTTTACACTGCTACTACGATCAAATAGATATGAAGTAAACCATGAGAGAGCAAGGTCTCTAACTCCAAGCAGGTGTAGACGGGATAGTAGAATGTTGTGATCAAGCGTATCGAAAGCACTGGATATGTCCAGCATTACTAGTTGACAGCAGTTTTTAGTATTAAGGGTAGAAGTGATTACATCAATTACGTTTAGTAGTGCTGTTTCTGTGGAGTGTCCTCGACGAAAACCACTTTGTTGAGGAATATGGAGATTATTGGCCGTTAAATAGGAGATTAGTTGACGAGAGACAACCCTTTCCAAAATGTTACTCACCAAAGGTAGCTGAGAAATTGGGCGATAATTGAGAAGTGAATCAGGATCGAGTGAAGGTTTTTTAAGAATGGGAGTGATTATTGCTTGTTTAAAAATTGAAGGTACAGTACCGGAATTTAGGGAATATGAGATGATGTTACAGATAGTTGGACATAGATAATCGGAGTAAAGTTTAAAAATAGATAGTGGAACAGGATCGGAGGGAGATATCGAAGAGGATGCATTTAGTAGTTTAGATATGAGAGATATATGTGGCGGACGAAAAAAACTTAAGAAAACAGATATAGGTGGGGTAACTATGATTGAAGGATAATTGGCAGTAAGTGTATGGTTATTGATCTTTATTATGATGGAGTCAATCTTATTAGAAAATGTTTTGGAGAAAAGACAGCTTAATTGTAATGGAGAAATGTTAATCATAGATGGTAGTAATGCTGGTTTTGGGGGAGATAACAACTTATTAGCTAGTCTGAAAAATCGTCGGTTATCAGAAGCAAGATCATTTATAACCTGAGTGTAATAGCTAGATTTGGCATAGGAAATTGCTAACTTGTAGATCTTACGTTGCTCAATGAATGAAGCTCTAGAAGATGAAGATCTCAGGATATGTATATTCTTTCAGATTTACGAAGTGATCGTTTCAAGGACATGAGGTGGGAAGTAAACCATGGGGTATCAGGATGTAGATTTACTGATATAGTTTTTGAAGGCGCATGTTTATCGATAAGATGGGATAGTATGGAATTTAATACAACTGGAGAATAACAGTAGTCACCTAAAGCAGAATGTAAGTCAGCTAAGAATATCATGGAATTTAGTTTCTTAATGGGTCTGTATGTAATACGTGTTTTCTGATTAAGAGTGATAGTAAAGTTAGTTTTGAATGAGATAAGGAAGTGATCGGAAAGTAGATCAAGCCTAGAAATATTACTCACCATGAGTTCAGAATGGAGAGAACTGGAGAATACAAGATCAATAATATTGCCATTTATATGAGTTGGGAAATTGACATGTTGTGATAGGGATAATGAATTTGTTAAATTAGTGAACATAATATGTGGATTTGAGGTAGCATTACAATGATAGTTGAAATCACCAAGTATAATAGGGTGGTATGTGGGTGAACTTATGAGATCAGTAGCAAGATCGTTAAACTCACTTAGAAAGGAAGCGAATTCTGGTTTTGGCGGTCTATAAATGACAGTAATGGATATAGATTTGTGTTTTTGGGTGAATGATATGGTTAAGCAGTCAGAGTAGGAGAAGTTATGGGATATGGATATACATGGTAAAGGTAGAGAAGTTTTTACGAGGAAGCCAACCCCGCCACCACGACCTGATAATCGTGGCGATAATATTAATGTATAACCAAAATTGTGAAATAGGGCAAATATGTCGGAATCATCTTGAGAGATCCATGTTTCCGTTAAAGCAATAATACTAAAATTGGACTTTTTAAGAAATGGTAATAAGAGTGAGGCATTGGAACGAAGAGAACGAATATTTATTAGGGCAATGTGTTCAGATAGTCATGCAGATTTAGTTAGAGAGGGTGTAGAAATATGATTAGATTTTAGTGAATCAACAACTGGGACACTTAGGATGGTGGAATTATTTAAATCAATAGATGGAGTTGATGTTACAGGAATATAAGGGGAGTTGGAATTTTCAGAAGGATTATTAGGTGTGGGGTCTGAATTAGTATTAATGGAGAGATTAATAAATGAGGGAACGGAAGATTTAAATTTAAGGTAGGAAGATTCCCAGTGAATAAGGAGAGTTGGAGGTATGTTAATTGGTGGAAGAGACCAGTCAATATAATTATATATAAGTCGTAATTCAAATGACTTTGTATATGTATTAAATATAGGTTTAGTATGTATAGGGGTTAGTTTTAATATATATGCATGATAAAGGATTTTACCTAATAAACGGGTTTTATAAGGTAGGGAATTTCGTATGTATAGGTGTGAGAATCGGGGATTAACTTTAGTAGATCTAAATCTACTGAAAAACATGTCACAAAATGATTTACTAGAGAACTGGATGATTGCATTGTTGTGTTTAAATTTGACTATAGAAATACATATTTTAGGCAGTAGCATATGTATAAGGATTGATGAAATGAATTCAGTATTCATATCAGAGGGATTTAAATGTTCAATGACAAGTGAATTGTTACGAATAATATTATTTAGTTGACGTTTACGAGGTATGGGAAGAGTATAGGGTATGGTAGAAATAGGAGGTACATGGTGGACGATAGGAGATTTAATAGGGGTAGGAGAGGAAGATGATATAATAGCAGATGCATACGATTTATGATAAGGGAAAGGTGATTGGATATTAGCGGTTATAAAGGATGGGGGGAAAGTTTTAAGTTCCATAAGTTTGGGAATTCGTAATTGGGCAGGTATAGGAGGTCGGATGGGGGGATTATTACGATGTATAGGAGTAGGGGTAACTAGAGGAGAGGAGAATGTAGTAGATGTATTTGATGAGGTGTTTAGGAGGCAAGAGGGACATGTAAATGTGAAATTAGGGGAAGAAAAAATGGCAAGGGCATATGATGGAGGGGTACCATTGATATGAGTCCATGATTTGGATATAATTGATGCTGGGAAGAGGCATACATGGTGGTAGAATGATTTACACGAGCTACATGGTAGGTCAGAGCTAGAAGCAGGTTCATTGCAATAATTACATACAACTGCCATTATATATACACTTGCTAGCTAATAGATGACCTCGAGTAAAGTAATATATATATATAGGTATTATATAATAATATAGTAAGCAGTGAAATGAAGTCGACTCCACGTATATGATAGATTCTCCGGTATGGTGGAAACTCTTCGTGCGGGTAGATTCTACGGATAGGCGACCGATTCTTCAGTACAGGACCAGTACCTCGAAAGATTAAGGACAATGAGGGCAGCGAATAGAACACGTGAGTAGTTACATAACCTCAGTGAAAAAGGGTAATTCAGCTACCCGTGCATGAAGTCCTAGGGGATATCTCCAGGAACGTAGAACGTAGTGTACGATCTTGTATAGTGCACACTATACACAGTGTACACTATACGAAACACAATATGTGTAGTGTATAGGATTTAAATATAATGTGCAGAATATTATTGATAAATTCAATAGAAATCAAATAATTGTGTATGAATAGAAATTGTTATGCTACATTTGTATGAATTAAAACACGTCTGGTCAGTTCGAATGCAAAAGTAAAAGTAATTATTAATTATTTCCATTTGTTTGAATTATTGACTTTGATATTTAACTATATAGAGATTATTATATAGTTTGTAAAATGGATAATGTGCATTGTATGATGTACACTGTATACTGTATACTGTATAGTGTACATTGTGAAGTATACATTGTACACTGTATTTTATGAATAATAAAATAATGAAACTGTAACGTTACATATAAAAGTAACGGGAACGGGAACGGTAACAGGTAATATAAAAAGAACGGGAACGGGAACGGATAATATAAAAGGAACGGGAACGGGAACGGATAAATTAAAAGGAACGGGAACGGGAACGGATATCGCTAAAAAAAGGAACTTTGCCCAACACTGATTATTATTAATTAACTATTAATTAACTTTATTTAATATATGATGTGTGTGTTCGATGCATAATGTGTGTATTAACATTTTACATAAAATATGCACACAACTAAAAGTTATTATTTATAATATATTTTAATAATAGCAACATAATATCAGCATAATGTAATTTTAAAATTAATAACAGCATAATAATAGCATAATAGACTTTACATAGCAACATAACAGCAGCACAATATAATGACAAATTAATAGCAGCATAATATACATTTAATGGCAACATAATAGCAGCATAATAGCACAATGTAAACACTTGAGGCTATTAAATATGATGTTATGCTGCTATTATGAAGCTATTACTGTTTGCTGGGTATTTATTAAATATAAGATAATTGTAGTAACGAATATGTGTAGGAATAGAAATTGTCTATAGATATATTTAACTATAGTAAACAACTCAAAGTAAATATTCAATATTTCCATATATATATATATATATACAGTGATGGTAACTGATCCTTTTTCCTGGATCGGCGATCCCTATCCCGATTATTTATTTATTCTCTTATTCGATCCTTTTCCCGATCGCGATCCTCAACTCGGTAACCGATCCTTTCCCGATATTATTTATATATTTAATTAATACGATTTTATTTCATAATTCGAAACAATATATATGTAGGTATAATAGGTACCTATCTAATATAAATTGTTAATAATTGTAAATAAAAATACCTACATATCTAATATAAATTGCTAATAGGTTAATTGTAAATAAAATGTATTATTAATATATTGTATTATATTTCAATGATAATTAAATTGAATTAATGCATATATTAATGTATATAATATATCATAGTCTATATATATACTATACTATATGATATACTGAATTAAATATAATTAATTTATATACACGAATTGAATTGGATACAAATATCAACTCATTGCACGAATGTACGTCGTACGCTGAGACAAAGTCGCTGGTTTAGGTTGTTTTGGAGCCCTACTTATATGATATCAATTTATTAAATTCTATTATGGTAAAAATAACAATTATTATTTAAATACTATGTAGATTTTACCTAGTCTTGCAATACTCTGGAAAACATTACAAAATAATGATCAATACAATATATCAATGTAATAATATAATATTAAAATGTTGTTAATATTCTTATGAATAATATTAATAATATTAATAATCCAGATTCTTACAGCGTTTTGGAGTCGTTATAGTTTGATGAGTTTATTTTCAGGGAGGTTAATAGTAGGGAGTTGCAATAGTCGAATAGGGGGATGATGTAGGAGGAGGCAATGGTAATAGCTATGGGTAGGGTAATGGAGCGTCGGATTAAGCGGAGGCAGTGTAGGTGGTAGTGGATGGATGTGTGCATATGTATAAGATGGGAGTCAAGGGAAAGGGTGGTATCAAGATGGAAGCCAAGGTTTCGTACGTGTTGAGAGTAGGGGAGTGAGGTGTTGTCGAGTGAGATGGGGGTGGTTCAAGGAGAGTGGAGGAGCGTAGGGGTAAGTGGAGAAAAATAGCTTCCGTTTTAGTGGGGTTAAGTTTTAGAGAGTTGGAGATAAGCCATTGGTGTATGGACTTAATACAGGAGGAGAGTCGGTCAGGGGCATAAGTAGGGGAGTCTGTGCAGTTAATATATAATTGAAGGTCGTCGGCGTAAGTATGGAAGGAGATGTCGGGGTAGTCAGTGAAGATGTCAAACATGGGGAGGAGGTAAATATTGAAGAGGAGTGGGCCGAGAACATAGCCCTGGGGGACACCGTGGGTTATGAAGCGAGAGGGGGAAGAGTGTGTATTACTCCTGACTGAGGAAGAGCGGTTGGTAATGTAGGAGGTGAACAAGTTGAGGGCAATGCCGGTGATGCCGTGGGCGGAGAGTCTGTGCATGAGGACATTGTGGTCAAGGGTGTCGAAACCGGAGGACATGTCGATAAGGACGAGTATGGTGCCACGGTTGTTGTTAAGGCCAGAGAGTAGGTCGGAGGTAATAAGGGTTAGGGCGTATTCAGTAGATTTGTGGGGGAGGTTTTATTGGTTGTAAGGAATGTGATAAGTTGGGAGGAGATAATACGTTCAAGGATCTTAGAGTGGATTGATAGGTTAGAGATTGGTCGGTAGTTAGAGGGAGACAGAGAATCAAGGTGGGGCTTTTTAAGGATAGGGGTGATGACTGCTTTTTTGAAATCGTAAGGGACGGAGACGGAAGAAAGTGAACCACAAATGATTTGATGAAGGGGAGTTGCAACAGTGTCAATTATCTGCTTTAGTATTGGGAGTGGAAGAGGGTCAATGAATGAGGTTGAGGAGGTAGATTTGAGAAGGGAGATGATTTGATCAAGTGGGAGAGATTACAATTTTTCAAGGGAGAAGGGAAATGTGATGGGAGTGGTGGGAATGACAGTGGTGGGAAGGGTGGAAAGGGTAGTGGAAAGTTTGTCGTTGAAAGATTTGTCGAATAGGAGTGGTAGTTATTCAGGGGTGACAGTGGGGAGAGGGGCTTTAAATTAACGACCAAGCAGTTGAGCAGAAAGTCTATGTATAGACTTACTGTCTTTAGAGAGTTTGTAACATTTGTGGGTGATGTGAGAGGCTTTGGCGGTAGAAATAGATTTTCAGTAGAGATTTTGTAGGTTATTGTAGTAGGCAAGTGAAGTAAGGGAGGGATATTTGAGATAACATTTTTCGGCTTTGCGAAGGATTCGCTTTTGTTTCAGTAGGGATATAGTATACCAGAATGAGTTAGAGCGTATGATGGAGGTTTTAGTGAATAAGGGAGCGTATTTATCGAGGGTGGAGGAGAGAGAAGTATGGGGTTCAGCAGACGTTGAGGTTGGAAGGGAAGGAATATCGGATATAAAATAAGGAATGGGGAGGCTGTGAAGTTTACGTGAGATTCTTGTAGTGAGGGGTCTGGTGGGTTTGGGGTGACTAAGGGTAAGGAATATGAGGAAGTGGTCGTAGAAGAGTGGTCCGATGGAATGGTCAGTGACAATTTTATTAGTTTTAGGGGAGATTATTAGGTCTAAAGTGTTACCATGGACATGGGTGGGAGAGGTGACGGGTTGTATAAGGTTGAATGAGGTGAGCAGTTTATTTAAGGACTGGATCATAGGTGGGTTGGGTATGTTGAAATCACCTAGTATGATTGTATTAGAGGTGATAGTGGGTATAAATAAGCTAAATTCATCAAGGAATAAATTTATGTTGGGAGAGGTAGGACGGTGGAAAAGGGAAATGTTGAAGGTACGAGAGAAAGGTGAGCTGAAAGGCGCAGCTAAGGTCTTCAGAGTTGGATAACGAGTGATAGGAAATATTAGAGATAGTTAGAGAAGATTTGTAAAGTAATCCGGTGCCGCCACCGGGATATGGAGAGTCGCGAGGGTTGTGAATGAAACAGTAGGGGGGAGTTTTAAGAGCAGCAATATGAGGAGAATCCAGAGGAGATAGCCAGGTTTCTGTGATGAAGAGGATGTCGAGGTCATGGTCGGTCATGAGGGAAATTACAGAAGGGATTTTATTGCGAAGAGAGCGTGCGTTGATAAGAGCAGCGTTAAGGGAAATAAGGTGGGGTGGAGATTGGTTAATTGTGGGGAGGGGAAGGGGAATAGTATGAGTGAAGGGAAGTGAAGGAAAGGAGAGGGATGTGTTGGGTGAGGGGGAAATAAGGGGAGAGGTATTAGTAGGGGGGTTTAAGATATCACGATATCGTGTGGGATACATGAAATTAAGGCGATGAGAACATTTTTGGTGCCGTGGACCACGTGATTGAAGTTGGGAAAGGGTGTGAGGAGTTCAGGTGATTGATGGTGGAGAAGCAGACTTTACGAGCAAGAAGTTAGGAATTGTTGAGGGGTTCACAGAACCTTACTCGAAAGGGTGAGTTTTTTAGGAGGTGGAGAGAGAGGATAACAGTGTTTTTTGAATGATGATCAAGATAGGTGATGTATAGAGGTTTTGGTAGGTTGGAGGAGGAGTTGGGTGAATGTGGGATACGGTGAGAGTGTATATGTGGCTGGGAGTGGATATTGATGGAGGCAAAAAGCTTTTTCAGGTAGGTTGTGTCGTTACCTTTTTCATTGGCTCCAATAATTTGTGGGAGATAGTTGGTAATTTACCGACAAGAAAGTGAATAAGTGGAGTGTTGGGGGGTTATTAATTATTTTCCATGCAATTTTATCAGATTTGGGGGGGAGTAAGGGAGGTATGCATGAGCGGTGAAGGTTATTAAACGAGGGGGGTTTAGCTATGGAAGTGATGGATTGTAATCGTTTAGTGGTAACATGGGATAGGCGAGTGGGGATAGTAGGGATGGTAGGAACAGTGTGAGCATCAGGGGTTGACTGGGGTATGGTTTGGGATTAAAGGATGGGTAGTGGGGTGAGCTGTGAAGATGTAAAAAAGTGGGTTGTGGAGATAGGTGTGGTGCAGGTGCAGGGAATGATTCTTATAGATGGGAGGGAAGCTCATGTGATAGGTTTGGGAGGAGCTATTGGAGAGTATCTTAAGTTGGGACGGTCTATGGTCAGTTCTACAGTTGGTGCAAAACCAGTAGAAACCAGATTTTTGGAGGGCAGTCATTTTGTTAAGGGTAGATTTGGGTAGTTTGGAACGTGATTGGCAATTCCACTTACGGCAATGGTCACATTCCGTGAGTGACGTGGCGATAGTATTACATGAGGAGCATATGAGGTCAGTATGGGTGGAGTGAGTCATCATTGGGTGTAGAAGTAGTTTAGTGGGAGTAAGTGGAAGTAGGTAAATGGTAATACATATTAGAGTTAGCTTGATTATGGTTAATAAAGTTAAAATTAAATAAGTAAAAAAGGATTTACTATAACAGTTAGTTTTACTATGACGGATAACATATCGATGGATATATATATAGGTTCTACTTGAAATTAAACGGGCATTCTAAAACTATATCGATATCATGCGTATTTCTGATAGTAATAATTGTAATTTTAATCACACACACAATTATTTATATATATTGTATTTTGATTGACAGTATAATTCAAATGACATATGTCCTTGATTGTGGTCTAGTTTTTAACTATATGTTGGTTAATTTTGATTGGCCGCTCTTATAGGGTATAAACATAGAGCTAGAGAGAAAGAAGCTCTTTGTAGCTCTATGGGTATAAACCATAATTTTCATTAAGGTAAACAAATATAAAAATCTTTGAGTTAACAATATATATTAGCTTGTAAAATTATACAATTTTAGAACGCTTTTCATTTCAAAACAACGTACCATCCATTATAATCAATACCTCATATAACCTCATTTAAAAAATTATCTGCTTATCGCATACTATATATTGTTCATTCCTTTATACATATGGAGGTAAGTATTGGTATGAGAGAGTATACTCTATAGAGAAATGATCTCGAATACGTAGGTTATCTGTTGTACGGATTGACGAACAAATAACTCGATTTAGTGGAGATATAGAAGATAATGGAAGATTGATAAGGATCGAGGAACAGTAATCTACACGTGAGGGGTCAAGATAATTAACTAGAGTTTTAGTAAGAGATATAGTATACTGTATACTATTATAATTATAATTGATTCTGTATTTTTCTAATTCTAAATAGATGATAATTTGCAGATTTAGTGATGGCAGTAATATCAAGACCTCCTATAACCACATAGGTTATAGGAGGTCTTGGTAATATGAGGAATGAAGGAAAGAGTAACATCAAAAAGTACACCTAAGTTGGATGCAGTAGGAGAAGGAGATATTATAATGTTATCAATGAGAAAATGAGGGAAGTAAGTTGGTGATGGAGAAAGATTCAACTATGTAGTTTTGGAGGTCCTATTAAGGAGAATATTATTATATATATCTATATCTATATATATCTATACCTATATTGTACAATGTACAATATACATCTATGTTTGAAATAAAATGTATAATATAACATAAACTATATTTGCCTAATATCTCAATACCTCCTCTATGCTCTAAGATATCAATATAGTTTATATTATTGTCCACCTATTAAATATATAGAATGTTTATTATATAATGTTAAACATGTTTCAACTAAGCATATAATGTCATATTTATTAAATAATTTATTAAATGTAATACTATAGTAAATGTATACATTTACATTTATCAACGGTTATTCATCTAGAACTTGTAATATTATTTTTATGTTGATTAACAATTGTATTTGTATAATTAATATACGATACTTTCAACAAATTAATATTATCTTCACTAATTGACATAGTCCAATCAATTTCGTAATTATATAAAAAGATATATAAACACACAGGAATTAATTCTTGAATTGTATATATACATTATAATTTGTTTACTTTTAATTAATTTGTTATATTAAAGTTGCTATAGTGATATGGTTGCTTTGATACCATATTTATTTATATTTCCAGTAGTATTATTATTATGTTCCTATAGCAAATTAAAGCATACATGTCTGCTACTAAATATATACCCTCAGTGTAATTCACTGACATACTTTACTTAATTACGTGTTAATACTCTATTATTTCAGATTATAGTGATAAGTAGGTATTGTATAGCTACCTATTATATTGTTTGTTTCGTAATATTATTGGTATGTTTTGTTATTAACTTTTTTGTATAAGTATATTGGTTTATTTTATTTGTAACTTGTTTTGTTTATATATATATATGTTTCAAATTTATTATAGGTACCTACAATTAAAATATAAAATTAATAAAGTACTACCTACTATTATTACAGATTTTGGTAAGTATTACATTATTTGTTTGTTTCATTCTAGTATTTGTTTTATTCTATTATTGGTTTATTTGATTTTTAACATGTTCTGTTTATAATATATTTAAAATTTAACATTTAAATATTAAACTATATAACTAATAATGTATTACTAAAACAGGGTAACAAGATAAGAAGAGTTCTATAAAGTTAAAGTAGAAATTGAATATTTCGATGCCACTTACAAAATAATGTATTTTATTTCTATTTTCGATTATTTTTACGCTATCTTTTATTTCTATTTTGATCATTTTACGTTTATTTTTACTATATGATTTATTTCTACTTTCGATTGTTTTTCGTTTATTTTTACGGTAACTGTAAAACGTTTTAATTTCTTTAATTTTTTAATTTCGTATTATTCTTTGTTTATTTCTATAACGTATGTTATCGTTAGCAAATATCTATATTTTATACTTTCGTTTATATTTTCGGCTATGTATTTGCTTAAATAAATTATCAATCAATCAATCAATACAAATATTGTTATCATTTAATAAATACATTTTTAATAAATACAATATAAATTGAACAATTTTATTTTTATAAATTTGTTGAAAATAATAACAAATACTTTGTTATAAATATTATACAATAATAAACAACATGATGAAAAGTCGGAATAGTTAATGTTAATAAATGTTAGTATATATATATATATATATATATATATATATATGTAACCTCTACTAACTGACCCCTGTTATAAACGTCATCTATGCTGGCCCCTCCGTCTAACCCATACAGCTATCCATTTATCTCTTCTCTCTCCTATGTATCAATGTACTCCCCTACGATGCCCTGCCCTCTTACTACAGAAGGACACGACCTTCACATTCGTCTGTTTATCTCTATCTTACATGCAATTCCAAAATACATGCATTTTCATATATGAGAATGATCGTTTTTATGCAGTCCCCCCACAATTGTGTTATTGCCTTATGTCATCTATTCACTCTATATATAAATACTTATTATAAATATAATTATTAACATATTCCAATATATATATATATATATATATTGAATATAATCAAATAGCGGATACAAATGGAACATATATATATAACAATAGACATAATTATATTATAAATGATAATGTACGTTTCGTTATAAACAGAATAAAGTTGAACAATCACGCTATGACTCATTGTCCGCAGTGAGATTCTCGAGTGACTCATCATCCGCAGTGAGATTCCCGAGTGACTCATCATCAGCAGTGATATTCCCGAGTGACTCATCGTCAGCAGTGACATTCCCGAGTGACTCATCATCAGCAGTGAGATTCCCGAGTGACTCATCTGCGTTTAATTAGTATGAATATAGGTGATATTTAACGTTTTGAAATGTTCAAGTATGTAATGCATTGTCATGTTAATTATTTATAACTAATACATATATGTAGTGTATGTTTATATATATTATAAGTTCAACAGTGGATATGTGGGGGGGGGTTACTATAGTAACCCACCCCCACATATCCACTGTTGAACTGCCCTGAAATACCAGAATCACGTGGTCCTCGTGTATATCTCCCTCAACAATATTACTGTATTGTGTAGGTATGCACTATAGTACGTAGTCTATTACGTATAGTATCGTATTAATGATGTATAATAGATACTATTATATTATATATATATATATATATAGTTTTATGTATACCAAAGATTTTGCGAAGCATCCTTCGGAAAATCTTTGTGTATATATATATATATATATATATATTTATATGTATACATATATATATATATATATATATATATATATATATATATATATGTATATATATATATATATATATAATCCACCGTGGAGTCTTTAACGATTAATTTTTAGATTTTCGCGATGTCGCCATTTTATTGTGAACCATAATAGTATTTTAATATATTTTAAATATTTTCATATCTATTACCGTTGTGATTATATTGGCATCGACCAAAACCCCCTCAAGTCCCCTAACGAAACTCATTATATATATATATATATATATATATATATATATATATATAATGAGTTTCGAAAGGGGACGCGAGGGGACATTAACTAACTATGAATAAATATAATATTACCAAATATGTTAAGAAAAATGAATACAAATTAAATATATTGAATAATATCATCGATTATGTATATACATCGTCTTTTATATTATTGTATTAAATATATTTATAGAGCTATAGCATAGAATAAATAGTAAAATTTTGATATATATAATAATTACTTACTTACTTAAAATTATGAGTGTATTACATATTATCATATCATTATAATAAATATTCGAATTATAATAATAATTACTAGAGTTAATTTAACCCACATTTTATTATTTGAGTATATATATATATATAGGGCGACAAGTATTAACACATTCGGAACTATCGACCAAAACTAACTAACCCCACACAAACCATATTTCACCGCTATTTACGTATAGTATTATAACTGATAATAAATAATGTTGTTTTCATAATATAAATATAAATCCGAGATAGATATTTATTAGATTAATATATTTTTAATAAGTATTCTAAAATTAAAATACTAAGATTCAATATTTACGGAATGCTGGCTAGTATACTATATATAGCGAGTGATAATGTTATCGCGACCATCACCCCATCACGTATCCTATAGGATATATAACGAAACGCATAGGTTAATATAGGTTGCCTACAGGTTCATAGATATTCTCATTCGTGGTGAACATACGTATTGACCTAAATACGATAGTTGACCTTGACCTAGTTAACGGTGATGTACATCGTAACCAGGTCAGCTAGTCTCGTCTCTGTTCTATATCGAACTCTATGACAAAGTGGTCGCTGACATTCTATGTCTCTTTACACCGTACCTACTACGGTTCATTATAATTATAATAATTGTTCTTATAGTATGGTATCTAATAGTATGTATAGTACAGATAATAGAGTATATATATATACATAATATTAGATACCATACTATATTAGTGCACTATAATAGTCTAGTTTAGTGCGAGGAGCCATGTTAACATTTAATTAAGTATCAGTCTCAGATCTAACTGTAGTTCATTAATATCTTAGTTATATAGTTAGATAGTTAAATAGACGATATACATATTATAGCGAGTTCTTGACATCATTAATATATTCACTTATGAAATAAGCATACCGGCAGTGTCGCTCTTAGTTAGATCCGCCGTACAGTCTTTACCGAGTAGTTTTCTTCCCTTTCCGCGACCTGGCCATACTATTGTTGTCAATATTCATGTATATATATATATATATATATATATTTATATATATATATATATATATATATATATATATATATATATATACATATTTGTATATAATACATCATATTCATCATCATATTGATATATATATATACATGAATTCGTTTTTAAATTTTTAGATTTTTAAATACAATAGTCAACCTTGACCTGATTAGATGTTAATTGATCGGTTTTAAAGTCCACTAGAACCGTCTGTTCTATATATGGGTCGTATATGACGTAATCGTTTATGTCCTAGTCCCGGACATGTCCCCCTCCGAAATCCATGTAACCATAACTACGGATATTATTGCTTGTAAATATATATATATATATATATATATATATATATCTAACTACATGACAATGCATTACTACTAAACATTTCATAATTGGTATCCTATATCAATTGTTATAATTACACAAAGAACGCCACTTCTAAAAAAACAATGGACCATCCAAATAGTAAATGTTAGTATATTAGAAAATATCATGATATTATATTAAATACATTTTATAATTAATAATTAGTATGACAAAATGTAGACAAAAACCTATACATTTTGACATAAATAATTATATATTAATATATATATTAATATATATATATATATATATATAACTATATATTTAATTATACAACTTTATACAGCGCTAATGGATAATTCGGAAAATGGATGTATCCGTATCGTAAAGGTATTACGCAAGAGTTATGTAATATGGTATTCGATGTATTGTATTTAAAGAACCCGATTAATGTTTGTCGAAATGAAATTCACTTCAGAATATAAGAAATCGAATGCTAATAATAAAATTGTATTATAACTATTCGAATAGTGATCACTAACTTGTTTATTATATCGTAATTTATTATAGTAGATAAACATTGTATATGTATTTTTGATATATAATTTTAATACATAATATTAATAATTAAATATTATACATATATATATATACAATGTGTATTATACATATATATTTATATGATTATATTTGTTAATACACAATCATTTAATAAAGATCACATTGTTATGTATGATATATTAACAATAGTTATAGTAAACCAGATCTGTATTCATTACTTACACTTGGCCTATATAAACTGTAACCCCCTTGTTAGGTATGGCTATAATGTATATATTTGCCCATGTCTATAGGTAATCTAATGGGTGGCGATATTGGAATAGTGATTAGAATATATTAATTTGCTTCTCTTAACACTTGTATTGCTGAATACCATCATTTCACGGATTATAAATGCACAGATTATAAATGTGATGTTAAAATTAATATTTTGACCAAAGGTATGGTTTCTAATATAAGTGCATCAAAGCCATATATTTATATTTTCAAAAGTACCTATATAATATCTTCTATATATTATTTATAAACTCTGCACATTTTATAAAGATATATATATATATATATTACGTTTCAAATGGTGGAACCTTCCATACATCAAACATTGGGTAACAAAATAGCGATATATAAGTTTCTAAAGTTTTTTATGTAATAAATATTACATAATAATATGTATTATATTTTGTATAGAAGTATGTATATAATATATAGATAATATACTTATATTTACTGTTGAACGATATCCATATATAATTTTAAGTACAATAATTTTGAAAAATAATAAAATGAATGCTATAGCATTCAAGGGTATACCCCCACCTTAAATACAAAATAATTACAAATTTGATTGGTTTATTGTAAGGTATGATGATAATAAGATTGCGAGCAATACAATCTGGTGCCATATAATCTTGTAGTATTAACATCTGCGACAATTTCTGGTGCAGAAATAAATTTCAGGCAAAACACCGGGCAGTATTGCAGGCAGATTATAGTGCGATACCCCTTTAAGGCGTTAAGGCAGAGATTTTAGTTTTCTTTACCCTTTAAGTGGTTAAGGTAGAGCTTTTAGTTTTCTTTACACTTTCAGTGGTTAAGGCAGATATTTTAGTTTTCTTTACCCTTTCAGTGGTTAAGGCAGATATTTTAGTTTTCTCTACACTTTAAGTGGTTTGGGCAGATATTTTAGTTTTCTTTACCCTTTAAGTGGTTAAGGTAGAGCTTTTAGTTTTCTTTACCCTTTCAGTGGTTAAGGCAGATATTTAGTTTTCTTTACCCTTTAAGTGGTTAAGGCAGATATTTTAGTTTTCTTTACCCTTTCAGTGGTTAAGGCAGATATTTTAGTTTTCTTTACCCTTTAAGTGGTTAAGGCAGATATTTTAGTTTTCTTTACCCTTTCAGTGGTTAAGGCAGATATTTTAGTTTTCTTTACCCTTTAAGTGGTTAAGGCAGATATTTTAGTTTTCTTTACCCTTTCAGTGGTTAAGGTAGAGATTTTAGTTTTCTTTACCCTTTCAGTGGTTAAGGCAGATATTTTAGTTTTCTAATGGTTTTTAATAAACCTACGTTGCATATATATGGACGGAGTGTTATATCTTTGCGTCGCAAAATATTTGGTATATATAATACATGATAACAAAATTAATGAATCATACTTATATTCTAAAGAATCTATTTAATATACATTATTAAAGATATTATTACAAATTAACATATATATTTTGTTATCTTTGAATTCTATTTGATGTTATACTAGATAAAAGGAGTTATAAATGTATATAAATAATTAAAAATAATTATAATTTATAAAAAATGTTCAACATAAAATACATATTATAGTTCATAATAATATATGGAATTATTATCTATATTTTGATGGATTGATTAATGAATAAATTGTTTAAATATATTTTATCAGTTTAAAAAAAAAATTAGAATTTAATAGAATTAATCAAAATATGTAGGTAATGTTTAAATTTTAGTTTTGCATATGCACATATACTGAAATATTCAAATATTCAAATATTCAATATTCAAATATTTAATATGATGAAGTTTTCACTTATAACTATATATGGCTCTAATGTCCCTTCGAAGCCGATCTCATGTTAAGGCATCCATGGTTT
This sequence comes from Osedax fenrisi, assembly GCA_964019155.1. Classification (NCBI taxonomy): domain Eukaryota; kingdom Metazoa; phylum Annelida; class Polychaeta; order Sabellida; family Siboglinidae; genus Osedax; species Osedax fenrisi. Next base: position 20,197,122 of record OZ025239.1, on the reverse strand, counting down.
TAACGAGAGCCGATCATTTATTTATATACAGATCAATTATATAAGATCACTTCCAAATAATATTTTAAGACCCATTTTATAAAATTAATTAATGGTCCGGACGAGGTTCGAACTCGCGTCCTACTGCTTGTGTGTCTGACGCCTTAGCCACACAGGCAGTTATATAGCTTACGAATTTGATTAGGTTGAAGAACACCAACTGTGCACTTATACATGCCCGATATCTAGTAAATGTATTAAAATAAATAATTTGTGGCCATCGATATCCGGCAGCTGTATTTGTTGGTGTGCATGTGGCCTAATATGAAATCATGCAGTGCATATATTCTAGATACAATACGATGTACAACCTCTTCATTAGTAAATAATACACTCGTATTGCCATCTTTTATGTTCTGCGTCCAGTTTTCATCAGCTCTTTGAGGTACATTCGTATGTGAACATAGCAATGTCCTTTCGTGATGATGACAGCATTATTAACACTGTTAGTGGTCAGCATTGTGAATATGATGCATTACTATAGAGAGATATGAATGAATAATGAATATAATAAATAACATATAACACTATTCTTATATGTTATGTATAGAATCAAATATTAACTTATTTAAAATAAATATAAATTATGTGTTTATTTTTATCATTCTCACATCACTTTAAAATAATGTTAATTATATCCATTATGTATATATATATATATATATATATCCAGGAGAAAAGTATGCAATTAATGAAAATAATTATTTAAATATCTCTTAGTAATATAATATTTAATAAATATAATTAGTTTTTAATATACATATATATATATACATAAGAGAACAACTTTTGTATGTTAAGTTGTAGTATCATAAATAAAATAATAATGATATATTAACATAAACTACTGTGAATTACAATTGAACCTATAGGTAGAACCTATATTAGCAAAGTATTCCTTATTATGTGACCTTATAATGTCATGTAAGTTTAATCTTAATTCCTTGAAAAGTACACATGTACTACTTATTCATTATCCTATTCAACTAATTTAATTACACTATAAATAAGTAATTTCCAGAAAATAGTATAACAGTTCATGAAGATAGCCAATAATTTGAAAGAATAATTACATTCTGCAATTTATACGAAATAAAAAATGTAAGAAAACTAAAATCTCTCAATCCAATACGATGAACAATACAAACTAATATCGAACATATTCACTAAGAATACAAATATATTATAGAATGATTAAAATATTTTATATAGATAATATATAGGTAATATTTCTATGAATACGCCGATAACAATGAAAAGGGAAGAACATATCTAGCTATGATAACATATTTTTAAATATTCAATTATTTATAATTATTATATAAAATATGTATGCAATATAATGTTAATTCTGAAGGTTAATTCTGAAGCGACACAGATATGCAACACAAACATAGATTTACAAATACAAATAATGCAATGCAATACGGAGTGGAAATCGAATTATAATATGTCGCAATAGGGAACGAAAATGTGGCTGAAAAATAACACTTCGTCGATAATATCGAATAGAATCCTGCTTCGTGATATTCATGCATATATGATGGCCGGACCTGATTACACGATTGGATATTTTATTTGCAGTAACATTTGATGTGTTAATAAGTGTCACAAAAATGAATCATACCTATAATTAATAACACTCGACGGATATAATATGATAAAGGTGTGATCGGTAAATGTACGGCATAACATTAACATGGCAGTTAAGCTTTACGTTTTATTTATAAATAAATCTATAATCGCTATCATAGTACGATCTTACAAGTCTCTTTCTCATAGATACACATATATGTCACACAAATAGGTTGACAACTATATTTTGTATCAGTTATCTAATTGTATATAACTCTATACAGTATATATTTTGTATCAGTTATCTAATTGTATATAACTCTATTGGTATGTTTTGTTATTAACTTTTTTGTATAGGTATATTGGTTTATTTTATTTGTAACTTGTTTTGTTTATATATATATATATGTTTCAAATTTATTTTAGGTACCTACAATTAAAATATAAAATTAATAAAGTACTACCTACTATTATTACAGATTTTGGTAAGTATTACATTATTTGTTTGTTTCATTCTAGTATTTGTTTTATTCTATTATTGGTTTATTTGATTTTTAACATGTTCTGTTTATAATATATTTAAAATTTAACATTTAAATATTAAACTATATAACTAATAATGTATTACTAAAACAGGGTAACAAGATAAGAAGAGTTCTATAAAGTTAAAGTAGAAATTGAATATTTCGATGCCACTTACAAAATAATGTATTTTATTTCTATTTTCGATTATTTTTACGATATCTTTTATTTCTATTTTGATCATTTTTCGTTTATTTTTACTATATGATTTATTTCTACTTTCAATTGTTTTTCGTTTATTTTTACGGTAACTGTAAAACGTTTTAATTTCTTTAATTTTTTAATTTCGTATTATTCTTTGTTTATTTCTATAACGTATGTTATCGTTAGCAAATATCTATACTTTATACTTTCGATTATATTTTCGGCTATGTATTTGCTTAAATAAATTATCAATCAATCAATCAATACAAATATTGTTATCATTTAATAAATACATTTTTAATAAATACAATATAAATTGAACAATTTTATTTTTATAAATTTGTTGAAAATAATAACAAATACTTTGTTATAAATATTATACAATAATAAACAACATGATGAAAAGTCGGAATAGTTAATGCTAATAAATGTTAGTATATATATATATATATATATATATATGTAACCTCTACTAACTGACCCCTGTTATAAACGTCATCTATGCTGGCCCCTCCGTCTAACCCATACAGCTATCCATTTATCTCTTCTCTCTCCTATGTATCAATGTACTCTCCCCTACGATGCCCTGCCCTCTTACTACAGAAGGACACGACCTTCACACTCGTCTGTTTATCTCTATCTTACATGAAATTCCAAAATACACGCATTTTCATATATGAGAATGAGCGTTTTTATGCAGTCCCCCCACAATTGTGTTATTGCCTTATGTCATCTATTCACTCTATATATAAATACTTATTATAAATATAATTATTAACATATTCCAATATATATATATATATATTGAATATAATCAAATAGCGGATACAAATGGAACATATATATATAACAATAGACATAAGTATATTATAAATGATAATCTACGTTTCGTTATAAACAGAATAAAGTTGAACAATCACGCTATGACTCATTGTCCGCAGTGAGATTCTCGATTGACTCATCATCCGCAGTGAGATTCCCGAGTGACTCATCATCAGCAGTGATTTTCCCGAGTGACTCATCGTCAGCAGTGAGATTCCCGAGTGACTCATCATCAGCAGTGAGATTCCCGAGTGACTCATCTGTGTTTAATTAGTATGAATATAGGTGATATTTAACGTTTTGAAATGTTCAAGTATGTAATGCATTGTCATGTTAATTATTTATAACTAATACATATATGTAGTGTATGTTTATATATATTATAAGTTCAACAGTGGATATGTGGGGGGGGGGGGGTTACTATAGTAACCCACCCCCACATATCCACTGTTGAACTGCCCTGAAATACCAGAATCACGTGGTCCTCGTGTATATCTCCCTCAACAATATTACTGTATTGTGTAGGTATGCACTATAGTACGTAGTCTATTACGTATAGTATCGTATTAATGATGTATAATAGATACTATTATATTATATATATATATATATATATATATAGTTTTATGTATACCAAAGATTTTGCGAAGCATCCTTCGGAAAATCTTTGTGTATATATATATATATTTATATGTATACATATATATATATATATATATATATATATATATATGTATATATATATATATATATATATATATATATAATCCACCGTGGAGTCTTTAACGATTAATTTTTTAGATTTTCGCGATGTCGCCATTTTATTGTGAACCATAATAGTATTTTAATATATTTTTAATATTTTCATATCTATTACCGTTGTGATTATATTGGCATCGACCAAAACCCCCTCACGTCCCCTAACGAAACTCATTCTATATATATATATATATATATATATATATATATATATATATATATATATATATATATAATGAGTTTCGAAAGGGGACGCGAGGGGTTATTAACTAACTATGAATAAATATAATATTACCAAATATGTTAAGAAAAATGAATACAAATTAAATATATTGAATAATATCATCGATTATGTATATACATCGTCTTTTATATTATTGTATTAAATATATTTATAGAGCTATAGCATAGAATAAATAGTAAAATTTTGATATATATAATACTTACTTACTTACTTAAAATTATGAGTGTATTACATATTATCATATCATTATAATAAATATTCGAATTATAATAATAATTACTATAGTTAATTTAACCCACATTTTATTATTTGAGTATATATATATATATAGGGAGACAAGTATTAACACATTCGGAACTATCGACCAAAACTAACTAACCCCACACAAACCATATTTCACCGCTATTTACGTATAGTATTATAATTGATAATAAATAATGTTGTTTTCATAATATAAATATAAATCCGAGATAGATATTTATTAGATTAATATATTTTTAATAAGTATTCTAAAATTCAAATACTAAGATTCAATATTTACGGAATGCTGGCTAGTATCCTATATATAGCGAGTGCTAATGTTATCGCGACCATCACCCCATCACGTATCCTATAGGATATATAACGAAACGCATAGGTTAATATAGGTTGCCTACAGGTTCATAGATATTCTCATTCGTGGTGAACATACGTATTGAACTAAATACGATAGTTGACCTTGACCTAGTTAACGGTGATGTACATCGTAACCAGGTCAGCTAGTCTCGTCTCTGTTCTATATCGAACTCTATGACAAAGTGGTCGCTGACATTCTATGTCTCTTTACACCGTACCTACTACGGTTCATTATAATTATAATAATTGTTCTTATAGTATGGTATCTAATGTTATGTATAGTACAGATAATATAGTATATATATATATATATACATAATATTATATACCATACTATATTAGTGCACTATAATAGTCTAGTTTAGTGCGAGGAGCCATGTTAACATTTAATTAAGTATCAGTCTCAGATCTAACTGTAGTACATTAATATCTTAGTTATATAGTTAGATAGTTAAATAGACGATATACATATTATAGCGAGTTCTTGACATCATTAATATATTCACTTATGAAATAAGCATACCGGCAGTGTCGCTCTTAGTTAGATCCGCCGTACAGTCTTTACCGAGTAGTTTTCTTCCCTTTCCGCGACCTGGCCATACTATTGTTGTCAATATTCATGTATATATATATATATATATATATATTTATATATATATATATATACATATTTGTATATAATACATCATAATCATCATCATATTGATATATATATACATGAATTCGTTTTTAAATTTTTAGATTTTTAAATACAATAGTCAACCTTGACCTGATTAGATGTTAATTGATCGGTTTTAAAGTCCACTAGAACCGTCTGTTCTATATATGGGTCGTATATGACGTAATCGTTTATGTCCTAGTCCCGGACATGTCCCCCTTCGAAATCCATGTAACCATAACTACGGATATTATTGCTTGTAAATATATATATATATATATATATATATATATATATATATATATATCTAACTACATGACAATGCATTACTACTAAACATTTCATAATTGGTATCCTATATCAATTGTTATAATTACACAAAGAACGCCACTTCTAAAAAAACAATGGACCATCCAAATAGTAAATGTTAGTATATTAGAAAATATCATGATATTATATTAAATACATTTTATAATTAATAATTAGTATGACAAAATGTAGACAAAAACCTATACATTTTGACATAAATAATTATATATTAATATATATATTAATATATATATATATATATATATATATATAACTATATATTTAATTATACAACTTTATACAGCGCTAATGGATAATTCGGAAAATGGATGTATCCGTATCGTAAAGGTATTACGCAAGAGTTATGTAATATGGTATTCGATGTATTGTATTTAAAGAACCCGATTAATGTTTGTCGAAATGAAATTCACTTCAGAATATAAGAAATCGAATGCTAATAATAAAATTGTATTATAACTATTCGAATAGTGATCACTAACTTGTTTATTATATCGTAATTTATTATAGTAGATAAACATTGTATATGTATTTTTGATATATAATTTTAATACATAATATTAATAATTAAATATTATACATATATATATATACAATGTGTATTATACATATATATTTATATGATTATATTTGTTAATACACAATCATTTAATAAAGATCACATTGTTATGTATGATATATTAACAATAGTTATAGTAAACCAGATCTGTATTCATTACTTACACTTGGCCTATATAAACTGTAACCCCCTTGTTAGGTATGGCTATAATGTATATATTTGCCCATGTCTATAGGTAATCTAATGGGTGGTGATATTGGAATAGTGATTAGAATATATTAATTTGCTTCTCTTAACACTTGTATTGCTGAATACCATCATTTCACGGATTATAAATGCATAGATTATAAATGTGATGTTAAAATTAATATTTTGACCAAAGGTATGGTTTCTAATATAAGTGCATCAAAGCCATATATTTATATTTTCAAAAGTACCTATATAATATCTTCTATATATTATTTATAAACTCTGCACATTTTATAAAAATATATATATATATATTACGTTTCAAATGGTGGAACCTTCCATACATCAAACATTGGGTAACAAAATAGCGATATATAAGTTTCTAAAGTTGTTTATGTAATAAATATTACATAATAATATGTATTATATTTTGTATAGAAGTATGTATATAATATATAGATAATATACTTATATTTACTGTTGAACGATATTCATATATAATTTTAAGTACAATAATTTTGAAAAATAATAAAATGAATGCTATAGCATTCAAGGGTATACCCCCACCTTAAATACAAAATAATTACAAATTTGATTGGTTTATTGTAAGGTATGATGATAATAAGATTGCGAGCAATACAATCTGGTGCCATATAATCTTGTAGTATTAACATCTGCGACAATTTCTGGTGCAGAAATAAATTTCAGGCAAAACACCGGGCAGTATTGCAGGCAGGTTATAGTGCGATATCCCTTTAAGTGGTTAAGGCAGATATTTTAGTTTTCTTTACCCTTTAAGTGGTTAAGGTAGAGATTTTAGTTTTCTCTACACTTTAAGTGGTTAAGGCAGATATTTTAGTTTTCTTTACCCTTTAAGTGGTTAAGGTAGAGATTTTAGTTTTCTCTACCCTTTCAGTGGTTAAGGCAGATATTTTAGTTTTCTAATGGTTTTTAATAAACCTACGTTGCATATATATGGACGGAGTGTTATATCTTTGCGTCGCAAAATATTTGGTATATATAATACATGATAACAAAATTAATGAATCATACTTATATTCTAAAGAATCTATTTAATATACATTATTAAAGATATTATTACAAATTAACATATATATTTTGTTATCTTTGAATTCTATTTGATTTTATACTAGATAAAAGGAGTTATAAATGTATATAAATAATTAAAAATAATTATAATTTATAAAAAATGTTCAACATAAAATACATATTATAGTTCATAATAATATATGGAATTATTATGTATATTTTGATGGATTGATTAATGAATAAATTGTTTAAAGATATTTTATCAGTTTAAAAAAAAAATTAGAATTTAATAGAATTAATCAAAATATGTAGGTAATGTTTAAATTTTAGTTTTGCATATGCACATATACTAATAGAGTAAAACTGCGTTCACACTAACAAAATAACTAATTATAGCCATATATTGTTATTTTTATTTTTATTTGGTGGAGTCCTTTCATATCATCCAGGAACTTAGATGAAGTTTTCACTTATAACTATATATGGCTCTAATGCCCCTTCGAAGCCGATCTCATGTTAAGGCATCCATGGTTTTAACGAGAGCCGATCATTTATTTATATACAAATCAATTATATAAGATCACTTCCAAATAATATTTTAAGACCCATTTTATAAAATTAATTAATGGTCCGGACGAGGCTCGAACTCGCGTCCTACTGCTTGTGTGTCTGACGCCTTAGCCACTGAGCCACACAGGCAGTTATATAGCTTACGAATTTGATTAGGTTGAAGAACACCAACTGTGCACTTATACATGCCCGATATCTAGTAAATGTATTAAAATAAATAATTTGTGGCCATCGATATCCGGCAGCTGTATTTGTTGGTGTGCATGTGGCCTAATATGAAATCATGCAGTGCATATATTCTAGATACAATACGATGTACAACCTCTTCATTAGTAAATAATACACTCGTATTGCCATCTTTTATGTTCTGCGTCCAGTTTTCATCAGCTCTTTGAGGTACATTCGTATGTGAACATAGCAATGTCCTTTCGTGATGATGACAGCATTATTAACACTGTTAGTGGTCAGCATTGTGAATATGATGCATTACTATAGAGAGATATGAATGAATAATGAATATAATAAATAACATATAATACTATTCTTATATGTTATGTATAGAATCAAATATTAACTTATTTAAAATAAATATAAATTATGTGTTTATTTTTATCATTCTCACATCACTTTAAAATAATGTTAATTATATCCATTATGTATATATATATATATATATATATCCAGGAGAAAAGTATGCAATTAATGAAAATAATTATTTAAATATCTCTTAGTAATATAATAATTAATAAATATAATTAGTTTTTAATATACATATATATATACATAAGAGAACAACTTTTGTATGTTAAGTTGTAGTATCATAAATAAAATAATAATGATATATTAACATAAACTACTGTGAATTACAATTGAACCTATAGGTAGAACCTATATTAGCAAAGTATTCCTTATTATGTGACCTTATAATGTCATGTAAGTTTAATCTTAATTCCGTGAAAAGTACACATGTACTACTTATTCATTATCCTATTCAACTAATTTAATTACACTATAAATAAGTAATTTCCAGAAAATAGTATAACAGTTCATGAAGATAGCCAATAATTTGAAAGAATAATTAAATTCTGCAATTTATACGAAATAAAAAATGTTAGAAAACTAAAATCTCTCAATCCAATACGATGAACAGTAAACAAATTAATATCGAACATATTCACTAAGAATACAAATATATTATAGAATGATTAAAATATTTTATATAGATAATATATAGGTAATATTTCTATGAATACGCCGATAACAATGAAAAGGGAAGAACATATCTAGCTATGATAACATATTTTTAAATATTCAATTATTTATAATTATTATATAAAATATGTATGCAATATAATGTTAATTCTGAAGGTTAATTCTGAAGCGACACAGATATGCAACACAAACATAGATTTACAAATACAAATAATGCAATACAACACGGAGTGGATATCGAATTATAATATGTCGCAATAGGGTACGAAAATATGGCTGAAAAATAACACTTCATCGATAATATCGAATAGAATCCTGCTTCGTGATATTCATGCATATAGGATGGCCGGACCTGATTACACGATTGGATATTTTATTTGCAGTAACATTTGATGTGTTAATAAGTGTCACACAAATGAATGAATCATACCTCTAATTAATAACACACGCCGGATATAATATGATAAAGGTGTGATCGGTAAATGTACGGCATAACATTAACATGGCAGTTAAGCTTTACGTTTTATTTATAAATAAATCTATAATCGCTATCATAGTACGATCTTACAAGTCTCTTTCTCATAGATACACATATATGTCACACAAATAGGTTGACAACTATATTTTGTATCAGTTATCTAATTGTATATAACTCTATACAGTATATATTTTGTATCAGTTATCTAATTGTATATAACTATATTGGTATGTTTTGTTATTAACTTTTTTGTATAGGTATATTGGTTTATTTTATTTGTAACTTGTTTTGTTTATATATATATATATGTTTCAAATTTATTTTAGGTAACTACAATTAAAATATAAAATTAATAAAGTACTACCTACTATTATTACAGATTTTGGTAAGTATTACATTATTTGTTTGTTTCATTCTAGTATTTGTTTTATTCTATTATTGGTTTATTTGATTTTTAACATGTTCTGTTTATAATATATTTAAAATTTAACATTTAAATATTAAACTATATAACTAATAATGTATTACTAAAACAGGGTAACAAGATAAGAAGAGTTCTATAAAGTTAAAGTAGAAATTGAATATTTCGATGCCACTTACAAAATAATGTATTTTATTTCTATTTTCGATTATTTTTACGATATCTTTTATTTCTATTTTGATCATTTTTCGTTTATTTTTACTATATGATTTATTTCTACTTTCAATTGTTTTTCGTTTATTTTTACGGTAACTGTAAAACGTTTTAATGTCTTTAATTTTTTAATTTCGTATTATTCTTTGTTTATTTCTATAACGTATGTTATCGTTAGCAAATATCTATACTTTATACTTTCGATTATATTTTCGGCTATGTATTTGCTTAAATAAATTATCAATCAATCAATCAATACAAATATTGTTATCATTTAATAAATACATTTTTAATAAATACAATATAAATTGAACAATTTTATTTTTATAAATTTGTTGAAAATAATAACAAATACTTTGTTATAAATATTATACAATAATAAACAACATGATGAAAAGTCGGAATAGTTAATGCTAATAAATGTTAGTATATATATATATATATATATATATATATATATATATATATATATGTAACCTCTACTAACTGACCCCTGTTATAAACGTCATCTATGCTGACCCCTCCGTCTAACCCATACAGCTATCCATTTATCTCTTCTCTCTCCTATGTATCAATGTACTCTCCCCTACGATGCCCTGCCCTCTTACTACAGAAGGACACGACCTTCACACTCGTCTGTTTATCTCTATCTTACATGAAATTCCAAAATACACGCATTTTCATATATGAGAATGAGCGTTTTTATGCAGTCCCCCCACAATTGTGTTATTGCCTTATGTCATCTATTCACTCTATATATAAATACTTATTATAAATATAATTATTAACATATTCCAATATATATATATATATTGAATATAATCAAATAGCGGATACAAATGGAACATATATATATAACAATAGACATAAGTATATTATAAATGATAATGTACGTTTCGTTATAAACAGAATAAAGTTGAACAATCACGCTATGACTCATTGTCCGCAGTGAGATTCTCGATTGACTCATCATCCGCAGTGAGATTCCCGAGTGACTCATCATCAGCAGTGATTTTCCCGAGTGACTCATCGTCAGCAGTGAGATTCCCGAGTGACTCATCATCAGCAGTGAGATTCCCGAGTGACTCATCTGTGTTTAATTAGTATGAATATAGGTGATATTTAACGTTTTGAAATGTTCAAGTATGTAATGCATTGTCATGTTAATTATTTATAACTAATACATATATGTAGTGTATGTTTATATATATCATAAGTTCAACAGTGGATATGTGGGGGGGGTTACTATAGTAACCCCCCCCACATATCCACTGTTGAACTGCCCTGAAATACCAGAATCACGTGGTCCTCGTGTATATCTCCCTCAACAATATTACTGTATTGTGTAGGTATGCACTATAGTACGTAGTCTATTACGTATAGTATCGTATTAATGATGTATAATAGATACTATTATATTATATATATATATATATATATAGTTTTATGTATACCAAAGATTTTGCGAAGCATCCTTCGGAAAATCTTTGTGTATATATATATATATTTATATGTATACATATATATATATATATATATATATATATATATATGTATATATATATATATATATATATATATATATATATATATAATCCACCGTGGAGTCTAACGAGTCATAACGATTAATTTTTTAGATTTTCGCGATGTCGCCATTTTATTGTGAACCATAATAGTATTTTAATATATTTTTAATATTTTCATATCTATTACCGTTGTGATTATATTGGCATCGACCAAAACCCCCTCACGTACCCTAACGAAACTCATTCTATATATATATATATATATATATATATATATATATATAGAATGAGTTTCGAAAGGGGACGTGAGGGGTCATTAACTAACTATGAATAATTATAATATTACCAAATATGTTAAGAAAAATTAATACAAATTAAATATATTGAATAATATTATCGATTATTTAAAATATCCATCGTATTTTATATTATATTATTAAATATATTTATAGAGCTATAGCATAGAATAAATAGTAAAATGTTGATATATATAATAATTACTTACTTACTTAAAATTATTTGTGTATTACATATTATCATATCATTATAATAAATATTCGAATTATAATAATAATTACTAGAGTTAATTTAACCCACATTTTATTATTTGAGTATATATATATATATATATATATATATATATATAGGGCGACAAGTATTAACACATTCGGAACTATCGACCAAAACTAACTAACCCCACACAAACCATATTTCACCGCTATTTACGTATAGTATTATAACTGATAATAAATAATGTTGTTTTCATAATATAAATATAAATCCGAGATAGATATTTATTAGATTAATATATTTTTAATAAGTATTCTAAAATTCAAATACTAAGATTCAATATTTACGGAATGCTGGCTAGTATACTATATATAGCGAGTGCTAATGTTATCGCGACCATCACCCCATCACGTATCCTATAGGATATATAACGAAACGCATAGGTTAATATAGGTTGCCTACAGGTTCATAGATAGTCTCATTCGTGGTGAACATACGTATTGACCTAAATACGATAGTTGACCTTGACCTAGTTAACGGTGATGTACATCGTAACCAGGTCAGCTAGTCTCGTCTCTGTTCTATATCGAACTCTATGACAAAGTGGTCGCTGACATTCTATGTCTCTTTACACCGTACCTACTACGGTTCATTATAATTATAATTATTTTTCTTTTAGTATGGTATCTAATGTTATGTATAGTACAGATAATATAGTATATATATATACATAATATTAGATACCATACTATATTAGTGCACTATAATAGTCTAGTTTAGTGCGAGGAGCCATGTTAACATTTAATTAAGTATCAGTCTCAGATCTAACTGTAGTACATTAGTATATTAGTTATATAGTTAGATAGTTAAATATACGATATACAGGGGTATAGAGGGCTCTTGACATCATTAATATATACACTTATGAAATAAGAATGCCCGGCAGTGTCGCTCTTAGTTAGATCCACCGTACAGTCTTTACCGAGTCGTTTTCTTCCCTTTCCGCGACCTGGCCATACTATTGTTGTCAATATTCATGTATATATATATATATATATATATATATATATATATATATATATATATATATATATTTATATATATATATATATATATATATATATATATATATATACATATTTGTATATAATACATCATAATCATCATCATATTGATATATATATACATGAATTCGTTTTTAAATTTTTAGATTTTTAAATTCAATAATCAACCTTGACCTGATTAGATGTTAATTGATCGGTTTTAAAGTCCACTATAACCGTCTGTTCTATATATGGGTCGTATATGACGTAATCGTTTATGTCCTAGTCCCGGACATGTCCCCCTCCGAAATCCATGTAACCATAACTACGGATATTATTGCTTGTAAATATATATATATATATATATATCTAACTACATGACAATGCATTACTACTAAACATTTCATAATTGGTATCCTATATCAATTGTTATAATTACACAAAGAACGCCACTTCTAAAAAAACAATGGACCATCCAAATAGTAAATGTTAGTATATTAGAAAATATCATGCTATTATATTAAATACATTTTATAATTAATAATTAGTATGACAAAATGTAGACAAAAACCTATACATTTTGACATAAATAATTATATATTAATATATATATTAATATATATATATATATATATATATATATATAACTATATATTTAATTATACAACTTTATACAGCGCTAATGGATAATTCGGAAAATGGATGTATCCGTATCGTAAAGGTATTACGCAAGAGTTATGTAATATGGTATTCGATGTATTGTATTTAAAGAACCCGATTAATGTTTGTCGAAATGAAATTCACTTCAGAATATAAGAAATCGAATGCTAATAATAAAATTGTATTATAACTATTCGAATAGTGATCACTAACTTGTTTATTATATCGTAATTTATTATAGTAGATAAACATTGTATATGTATTTTTGATATATAATTTTAATACATAATATTAATAATTAAATATTATACATATATATATATACAATGTGTATTATACATATATATTTATATGATTATATTTGTTAATACACAATCATTTAATAAAGATCACATTGTTATGTATGATATATTAACAATAGTTATAGTAAACCAGATCTGTATTCATTACTTACACTTGGCCTATATAAACTGTAACCCCCTTGTTAGGTATGGCTATAATGTATATATTTGCCCATGTCTATAGGTAATCTAATGGGTGGTGATATTGGAATAGTGATTAGAATATATTAATTTGCTTCTCTTAACACTTGTATTGCTGAATACCATCATTTCACGGATTATAAATGCATAGATTATAAATGTGATGTTAAAATTAATATTTTGACCAAAGGTATGGTTTCTAATATAAGTGCATCAAAGCCATATATTTATATTTTTAAAAGTACCTATATAATATCTTCTATATATTATTTATAAACTCTGCACATTTTATAAAGATATATATATATATATTACGTTTCAAATGGTGGAACCTTCCATACATCAAACATTGGGTAACAAAATAGCGATATATAAGTTTCTAAAGTTTTTTATGTAATAAAAGTACCTATATAATATCTTCTATATATTATTTATAAACTCTGCACATTTTATAAAGATATATATATATATATTACGTTTCAAATGGTGGAACCTTCCATACATCAAACATTGGGTAACAAAATAGCGATATATAAGTTTCTAAAGTTTTTTATGTAATAAATATTACATAATAATATGTATTATATTTTGTATAGAAGTATGTATATAATATATAGATAATATACTTATATTTACTGTTGAACGATATTCATATATAATTTTAAGTACAATAATTTTGAAAAATAATACAATGAATGCTATAGCATTCAAGGGTATACCCCCACCTTAAATACAAAATAATTACAAATTTGATTGGTTTATTGTAAGGTATGATGATAATAAGATTGCGAGCAATACAATCTGGTGCCATATAATCTTGTAGTATTAACATCTGCGACAATTTCTGGTGCAGAAATAAATTTCAGGCAAAACACCGGGCAGTATTGCAGGCAGGTTATAGTGCGATACCCCTTTAAGGCGTTAAGGCAGAGATTTTAGTTTTCTTTACCATTTATGTGGTTAAGGCATATATTTTAGTTTTCTTTACCCTTTAAGTGGTTAAGGTAGATATTTTAGTTTCTTTACCCTTTAAGTGGTTAAGGTAGAGATTTTAGTTTTCTCTACACTTTAAGTGGTTAAGGCATATATTTTAGTTTTCTTTACCCTTTAAGTGGTTAAGGTAGAGCTTTTAGTTTTCTTTACCCTTTCAGTGGTTAAGGCAGATATTTTAGTTTTCTTTACCCTTTAAGTGGTTAAGGCAGATATTTTAGTTTTCTTTACCCTTTCAGTGGTTAAGGCAGATATTTTAGTTTTCTTTACCCTTTAAGTGGTTAAGGCAGATATTTTAGTTTTCTTTACCCTTTCAGTGGTTAAGGCAGATATTTTAGTTTTCTTTACCCTTTAAGTGGTTAAGGCAGATATTTTAGTTTTCTTTACCCTTTCAGTGGTTAAGGTAGAGATTTTAGTTTTCTTTACCCTTTCAGTGGTTAAGGCAGATATTTTAGTTTTCTAATGGTTTTTAATAAACCTACGTTGCATATATATGGACGGAGTGTTATATCTTTGCGTCGCAAAATATTTGGTATATATAATACATGATAACAAAATTAATGAATCATACTTATATTCTAAAGAATCTATTTAATATACATTATTAAAGATATTATTACAAATTAACATATATATTTTGTTATCTTTGAATTCTATTTGATTTTATACTAGATAAAAGGAGTTATAAATGTATATAAATAATTAAAAATAATTATAATTTATAAAAAATGTTCAACATAAAATACATATTATAGTTCATAATAATATATGGAATTATTATCTATATTTTGATGGATTGATTAATGAATAAATTGTTTAAATATATTTTATCAGTTTAAAAAAAAAATTAGAATTTAATAGAATTAATCAAAATATGTAGGTAATGTTTAAATTTTAGTTTTGCATATGCACATATACTAATAGAGTAAAACTGCGTTCACACTAACAAAATAACTAATTATAGCCATATATTGTTATTGTTATTTTTATTTGGTGGAGTCCTTTCATATCATCCAGGAACTTAGATGAAGTTTTCACTTATAACTATATATGGCTCTAATGTCCCTTCGAAGCCGATCTCATGTTAAGGCATCCATGGTTTTAACGAGAGCCGATCATTTATTTATATACAGATCAATTATATAAGATCACTTCCAAATAATATTTTAAGACCCATTTTATAAAATTAATTAATGGTCCGGACGAGGCTCGAACTCGCGTCCTACTGCTTGTGTGTCTGACGCCTTAGCCACTGAGCCACACAGGCAGTTATATAGCTTACGAATTTGATTAGGTTGAAGAACACCAACTGTGCACTTATACATGCCCGATATCTAGTAAATGTATTAAAATAAATAATTTGTGGCCATCGATATCCGGCAGCTGTATTTGTTGGTGTGCATGTGGCCTAATATGAAATCATGCAGTGCATATATTCTAGATACAATACGATGTACAACCTCTTCATTAGTAAATAATACACTCGTATTGCCATATTTTATGTTCTGCGTCCAGTTTTCATCAGCTCTTTGAGGTACATTCGTATGTGAACATAGCAATGTCCTTTCGTGATGATGACAGCATTATTAACACTGTTAGTGGTCAGCATTGTGAATATGATGCATTACTATAGAGAGATATGAATGAATAATGAATGTAATAAATAACATATAATACTATTCTTATATGTTATGTATAGAATCAAATATTAACTTATTTAAAATAAATATAAATTATGTGTTTATTGTTATCATTCTCACATCACTTTAAAGTAATGTTAATTATATCCATTATGTATATATATATATATATATATCCAGGAGAAAAGTATGCAATTAATGAAAATAATTATTTAAATATCTCTTAGTAATATAATAATTAATAAATATAATTAGTTTTTAATATACATATATATATACCTAAGAGAACAACTTTTGTATGTTAAGTTGTAGTATCATAAATAAAATAATAATGATATATTAACATAAACTACTGTGAATTACAATTGAACCTATATTAGCAAAGTATTCCTTATTATGTGACCTTATAATGTCATGTAAGTTTAATCTTAATTCCTTGAAAAGTACACATGTACTACTTATTCATTATCCTATTCAACTAATTTAATTACACTATAAATAAGTAATTTCCAGAAAATAGTATAACAGTTCATGAAGATAGCCAATAATTTGAAAGAATAATTAAATTCTGCAATTTATACGAAATAAAAAATGTTAGAAAACTAAAATCTCTCAATCCAATACGATGAACAGTAAACAAATTAATATCGAACATATTCACTAAGTATACAAATATATTATAGAATGATTAAAATATTTTATATAGATAATATATAGGTAATATTTCTATGAATACGCCGATAACAATGAAAAGGGAAGAACATATCTAGCTATGATAACATATTTTTAAATATTCAATTATTTATAATTATTATATAAAATATGTATGCAATATAATGTTAATTCTGAAGGTTAATTCTGAAGCGACACATATATGCAACACAAACATAGATTTACAAATACAAATAATGCAATGCAATACGGAGTGGATATCGAATTATAATATGTCGCAATAGGGTACGAAAATATGGCTGAAAAATAACACTTCATCGATAATATCGAATAGAATCCTGCTTCGTGATATTCATGCATATAGGATGGCCGGACCTGATTACACGATTGGATATTTTATTTGCAGTAACATTTGATGGGTTAATAAGTGTCACACAAATGAATGAATCATACCTCTAATTAATAACACACGCCGGATATAATATGATAAAGGTGTGATCGGTAAATGTACGGCATAACATTAACATTAACATGGCAGTTAAGCTTTACGTTTTATTTATAAATAAATCTATAATCGATATCATAGTACGATCTTACAAGTCTCTTTCTCATAGATACACATATATGTCACACAAATAGGTAGGCTAGACAACTGTATTTTTATCAGTTATCTAATTGTATATAACTGTATACAGTGTATATATATATACACTGTATACAGTGTATATTGTATATTCTACAGTGTACATTCTACATTTTACATTAGTGTAGTATACTATAATATATTATATATAATATAATAATCAATACTTATACTATTATTATCAGTGTTGGGCGTCGTTCCCGTTCCGAACGGCGTTCCTTTTGGAACGGGAACGGGAACGGATATTAAAATAGGAACTGGAACGTAGAAAGGAACGGATACAAAATAATGAACGGGAACGAGGAACGGGAACACTTAGACAGAAATATATGAACTAGTTACAGTGGAACGCGATGTTCCTTTACAAGTACGGAGATTTATATAGTATTAATTCAAGATATTTTTTATAATTATTATATAATTTATTACAATATAAATAATAATTACAACGATTAGCATTACATTATAATAAAAGTTTTAATATAATAAACAAATATACAATAATAATAGTAAATACATTTAACATTTAATGCATATTACCACGTAATACTACCATATACTCGAATGTTTTATCGCCAATTCTATTTCTTTTTATACTCAAATCATACTGATACATGTATTATTAATTATTTCCATTTGTTTGAACTATTGCCTATATTTAACTATATAGAGATTATTATATAGTTTGTAAATTGGATAATGTGCATTGTACAGTGTACAATGTACAGTATACTGTACATTTTAGATTATACTGTATAGATTATGTATATTTTACACCGTGTACAATTTACCGTATAATTAGTACACAGTATTACCGGATAATCTGGTAATATCGTGTATTCACAGTTGGACATATTCCGTAAAATATTCACTATAAACTGTTTAGTAGGTATACTGTACAGTAGACCGGTTCGTTCGATTCAATTTTTAATCCTTCATATAACATATAATACATATCTATATTTTAGTATAATATGTATTAACAATTTTTATAAAAAAATAGTTACCTTTAGTCACGAAGCATTTAAAGTTTTAAATATAAATTATTATTTTAAGATAAAATGTATAATATTCCATTTATAATAGTAATGACGCCATCTTATTATCTTTGATGTTTACAAGTATTTAAATTAATATTTAAAATTAATTATTTATTTGTATTATATTTAATGAATTAATATAATATATACCATTATTTATATTTATTATTAATATAATATCTATATTTCATTTTTATATCTACAAATTACCAATATTAATGTATCCTAAAACTCGAGAAAATACACCATTTTACAAAGTATTTATTTCAAAATAATTCAAAAAAATAATAAATTTTTTAAAATTAATATATATAATTATACTTTACATGAATTTGAATGATCAGATTGTATTGAATTGTGGATATAAGTTAGATATAAATGTCCTTTATACAAATAAAATTAAAAAAATTAAAAAAAATGTAAACTTATTTTGTATTTCATATTTCAAATAAAATCCAAAAAAATTTAAAAATGATGTTAATTTTTTTTCTAAAAATAATTTTTAATTTTTTAATAATTAATTTGAATTGAATTATTATTATCTATAAATTATATATTTTAATTTTTTAAATTAAATTGTAATAATTTATTTATATTAAATTATACGATTTTTAGATATTTTTTTTGACTACAATTATTTTATAAAATTTAGTCATCTAGATTGTTATGAAAAATATTTTGTACTGTTAATACTACTTGTTATATATGTTTCTAGGATATATCCATAGTTGGCTTAAAAAAAATAATCCAATTTTACAAAAATTGAATAAAACTTATTTCTACATCTCCCCATGTTAAATTTTATATGTATTCAATGTTAAAATTAAAAGGTCTCGTGACATAACAATATTTAAGATATAGGTCTAAAATTTTAAACAATTATTTATCATAGCATACATAATTGTTATAGATGTGAAGGTTTATAATATTCTAAAAAAAAAATTAGTACGAACCGGTCTACTGTACAGTGTACACTGTATTATACTGTATTAGTCTGTATACTATATATATAGTACATGTACACTATATATAGTGTACATGTACTATATATAGTATACATAGTGCACTATATATACAGTATACAGACTAATACAGTATAATACAGTGTACACTGTACAGTATACTGTTAGGTATACATACTAAACAGTTTATAGTGAATATTTTACGGAATATGTCCACTATAGTGTATACTATATATATATATAGTGTACATTGTGAAGTATTCATTGTATACTGTATTTTATGAATAATAAAAAACTGAAACTGTAACGTTACATATCAAAGTAACGGGAACGGGAACGGTAACGGGTAATATAAAAAAGAACGGGAAGGGGAACGGATACTATAATAGGAACGGAAACGGGAACGGGAACAGATAAATTAAAAGGAATGGGAACGTGAACGGATAAAATTAATAGAACGGTAACGGGTAGCGCTAAAAAAAGGAACTTTGCCCAACACTGATTATTATAATAACTATTAATTAACTGTATTTAATATATGATGTGTGTATTCGATGCATAATGTGTGTATTAACATTTTACATAAAATATGCACACAACTAAAAGTTATTATTTATAATATATTTTAATAATAGCAACATAATAGCAGCATAATATACTTTTAAAATTAATAGCAGCATAATAATAGCATAATAGACTTTACATAGTAACATAACATCAGCATAATATCATGAATAATTAATAGAAGCATAATAGATATTTAATGGTAACATAATAGTAGCACAATGTAAACATTTGAGGCTTTTAAATATGATGTTATGATGCTATTATGAGACTAGCCTATATATATATATATATATGCATATCAATATAAATTGTCTATAGATAGTAAACATCTCAAAGTAAATATTCAATATTTCCAGATGTATATATATATATATATATATATACAGTGATGGTAACCGATCCTTTTTTTCCTGTATCGGCGATCCCGATCCCGATCTTCTATTTATTCTCTTATTCGATCCTTTTCCCGATCGCGATCCTCAACTCGTTACCCGATCCTTTCCCGATCCCGATCCTAAGTTTCTTATCCGATCCCGATAACGATATTATTTATATATTTAATTAATACGATTTTATTTCATAATTCGAAACAATATATATGTAGGTATAATAGGTACCTATCTAATATAAATTGTTAATAATTGTAAATAAAATTTATTATTAATATATTGTATTATATTTCAATAATAATTAAATTGAATTACTGCATATATTAATGTATAGGTATATATATATATATATATATGTATATATATGTATATATATATATATATATATATATATATATATATATATATATATATATATATCTATCATATATCATAGTCTCTCTCTCTCTATATATATATATATATATATATATATATATATATATATATATATATATACTATACTATATGATATAGTGAATTAAATATAATTTAGTTATATACATGCATTGAATTGGATACACATATCTACTCATTATACGAAGTACAATGCACGTCGTACGCTGAGACAAAGTCGCTGGTTTAGGTGGTTTAGGCGCCCTACTTATATGATATCAATTTATTAAATTCTATTATGGTAAAAATAACAATTATTATTTAAATACTATGTAGGTTTTACCTAGTCTTGCAATACTTTGGAAAAAATTACAAAATAATGATCAATATAATATCATATCAATGTAATAATATAATACTAAAATGTTGTTAATATTCTTATAAATAAATATAATAATACTAGAGTATCGTATATGCAATGATGGGCACCGATCCTTTTTTTATGGATCGTGATCGGGACCGCCGATTCCTATCCTTTTCCCAATCCCGATCCTCCATTCGATAACCGATCCTTTGCCGATCCCGATCCGAATCGTATCGCGATCCTGCCTATCACTGTATGTATATTACCTTACCTTACTTCACCAGGTTGAGTTTGCTCAGAAGTTCATTACGCGTTTCCTCCATTCCTCTCTATCATTCATCGCTATAGGTAATTCCTCATTTGTGAACATCGTGTCATATCTTAATTGGTCTAAATATGTTGTCATAGGCCTTCTTCGAGAGCGTCGTCCGTGTTTTGGATTCCGAGGTTATACTTCACTCACTACTTCGCTTCTGTTTCTCTAGCAGTGACCAGAAAACCTCAGTCGTTGTTCGCGTATTGTATCTGTTATAATTGGAATTATGCCCTACAACTCCTTATTTGTAACGTGGTATCTCCATGTTTTGTTTAGTGCAGCACGCAGCATGCGTGCATATGCTCAATAAACTTTTTATCTAATGTTGAAGTGAATGAGCCATATACAAGAATAGTTTCAACTGTAGCTCTAAAGAAGTTTCTTTTGAGTTTACTTGAAAGGTTGGATTTTTTTAGATGATATTCAGGCTATTCAAGGTTGCCCACACACTACCGATTCTTACGCTTATGTCTTGTTGATTTCAACCAATATAACTACCTAGATATTTGAATTATTCTACATATGTTGTATCATGGCACGATGGGCTTTACATGTTTATATGGTTTTCTTGATTTAAACACATGTATTCCGTCTAGTCTGAGTTAATATGTAAACCGATATATTTAGCCGTATCTTCAAATTTGTGTAGTAGTTTATTTGCATCTATCAGACTATTAGTTATTACAGATATATCGTCAGCATAGTCAATATCGGTAATGTGTACATCAGGGTATCTATTGCTTTTTCTTTTGTAAGAGTGAAGCCAGGATGTAAATTCCTATCCACTGATTTTTTCAATATATAGTGGATACATATAATGCATATAAATGGTGCAAGTTTATCTCTGAGTACTCCAGTGGATTCTTATATTTACTGATATAATACGATGATCAGATGCAACACTGATAAATGAGTTATAATCTCGACAGTTTTTAGCATTTATGATATAATATATATCTATATACTATATATATATATATATATAGTTATATATTGGATATAATTATAATGTATGTGTATCTACTAAGATATATCTATTAACAATTATATCTACCATGATTTTTTTAAAAGTAATTGTAGTATTATAAGAAAAATGTGTGTAATTGTAATTATATCTATTATATATTTTTTGAGTAACGTACCCAGCTCTGCCCATAACCGAGGTTACAGGAGGTGTTGATAGTATTACCTAATTTTGATTTAAATATATTCTAATTTACACATTTAAAAGATTTTAAAGACCGAAAAAGAATATATTTAGTTTTTATATTTTTTTCACTAATACTTAAATTATATCGATATAATATTGTTTAAGTATCAAACTGTATCTGTAAATCATCTTTTTTTTTTAACATGAATCGATATAATTGGTTAAATACCTTAAATAATTGGTTTTTTTTACAAAATAATCTAATGTTAAATATGTCTAAAACCTCTCTTATTAATTTTTTTCGTATTACTTCCATTTTGCCTCCAGTAATTGTTGATGGACACATTATTTCGTATACAAAGTAAGCTACATTTTATCGATCAGTTATACAGTGTATGTCGATCTTCATTTTTAAATTTACAAAAAATAAAAATAATTAAAATTGTTTATCTGATACAATTTGTAGGCTCATTATTGAATCTACAATGCTATCTTGTATTGCGTACTGTGATTCTTTATAGCACGGACTTCATTTACATTCTACACATTTTTAATATTCGTATATTTTTATTTTATATTATTTTATTATTTTTCACGTTTATTAATCTTACAATCCGATTTTGTTCTACTTATATATTATTTTATCGATTATTTATTTATGTTTTATTATTATTGCTAAAACACAAATGGGAACACTCATTGTTATAGTTGTGTCTACATAAATAATATATGTTCGGAAATTGGTTGGCTTGACAACCAATTACAATTATCCCATATATTGACGTTATAAACAAAAATTATAAAGTTATAATGTTAAAAATGAATGACGGCAAGGAAGAGGTCAAACATATAGATATTACATTCTCCGCTACGACACTAACTTCGATAAATATCGAGAGCTCCCGTAATTACACGTCTACTGAGGAACTAAACATCACATTTACTCAGACATAATTGTAAAAGGTATCTTGTGGTGTAATCCGAAGGGATGCCATGCCCTTTCAAACATGACGCACTGATAAATATGTAATTCTCACAAGTTCTTGACATAAGC
The DNA here is from genome assembly GCA_964019155.1 of Osedax fenrisi. NCBI lineage: Eukaryota > Metazoa > Annelida > Polychaeta > Sabellida > Siboglinidae > Osedax > Osedax fenrisi. The sequence continues at coordinate 20,172,282 of OZ025239.1, read as the reverse complement.
GATGATACATTATATACATTTTACATTTTTCGGTTTTCGGACTGCGAACTGTGCTTATAAAGCAATCGGCTGTCCATATATATTTGATGTTAATATTTAAGATTAAATAAATGGGTTTTCAGTAGTTTCTTGAAGTTTGGAGTTGATGGTGTAGTACGGATGAATGTAGGGTTGTGTTCCAGGAGTATGGGACGGATATTGTCCAGGCACGAGTGTTAGTTGAATGTAAGTTATGTTTAGGAGGGGTTGAAGTAGAAACGTATTCGTGGAGCGTATAGTGGTACTAGATGGTAATTTAAGTTTGATTATGCCAGGTAGTCATGAGAGTCATGATGGATTGCTTTATAAGCCAGCTGGCTACTAGTAGTAGAAGAGTTTCATATAGGATCCTATCATAGGATTCCTATAGCGTAGAGGTAGCCAATAGAGTTTAGCTAGTAATTGATATATATTAGTATGGGAGTATTTTGGTATGTTGAATATACACCTATATACAGCTATAGAGTTTTGAAGAATTTAGAGTTTAGTAATATACGATGAGGGGGTATTGTAAAGGATAAAATTACAGTAGTCTTATAGAGGTAGGATGTAGGCAGAAGATATAATAATAGCGGTGGATAATATCCACTGGATATTGATATTGAATTAAGAATAAGGCGTAGTGAATGTAGTTGATAGTTTAGTAGTTGTGTTATGTGAGATAGTTGTCTATAAAAATTAAAAGTATTGTCACTAATATTTTTGACATGCGTTGAGTACATGATGAGCTGTCCATTAATGTTGATTGGAGGGGGAGTTGGTAAAGCTTTACTTCGGAGTGGAAGGTGAAGGAAGAGAGCCTAGGTTTAAATTGGATTAAAGACGATAGAGTTTATTATGAGCCAGTTATGAATGGTAGTACTTGTATAGGAAAGGATATCAGATGAACATTTTCGTTTTCTGTAAATTTTACATAAAGTTGGATGTCGTCTGCATTTGTATGGAAGCTAACAGGAGAATTCGAGATAATGTGGAGAAGGGGTATTATATAAATGTTAAATAGTATTGATCCAAGAACCGACCCTTGGGGAACACTATGTGTTACAATACGGGGAGATGAACGGGCTGAGTGAACTAAAACTGAGGAAGTTCGGTTGGTTATGAATGAGGATAGCTATGTGTGTGCAGTACCAGTGATACCTATATAATCTATAGTATAGATGTAAGACGGTGTATGATAATCGAGTGGTCAATAATTTCGAATGCGGAGGACATCCGTCTTGTTATAGTAGTTAGTCTTTTGTATGTAATTATTAGGGGCGCTGCAACAGGGGGGGCTGGCTGGGGGATATGTCCACCCCACTTTAAAATCTAGGGGGACCTCCTATTTGTTCCCCCCCCCCTACTTTCACCACAACATTTATTTTGATTGGTTGGTCCCCCCTACATACACACCATAGTTCCAGCCCCCCTAGTAGTTATTCTCAGTATATATTGTGCCTATTGATAAGTGTGTGTGTGTCTATTATATGTGCAGTATCGTGCTTATGTTATTATCTCGGCTTTACGTATACGTACTATATATAGTATACGGACTATAGGCCGTTACGGATTTGTGTATGTGATTCGAGGATATTAATGTCATTTTGTTTATTTAATAAGATTATGAGTAGATTATTTACGTAGTTATGTCTATGTTATTATAATTATAATTGTAAGTTTAAATTATCTGGTTTATCCAGTAGTATTTAAGTGTTGTATTCTTTCATTAAACATTTAATATTTGAAACAATCTCTACATTTGGTATAAAGCAAGGCCGAGATAATGGCATTGAATACGTCCAGTAAAACACATTTTTAAAGGATTTAAGTTTTGTTTATGCTGATATATATAATATTTTTTGATACGCAAATATTTGCAGCTATGCCATCCCTTCTAATAAATACCTTTTGACGAGGATCTAAAGCTATGGTATTTTTAATCCGTTAAGTAGTATTTCATGAAATAACCTATTTATAAGTGATGACGTAGTAATATGACTACATTTCGAAAGATCTTTTGCATACTTTAGTATTCTTAAATTTAGGAATTTGTGAAGTCAACCCTGATTTAAATACAAACATGGTATTCAATGTTAATAATTAAAATACTATCAATACACATTAAAACGAGTCGTTCAGTTTTTCAAACAGATTTTTGTAGGTCATATTTCTTAATATTATCAATACCGGGTGCACCATACCGTAAGGCATTAAAACATGCCGTTTATTAATATAAAAAACCTACTTTGTTATACTTATATATATATTATTTTATCGCTTATTTAGTTATGTATTATTATTTTTGCTAAAACACAAATGAGAACTCTCACATTGTTATAGTTTCGTCTAAATAAAACATTCATATATATATATATATATATATATATATATACATAATATTATATATATATTTAAGTATTTCATAGTCTGCGTATGTTATCCGTGTATACAGTGTATCGCATACCTATTATATCGCATCACTCACATTAACCAACCGATGCGTGCGTTACGCTACGGATACTCTTTACTCGCTAAACGTGACCATGACCACGTCCGACTATAAGTGGGCCAATGATGCAACCTCTGAAATGAGCGCGGTTACGTAATATGTTACGTAATCGATGAGTCATATATTGTATTATTCAATATATATATACATATATAATATATTATATATATATAGGGTAATGTGAGGGTGATCGTTCTTTACCATATTTGGTGTATACATAAACTATCCTATCCTATCCTATATATATATATATATATATATATATATATATACACACATACACATACACATTGTGTATGTGCATATATGTGTATGTGTATATAAGCGAAAGTGTACACGAGCGTATACCTATATGTATGTGTGGTGTGAATATACATAGAAAATGTTATATTATATATAACTAAATTAGTAATAATATATTCGTAAACAATATAGGAAATTGTAACGTTAATCTGATATTAATATTAATGTGACAATTAAAATACCGAACGATTTAAAGATATAACGATTTAAAAGTTATTGGTTTACATCAATTTTAAAGATTAGTAATTAATATATTTAATGAATTACTCATATATATAGTAGATTAATAGATTTAATATTAATAATTATTAATATTGATTATATCAAACAATATAATGTTATTTACGATATATCAGATACTTTACCAATATAGTCTGGTCAACCTCTTACAATAGGTTAATTGTATATTGAAATTTAATAAATATTAAAAATAATAAAATAATCTCTATTCCTATAAGCAAATCATAATAAACTCCAATCTCTACCTTCATTGAGAAGGATTGTAATTAAGGATAAATGTTTTACTATAAATATGTATATGTATACCTGCCTGTATATATATATATATATATAATATTAAACAATAATAGAAATAATTCACTAAAGTGTAATCAAATAATAATATTTGACAGCATAATTATAATTAAAGATGTTTCTTCGGTGTTTTGCGGAAGATAGAAATGGAAGGAGCACTTATTATCACCCGAGGGCGCTTGTTCCACATCGAGGCTCTACGATAGGGGGGACGGGGGCCGTCGGGGGGGGGGGGGTGTGCCCCTCACTTTAAAATCTAGGGGGACCTGATATGTATTGGTCCCCATTACTTTTACCACAACATTTATTTGATTGGTTGGTCCCCCTATATACAAAATCGTTCCAGCGCCCCTAGTTCAACATCGAGGCAGCGTACTACCTGAAATATCTCTTCGTCATTTGCAGTCGACTGAAAATCGATCAACATCGACCTTCTTCTAGTTTCATCGGATACCGTCTCGAATGACCAGTTCTTTTATCTGATAATAACTTTAATAAATATATTGGTTCTCCAGAAATAATTATTTTTTTAATTAAAAATATATAAATTATAATACTGAATATTAAATATAATTTGTAATACATCTACATCCTTTAAAAATAACTTGTTTAATGTTTTTTAAATATATATTGGAGCTCCAAATAAGATAATATTCCCATAATCTAATCTCGATAGAACTAAGCTGTAAATTAACTATATAACCGAACGAATACCCTATATGACACATATATATATATAATTATAAATATATACATATATACATTTATATATATAGGGCATGCGTTTGAGTATATAGTTAATTACTATAGTAATGACTCATTACTAATGAGTCAGACTGACATGTAAGCGTGACACGTGTCAACTGCACACATGTAACTCACACCCCCACACCCCCACACATACACACCCACACCCACGTACACACATGTATTACCAATAAACAACTATAATAGCATTCCCAACCACCACACACATCAGATCAGATCACATTGATATTAACTGGCTGGCTGGTGATCACAAATAAATAAACACAATAGTATACTTACTGGGTATAGGGCATCACAGGGTGATTCAAAGTGGGGGGGGGGGTATCTCAGACACATACATTATTACCACATACTTTTCTAAGAAGATAAATCTATAATATCACTTGTTCTCTATTTATATATATATATATATATATATATATATATATATATATATATATATTGTATACATATATATATAGTAGATTTATATTGGGTTGCACATTGTGCACAAATTGTGCAGCACAATACAAATCTATGTTGGATATAATAATACTACAATTGTAGACTTTAAAGACTATAAATAGCATACATATAATATTCATAAAAAATAACATAATTTATAGATCTTAAAAGTGGGGGGGGGGTATTATATATTATATCCCCCATCTTTTAAAAGTGGGGGATTCATGTCCACCCCTACCCCCCCTTTTATGATGCCCCAGTATTGGTATGTAAACACTACCTATGCGAGGTACTTATTGTTGATTATATTGCTTATAGTAATATAGTCGCTAATATATATATATATATATATATATATATATATATATATAGATTATACGAATACATTATTTTTAGTAAATAAAATATTAATTATTAATTAAATTATAAGTGTTATTTTATTTCATTTATTTGTTTGACTTTAGTATATACACTTTACTATATATATTATACACTGTATACAGTATGTACAGGATATAGATATACATATTATTATTGTTAATACTTAATAGTATATAATAATATATTAACGTATGTTTACATAATAGTTAACATACATAATATAGTGATATACCACTACCTATAAGTACATGTAGGTATACACATGTGTACTAACGTTATGCTACATATGATATATGACATATTTATATTGTCAATAGTACACCTAGGACTTCACCTATGTATACGATGCTATACACTATACGTTATATGTGCTATTAGTAATTCATTATACACTATAACTATAGGCTATAGTCTATAGCCGGCTCGCTAGCACGGTTCGAGTGTACTATTACACTTATCGTCTAATACCCGACGTAGTAATTAAAAGCCGACGATTAGCCGCGGGTCCTAATTGCGTGTATATCATTGTGGAATGTATGCAACCTAGAGAATTTATTATTAATTTAAAATTAAATTTTATATTTTTGTGTGATCAATTTAGTGTTGTATGTAATGTAGTACACACGGTGAACAAGTTATTTTAATTACTTTACTTACTTTACTTACTTAATTTTCGTTCGACCTCGCCTTGCAACCTCCCCCTGTCGATCATTACTTTCCGGATCTCATCAATATCCTTTAGATCTGTGTCTTCCTTTAGATCACCTATGTAAGAATACTTTTGTCTTCAGCGATTTCTCTTGCCAAACTTTGGTTCCCATAAGATTAGATTATGAGCTATTTCATCATTGTGGCAAAAACAGTGACCAGCAATTCTCATTCGTCGACTAGCAATAACATCAGTGATTAAAGGCATTCCGTTATATAGTATTTTATTTGATATATTATCAAGCCATGATACATTTAACACATTATCATTAACTTAGTGTAGCAATCGGCTATTTTTCTTCGTAGCTTTTTATCGATAGTCCAGGTTTCACTTCCTCATAAGAGGATTTTCTCTATGGTTACCTTGTAAATCCTGATATTTATATTGTTATAAAGTGTAGAGTTACTAAGCCTTTTAATTTGATGACAAGCCCGCCATGCCATTGCTTTTCTTATATAGAAGTCTTGATCAGAGCTTGCCATCCATGAGCCTAGATATTTAAAGTTGTCGACAACTATTTAAAACTGTATTGTGTTCTTGCGAGTATATTGAAACTAGAATGGAATGATTGATCACCATAACTTCCCTTTTATTTGAGTTTAGCTGCAGTCCAATTTTCTCTATTTCGATTTTAATACTTGTGAGAAATTCCTGTGCTCGCTCGATTTGATTCGTATTAATGGCAGTGTCATCTGCATAACTTAAACCTGTAATTGTTACAGCTTGATGTCGTCTGCTTAGTCTTTTAGTTAGCATGAAACCGAGTTCTTCTTTTCCTTTTAAACAGTTCTCATAGCATAATCGAGTACGATTACAAAAAGGAATGGTGCTAATGTATCACCTTGTAATACACCCGCTGTAATTTAAAAAAAGTCAGTCTAGCCATCTGGTGTTAATACTCTAGCATGTGTGTTCTCGTGGAGTGTCGGTATTACGGATATTATTGATTGTGGAATTCCATAGGCATATATAATTTTGAGCATTCTATATCGGTTGATACTGTCAAAAGCCTTTCTGAAATTTATGAATATGATTATTGATGATAAATTATTTGCTTCCACTTCTTCAATTAATCTTCTCAGTGCAAGTATATGGTTGTCATATATATATATATATATATATATATGTATATCTATATAGTATATACATACATACATACATACATAGTATATTACATACATACTAGGGATGTAAATGATGCCGAGCTTTTTATGCCGAGCCGAGACTATTGGTTTTTAATGCCGAGCCGAGACTTTCATTTGCGGAACAAAAACGAGCCCATGCCGAGCCGAGACTCTAGCAAAACGAGCCCGAGCCGAACCGAGACTTTAGCTAAATGAGTCCAATCCGAGCCGATACTTTAGTCAAACGAGCCGAGACTCTAGTCAAACGATCCCAAGCCGAAATGAGACTATTACAAAACATAATCGAGCCGAAATGATGCTTTTTGGAAGTTACATTTTAAACATAATTTTTATATATTTATCCATATTGTTATTGATTTTTCCTATTTCATGTGACATAATATTAATTATATGTATCGATAGGTGGCTATTTTGTTTATGATATACTCAAATGTTCGTTTAGTATACGAATATTTTAAAAATTTCAAAAAATAATTCTCTGTACTCTCAGACTTGAATATGGCTTTATTAATTTCGCGAGGTATGTTGGTGTCTTGCGATGATATGCAAAATATGTACCAGCTGGTATTACTAGTAATTTATAAATAATGTGGAAATTAATTGATAGTAGGTGTTGTTGTCGCATCAGTTCAGTTATACTGATCGTCTATTGATCTCGGTGTTAATTTATATAATACGCTAATGACGATCGAATTATTTTATTTAATGGCATTAACTGATGAGGAGGTAAATTAATTAAAAGTATGTTATAAATTATAACTTACAATAGTCCAATAAAGATTTGATTTAGCAATTTACATGTATTACAATTTATATTTGTTCTTATAATTCTAATATTATGAAATTGATAGTTGGCTGATTTGACTTTTTGTGTTTATGAACATATTAAGATTCTTATCAATTAACACTCCTGGTAGTTATTTATGATACTTGTCTATAGTTTGTAATGAAATTATTTTCGTTTGATATACAAAACAATGATTCTGGTAACTGACACTGAAACTATATTGAGCTTATGAAAACTGAGACTAACACTTGAATGATGCCTTTAATAAGCATGAGTTAATAGAAATGCATTTTATAGAGACTGAGACTGCATCGATGCTTTAGGTAACCCATTCTGAGGCTTAAACGATATTATTGTTATTTACATTGAGACTGAATCGATGCTTTAGGTATTGAGACTGAGACTGCATCGATGCTTTGGGTAACCGAGACTGAGACTGCATCGATGCTTTGGGTAACCGAGACTGAGACTGCATCATGCTTTAGGTGACCGAGACTGAGACTGCATCGATGCTTTGGGTAACCGAGACTGAGACTGCATCATGCTTTAGATTTGAGCACCATTTACATCCCTAATACATACTTACATACATACAGTTAAATTAATGTTTTATATTGTTTAATATGCATACTATGGTATACCATTACATTATTTTATTTTTTATTTTTAAATGTTTTATTGGCTACAAAATCACGTGGTGGTTATGGTCGTCATGAGAAGGAAACAAAAATAAAATAAATAGAGTACAATAAAAATGAAAGAAAAGGGAGGGTAGGTTATAGGTGATAATATTAATTGGTGCGTGGAGAGTTTACATTTATATAGTGACAGGGATTTCAAATACCTAATGTCATATGGTAGAGCATTCCAGTATTTTGGAGCTACCACAGAGAAAGCAGATTTAGAGTTAGCAGAGATAGTCGAGCGTTGCACAATTTTCATCGTGTGACATTTCCTGCTAGCTCGACTAAGGGTCTGAATATTGATCATGTCTGCTAGGTACTCGGGAGATCTAAGATGTATCACCTTATAGGTGATGCATAGTAGTCTGTACCTGCAGATATACCTGAACTTAAGCCAGCCGAGTGATCGCATTATGGTCGATATTGAACTATTGAAGAGAACTTCAGTTTATATAGGGTGCGTATAGCACGTCTTTGTATCATCTCAAGTTTAAGAATAAGCTTTAGGAGTATATTACATAGGGAAAAGTGCACATATACGGACAGTGCCCGAATACGAACACTCTCGGTATCTCAGAAACCATACATCCTACAAAAAAATGTTTAATGAATACAATATATATAATTATATAAATATGTTAAAAAAGTATTTTTTTATTTTTTTATTTTTTAATTATTCAAAATATTGCTGATATATCCAATAAACTGATTTTTGTATTACGTTTTTAAATTTATGAAAAAAAGGTTCAACTTAAAACCTTCTTAAGAATATACAAATGTATCAATATAACATATAACATTATATAATTAAAAAGTAAGGCATTCTAAAAATTATATATATAATTTCTATAATTGTTATCAAATATTCATTAAGTTATAAGTTATAAGCGTTATAAGCATATCGTTATAAGCATATATCTATAGGTCATATAAATACCTAATACGGACACTCTAAATGTCTTAATACGGACACCATATAACCAATCAGCGCGCAGCATATGAACTATTCTGATTACCATAAAAATCGCTCGCGTTACCATATTAATACCACCAATAATTTAGATACTTAAATTGTATTATTAATTAAAAAATAATAAAAATAAATGAATTATTAACTTATTAAATTAGAATAAATTATTCATAACATTAATTATAAATAATGTAATTGTAATTTGTCTGATTGATTCATCAATAATATATAGTTTATCTAGTGGTATACAGGGTGTCCGTATTAAAACACAGGGTGTCCGTATTCGGACACGGGTACCGAATATGGATACACCCGTTATATATGGAATTAAAATATTAAATAAAATTTTAAAATCACAATAATATCTATAATCATATAATATTAATATATTGTAATTTTTGAATAAAAATAAGGAGTCATAAAATGTTAAAACCATTTATTGTTAAAGTGCCCGTATTAGGTTATTTTCCCCCTAGAAGTGATCAGCAGTATATAAATCTACTGAATACTAGCGAGAGTATTATACTTTTAGTCATTGAAAAAGTCAATTTATTGCGTGATTTTCTAATGTTATAAAGAAAATAGTTGGCATTGCGAATCATTATAAATATGTGGTCATAGTAATCTAGGTGGGAGTTGAAGGTGAAACCAAGAGTTGTTATGGATTGTGAGGTAGGGAGGGATAGTAGAAAGGGGTGGGTGATGATTAGGGGTAGATAGGTCTGGAGAGAATGGATGGTGTCATTATTTTATAGAATTTGTCAGTATTTCAGTACAATGATTATGTAACTAGGTAACCTATAGTTCATATTTAGTAGTTCTTAATATTGTATAGGACTTATATCAATTAATGATTGTTTAATGAATAATACCATTACATTTTGGAATTACATATTTAATGGTCCTTGACATTTGAAAGTGAAGAATACCATCATTTCAAAGGTATTTTAAAGTTTATAAATATTATATTATAATATGCATAATACCATTACATTTTGGAATTACATATATAATGTTTTTGGCATTTTAAATTAGAGAATACCATACTTTCAAAGGTGTTTGATGTTCAAATACCATTAGAAAATATATATATTGTGTAAGTAATGGTATTACACATTTGTAATGGTATTACACATTTCAAATATATCTCTTAGTACCGTTACTTCTTACACTGTAAGATCAAGTTAATTAATTAATCCATAAATAATAGGATAGCTTACTTATATAATTATATTTATTTATTAATAACTTGAAATATCATAAAGTTACAGACCTTTTATTGATATAGTTTGATGTAGTTTAACAGCATATATTAAATATAAATATATATATATATATATATATATATATATATAAATGTACTAAGCAATATCACTGGAATTCAATATGGATTACAATAACTATCTATATTTTCAGATATAAATATATAGAAGTAAATAATATTCAGCTAAACATATATACCTGCAATATATATATATATATATATATATATATATATATATATATATATATATATATATACTAGTATATATACTATAGTAGATTAATTTATAAAATAAAAAATTGAATCATGATTACGTTCGTTCAACATTTTAATAAAGAATGGAGAGTATATTGTTGACTCAACATTTTACAAAGGTTGAATAGGTAAATAGAGCATTCAACCATTTTATTTCCTTGATTAAACCTATTATTTTTAACAGTGTATATAACTTTACTATAAACATACGTTACGTATAGTACATAACCACGCCCACTCCCACTCCCACTCCCACTCCCACTCCCACTCCCACTCCCACTCCCACTCCCACGCCCACTCCCACTCCCACTCCCACTCCCACTCCCACAAACATGTATACACGCCAATACATGTATTGTACTGTACGGTATACCCCCACACATACACATACACTCGCAAACAAACACACACAAACACGCACAGTGTGCGTCGCACACATACACACACACACGGCACACTTATCACCAACAGATCGAATGATTACGTAGCCGATGTGACTAATTTTCACACCTAATTAGACGTGATAATGATTTAACTATTAGTGTACTATTAGCACGTATCCACACATACTCGTACACATACCCACACATACACAAACACACACACATACACGCACGCGAAATCGTAATTATATTCGGCCCGATATCCGTCAACGCGGGTTATTACGGTAATTAAAGTACTATACTATAGGCACGGGTACTTATGGGTACTTATGGGTACTACTTATGAATACCATATGAGTACTCGCAACATCTCCTTACAAGTTATATTAATATTCAACTGCGAAAGTTTTAATGTATACTTACATACTTTAAGAGGAATTATCTATATATATATATATATACGTTAAGGGTGGAGGCGCGAGTTAAAATATGATTAATATTTTTATTTTAATAAAAAAAATTTAATACATATTATCCATGTTTAATATATCTTATTTATAAATTTGTAAATTTTCATTAATTATTTTTGAGTATTTATATCAATATAAAGTGTTTTTATGAGCGTAATCGATATAATAATTATTTGAAATTAACAGGATTTTTTGTAAATACTTGTCACATTTAATTGTATATTTCGATATCGTATGAAAATATTTTACTAAACAAATTTATATTTTTACATCAAACATAGATTATAGATATATTCCATTTAATTAATAAACAAATCCCATATGTGTATAACAAGATATCATTGGTTGAAAAAAGACCATTCCAAACAGAAAATTTAGAAATATTCTTTCTATAATTAGCTCTGTCTAGTCAATATGTTATATTCTTGTATTTATTTTATATTATTCATTATTTATTTTGTATAATACTTTATAACTATTATTAAACTATTACTATACATATACATTTATATTTTTCTAGTTTATAACTTCTATACATATATTTATTTGTATATCTAATTATAATATATATTTTAGTACTACTCTATATTAGTACTAATTATTATTGTTTCAGTGTTGTTTATATACCATTATATTTTATTTGTCATTTATATATATATAAACGTAATATATATACATATTTTTTATAATATTTTGTGATTATTTGTTTTAAAAACTTTGAATGTCATTTTCTCAAGTTTCTACTTTTTCACTTAGTAACCTCATGTAAATGCCTACTAGTTTTTTAATTTTTAATATTTTTATCTGAAATTGTTACTATAAATATAAAACATTTACATATATAAGAATCATGTTGGATTTATTATTATATTTTATAATAATTAAATAAATGATGATAAACTAACATTTTAATGACACAAATTAAAAATAAATATTTAATTAATTGAGACTATTTTTTTTTACAATATTTTAAATTAAGTATATTTATAAAAAGACAGATCCTTTATCTGTTGAATACAAAAAAAAATGTGTAATTATCTCCATTAGTTATTTATCCTTAGCATTTTTAGATAGAGTTATAACTCTAATTTATAAATTAGCATTGGTTAGATGAACGCGCGCCTCCCTTAATTCGTTAACGATTATTATTATTATTATTATTATTATTATTATTATTATTATTATTATTATTATTATTATTATTATTATTATTATTATTATTATTATTATTATTATTATTATTATTATTATTATTATTATTATTATTATTATTATTATTATTATTATTATTATTATTATTATTATTATTATTATTATTATTATTATTATTATTATTATTATTATTATTATTATTATTATTATTATTATTATTATTATTATTATTATTATTATTATTATTATAATAATTAGGAAATAAAAATAGGTTATATGATAATTCATGAAATACAGCATTTCTAAATTTCGTGAATTAACTTGTTATTATAATTACAAACATATTCGAATATTCATTTTTAGATTTAATTAATATACATACTTAATATGCATACTTAATCAACAACGTTGTATGTATGGATCAAAGGTCACCAATTTGATCACACATATATATATATATATATGATGATTAAGATAATGATGATAATAAGGTTTATTAACACTTATCATAGGTGTGACAACCTCTCGTAGGTACATATAACAATATAAAACGAGGACAAAATAATATATATATATATATATATATATACATATATTATGCTCCTTTCTCTTCAACGTAATTATTATTATGATTAACCTATTTGCATGTGTAACAGTAGTATAAATTATTGAAATGAATACAGTAATTCAATATAGTATTCACTGGTGATGTAGTAAATGATGCTTACGTATAAAGAGCCGATGCAGTCTCTGTCTCGGTTACCTAAAGGTTAAAAGAAGTCTCAATGTCAGTAAACAAATGCACAGTTGAAGCATCAGTCTCAATATACACAAGGTTGGTTCTCAATTTCATAACTGGGCGTGTATAATATATAACGGATATTTTTCAAGATAGTAAGTGAAGGCTATTTCACTGATTACGGGAACATTTTGAAATTTATGATAAATATATAAAAATTATAATCATATATATATATATAATAATCTTATGAATTATATGAACTAAAAAAATACCATTTCGACTAATTTAGATTTTTTTTTACCGAAAATGAAAGACCCGAAACTGGCTTGAATAACCAAAAGTCATTTCGGCTCGGCATAAATAAGTTGGGTATGATTAACCTGGGCATCAATAACCTAGGCATCAATACGCTGTGCATCGATAACCTGGGCATTATTTACATCTCTAGTATTCACTGCATTATAATTAGAAATATAAATTTTCAATCGATGTTTTTAAATTCTTATCTACATAAATGCATTGAATTACGTCACTTATTTGTTCATATACTTATAAGTAAAATTTAACTTTTAAAATTGAATATTATATCGAAATAGTGTATAAGTGTAATACAAATTTACTCTCGTTAAAATGAATATTATAATACATATATCTATAATTTCCATTTTAACATCCCATGCGAAATACAAATCTAATGTATTTGTTACAAATATCAACTAATGTAGGAGGTGTAGGAGATATTGAATTACGCGATATGAATGACATGTGACATAAGTGACATATATTTACTTAGGATAATATTTGACGTATTTATTGCATATATAACATCCCTAATGCATGTATATGCCAACTAAACTACAATACACTAATAAATATCAATATATATATATATATATTGTTTATATATATATATATATTTGTGTATTAATATATGAATATACGTATATGAATGTTGACCTGTTTGTATAGAGTTAATACGCAACACTCTATTAGTATTGTATTTTAATATAAACATAATCAATTTAAATAAATTATACATATTTATAAATGTATTATACGTTATTATCTATTATAACTAAATATATGTAGGATATATTAGCGGATATAAATTTACCACACGCGTATATGTTCCACGTTACAGGGATTGTACTCGTATGCTAGTATACTTGTACGGTATATTTATGATATACACAATGATTTTCTAAGGAAAGATAGAACACTCACGCGAAATCGTGTAATTCTATTTTGTATACAAAAACCAACGGCGCCACCTATATAGGGTCAATTTTCGGTACTAGGTGGTGATTATAATGTAATTTCGTATCAAACTATGCACTTTTAAAATGAAAATAATATGCCTTACATTATTATTTTTATTATGAAAACTAATTGTTCATTATTAATATATATTTATTATATATAATATTATATATATATATATATATATATATATATAATAAAGCAATATGATATGTTGGTTTTAAATGATATACATATCTATGTGGCGAGTAAAAGCTAATTTATATTGCATGTAATTAATAGAGCAATGCAAACATTGTAGTATGCAAATCGCGCAAACCTAAATCGATTTCGATACTGCTGCTAACAGCGGGATGTATGCATACTGATCACGTTGCGTATACGCATCTTTAGATAGGGAGTGTTATATCTTTGCTTCGCAAAATCTTTGTTATACATATATGCTATATATACATACACTTATTCATATACCTATTACACAGGAATGTATATTTTTTGATATTTTTATTTACGCTTTAGTGATTTTATCGTATCATATTATCATAGTATCATGATTTTATTGCATCTTGGTCCAGGATTACAATTTTTAATATTATACAAAAATTAATGCAAACAATTATTTTTAAATCAATGACTTTAATATGATTATATTTAATTTATAATATTATTTAATACATATTATATTATTTGGAATGCCGACATAAATAGAATTAAAAAAAAACATCGTTAAATTCAAACTTAATTTCTAAATAAATTCGTATTTTTAATATTTAATTAAAAATACGAATATAAATATTTAATTTATATAAAAATGCAATTTAAAAATAGAATACCTTTTTATTTTCCAACTAAATATATATCCTTGATATATTCGATTAAAAAATATAAATCATTAAACTATGATTAATATACCATTTCTTACCTATTTAGCTCGGAGTACACAAGTAACGATTACATATATAGCGACCGGAAGTCCCCCGAACGTTGACGTTGCATTCTTGCTTATACATATACATATACATATACATATACATATATAATCGATATAAAGAAAGTACCGATTTTTTACATCGATGACTTATATCCATTAATATACACATATCTGTATCCATACCTATATATATATATATATATATATATATATATATATATATATATATATATATATATATAATTACACCTTTAAATTTATCTATACCTACATACTTATACATACATAATTATACCTATGTGTGTTATATATATAGCACCTGTTACTATTATATTTACTATTTGTAGTATACACATATATATATATATATATATATATATATATATATATATGTTTACTTTATTAATTCATATACATTTATTATTAAGAATAATAATTGACCACCAAAATTTACGGTAATTAGTTTGTATTTACTATTTAACATTATCTTTGATAATGAATACACTTCCTACTTGTGCTGTAAATTAACTCGAAAGTTCGAACAGTATCGAACTTGTGATACTTCGAACTTATGACTTTCGAACTTCGAACTTTGAATTCATGTATCGAACTTATGTAATTCGAAGTTTTAAGATGTTGTATTTTTCATAATGTAATACAAAGTTATTAACTTTTACCTAAGCAACATACATTTTCATATTACCGATACCCTAATTGCAAGTAATATCGACACCACTGTTATCTCAGAGTTAAACAAACTAAATTAAATTTAAAAATAGCTATTATATGTATATACCTACTTCATAATTATACACAAAATTTGGTAATATTTAATTGAGAAATAATAAAGTTATGGTGATTTATTATTAGGGTGTCGGTATTCGAGTACTCTCCCCTACACAGATATAAATAACTGCTTGAATAATACAAATATATTTCAAAAGATCTTGGGATATAAATATTGGTCCTAAAGTTAGTGTTGTTGTTGTTCCTTATTATCGTGATACCACGTGACCACAATAATCATAAGTATCGACAGTTAACCTAATGACCTATCATTGGTTTAATGACACATGTGGTAGGGTTTAATGTTGTTCAAATATTATTTTCGTAATAAAATGTATATAATTTTCATTTTGTCACTCACTAGATATATATATATATATATATATATATATATATATATATATATATATGTAAATGAAAACTAGTTAAAATAGTATATATATAAGTATATTTAACATATGTTATTTAATAGTTTTGCTTGTGTTTTCCTTCTTTATTTTGTAGTTCAAATTTTAAGTTTTTAATTGTTGTTTATCTTCTAATTAGTTCTTCTTAATTGTATATACGTGTTGTTATTGTATATGAGTGATATCACTTTATGTTATGTTACTCTTTATATATATTTTCGTAGCTTTTAATTTTATAATGTTATCATGTATGTATGTATATATATATATGTATATATATATATATATATATATATATATATATATATATATATGTTTACATGACATCATTATTACACGATGATTTAGCAGTTATAACTTTA
The DNA here is from genome assembly GCA_964019155.1 of Osedax fenrisi. Classification (NCBI taxonomy): domain Eukaryota; kingdom Metazoa; phylum Annelida; class Polychaeta; order Sabellida; family Siboglinidae; genus Osedax; species Osedax fenrisi. Next base: position 20,155,016 of record OZ025239.1, on the reverse strand, counting down.
CAACACGTAGGTATACATAGTATACATGATAAGTTGCATTCTATTTGTTTATATTCATAAACAGAGTCACCATATTATAACATTATTATACTATACTATACTATATATAATGAAATTTATCATGTTAATAAAGGGCTAATTGCCTCGATAAGCAGTATTTTGTATATAATTACCCTGATATATCAACAGTATAGGCAATATATTGCCTACATAAACAATATATATATATATATGACAATATATATATATATAAATATATATATATATAAATTAATATATACATGTATTAGATCTACTCGTATTAATTAAACAATCCGAAGGTTCTATTTAAAATTGTACGATCTAATTATAAAAACTTTTAATTGTTGAAAACTAACATCATAACACGTACCAGTATTGGAATACGCGACACGGTGCACGCTATAATGCGAAGGGTTGGCAGACTTGAGAAACTCCTTACTAGACTGTACACGACTAACATTATACAGTATACTGTATACAATATAGTATAGTATATATATACTATAGTATACTATATCTAAAATACTAACATTATACAATACCATATGCAGTACACATATTTAGTGTATTATAATTAGGGGAAAGTCCCCGATTACCGACCCCCTATCATATCTCAGTAACTATAAGAGATATCAAAAAATTATATATACATGAGATGTTAGTAATTTAATGATAAATATGAATAAGTATTTTGTTTGAAAAAATATTTAATCCTACAATTGTTATTTGATCAAATGTAATATTCTAATTTTACTTTTAAAATATTTGAATAATAACTTTTTTTAAATCATTGTAAAAATATTATTAATTAAAAGAAAACTTAATTTTTTACATAATATTGTAGATCAATAAAATATTTATAACTAATAGAAAAATAATTTGATTTTAATAAATATTAACCAATATATCTTAATTATAGCAACCCATATGATTATTCAATTACCGACCCCCTAAATAACCCTAATACCGACCCCATGTTATTTATGATATCCAATCAAAATAGATCCGTATTTTACTTTAAAATGTGTCGTAAATTGTTTATATATCATTGATATAGATTTAGGATTCATGATTCCAGTTGATTATATACATATTGATTAATAAATAAATATTAAATAATAATATACACTATTTTAATATAATTACTATAAAGTTTAAATTTAAATTTAATATTACTATTAAAACAAAATTCAATAACAAATAAATTGCGTGCATGTTATATTAATTATATTTATGTATATCTTCTATTTTATTGGATATTATAATAATACAATTATTTATACCACTATTATTTTAGGGGGTCGGTAATAGGAGAACGGGGTCGGTATTAGGCAAATGTATCCGATTACCGACCCCCTGTTTATTCTTGTAAATATAATTATATCAAAAATTTAAAATAGCCACATTATTCATTGCCATAATATTACCATAATTACAAAATTTCATATAAATATATGTAATATTGAATAAGTTATTACAAATAATCATTTAGGAGTCGGTAATCGGGGACTTTCCCCTAATGAATAGGATAATACATATTTTGTAATTTATCAGAAAATTATTATTACAAAAAATAAAATGACACGTCGACCGTATAGTTCCAAAAATGCGATGATATGCAATGACATGAGTCATTTTAATTCTTTTAAATAATATAATGTAATCCAATACAAAATATAATATAATGCAATTTATTAAATTAAACATCACGTCGTGTAGCGCATGTCGTTTACGACATATATACACTGTTAACAATAATAGCATTCAAAACCATTTATAAATATTTTATAAAGTAAACTTAATAACATATAATTATTTATTAGAAACCCTTACATTTATATTTATAGGTTTACATAATATAGGTTTACCTATAAAGTGTTTCTCTATATCAGTTAATATAATATTTTCAAAACCCTTTACTTTATAAAATATCAATAAGTAAAGGGTGTCGTTTAACAAAACCCTTTAATAGTATTTCGTAGATAACTAAAGGGTTCACGAAAATTAAATTTTAATTTAATTTTAAATAATAGTACTTTATTTATTAAATTAAGAATATTACTTTAAATATAAAATTATAAATAAATGATTACTAATTTTTAATTAGTTATAATATAATAAAGATTTTAAAATAGAGGAAATTGTATAAAATAATATAATTTTACTTATACAAATTAATAATATTGGCATCATAATTTTGTTGAACAATAAATTTGTATATAATAATTATACGAATTACTAATATGAATTAATAAAATTATACACGCTATAAGTGTACATATATATATATATATATATATATATATATATATATATATATGAGAAGGGGATGGTATTAGCCACATGTATCCAATTACCGACCCCATGTTTATTCTTATCAATATAATTATATCAAAAAGTAGCAACAATAATTATTAAAAATAACCACATTATTCATTCACATAATATTACCCTAATTACAAAATTTCAAATAAATATATTGAATATTGAATAAGTTATTATGAATAATCATTTAGGGGACGATAATAGGAGACTTTCCCATATTAAAATAAACAAATTGTACATAACTATGTAGGGGAGAGTGGGGTTGTATGAACAGGTGTATTGCATGAGCCACTGGAGATAACAATTGTTTGCTACAGCAGAAATTTAATTTAACTGAACTAGTATCATCATCTATAATTAATACAGTTGCGGAAGTATAATTTTTAATAAAAAAATAAAAATAGTAACATTTTAATCACATTTTTAACTTCTATAATAATTATTTGATAATTTTCATATTATATATATGATTTTAATATATAATTAACTTAATATTAATATAAAAATATATTTTAAATTTTAAATAAAATATTTAAATTTTATCAATTAATAATAAAATTTGATATGGGGTTGAGTAAACCACTAAAAATGGGGTTATATGAACATTGTTCAATCAACCCCATATCATATATTAATATTTATAATATAATATTATAATATTGTAATATTAATAGTATTATAATATTATAATATATATTCAATGATCCGAATATAAATAAGTAATGATTAAATAGAAATAATATAATTAATTATATATCAATATAATTAATTAATTTAATTTTAATGAGGGTCAATTACTAATTTCATAATAATTATTTAAATATTATTTCTAGGAATCAAAAATGAGAAACTATACTTAACAAACTGATAGAATACGTGATAAAACTATCATGACAAGAGCAATTAAAGAAGTAAAACAGGGTATGTTCATTCAACCCCAAAGGCGGGGTTGAATGAACTTTTTTTAATTTTTTTTATTAATTATAATTATGAAATATTATAAGTATTCCTTATATCTAAAAGTGATATATTAGTTAACTAATATCATATATTATGCAATACAATTTAATTAATTAAGAAAAATGCATTATTACCACAATGATATCACTTTATACAAAAACATGGTCATACAACCCCACCCTCCCCTACACTATCTTAATATAAAATATATAAAGTTTAAATAAAAATGTAATATGTATATTATAATATATAAAATATATTTTATATAAAACAATATATATATATATATATATATATATATATTATTATTATTATATTTGTACTATAAAATGAAAGTTCCGAATGAAAATGGGTGCTAATTGTGAAAGCTTATAGATTCAACATTTTGTACAAATGTGAAATAATATTTTTGATATCTCTCACATAAACTCTGGGGGAGGAAATACCCATACCTTTATAGTTATGTCACTATATATATGATACACATTATTAAATAATTATGTATAATTTAAATACATTTTTCTAGAATATTCTACAAAATTTGTTGTAAAAATAATGGTTCAACTCTCCAACTCTCCGTATTTAAAGTATTTTTTGCTCGGATTTTTTTTCTAGTTACGATTTTATAATTATTTATATAGTATACATACGATTTTTTCGATTTGTTTAGGTCTCTTACTTGATCAATATTACATCCTATCCTATATCTAGTCATATACCTACTTATTATTATTAGTGAGAATACATTACATCATAATATTATACTGTTATTATTATTATTATTGTTATTGTTATTTTATTAGATTCATTAATAAGTAATCTAATTTCTAAGTAAATCGTCATATAAATTCCTGGATGTGAATTCACATCCAGTAATTTATATGATGAGTTTACTTAGAAATGAGATGACGATATAACAAATTTGTTCTAATATGCATTCAAAGCCGTTCTCGTATCAATGCAGGCATGCTTTGAACTAGATGTTAACCAATGTTATACACGATTATATAATATCACTTCTAATGAATAGCTTATTTGGGGATTTTAACATATAGGCGAGGAGAACATAACCATAATAACGTCGGGGTCTACGAACTGTATAGCTAAACCCAAACCAAACTCAAAACCCAACCCACCCCGTTAGTATAACGATATAAAAACACGACTACCCCGCCCGCCCGCCTCTCTCCCACCCACCCATAACGGATTTTTGGGCCGAGCTGCAGTTCGCCATTCATCGAATTATGATTAATATTGCGTTATTTATTTATATCCTATATCGTAATCGTAATTGTAGCGTATTTTATTAAAACACAACTATGACCCTATTACCGGTAATGGTCCGTTAGCGTTACGTCACCGGGTAGTCATTATGACATAAGCTCGACTGGGTGGCTGTGGTTTCATTGTAACGGTTCACCTCGGCAGTTTGTAATTATATTTGATAACGATACATTATTATTATAGATAACGATACATTATTATTAATATCGTAATTATGATATTATTGTATTCGTGACGAAATCTATTAAAAATACTTATTCCCGAAATTGATTGGAAAACATTAATTGTAATATTAACCGTGGTTTTAGTAACACCGTAGTAGCGCCCATCCTACGACGTATCGTTATAAACGGCCGTCACCGCTGTAGACATCTCACCTCGCGATAGTCTATAGTAGACTAACATATAGTCTACTCGCCTTTAGGCTAACGCAGAGGTCACGTGATAAACCACGTATCGGTTACATTAATAGCACATCGCACTACTTTAGTTATATATCGATACCCGCCGCAACTATATAGCTACTGTTAGCTCACGTTTAGCAGACCTAGATGTGATAACTCTGTCTATCTCGTTCGGATGGATGGCGCGCTAGTTCATCGATAAGATTCGCTCCGATGAGATATTTTCACTGCCGTTATGGGTAACCGCGTAGTATTAATCGATGCCGTATACCGGTAAGTATTCGCGCGAATTTACGAATACGATCTTGATTTTTATTGGTCGAACGCGTTAGATGTTTGCTATTATAATAGCGAATATATTCGCAAGTATTGTCTCGGCTTGATAACGTTGGTATGGTGTATTTAGTTTATATCCGTATTAATTGTGTCCACTTATATATATAAATATAAATATATATATATATATATATATATATATATATATATATATATATATATATATATATATTGATATATCAACTATAGTTGAATATCTGCCATGATTGTGTTATAGTTACTGTGTCATATCAAGGTAGGTTTAATTAGGTCAATATGTATATAAACGTGCGCGATACAATAATAGTGACGTAATCACGTCCGTTAGGTAATTAGTAATTACGCCATTTGCACACGTATACGTACGTCTGCGTATTCTATTGTTATAATCGTACGAGGATTTTTATATAATATGTGTTATGCAATTATATTTATAATTACATTCTTTCAACACGAATTTGGAAATGGTATTCGGATATACTATAGTAGGTACTAGTGCTGTACAATTTCAAATACTTGGTTGTTCTCGAGAACTTCAAATCTTAAAATTTTGTTCTCGAGAACTTCAAATCTTTAAAAAAATATCAAGTTCTCGAGAACTTCAAATCTCTCATATTTAGGTATGTTCTCGAGAACTTCAAATCTTTTAATAATATTTTAAAATACGTTAACGAAGAAAAAAATTAGATATTAATTAATTAATTATTATTAATAATAATAAATTAATTAATAAATAATTATTATTAATTAAATTAATTATTAATTATAATAATTAATAAATAATTATAATAATTAATAAATAATTATATTAATTAATAAATAATTATAATAATTAATAAATAATTATAATAATTAATAAATAATTATAATAATTAATAAATAATTATAATAATTAATAAATAATTATAATATTTAATAAATAATTATTATTAATTAATAATAATAATAATTAATTTATAAATAATTATTAATTATAATAAAATAATTAATAATTATTAAAATAATATATAATTAATTATTATTAATTAATAATAATAATTGATAAATAATTATTAATTAATAAATTATAATTGAATAATTAACAATACATAATTATTAATTACTTGAATTACTGAATTACGTTACTATTCTAATAATCATATATAGCTATATAAACCTATATAGTAATTTAAAACCTATTTAGTAAAGTTGTAAGAGGAATCCTATATACTATATACACCACAGCTTATATATATAGAAGGCTAAATATAAATATTATATTTAGAATATATATATAGATATATATATATACCATAGTGTCAAATATTTATTCAATATGTACTTGTAGATAAATATAGTTTTAAACGGTTTATGAATTAACATTTTTATATATTAGTACAGAGTAGGTACGATATGAAGAATATACGTAATACTTTTTAAATATTGTTATTAATGTATAATAAATAAAGGACACGGTGTCCTTGATAACATTATTCTATTTTAAATATATTATCATATAGGTGGCATAACTGATGATCGAATTAATAGTATCTATACAGTTTAATGGATATTTTAAAATAGTTAAAAAAAACTGATTACATAATTATGTTAATCGATCGTTACCCGAACAATTACCCGACATGATACCCGAACCGAAACTAAATTTAAAATAAAGATTTGAGACCATCAAATCTTTCCAAATACCCGAGAATTTAAGATTTGAACCGAACCGAAAAAAAAAGATTTGAGATTTGATATTTGAGATTTGAAATTTTACAGCACTAGTAGGTACCTAATATAGTCTAGATTATTTACATATATATATATATATATATATATATATATATATAAATATATATTTATAGTGTTAAAGCTATTGCTTAGTTATATATTTAGGTTTTTAAGGTTAAAGCAGTGAATTCTCATGTGTCGATGAATTCTACACACGAATATAAGCGTGCGTATTGCCGTGCGTGTTACCTTATTATCAGTGATGGGCAGGATCGGGATCGGCAAAGGATCGGGTAACGAATGGAGGATAGGAATCGGGAAAAGTATCGCATAAGAGAATAAATAGAGGATCGAGTTCGGGATCGCCGATCCAGAAAAAAGGGCCGGTGCCCCTAATTGCATATATACGATATTATAATATTATTATATTTATTTATAAGAAAATTAACAACATCATAGTATTTTATTATTACATTGATATGATATTGTATTGCTTATTATTTTGTAATATTTTCCAAGGTAATGCAATAACACGTGGTATTATAGACCATAATTGCTATTTTGACCATAATATAAATTAAATAATTCATATCATATAAGTAAACACGGAATTTTTTTCACAATAAGACACGTTTTTGTATATTCGTTCTTTATACTAAATATTCTGAAGAACATTTTATATTATTGATACGCTTATAATTCTATATGTATTATATAATTACATATAGGTTATATTTAAAACATACGTTTAATAATAATAATAATTGGAATATTATATACAATGTTTCAATATTCAATAATAAGTAATTATTATAATATTATTTCAAATTTATTATCTTAATTATCAATATAATTATGATTATAATAGTTGTTTAAGTTGAAAATTAAATGATTTCAAAAAACCATAGATACTTAAATAATTGATGATTTTAAAATAGTAACTTTATTTATTAAATACATAATATTAACTTAATATAAATTAAAATAATAATTTATAATTAATTTACACTATAGTGTAAATTAATTATCAATTATTATTTTACAGTTATTTAAATACTATAGTACTGAATTAAAGCAATATACCAAAATAAAGAAAAGGTAAAATAGTATATTTGTACTATATTAAAATAAATAATATATTTGTAAATGAATATTATATTGACAAAATGTCCGTGTAATTTTAATTTGTAATTTTAGAAATTGTATTAGTGTAATACACGGATATTTAGTCTATGTAAAACACGGACATTACCCACATTTTTTAAAATATTTTTTATTTTATTATATATTATTTATTTAAATACTCTACAATAAATAGTATAATTACTAATATTAATAATCATATGTAAAATTAAACTATATTACTTATTTTTAGATATAGTGATTTATTTCGGTGTAAAACATGGATATGTAGTCAGTGTAAAACACGGACATTAGTCACCTTATAAATGTATTGATATTTATATAAAACAATTATTATGTTTGTATAATAAATGTAAATACATTATTATATCTAATTGAAATTTAATTTTTATATCATATATTGACTTATAATTATGTTTTAAATTTCTACCGTGTACAATTTCAAAAATCGTGTAAAATGTCCAGCTTTTACACGAGATAAAACACGGACAAAAAACACAAACATTTACTGGGTTATTAACAATTTATAATAAATATATTATATTTACCTATGTATTGTTAAGAATTATGAAATAAAATCGTATTAATTAAATATATAAATAATATCGGGATCGTGATCGGAAAAAGATCGGGTAACGCATGAATGATCGGGATCGGGAAAAGGATCGCATAAGAGAATAAATAGAGGATCGGGATCTGGATTGCCGATCCAGGAAAAATACAAACGGTGCCCATCACTGCTTATTATTAACACACCGATGTACGTAATTACCAAGGACATGATGTCCTGGATATTACGTAATGTGATACACACGGAGCGTGATTACCGTTGATCTTGGTAGAGTATCAGCGGAATTGATTACATGTTAAGTACGATGTAATGCAGGCGTTACTCGGTACATACATTGTAACGCATGTACCTAATAATAACTAATGAAATATATGTATTAGTATACGTATACGAGATGTACAGCTACGTAGCTATACTGCACACTATAGGTCAAGCACTAGAGGTCAATCACTAGAGGTCACACACTAGAGGTCGAAATGGGCTAACTTTTTAAATTATATTATTTTGTAAATTTAAATTACCGTAATATTATAAGTTAATTTATTACACTTATCGATTATGTAATATTACGAAACATAATTCAATATTTTATTTAATAAATAGATCGTTTAAATAAATCTATATATATATATAATTCGCATAAATGTAAATACATAAAATATAAAATTATGTTATTGAATACATTTAATGTCTATAAATATACATATCTTATGTTATATACTTTATTTGTATATTTGATATACTATATTATACTTTATCATTTATCATACATTTCTATTTAGGTCAGAATTTATTATTCATAGGTTATGAATCGTAGTTCATTTTTGTTGTTGGATGAACTAATAAATAAATTTATTATTTATAAATAAATTAATCAATATATATATATATATATATATATAATAATAAATGTTAAAAATAATATTGTCATATTATTTATAAATAATAAATTATAATTCAATAATTTTCACTGAATAAATGTGTATTCTCTCTAAACATATGTGTAAGAATACTTATTTGATATTGCGATACTACCCTTAGCTTACAATAGAGTTGATTATGTAATATCATTCTAAATTTTAAAATCATTTATATTCTACTAGAATATATATATATATATTATACAACTATTATTGGGAAATTATAGTATATAACATTTTAAATGAACGAAATGTAAGATATTCATTAATTAATGATATTTATTAATCAATATAATACTAACTTAATACTAACGGATATACGTGTTCACATCGTGACCATCGATAATACACTGTTCGCGCTAATAAGCTGTTCGCGCTAATAGTCAGATGTGCCTCGAAGATAAGTAATAACAGTTTAGCTTAAGGAGAACTTTTATTAGGGAAAACAATGAATGTGGTACGAGTGCGGTAGTGGTAGTGTGTGTGTGTGTGTGTGTGGGCCCAGCAATCGATGCCATAGTCGGACCCGAGCATTAACTGGTAATGTAACACAATGTGACCGAATACATTAATAAGGTAAACGCAAAGATATAGCGCATATCTCTATGCCGTGCATTCTAGCCGTGATATTTATACGTGTGAGTGTGTGAGTGTGTGTGTGAGCGTGTGTGTGTGAGTGTGTGAGCGTGTGTGTGTTTGATACACGAGAGTGCACGTAATAGTGATTACACATGATTACACATGATTACGCTCATGATTACGCAATAATAACAACACTCGCTATTGCGTAATAAAACATAGTGTATACTATAGTAGTATCAACAATGATCGCTCATGATAACAATGGTAACAATCGTATTAACAGTAACTACATTCTTATAGGATAGTATATATATATACTAGTAATATTAATAATACTAATAATAATAATACTAAGAATAATAATAATACTAAGAATAATAATAACAATAATTATATAATGGGTAGTAATTAATTACATGGAAAATCGTCGTCAACAAAAGTCTTTCATTTTCCACGATTTATGAAATACGAACTATGAATTATGAATTATGAATTATGAATTATGAATTATGAATTATGAATTATGAATTATGAATTATTGAACGCGTCCTAAACCGCCGCTATACACAACGTACGAATGCGCCGCACGTGCGTATACCATGGTAGGTATTCGCACCTGCAGACGATATCATCATGGAATCGCTAAACAATAGAATAACGAACCCACGTGACGGGAATGGATAACTATCTAGTAAGTAATGCTGGCTGTTAGGTAACGATATATTACGTAATATTACGTAATACAAGGTATAGTAGGTACGCGGTGACACGATACGATATAGATGCCGGTGCTGCGCATGCGCTAACCGACACGCCGACTGACGTAATAGCGATGACGCAACAGCGAGAGAGAGCGATGACGTAATAGGGGCGTGTCTAACTAGCGACGCTCGTGGCGTGCGTATTGCGGTCGGAATCGTCGTTGCCGATGCCTCGGATGATGTTCCACCAGCGATACAACTCGTTCTGATACTCGCGGTACTGGAACGTGTACACGATAGGGTTGACCACCGAGTTGGCGAAGTTCATGATCATCGGAACCTGGAAGGCGGGCGTGTCGATCTTAATCGGGGCGCCGAACCGATACGCGATGTAGACGAGCGATTTCGGCGAGTTACAGATGATGTAACAGGCGACCACCACCACCAGGGTGCGCAACACGTTACGACGAACTTTGACCTTTTCCAACTCCTTCGGGTTGCTGATATCGTCGCCGATCTTGCTGCGGCGACGGATCTCCACGTAGATCCACGTGTAGCACACGACCAGGATGGCGATCGGGATAGCGTAGGTGATGACGAACAACGACACGCCGAACGTCAGCTTCCACTCTTCCGACGGGAAGATGCCCCAATCGTTGCAGCGTCCGTTCTGCAGGCCGGTGGTGGGCAGCATGAACGCCAGCTGCGACACGATCGCTACCGACCACGCCGCAACCACCATCCAAAAGTTAACGCGTCTCGTCACACTCGCTCTGTGGAATATCGGGAACACGATGGAGATCGTACGTTCGATGCTGAGCGCTACTAGGTTATAGGACGATATCGCGACGGAAGTGGTCATCGTGTAGTCGCTGACCCAAGCCAAACAGACGAACGTACCCAGCGTTCCCCACAGTCCCTGGTCGTCGTACCACTTACCCGAAGTCATCATGACGAAGATGTTGACGCAGGTGAACAGGTCAATGATGCTCTGCGATAGTAGTAGGATGTAGGAACGGGTTGCTCGGATAGCCGGCGACCGGGACATCACGCCTATGGCGATGGAGTTGCCGACGATGCCGATGATGGCGACGCTGCTATAGATGGTCTGCATGTAGATGTCGTGTTGACCGATGTGTTCGACGGGCACGCGCGTGATGGCGGATCTATTCACCGACATGACTGTTGGCCGCGCTGTATCGGAGCCCTATCGCGGGTAAACGGCGGCGCGGGGTTGTTTATATAGACGGTGGCGACGCGGGGCGGACGGCGGCGGCGGCCGGGTTATCGACGATACGATTACGTAATTAGGCGCGAGTAATGGGGGTGGGATCGATGCACGACCGCCCTGCTCTCAATTAGTCGCACGATAGCCGCGCTAGTAGTAGCGCTAGTAGAAGAAGTCATGCTCGGCGAACACGCGCGAGATTATCGGCGAGAAGTGACGAGATCTCGCGCGCTCTCGTGACCGCATCTCGCTGGACGCGGGCGGCGCGCGGAGAGATAACCGTGCAATGCGGGAGTCGGAGACTGGCGGCGGGGGTGGGCGGGGGAGGAGGCTAAAGAGAGATAAGAGTCACGTGACTAGGTTACATCTCAGCGTGGGATCACGTGTGACGTGATGTAAGGGTTATGCTCGGTGCCTCGTCTGATAATTATCCACACGCGATATACCCTGTTAATTAATTAATCGTTATGTGGTATTATATATATATATATAGATATTAATACTAATTATTAATAGATATTAAATAGTACAGTATTGCAAATTATATATTCAATATTTTATATATATATATATATATATATATATATATATATATATATATATATATACAGTAGAAGCTCGGTAACTCAACATGCAGATAACTCAATATTGCCGATAACTCAACATCCAAAAAATATATGGTTGGATTCGTATCTTTTACATGTTAACAAAAACCCTATTACTCAACAAATATAACTCAACATACATATAACTCAACATATTTTTTATAATCCTAGCCTATACATTACATGTAAATATACATCCGATAACTCAACATTTATGAAAAATCAAAATATCACAAACATATGTTGTTGGATTCGTATCTTTTACATGTAATAAAACTACATTGCTCAACAAATATAATTCAACATACATTATTCAACATGGTTTTTATATAATATATAAACGTAAAAATACAATTACAATTATTATATTATCATATGAGTACTATTTTGAATGCATTTATGTGAACAAAACATTAATTAAGTCATTAATTTATACATCCGATAACTCAACATACTCGCTAACTCAACATGAAAACTCCGTCCCTTCAATGTTGAGTTATCGAGCTTTGACTGTATACAGTAAATATAATATATATATATATACATATTTATAGTAAATATAATATATATATATAATTTTATTCAGGGTGAATTCGGTACTGAACTTAAGTTCAATAGAATTCTACGCAATGTATAGTATAGGGATAATATATTATATAACCCTAAAGGATTTCTAGAACATATAAGGGAGGTGTTAATATTAATTTGTTTTGATTAATTATTATTAATTATATAAATACGTACTATCGTATAGGATAGTGGGGTAATACCCTTTAGGGGGTGACCCTATTAGTGACGATACTATTAAAGTTTAAAATAAAGTATTATTTTTTTTAATATTAAATTATACCAACACTTTTATTATGTTTTAAATACACTTATAATACACTTATATATATACAATTTTAGATAATTTAGATATCTATATATACAGAAACTAAAATTAAAGTTAAATACTTTAGAAATAAAAAAGTATGCTGAATAACTGTAATTAAATAATAAAGTATAATACAATAAGTAAATATAGCATCGTATTCAATATTGGTGTATATTAATATATATTACAATATTTTGATAAATAAATGTATAGCTATTTTATCGATTTATCACCATATTGTGTTTTATATTTTTTACACGAGGAAATATGATATGATATATAAGAATATAAGAAGTCATCAACTCTCTCTCTCACTCGATATTCAATATATACTATAATCGTAATTTTAAATTAATATATATATATAAATAATTGAATGAGTAACTCAAGTTATAGCCGTCAGACATAGAGGTACCGCTATAGTAGGACTCTGTTCAATGAAACATAAAATAGATCTTTAAATAATATCTGTGAGTGATTTTATATAATTATGCATATATAAATTACTGACTTTTGTTAAAATATCGATGCTTAATAAATGATATGTTATACCGTAGGATATGACCGCTGTATGATTATAAGTAAAAACTGTATCTAAGTTCGTGGATGGAATGATAGGACTGAACCACATATAATAACACCAATAACAAAACAATAATAATATAGTAGTATATAATATAATAGTATATATATATATATATATACTATTTATGGCACTTCTAATTCTATGCTTTTATGGCTTTGTATTCGTTTCATTACCTACTCAAGCGTGCTTACTACACGCAGATAAATAGCATACACTAGACACATATAGTAACAGTTGACACGTGACACTTACGGGGATGGCATGTGTACATGTCATATGTGGCAATAGTGGTCGCTTAGCTGTACGGTCATCGTTATTGTATACAATATAGTGTTGTATATGTTTTTTTCAATAAATATTGAAAACAAATTTACAAATCTGTATATATATATATATATATATATATATATATATATACAGCCACACAAGCAGTAGGACACGGGTTCGAGCCTCGTTCGGACCATTAATTAATTTTATAAATTGGGTCTTAAAATATTATTTAGAAGTGATCTTATATAATTGTGTATAAATAAATTATCGACTCGTTAACACCATAGATGCCTTAACATGAGAGCGGCTTTGAAGGGTCATTAGAGCCATATATGTTTATAAGTGAAAACTTAATCTAAGTTCCTGGATGGGATGAAAGGACTCCACCAAATAAAAAATAAAAAAATAACAATATATATATATATATATATATACAATACCTATTATATATACGTGTGAAAGACACCAGGCTATAGCCGTATATGATGAAGATATCGACTATCTGCCATAGAGATTAAAACGGCACTAATCCACAGTAGTATCTTCCTGTATGAATACATATATGTATACCTGTGGGTATTTATAGGTAGACGTATGGGTACTTATAGGTAGACCACTCTCTAATCCCCCGATAATATCGTGTGAGATGCTCGCGATTTTACAGACATACGCTTAATTATAGGATACATTGTATATAATATACACACATATATATTTATATATATATATATATATATATATACATGGTTATGAGTATATTTATCATAGTTATATATGTGTGCGTGTGTATACTAATTCTGTTGAATATATTTTATATACATTTATCTCGATTACATTTTACAAATACACATCCAATACACGTCTATTTTAATTAACTTTTTTATTTATATCGATGATTCTGATATATAACTATATATGTATATAACTATGGTAAATATATTCAATTTTACTATAAATATATATATATATATATATATAATTAAATATTAAATAAATGAAAATAATTAGAACTGAAATGCAGTTAGTTATTCACACACACACCCCCACACACACACATACACATACACACACTAAACATACTATATTATATATATTATGTATATATTATGTATTAAAAATAGCGACATATGTTGTAATAGTAATGTATACATACTATAGAAATACTACATTGTTATCTATTATTAATAATGACGACTCTTCATAGATTATATCAATATCATTGACGATTATTTTTGTGTTTTCCGATGGAATTTAAGAATCACTACACAAAATTATACTCTAATGATAAAATAAAACTGTAATTAATTATACTTCATAACTTTACGGCAGCCATTGTATGTAGTACATACTATGTATATTCGAATACACATTTATTAAAAATATGATCTATAGAACATATTTAAATATAAATGATTTTCATTACTATAGTATCCATACTATATATATTATGTATATACTATATATAGTATATATATATATATATATATATATATATATATATATATACTATGTATACATACTATACATACTTCACCAACATCTACCTCAATGATAAAGCTTTTATAAATGTAGGTTGTACTATTTATAATTCACGTAATTCACTCTCCTCTAACACCACCTATATTGGCTCTTACGCACTTTCCCCGAACCTCACTTCTTCTTTCCCCTCATCCCTCACTCTTTAAATCTCCCGCCTCTCTTTTGTCTGTATCCATTGTTTTTGCCTCGTTTTCATTCTACGCGTCATTGTTACCAGTTTACTCGGAACATACTTCCGGTGAATACATGCGTATATTGTTATCGCCATTGTTATGATGTCATCCTCAAACAGTGAAGGTCGTACGAACGAAAGGTGAGAACTTTAGTGCCGGTAAACCTACAGGTTATAAGTAAACATAGAAGTATATAACATAGTTTTACTTATAACCTATAGTATACTCTATATATATATATATATATATATATATATATATATCATATATAGATAATGAAGAGATTGTCAACACTAATTGTAAATATATATCCATGAAAGTACACTCTATTTTAAATACCGTGAATCGATTGAGATAATATTATAATACATGCATAACATGTATAAATGTCTTATACATGTTGTATGCATATCATTTCGTACACTAACGTAGCATGTGTATTATACACGCTACATTAGTATACGATATGATACTTGTTAATAGAAGACATGTATGCCATTACTTCGAGAACATTCGCGTATTACACACATGTTACACGTGATTGCGCAATCATATTTAATTGTATGTGCACCCAAGTATTATGTAATAATATGTAAACATTAATATATATATATAGTATGACAGTAATACATTAATAAATATACATATGATTATGAGATATAATATGATTATGTAATATATATATATATATATATATATATATATATTTATATATAATAGTTATATAAAATAATCTAAAATTAGCATGCAACAACGATATTAAATTAGTAAAGAAGACAGTACCAATATATAATAACAATAATAATAATAGCGTAAATAATAATTACAAAATAGATAAAATGAAAATATATATATATATATTACCTAGGTAATCAATAAATAATAATAATAATAATAATAACTACAACAATAATAATGATAAAATAGATAAAATATATGTAGATAAAATATATAATATATATATATATGCATATATAAATATTTCTAAAGCTATATTACCAAGGTAATATATATTAAAGAGAGATTTGAGGTCACGATGAATTATATAAACAGAAAGAAAAAATAATATGTTTGTAAATATATTTATATATATATATATTCAAATTATTTATTCACCTTTACTCACTACATATATTCTCATTATATAATATGCTATAATGCAATGTATACTGTATTAATGATAACCACGGATTCACCTACAATGTGTATACGTCATACGTTGTATGTTATTGCTGTACAGTATTTCTGTATGGTATTGCTATATATAGCAATATATGGTATAGCTGTAAAATTTAAAATATAACAATTAAAATCTAATTATTTCTGTCAGATTATATCCGAAATTTATGTTAATCTAATGTTAGGAAATTAATAAATATTTTGTAGTATTTGAATTCTGTAATGGTATTTCATCGTTATATCAATAATCAACTCAATCATATATGATACACACTTATTACACACTTATTACACACCTATCTCAGTAATAACACCACAATAATTATTGTCTTTAATTTGTATTATCAAATAGACTAAGCCTTCTACGTGTTAATCTAGGTAGCTCCCTGATTAATATTAAGATCAATACATGCTATCACTGACGTTTCATCGTAATTCGTATATTGTTATCAGTATATAATATAATATTAAATATAAATATCATAATATATCATTATATAATTATTATTTACTAATAATAACGTATATTACTTATATTACCAATAATATATTATTACATAAAAATCAATATATAATAAAAAGGAGTAGTAATACCATACTATATTTAGGTCATTTCTGTGTACATATATACTAATTTATATATATATATATATATATATATATTATATATATATATATATTAATAATATATCATTATATAATTATTATTTACTAATAATAACTTATATTACCAATAAGATACTATTACATAAAAATCATTATACAATCAAATGGAGTAGTGATATCATAATATATGTAGGTCACCAATGTGTACATATATACTGGTATACCTAATAGGTATTTAACCTGCACATGTAATAGTTACATGAACATTAGTCACCTGAATCAATTTCACATACACACATATATAATATTGATGTTTTCAATATTTATATATTTATATATATATATATATAAATATTGAAAACATCAATTTTATTTAGAAACCCTTTGCACCAGGAGAAATGAAACTAAAAAAGTGTATGCATTTATATATGTATTTAATTATACAAAATAAAAGAACACATTTTAATTATTATAATAATAATAATAATAATAATAATAATTACACACATAATTACTCCGAAAAAAAACTAATATTCCATACTTACCATATATTCCTAAAAATAACTAGGATATAATATATGATATGAATACTTCTCCTAAAATGTCTACTGATTAATCAACTTTTATTTCCGTTTTTTATCTGTATCATTCTTATTCACATACATAAATTCATTACCTTAAATATTCCATCTATACGACTTCGATCTCAAATATATATAATCTTATTATCAAATCTACATCTTCCTCTCCCTCTGATACTATTAATAGTTCTGTATTTATAAATACATTATATAATGCAAAATATAAATGTATATTCTATCCCCTTACGTACATTATGAAAATTAAATTATGTCATCTTCTATAACGGATGGAATTTATCTAAAACCCTTTAAACCCTGTATGTATTATAATTAAACAAGCTATACTTACTCCCAGATTTCTTATAACCCTAGTATTGTTTATATGTACATATATGTACGTTTATAGGTATGTACTATATATAGGTGTGGAGAACATAACCATAACAACGTCGGGGTATACGAACTGTATAGCTAAACCCAAACCCAACCAAAAACCCAACCCACCCCGTTAGTATAACGATAAAAACACGACTACCCAGCCCGCCCGCCCGCAACAACACCCACCCGCCCTTAAAGGATTTTTGGGCCGATCTGCATTTCGCCATTCATCGAATTATGATTATTATTACGTTATTTATTTATATCCTATATCGTAATCGTAATTGTAGCGTAATTTATTAAAACACAACTATATACACCGCATCTTTCAACCCTATCAACTCTACAGCTAAATCACCGATGGAATTGCTCTCTACTTTATAGACATATGTCCTTGAACGAGTCTCATAAAATCCCATAAAGTCACTCTGGCAGATTTAGAATATTGATATCTAAAATATGGATCTCTTGAAACTGCCCTCTTACACATTTTTAATAATATTTATTCTAATGTATCTCCTTCTATTTTTGTTCAACTTGTTCTTTTAGGCCTTTCACATAAATCTGCCTTCTACACTATAATATTCTTATTTCTAGACTTCAGATATATCATAATTGATCTAGGTATTAAGCGCGGTACATCTTTTACACGATCACTCTGGTATATGTTAAATAGATCATTTATATATTGTCATTGTAATTGTTATTATTATTTTGGTGAGGTCCTTTCATCCTATCCAGGAACTTAAATGAAGTTTTTATTGATGGCTCTAATGTCCCTTCGAAGATCTTTATGTATGTACAATTATATAATATCACTTCTAAATAATATTTTGACTGGCTTGAACCCGCCTCCTATTACTTGCATGCTTGACGCCTTAGCCAACTGAACCACTCGGGCAGTTATACAAAACTCTAGTTGTTATATCTGATTCTGAATATTCCGATCGCGTTCTCTACGTTATGGTGGCATTTAAGTTTATGTCCTTAAAGCCCTATTACTTTCAATGCATATCACAACTCTCTATGACATTATAACCAAATGTCTTGCTGTTCAATATCATATTTATGCCGATGACATATAACTTATATGATATACGTTTACTCTTGCATGATACCTCGTGACTTATTTAACGTGCGTCTTATGATGTGACTTATTTCTAATAACCTTATTTAAAAAAATGCAACCTTTCGTAATACAGCTACACATTCGTTGTCGTGTCATCCATGTTGTATTGATATCCATCTTAGTTTCCCCTTATCATTGATCTAAAACATCGGTATATCCTTTAAATATGACCTCTCCTCCTCTACACATATTAATAAAGTTTCCGAGATATCAAACTGTAATCTCTTTTACGATAAGTTGTATTCTTAAAAATGTAAACAACTATCTCGTCATGTATTTGCGACAACCTATAGGTTGTATTACGTTTAGATTATCATACCTCTTCTATACATTGTATACATTGTATACATTGTATACATTATACTATAGTCTATAATATCCTCGCGTACTCATTTTCTCTTCAAAATAGAATAATTAGTTCACGTATTGTTTTAGTGTTCAATATATTATAATTTTTTTACGTAATTCCTCGATTATTTATCTACGAGCGATATCTAACTGGTTCCCCTTTCATAAACGATCTTTATTTAGGTTCCATAACCTATAAATATCTCATTTCCTCTATTCCATCTTATTCATAATTTTATTCCACATACGCTTCCCTATAGGAATATACTAAATCAATTCGGCAGTCTAGATTCACCCTTATCTGCTTGCCTCATTCTTACATACAATTCTAGAAATCCGAGAAAATTCACCCTATTATTATGCAATTAGCTTCCATCATCCACCCACTCAATCCCCTATTACCCTTTGTCTACTCCTAAACTTAAATAATATTTTACATCGATGTACCTTACAAGACGATCGACGATCGACGATCGTCGATCGTCTACCTAGATTTATATCTCTTTCTTTAGTCAGTTTTCTTTATATATAATATATTATTTTCACGAGTATTGTATAAGTGTTCGCTTATATCATATACATTATTCGTAAGCCTATAGGCTACAAGTATACATGTTATCGTTGATGTTTTGTATTCATTTATTATTCATTCGCTTGCACCACGAAAAGTGTTTATCTCTTTTTATGTGCATAATAAACGTATATCATCATCATCATCATCATATATATATATAAGTATATATTAAATATATTATAGGTATACCTATATATACATTCATATATTTGTAAAATAATGAGATATCGATTTATGTAAAATTAGTTAAATTAATTCCAAGCAAACACTTCATAGGCTGTTATCTAACTAATACTTAATTAATATATCTATACCGCGCGAATATTAGTCAACTTTCGATTCGTTATAATATCTCGTTAACATTTCGAACTATAGTTCACCTGCAACCTGATTATTATTACACGATTTAGCTATTCATCGGTGCAATCAAAATATTATATATATATAATATTATATAATTTATATATAAAATTTTATAACATAGAATATATAATAAATGGAATAGATTATTTAGTAACAATATATCCCCGAAATAATTTCCTCAAGTATTACTTACTAAGTACGTACATAATTTAAAAAGTTAATATAATAACATTAATTATTATGGTTATGTTATTTAATTGTATTTTATTTGAATTTTATTTATGATGGTACCTAGTTATGTATACCATAGTTATATATGTATTATATTAACAATATGTTTTTAAATTATAAATAACAATAAATAAATACATATATATATATATATATATATATATATTGATTGATTGATTGAATGAATATTTAATTAAACACTTAGGGTTAACTTAATGATAATTATTTCTTAAAAATATATACATATATCTATATATCTATATATAGAAATAAAAATAATACAAATGATAATAGTAGGTGATTAATTGACATCTCATTACAAATAATAAAATAAACCGGAAATAAAATAAATAATAAAGTAATAATGATATACAATATACGTATAACAAGTTACCATCTGAAATACATATTTGGATATATTTATTGCATTTCTTATGCGACCGGATGAATATAATAAAGGGTAGAAGTGAATTCCATATATTAATTCTAATATAAATAAGGGTGATTTACTTATTTTTATAATTCTGAAAAGATGATAAATTGCAGATTTAGTGATGGCAGTAATATGAGGAATGAAGGAAAGACTAGAATCAAAAATGACGCCTATATTGGATATAGTAGGAGAAGGACATATATTACGATTTTATGAATAATAAAAGGAGGGAAGTATACTTAGTATAATGATAGCTATAGGTATACTATAGTATACGTATACGTTTGAGATTGAACATATTAAACAATGTAGATTTTGAGTGATCAAGGAAAAGAATATTTGAAATAAGCAATTCTTTTATATTATTGCACAATTAGAGAGTTTATCATTAATACCTGATAGTGAATTATTGGGTAGACATATATAACTGAATATCGCCTGCATACAGATGATAATTGGATATTTGTGCATGATGAAACATAGTTAACATACATATATTAATAATAATAATAATAATAATCAAACTCGAGTTTAGGAATTAGCCTGGATGAACGAAAAAATAGAGCCTATCAGTTCGTTCATCCAATGTGATTATGGGGGAAAAATCAGGTATAAAATTAAAATAATATTAAATAAAATATTTGATTATAAAATTAAATTTCTATCCAGGATATCAGTAAAAAAATAGTCATAACAAAATCTACCTCGAATATATAGTTTATATTAATTATCAGTGAAAGTCGATAAAGGTGTATCAACTTAGAGGATTTGGAGTTTCTATATCCAATGCCTTAATGAACTTACTTTCGCTAATATTAAGAGCACTGGCAAATATTGCCCCTTCACAACAATTGCATCCTCATCCCCGAAACAAACTATTACTGGCCACATAAACAACCAATACAAAGTACTCGTGAATATCTTATATTTAATATTTCATATTTAAAATAAAAATGTGACTTCCTGAATAGAAAATAATACTGAATTGAATGATAAATAAAATTTAAATACAATGTAATATACAAGTAATTAAGGTATATAAAATATGTATAATTCAAAAAGAAATACAAAAATTAAAATAAAAATAAAATAAAATTGCAATCAACCCCACAATCATTCTCATCGTGTATTTAAAATAAATAATTGAATAATACCTAAAGTACCTAAAAAAATGTAAACCAATAAAACACTAATATTAAAAATTGTATAACAAATTAAAAATATAAAAAAACTATATAACTAAAAGCTATAAAAGTTATAAAACTATAAAATAAAATATATAAAATAAATACGGATAAATATTGATAATATAAGGTAGCCAATATATTAATTAATATATCACATAATACAAATACTATTATATATATATATATATATATATATATATATATATATATATATATATAATACTGCATGTGTGGCTCAGTGGCTAAGGCGTCAGACATACAAGCAGTAGGATATGGGCTCGAGCCTCGCCCGGACTATTAATAATTTTATAAATTGGTCTTAAAATATTATTTAGAAGTGATCTTATATAAATGTGTATAGGGGCAAGTCTACGATTACCGACCCCCTCCTAATACCGAACCCCTCTCGTATCTCAGTAATTATAAGAGATATCAAAATATTTATATATATAAACTGTTATTAATTTAATGATAAATATAAAAAAGTATTTTGTTTTTAAAAATATGCAATCCTACAATTATTATTTGATAAAATGTAATATTCTGTTTTTACTTTTTAAATATTTGAATAATAACTTTTTTTAAATCATTGTAAATATTTTAATAATTAAAAGAAAAGTAAATACTGTACAGAATATTGTAGATCAATAAAATGTTTATAAAAATTATTAAAATAATTTAATTTTAATAACTATTAACCAATATATCTTAATTATAGCAACCCATATAATTTCCTATTACCGACACCCTAAATTACCCTAATACCGACCCCATGTGATTTATAATATCCAATCAAAATAGATGCGTATTTTACTTTAAATTATGTCGTAAGTTGTTTGTGTAACATTGATATATATAATATATAAATATATATCATGTATAAATATTAAATAATAGTATACACTATTTTAATATAATTACTATAAAGTTTAAATTTAAATTTAATATTACTATTAAAACATAAATTTAATAATAAATAAATTGCGTGCATGTTATAATTAATTATATTTAAGTATATCTACTATTTTTATTGGATATTATAATACTACAATTATTTATACCACGATTATGTTAGGGGGTTGGTAATAGGAGAAGGGGGTCGGTATTAGGCACATATATCCGATTACCGACCGCCTTTTTATTCTAGTAAATATAATTATATCAAAAATTTAAAATAGCAACATTATTCATTGCCATAATATTATCCTAATTTAAAAATAAATATACTTAATATTGAATAATTTATTACAAATAATCATTTAGGGGTCGGTAATCGGAGACATTCCCCTACATATATGATCGGCTCTCGTTAAAATCATAGATGCCTTAAAATGAGAGCGGCTTCGAAAGAACATTAGAGCCATGTATGGTTATAAGTGTGAAATTCATCTAAGTTCTTGGATAATACAAATAATAAAATAATTATATTACACAAGGCCACTAAATTACTTTTCGTTTCTTCGTAGATTACTTACCTACCCCCCCCCCCACATACAATACAATACATGTATTATATTGATATTTGCCGATTTAATCAATACAAAATAAATATTAACATTAGTATATTTATAATTAATAATAGTATATATACTACTACTTACATATATTTAATCATATAGTAATAAACCTATGTTTATTTATAATTATGTTATTCTACATAATGGTTAACTATTATTTACAGACTCCTAAACTGCATAGCTAAGAATCACTAATTCAAAAGTCCCAATTCAACCCTATAGTATATTATTTATTTTCACCTGTATTCGTATTTTATTTTAATTTTATTTTGTATTTGCATTTGAATAACATATTACATACACACTGTTATTTTTATTTGTATTTGATTTTATCATGAAAACATTATTTGTATTTTCATTTGTAACTGAAAAATCTCTTAATCAGTAATTGCTATATACAGATCCTACTAATCCTATAGAATGCTACTGAACTTGACAATTTAAATGCATTAAATTGCAATTATTAAGTTAACAAATTAAATTAATTTCTGTAACATGTTAAAAAAAATCAAAAAGTGATATTCTCAATTTAATTATTTTTCATATAAATAAATACATTAAATACTAAATACATACATTAAACAATCTATAGCTTGTATATGCACCAACTTCTATTAACCCTATTATAATATATATATATATATATATATATATATATATATATATATATATACATATATATATATATATATATATATATATATGTATATATAACATATATATATATATTTATATTTATATGGTTTTAGAGGTTTAAGTGGTATTTTATTAGGTGTTACTTAACTAATAGAAATCAATATGTTCATTTTTATTCATCTATATCTTCTACCTTACCTATAAAATATGGTGTTTCGCAAGGTTCGGTATTAGGACCTATATATTTCTTATTAATTATTAATGATTTATCAAACATACAAATATCCTTGTCATTTAACACTTTTTGCAGATGATACAACTATTGCCTTCTCTAATAACAATATTTAATACCTTGAAAATATTATTAATGACACTTTAGTTTTTATTCATGAATAACTATGTAATAATATATTACACCGAAATATTGAAAAACTAATTTTATATTATTTAACAGGTCACGGTCACGGACACATAACAAATATATAAAAATTAATGATTTAATTATTAAACAATCTGACTATATTTTATTTGTGGGTATATTTATAGATGAAAATCTCAACAGGAAAAAACAAATAAATAATATTAAATCCAAACTTAATCGATGTATCTCTTTAATAAATAGATTAAAATCTAAATTGAATAGAGAATCACTTATGAATATATTATTTGCAATATTATTTTATAATATTTATATCTTTCAACAATTTGTATATGTTTTTAAATGTATTGTTGATTATTATTATTCTTATTATTATTTGATTACAATTGTATTACGAGTTAACTACTATTATTTCATATCTACATTTTATTTTCATTTTATTTATACCATTATTATTTTTCATTACTATTTATTATTATTATTAATTGCTATTATTCTTTTATTATATATATATATGTTTTATTAATGTTTTATTAATGTATTTATTATTTTAGAACGGGGAAGGATTTCATGTTTTTGTGTTTTGATTGTAACGTGCGGTGGTGTATTATATGCCGAGTAGTAAGTATACTGGTATGATTATGGGGGGGGGGGGTATTAAGGGGGTATCATCTCAAGGTATTAATAGACTTGGCACATCCATACTGAAAGTTGGTAGCCTTATACCATTCGTTCGTTGTGGTCGACTTATCAACTATATGTTATTTTTTCCTCTTTATTTATACACATATAATTTTATTTTTATTTGTATCTATTATTATAACTTTATTTTTACTTATATATAATACTTATATGTTTAATATTTATTCTTATTATAACTATTTTAATATTTAAAATTATACTTTATATTTTACTTTTCTTTTGAAATTTCTAATTTTATTTTACTCTATTTTTACTTTAATATGTTTATTTTTTTTCCATTCAAAGGAATTTTGCTGACAGGAAGATATATCGATAAGTCCAGTGAACTTCTATATCTACCTGGGTTCACTCTCATTTATTATGAGGAACCAATATGATTATTATTATTATTATATATATATATAGTATATAATATATAATATAAAATATATATTATATATATATTATATAATATATATATATTTACAAAAATATATGTTTATTAGAAATTAGTGTAGATATATCGAATGTATGATTTATATTACAATGAATACCACACAAATATAATCTAGGTGTATGTCCTATAT
Source organism: Osedax fenrisi (assembly GCA_964019155.1). Taxonomy (NCBI): domain Eukaryota; kingdom Metazoa; phylum Annelida; class Polychaeta; order Sabellida; family Siboglinidae; genus Osedax; species Osedax fenrisi. Next base: position 20,127,993 of record OZ025239.1, on the reverse strand, counting down.
GTTTGACGGCAAAGACATTAACGTTATTTATTTTATTTTTATTTTATAACGAGAGAGGTAATGGGTTATTTGGTTACGCCTCTAAATGAATCATCATATATACCATTTATATAATTATACAATATACATATACATATATTTTCATTATCATCATCATCATAATCATAATAATTATCATCATCATCATCATATATAATAATAATATCAGATTTAGTTGACGACCGAGATCAAAAATCCAGGTATGATTTAGAAATTCTATTGAACTTATCGATATGCCAACCTGATCTTGGTAATGAGAGAATTAATACAAACACGAATAATATAAAGAGTATACATATTTTGTAATTCTATTTATTCAACTAAAAATAATAACCAAGGTAAACTATAAAAACCTAAGAAAAACGAAAAACGAAAATAAAGCTAAAAAGATAAAAATATCTATACAATATGAAAATAGTAAAAAAGTTAAAAGAAGGAATGATGAACTTGTAAATAAAATAACAATAATAAAGATAACCAGCGTAAGTGATTAGATATAATTATTTTAAAACATTTTTAAATATGTATTATAAAAGTTTTAAAATTCATTAAATATGATATAGTTGTATTTAAAGAATTCCGTAAACATGCGCCTTTGTAACGAATACTACATTTCTCATGATAAAATATTATTTTTGGTATGAAGAATGTTCTATTTAACCGACAAGTATAAAAGGAATAATTATGGGTAAATAACTTCACATTGAACTTTGCAAATAATGCTTAATAATAATTATTATATATTCTAAACATATATTTATAATAGATATATTTATTATATATTTAAATTTAAAACTTAAGAATGTTATGTCTTAAAAATCAATGTAATCAATATTAGTTTTGTTATTAAGTTTATATATTGCTCTCATATATTTATTTTGTAAAATTTGAATGCATTTGATATATATATATATATTATATGTATGTATGTGTATTGTGTAAATATATACATAAACACTATATATATATCCAGATATATTTGATGACTATTTTATAGGCGTAACCAAACCACCCACCACTACTGAATACTACTATAGTAGTATTACTATAGTAGTATACTATAGTGTGAGCCGAATATTTTATAAAAGTTATGCCGTTGCCGTCGAACAGAACCCTTGATCCTAAAAATGTGTGTAATTATTATATATTAAATAAACTAAATGAATATAACTATATAATTCTAATATAAAAGTATAACATGAAATATAAAAATAATAAAATTCAACAAATAGCAATAGTAATTATAGTAAATGATATACTAAATACAAAACAAGCACTGTTTATTATTATAATTTAGTGATTATCTATATTAAAATTAGTTTATGTTAATCAGCAGTGTATGTTAATACCTATACATATATATATATATATATATATATACTATGTATGAACATTGCGCAATGCTATAGCACGTATGCGATATTATATTGATTCTCATTTAGCTAATAATCTTTAGTTATAATAAATTATAATGTATTGTTATAATCGATGAGTTAATAACTGTATGTATTGTGAATTAAAAACATAAATGAATTTTACGATTTTACTATATATATATATATATATATATTGATAATAATTAAATATAGCTAATAACTATAGCTAATACCTATAGGTAATTCTATAATGTGAATTAATTCGCGAACAGATCTGTTTAATATATATGAGATTATATTTGGGAAATAGTGATCATATGATGGTATATACTATATGTAAATATATTAAATTATGTATACCAGCTACACACATATATATATATATATATATATATATATATATATATATATATATATATACTATAGTATATATACCCAGTATACTGGCGTAATATTATAAAATATTAAAATATACTATTTACTCATGTTCAATAGATGTAATTATATATATATATATATATATATATATATATATAATATGCGAGCTAATATATAATGCATGTATTCGATTTACTATTAAGGGGCGTGCGATGTTCGTTTTTTTTCTATAAAAATGTATAGATCAATTTTTATTTTATTGATTATTTATATTATATAATTAATTATCTTTCATTTACAAAAAAAATGGTGGTGAAATTTGCAATATAACTATCAAAATTCGATGTTTTATGACTCCTACTATATATAGTATACTACTAGTATAGCTACTATAGTAGCAGACTATAGTTTGCCATTTTCTAAATACTTTGTAAATAAATAAAATAATAATTATTATAAAATATTAGGTATTATAAATTCATTCCATTTATGAATATAAGATCGATTTTAAATTTTTTTGAAATATATGTTTAGCTTAAAAATATTAATAAAAATATTACTTTATTTTTCAACATCAATTTAATCAGTAACTTTTTTTTATGATAAGTAATGTTACTATAACATTAATATCTTTTTTATTACTGAATATTTTTTGATAAAACCTTCTGCATTGGAAATATATTTATATATAGATTACAAATAATAACGTGAAATTTATAAATTAAAAAATAAAATAATTAGATATTATACTAAATAATATATGCATATATATATTTTATTTTTTTTAATTTATAAATTTCACGTTATTGTTGTATAATCGTAAAACCTATTTAACACGGGGACGGCGCCGTTGTATATTTCACAACATTGCACGTGACTTATTACCTAACATTGCGATACATCACGCGCGATACGTCATCACGTGGCATCGCGTAACGTTACGCAACTTCGCGTTGAAGCGCATTACATAATATCGTGTCACGTGCCAGTATATTAAATAACGTCGAATAACTTAATAATAAAGTAGTATACACCATTGCATTACATAACACTGCATTGCATACCATCACGCGTGTTTAACCCTAATAACAGTAATTAACATTAATTAATGCGTTGTGTAACGTCTACAATAGTACCTCTAGAGATTCTATTAAGTATTACTAGTCATTCATTATAATATAAGTTAGTAGTTACCTTATTAATGCATGGATATTGAAGTTATACGGTAAACACGTGTGCTATACGGATTATTACGTAATATACGCACCTATGTAAATAATGTTGTCTATATCACGTGATGAATATACCACGTATCCCATATGAAATATACATTATACAGTTTAAAATGTACAGTGTACAATGGTATTTATGACCAATGTATACATTGTATACAATTGTATACAATATATACATCCCCTATAGGGGAAAGTAACCAAATACGGAAAGTAACCAAATACGGACAGTATCCGAATACGGACACTCTCGGTGTCTCAGAAACCATAAATACTTTAAAAATTGTTAATGAATAAGTTATTCATAATTATATAAATAGTCTAAATAAGTATTTTTTTATTTTTTAATAATTCAAAATAGTGCTGATATAACCAATAAACTGATTTTTTATTGCGTTTTTAAATTTATGAAAATAAATTTCAACTTAAAACCTTCTCAGGAATATATAAATGAATCGATAAATCTATATTATTAAAAAATAAATCATTCTGAAAATTATATATATATAATTGCTATATTTGTAATCAAATATTAATTAAATTATAAGCATATATATAGGCAATATAAATCCCTAATAAGGATATTCTATACCCTATAACAAATCAGCTCGCAGCGTGTGAACTATTCTTATTTTCATAAAAATTGCGTGTGTTATAATATTAATACCACCGATGAAGCTAAATCTAAAAATGTTATTATTTAGATACTTAACTTGTATTATTAATTAATATAATAATACAAATTAATAAATTAATTACTAATTAAATTATATTAAATTATTCATAAAATTAATTATAAATAATGTAATTGTAATTTATCTGATTGGTTCATCAATAATATATACTTTATATAGTGGTATATATATATATATATATATACATATATGGTGCTCGTATTATAACACAGGGTGTTCGTATTCGGAAATGGGTACCGAATACGGACATCCCGTTATATATTGAATACAAAGATTAAATACAATTTTAAAATCACAATAATATCTATAATAATATAATAGTAATATATTGTAATTTTTGAATAAAAATATTTAGTCATAAAATGTTAAGACCATTTATTGTTAAATTGTCAGTATTAGCTAATAAGTAACCTAGGTTACTTTGCCCTATATTGAACATGTAGGAAAACGTATATTGAACATGCATATATGTATACACTATGTATTTATACAATATGTATTGCATTTTGTAGTGCGGTGCCTATAACGCTTTATAATGTGTTGCACAGGGCTTGTAGTATTTAGTGTTGTACAACGATTAACTTTTAGTTTCTGCTTTATTTAATCTCTAACGATTTCAGCTACAACTACCTTACTAACTCTTTGAGTAAATAATTTGGTTTTATAGCATTACAAGTTAAGACTCTCTTTGTACCTTCTTTTTGTTGCATCAGGTACATTGTACATTGTACGTCGTACAATTAGGGGCTCTGCAACAGGGGGGGAACGGGGGTATATGACCCCCCACTTTAAAACCTAGGGGAATCTCCTATGTATTTTCCCCCTCCCCACTTTTACCACAACATTTATTTTGATTGGTTGGTCCCCCTAGATCACATACAAAATCGTTCCGGCGCCCCTACCTACAACGGGTATATTGATACCAGAGACTAAATAATGAGAGATCTAGGAGAAGGACATCTCTGATTTAAAACCAGCGCATGTATGGAGTGGCGACGCAAGTAGCTATTAGCCACCGAAAGCAAAACACGACACAGATACATGTATTTAACTCATTGCGCATCGCTCGTCACGCTGTTATGCAAGGAGCGCGTCCTGCATTTCTACCTCAGGGTGCAATGGAAAAATCGACGACTGAGAATAAAAATAAAACTAAAAATAAAAATAAAAATAATTATAAGTATACAAATAGTTTGGATCTCCCTACACTTTAAAATGCAAATAAAAGTACTATGTTTTGTTCTTTAAATACACAAACGTTGCAAAACGTATGGAAGATACCCGAACTTATAGATTCTGCCGAAAAAACTAATCAGTAGATAATATGCATACAGGAACATAAATTCGTACATTTAAATATATACATAAAATCACATACATATGGTAAGTGGCCATTAATAACCTACTCTGACTTGAAAAATAGCACGAATGCTGCCACTGGAGGTGTTGCAATTATTGTCAACACAATAGCGTATTATGTAATATCAAGTATTGATATCATATCATCTAGATTAATGGTAATACATTTTCAATGACACCCACACACAACAGTTATATCATGCTACAGCCTAACAAATACGAGTGACGAACAGGAAACAGAAAGTTTCTATACAGAATTAACTTTACCTCATTAACTAAGCATATTCCAAAACAAACATACTTATTATTGATGGAGACTTCAATGCGCATCTCGGATAAGATGATGGATACAAATATTCATTACACAGAACTAAGCATCGAAACGGCAACATGCTACATAATTGTGTTCTAGAAAATAATCTGTTATGCTTAAATACCCATTTCCAGAAAAGATCGGGACAAACCTGGACACACGACTTTCCAAATGGTTTTAAATCACAAATTGATTTCCTAATCAGAAATAAAAAATGGAAGAACAGCGTAAAGAAATGTAGAGCCTACAATTCTTTCATTAGCGTAGCATTTGATCATCGTATCATCTAAGCTGAAATACACCTAAGTCTCAGAGCCAATACAAATAACGTCTGCGTTAATACAACTTTTGATTGGACCAAACTTTATTACGATAATAATATACGAAAGAATTGTATAACTAAAGTAAAAAATAGATTAACACGAAATTGATACAACTGACTCATTTGCAAACACTATGTATAACTATTTTTACAAATCATGCAAGGAAGCTGCTAAAATAGAATCCCGTTAAAACCAAAACTGAAAAAACGATTACCTTGGGAATCTCCTTATATTTACCAAAAGCGTGATATTCTCCATCAAGCTGCTAAACTTAAAGATAGTGAATTAACACCAGAATAAAGATCTATAGGATAGAATCCTTAAAATTACAGTCTCTATACGAGACCAAGATTAAGATTCATTGGACATTGCTGGAGAAGTAAAAGTGAAATAGTAAGCGAGTTACTTCTCTGGCAACCGCTCCATGGTCAACAACCCCGAGGATGACTAGCAAACACTTTCATTAATCAACTGAGCGAAGATACTGGATGAACCCTCAGTAAACTACCAAACGTGATGAGTGGCACAGAAGGGTGGAGAAGACGTATCATGGACTGACGATCAAGCTCGGCCTGATAAGTAATGTATTGAATATATATATATATATTATATATATATATATTTATATATATATATATTATATATATATATATATATATATATATATATATTAAAATAAAAAATATATGGAATATTATAATTAAATTTCTCTATTTTCCATATGCTTATCAGCCCTTCATTTGGAAATATAGCTAATTATATTTATAGCAATTTGACCCCAGGTACCAAATGTTTCAGCAACGAAAGGGAGACAAATAATACCTGCATCATGACAATTATTACATTTTTTCTCATCTTTAGATTTTTCACGCTCACCAGCTGCAAAACCAACCTCAATTGCCACACTTAAAATAGTAGTGTTCTGCAGCGGAGAGGTAATTGAGATATCGATGGCGGCCTATTTTCCTAAAGACCAGTTATTTACTGAAACATCTCCAGGTATTCGAATAGTACCTGGGATCAAATTGGCTGTATCTAAAGATGGGGATAAACCTGCTGAATTCATTATATGGTATATAGTAGCTCGTACATAATTGTGCCTATTAGTATATATATATATATATATATATATATATATATATATATATATATGAATACTATATACAAAGATTTAAAACGAATTCCTTCGGAAAATATTTTCTCTATATACAAATACGTGAATTCACATATATTCGCACGCAAATGAATACATACACTTACACACACACACTCTCACTAACACACACTTACACACACGTACACACACACGAACATACACATATACATAACGCGCATACAAGCATAAGCACCCCTCATTATGAACATATACGAGATGCGTACATTATATATAATGTTATATAGCATAATAGCTATATATAGCATTGTATCACGTGACATATATAATCCTAATCTCCAGGCACGTCACATTAACACTGTCGTCGTACACGTAGGTATACTTGTTATCGTTGTTATAGCATTGTGTTCAAGTATTTGTCTTATGCGTAAACACAAACAAGTATATATATATATATATCAATATATATATATATATATATATATATATATATATATATATATATATATCTATATATATATCAATATATATGCATAAATATATACAATACGAACACACACATACATATATATATTTCGTGAGTGTATATATATATATATCTATATATATGTGTAGTTATCATTCGAAAGCGTCAATGTAAAGCAGACAGCCCAGGGTATTGTTGTAGTACGTTCGCGAGCTATATCGATTATTGTTCACTATTGTTGACGGCGAGGTGAACCCCTACTAACCCCATCACCGGCTCCACCGCTAGCCCCATCGGTACCACCCCACCACCCCCACCGCCCCACCGCCACCCGTACTACGACCCTCATCGCTGACCGGCATTCGATGCACGACATGGGATCGAAATGCGCATGTGTTAGTATATATATATCATTAGTACGTGTATATATGTATGTATGTATATTGTTAGTATACATGTATATATGTATACATATACATATGTATACATGTATATATGTATATATGTATACATGTATATATGCATATCGAAACCCCTATCTATTCATGTTTGTAGCATGGACAGTTTGAACGGTATACCGCTGTATCTACGCTATGTATCACCTGACCACTGTACACCTGTCCATCTGTACACCTGTCCACCTGTCCACCTGACCACTGTCCACCTTTCCGTGATACAAACATCGCACCCTTAGATTCGCCCGTAGCTCTATCTTACGTCGCGTATTAGATCGACTTATTCTGATTGATCTCGGCACATATTGGCTGTTAATTAGGCTTATCGTCTGGTCTTATAGTGTCATCATTGACCTGTACTGTCACAAGTTGCCTATATTGGCCTAGCGTGGCTTATATTGGCTTAGCTTGGCTTACCTTGATCTAGATTGGCTTACCTTGACCTAGATTATCCTAGCAGCACTTATACGGGTATTATTTAATAGAATTCACGGAATTTGATTCGTTGAATGACGAAGGTTTATGTAACAAATATGTATTATTAATACCATTATTATTTAAAATAATTAAAATTAATATATATTTATATATATATATATATATATATATATATATATATATATATATAATATATATATATAGATTGGAGTGAATTTTGAAATAATTATGGCCGTCTGGTTATGTCTCGCGATAGTGGTATAACGTTATATGTGGAGTTCAATAATGTCACTAATTCACATATAACGTTAAATAACTATCATAACGCGAGACATAACCAGACGGCATAATTATTTCAAAATTCACTCCAACCTAATATATATATATATATATATATATATATATATATATATATATATTAATGTTGTATGATTAATGATACGTTACGATGCTAACCTGTTAACTTCCCAGTAACTTACTGGCAGTAAGTAAAGTAATCAAAGTTCGTAATCAGATTACAATCCAATAAGTAATCAGATTATAATCATGGGGCTATATATTGATTACGATCACAGATTTTGATTCGATCACAATCGTATTACAATCAATGATTACCAACTGATCGTGAATCTATGTTAGTGATCAGTTAACAATCATTGAATATAATCGTATTAAAATCATTGATTTAGAAGTGTAGTTCGTAATCAAAGCAAGGTTGCTTATCAATGATTGTAATATGATTGTAATCGTATTGTGATCAGTTAATCACAAATCATGATGATGATCAACCACTATAATCTAACCACTATCACTGATCACTTTACTTACTGGGTGGTCACTATATTAACCAGTCATAAGTAAGTCCGAAGTGGATATCAAACGGTCACACTTTTACGTTTAATTACGTTATATACGAACGCATAACCCCACGAGTTAAACATATCACGGCAGTCATAATTAGTGAGGTAATATATCGTAATGTGAACAAGTGAATATATTGCATAATATGTATATATTATACATATATATATATATATATGTGTGTGTATATATTAATAGTAAAAACATTCCACGAATATCTATCTCCGTCTCCACGCGTACGTTAATAACAAAGCCCCCATTGTTCATTATACATTAGTGTGTGTGTGTGTCCTATTGAGGAGATATCGACTATTGTTGTCGTATCACGGCCTTCATTAATACAATACCTCATGGCGCATGCGCGGAATGCTCTAATGTGAATATTGTTTACTCGTATTCTATTTTAAATAAATTTAATTCATGCGCTAAATTTCCACACGATATTTCACCGCACCGTAAAACCCACGTCGTGCACACATATGTACACTATACATTGCATATTATACACTGTGAGATGTACACCGTACCTTATACATTATACATTGCACACTGTACACGGTACAATGTACAGTGTACATTAGTGTAGACCGTTATTTAGAGTTTTTCTAGATCGCTCAAAGTAGGTCATACATATCATAATAAACATATTTTGAAGTTTCATCAACAAATATTTAATATTGACAAAGTAAAAGCACTTTAATGAAGAAATATTTACATTTATGATTCAATGTAAATTTCTAAAAATAGAAATGTTTACTTATGTATTTTATATTGTCATAAAAATAAGATATTTGGCAAATACGTGTATAAATATAATATAATTATATAATATTAATATAATATAAATATTAATAAATATAATATTAATATTAATAAAGTAAAAAATTACGTAAAAATTTCAAATTAATTTATATATTTTTTATTTTTTAATTAATATAATTTATTCAATTATATCTTTGATAAATTATTTAAATTAAGTATAAAACTTTGTTGTGAGCCTATAATGGATATTTACGAGGTATAATAATAATAATAACAAATTATTTTTCCAACAAAAAATATGTTACAACTCATATCGAATAATTTATTTGTTGTTGAAATATTCAATAAAAGTAATTTTTTGAATAATTACATGCTATTTTTATAATAGTACTTATCATTTTATATTCATATAATGATGATAGACATATATAATTATTTTGAATTTTTTAAATATTTGTTAAGGATTTTTTATATACTATATGCTAAAAGGCAATATATTTTTTCATATATCTGTAATTTACATGTTTTCATTAATTTTCAATGTAAATTCCTATCTTTTTTTAAATATTATTTTGATTTCTGAATTTTGTCGGTTTTAAATTATTATTTTGTATCATATCTAGAATACTTAAGAGGAGTTATTCGAGTTAGCTGGCACTTTTCTACGAAGGGAACTAACAAAGTTACCAAAACGGGCGGGGAGCCCCTACTGTACATTGTTAAGCCTATATGTACAGGCTGAATATGTACCTTTACATATTCGTACACGATTATGTATTGCGATCTATTAACGATACGCTTTATATGACGAATCGGGACACATTTGTAGGTAATGGCTTGAAACATATTTCTACATCTTCTAATATTAGTAATGGCCATTATTAGTAATAACCCGTGTTATACACACTACATTAACATATATACAGTGAGGGATTATTTGTACAAGTTGGCAATGTGTTAATTAATCTCTTACCGTTACGAGTAATGTGTAGACTACACTTGTATCAGATGCCACAGTATGAGGCAACAGGGGTATTCTTTTCAACAAATTATATACATTACAGATATTTAAATATTGTTCAAAATTAAAATACTTATATAGTACATAAAGTTTTTCTAACATCAATATCATCAACAACAACACCACTATCGCCACCATCATCATCACCACAATTATCATCATTAGTATTATCGTCATCATCATCATCATCATCATCAAAAACACCATCATCATTATCATCATCACCATAAGAATCATCATCATCATCAACAATACCACTACCATTATCAACTTCATCATAAATAACACCACCATCATTATCATCATCATCACCATCATCATCATCATTACACTACCATCATCATCAACAATACAACCACTATTATCATCATCATCATCATCAGCTTTATAATCATCATGTTTATAATAAAATTTATTTTGTTTACCTACAACTGTTGAGATATATAACCATATAATAAAAACTAAATCCAGTTCGAAAAATGTTCCTCTACCTTTATCCTCTATGAAAATATATTAAATACTATTTATCTATTTATTCATCAAAGTATATGTGAATCAATTACATCCGATACGTTTCCCCAATGCTATAACAAATCTATGATTATTCCTATACTTAAAAATCCTACCCTTGACACTAGTGTACTATTACATTACAGACCAATATCTCAACTCCCTATAATTAGTCAAGTTCTAGAAAGAATCATATGTAAACAGATTACTGAATATCTGGTTACAAATAACCTCTATGATCCAAACCAATCTGCTTTTAGACCCTCCCATTCAACAGAAACTGCATTAAATATGGTAACTGATTCTATTCTCAAATCGTTAGATGAGAACCACGTAGCTCAATTACTTTTACTAGATTTGACTTCCGCGTTCGATACTATCTTTCATAAAAACCTCTTTGTTCGACTGGCTGAAATTGATATTTCCAATAATGATCTGGCATTCATTAAAAGTTATTTGGAAGACATATATTATTCAGTTGTCATTGATGCATGTGCATCTGAATTGGTGAGTATGACAAATGGTATTCCACAGGGTAACGTGCTTGGGCCTCTTCTTTTCCTAATTTATATTAGCCCTTTGAAATAAATAATTAAATCGTTCCCTAACATTCAGTATTATATATATGCAGACGATATTCAAATGTTGTCAATAATTCCATATCACTACTAATATTCCATTAATAATGAACTATATCTCTCTATGTGCAGATAGCATCAATGCAAGAAATAACATTCTTCTTAATACAAATAAAACTGAATTAATTAATATTTCAATTTCTCCGAATAGATTCCCAATAGTCAATGTAGATAATATTCAAATAAATAGTGAATCCAAATTTTAAAATGCTGGGGTTATATTCGATGAAAAACTATCTTTCATACCACAAATAAATTCTTTGTGTAAATCAGATAATTTATCACTATATAAAATAAAATCAATTAGAAAATTAATCACACATAAAACTTGTAAAATACTAATTCATTCTCTTGTTATTTCACGCTTATATCAAAGATTTGCCGAAGGAAAGAAATAACACTTACGCGAAATCGTGTAATTCGAATTTGTATACAAAATACCCCAGTGCCACCTATAGCGGGTTACTTTTAGGAACTATGTGTTGTTTATAATGTAAATTCGTATTTAACTATACACTTTTAAAATGTTAAATAATATGCTTTAAATTAATATGTATATGATGAAAACTAAGTGTTCAGTACTAATATATAACAAACAAATATGATACGTATTTTTTAAATGCTATAAGTATATATTTAGTAAGTAAAAGCTAATTTATATTGCATGTAATTTAATAGAGCAATGAAAACATTGTTGTATGCAAACAGAGCCGAACCTAAATCTATTTCAGTGATTTCGATAGCCTTCCTTAAATCTATTTCATTAATTCATAATCTCATCTATTCAAATATATATTATATATTATCTGAAAAGATATCCTATTATCGACCTCTCTCTTCCCTTAGATCTTCCAAGTATGTAACATAAATTTACCAAAATATAATTATGAGAACATTATGGGTTTATCTTTCTGTGTGTCAGAATCTAGCAACTGGAATACACTTTAGGCCAAATTACGTTGTGAAATTAAATACAATATTTTCCGACGTAAAGTAACATTATTTTTACTAAATTAATATTAATATTGTTTTATATTTATTTATATTAATTATTTAAATCAACATGTTATATTTATTTATTTTCATTTGTTTCATTTTTATCACCGACTGTTGATGTAATTCGTTTATATTTTTACGGTGTAAATAAATAAATAAATAAACAATCAAATTAAAATCAAAATCAAAAATCATCATCATTATCATCATCATCATCCTTATCATAATCATCATCTTCATCATCATCATCATCATTATCATCATCATCATCCTTATCATCATTATCATCATCATCATAATCACCATCATCATCATCACCATCATCATCATCATTATCATCATCATCATAATCATCCTTATCATCATCACCATCATCACCATCATCACCATCATCATCATTACCACTACCATCGATACCATAACAACATAGTTAACGCATACCTCACACGAGTCTCGCGTAACTCACCCCACCCCACCCCACCCCGCCCCCAGTTAGGTCACGTGGCTGGCATGCCGAAGCAGGACGCTACCGTTAGATGGGAACGCGAACTGCTACGAGATAAACTGTGGTCAGGTGGTACACTAAGTCACGTGGTCATAGTTCACCACGAGACGGGTGACGTGAGAGCCAAAGCACCCGACTCTCTGGATGTCAACCAAAACGGTTCGCAACACGATTCCATATATATGTATACGCGATGTATTTGATAAGTTATTAATTATATTCAAGTGGATATCGAAAGATGGCGAAAATGGATTTTTTTGCGATTTTTCAATTTCAATTTTTTTATTAATTCGTAATTATATATCATTATTTATTTTACGTGCACGACGTGCACTACACGTATTTTTATGACATTCCTAGTCGAAATGTAATATAGGTACTCTAAGAATAGTGATATATATATAGGATATATGGCATATAGGATTACGTAATAAGAAATAATTATAATAATAACTTATATTTTTTTGAATATCATTTATTTTATAACTTTATTTTTAGTATAATAGCGAAAACAATATATAACACTCCCTATCTATTTAACACCTATCTCCAGCCGCTGCTGGCAGCAGTATCGAAATTACTGAAATATACTAGGGTTGGCGTGGTTTCAATCCAACAGTATTTTCTATCCTATATTTATCCTATTATATATATATATATATATATATATATATTGGCTTTTACTCGCTACATAGATATGTGTATAATTTAAAACCAATATACTTATTTCTCTGTTATATATATATATATATATATATATATATATATTAGTAATGAACATTTCATTTTCATAATATAAATACTAATTTAAAAAATATTATTTTGGATATTAAAAGTGTATAGTTTTATACGAATTTACATCATAAATAATACATAGCTTCGAAAATTGAACCTTTGTAGGTGGCGCTGTTCATTTATATGTATAAAATCGGATTACACGATGAATCGTATTACTTTGGAAAAATCTTTGATATAACTGTATAACATATACATAAATAATATATATATATATATATATATATATATATATATATATATAATTGAATATTATAATTTTAGTAAGTAATATTATTGAATACAACAGTTTATGTTGTTGATTGTTGCATAATTCCACATTTCGGTAACCCTTTAACTCACGCTGCGCATCTTATGTATTATTTGCATGATATTCTGAATCTCGGATAAGTCGGACATCTCGCTAAGTCGGACACTTTTCCCGGTCACTTGCGAGTCTGACTTATCGGGAGTTGACTATATATATATATTACACCAGTGAGGGCTTTCGCAATATTCGGTGTTTTAAATAAACCAATTAATTTATTCATATATATATATATATATATATATATATATATATATATATATTTATACATAAATATATACTCAATCATTTATACGAAATAATAATTATATAGTGTTATTTTATCAAATTTATTTATCTCAGAATAATTATTTTCTCATATTTACTTGCATTCAAATATCACAGCGATCTCGATGTATAGATACACTCTAATATTTGTTCTGATATAATAAAAAGAGATATATATATATATATATATATATATAATTCCAAGAAATATTTGTATATTTTTTATAGTTAATATATAAAATAGCCGATATATAATCATAATTCTATATCAAATATATTTGTTTTTAGATCCTATATATATACGTATGTATACATTACAAATATTTATATTTAATTATTAATAATATAACCATATCTCGAGTGCGTTTACCTATATATCTAGTTTTATATTTTAAATTTACTGGCAATATTGCAATTATGAGCACAACTGAAACATGTATAGTGCTGCTGAATATCGCCGATCACTCACTGGTAATGTCTGCTAACTACGCTATTTCCCTAGAACACTAATTAAGCTATATGTATAGATTAATAAATAATAAAGAGTCACGTATATATATATATATATATATATATATATTGTCCACATTTGTTTGGGGTCTATGGCTCAGTAGGACAGTCGAAATCTTTATAAACCCTCCCTATATCTATATCGAGGATGGTACTATGGTACTGTGGGATGGGACGTCGACAAGGTTGTACCACAGTCCCAATTGAGTTTACATGTATAAGCATACAGGTTGTACTGTGGTACTGTTCTATTGTGGTACGTTACAAAAAACGCACACTAACTCGCTAGTAAGCGAGATGTCCCGGGTATGACTCCAGGTAGTTCTTATTTTTTCTCTTTTGTTTATCAATAACTTAATAAAAAATAGATCAAAACATAAAATGTTACTATTTGTATCGTATTGTCCTGGGCCCATCACATTTATAAAATGTATAATTGCAATTAATCCTATGACTTCTTGAGGGGTCCATTCGTTATTTGTATTGTATTCGATATACATATACGTGATTCAATGAATACATATTATATATATATATATATATATATATTAGTTTGTGTTTCATATATAGTATCAACAAAGCCCTTGGTATCAGTATGACTCACACTATTCATTATATATTATATCATTATTCAATAATAACATGTTTTAATATAAGTTAACTTTTACTCGATTTCACGTTAAATGTACATTGTATTATTAATATTACGTAATTATAATATTACTTAATTTTAATATTTTAATTATTATCATATATATATATATGGATATACATTAGATTAAATTAGATTAGATTATATTATAATCTAATCTAATATACATATATATATATATATATATATATATATGTGTTTGTGTGTATATTTAAACATGTATGCATTTAGCGTATATATGAATACAATAATAAGTATAATATGAAGTGTTACCTGCCGATAACGATGTACTTACATGATTTATAACTTCGACGACGACGACGACGACGACGACGACAGCTCACGTACGACGTACAGATAGCGATTGATGTGTGGTCACGTGGTACGATTACTACACGTGTCGAGCTATAGCCTACTTTTCGAGCTAACCTGTCGAGGTAACCTGTCGAGGTAACCTGTCGAGGTAACCTGTCGAGGTAACCTGTCGCTATCTATGGTATTGATCATCAATGCGTACACAGGCATCAATATCATTATTTGACGTTTTATTAATTATTGATAAAATGATATATATATATATATATATATAAATATATACATAATATATACACCTATTTGTATCAGATGTGTACACATCAACTTATCTTTACGTTTTTATGTAACATCCGTAATGATAGATTACTATAGTAATAATAATGTATACATTATATATATGAAACAAAGGAGAAGTGTTGTAAATTGAATATATCGATATGGGTGATGCTGGGTGTATAGGTATAGTGTATAGTGTGTACAATGCATTATGTATTCAGTATACATGTACGTGGTTATAACGTATTATATGTATGTACCATGTTACATATATGTCTATAGTCTATAAGACTATAGTCTATGTATGCTTATGTGTGTAATAATGAGTCACTCATTATGAGTGGTCGAAATAAATGCGATAGATAAGACACCACTAACAAAATGATGGATGGATCTGTTGTATGTATTACACTTTTATTAAATATAATTCAAAAAGCCAATACACTAATGCCGTTTATAATGTATACACGATTACTACGTAAAGGAGTGCAATGTGTCGATTGTAATGTTATGAAATGTTCAAGTGTCAAGGTATAATCAAAAAGGAACAATTATTATTAAATATAATATACTTCATATTATGATATTGCATAGCGACCGTGCATTGGTCTATCAATTTTCTATGGACAAAATAAATTCTATAAATATATTATAAATAACATTAAATAAAAAATACAAAAATCTATATATATATACGAAAACAACATTTACACGTTTATAATTATTAACTAATAAAAAAATTAACTAATAAAAAATAACTAATTAAAAATATATAATACACGATTAAAAACAATTAATTTAATATAAAAATAGTTAGTCTGCTGCACACACACACACACACACATACATATATATATATATATATATATATATACATGTAATAATGAGTGGCCTAAATAGGTTTTAGTAATATTACACCACTCAAAATGATAGAGGACAGTTGTATTTAAATTTCTATTTATTAATTAATCAAAACAAAAACCATACACTAATGCTATTAAACATATATACAACATTACAATATAGAATATTACAATGTAACTTTATACAAACCTCCACGTGCCAAGGTATAATCAAAAATGAAATAATATTTTAAATATAATATAATTCAGATTATATTATTGCTACGCGACAAATTCTATTTAAATAAACTAAATAACACTAAATAAAAAAACACAAAAATCAATATACACGAAATCAACATTTAAACTTTTATAATTATTCCATTATACAAAACAAAAATATAACTAACTAAAAATATATAATAAATAAATAACATTAACTAAAAAACACAAAAATCAATATATACGAAATCGACATTTATAATTATTACATAATACACAACAACAAAATAACTAATTAAAAATATATAATATAAACTTAAAAACAACTACATTCAAAATATATAAGACGTTAGTCTGCTACATATATATATATATATATATATATATATATATATATATATATATATATGTTTACACATATATGTACTGCATCGATGAGATACATGCACTACCTTTAAGTAATATATTTTATTAAGAAATACACATATACCCTATATGTATTTATCACATACCCAATGGGCATTAGCCATATACATTTACAAAATATAAATGTCAAAATCTTATGAGTCAACATGATGATGAGAAAAGCGATTTTAGTGAGATAAGAGCTATATGATGACGATGATAACGATGATAATGATGATTATTGTGATTGTGATTGTGATGATGATGATGATGATGATGATGACGGTGGTGTTTGTTGTTGCGGTGATGATGATGATGATGACGGTGGTGACAATTATGGTGATGTTTTGTTGTAATTGATTATGATAATGATGATTATAATATACATAATTATAGCTGTGGTGATGATGATGATGTTGATGATAGCTGTGATGGTGGTTGTGATTATACTGATTTAAAGATATGTGAATGTGAATAACTAATGTAGATACTATTCGCAAGACAACTTTTCTATATTGACCTCGAGGACGATCGGCTAAGAAAGTAATCTTAAATAAATAGGCGACCATATTTTCGGGCATATTTTTATATTTTTAGATTTACAATAGTCGAATGAGGACATATTATAGTGGTAGGACATTCTTAAAAATACGACCCGCGATTATACGAACCTATGAAGTGGTATATACCCCTCTAGGATGTGGTATATACCCCTCTAGGATGTGGTATATACCCCTCTAGGATTTCAATTTCATTCCCCGGGAAATTAAAAATAAATTTCTAGGTAAAAATATAGGTATTCTGTATTTATATAATTAATAATACATATTATAATGATACAACTAATAATGATACACTATATATATATATATATATATATATATATATATATATATGTATGTATACATCAATATAGTGACGCTGACTGCGGTAGTTGTGTAATATATAACAATCTAGAGATGTTCTCGAATAATCTATTGGTTACTTATATATATATATATATATATATATATATATATATATTGAATTGAAAAGTTTATGTACACAACGATACAACACTGTAGTATACCGTCGCTGGCGTATAGAGTCAACACTATAAACACAACATAACACAACGCATGCCTCCGTACGCGCGCGCGCTCGTTCGTGCGCACCTACACGCATGCGCAGCACGACGTACACGATCACGATTAGCTCACGCGCAATTACACACACACACCGAGCGCGTATTTAATAGCGCGCGTTTAATAGCGTGATTCGCACACCAGCACGTTCGCACGCGCCTGATTAGTATAGCTATTAACGGCAGCGGCAGGCGTGTCACATGACCCCCGCGATACCGGATGTCAACCTTACGTAACACGTACACGACACGTGACACGGCTCGTTCTTCGACTCGTCGTCGATACTCGTATCTGCGATGTATTACGATGGGCGATAAAGGGCGAAATTCGACGCGAACCGACGACGTAAACAATAACTAATTGAATAAATATTGATTACCTACGATAACATTATAATTACAGCCAATCCGATGTCGTAAGATAATACGCGTAAGCTCTGATTTTAATTGTTATGAAGAATACATATTGATTTCCGGCATAATGAGTAATCATTGTATTATATACATATATATATATATATATATATATATATATATATATATATAGATGTAACACTCTCAGTATCATATATATATATATATATTTATACGAGTTTAATAATATATCGATATAAAAATACTAGTTTGCCATTATATATAGTGAAAATCCGATATAACGAAGTCATTTTATCCCTTTCCGGTGATTTCATTGTATCGATAAATTCCCGATCGGGAACTTGGTTGTACCCGATTAACAAGTTACATTGATAACACAATAGTTATATATATATATATATATATAATATACGTATATATTTATTAAGTTTATTTAAACTTATTAGTTTAGACATTTTAAATATGAATGGAAGCTATCTGACGTTCATTGGCTCGTACCAAGTATGACGTAATTCCTCATCGCGTAGACTTTTACCTTTGAATTACTACGCTATCAGTTGTTCGGGGACACACGTCATCTAAATATAACCTTCGCATAGTTTACATCTGTTCACCGAATTAATAATTATGTTAAATTCATTATATATATATATAATTATTATATAAAGTATAACTATTATATTGTGTACCTAATATATATATATATATATATATATATATATATATATATATATTAGGTACACAATATAATAGTTATACTTACAATAAATTGCATTCAACATTCAACATTTTAAAATATTGTGATATTGTGAAATATAATACAGCTAAATTTATGAACTTGGCAAATAATAAAATATTGCCTCGCAATTTACAGTAATTATATAAAACAAAATCTTATAATAAAAATCTATTTTATAGAATAAAAGTCAGAACAGATCGACACGTTTTTTATTTGACTAATGTTGGACCACAATTATGGAATAATTTAAACATAAATCTGAAATATAATAATAATCCAAATAAATTTAATAAAAACTATAACAAATATTTAAAAGTTTATATAAAGACTAATAATTATTGTATTAACAATTTTATTTTACTGACTATTGTTAAATTTTACAAATTAAAAAAATGTATTATATTATATTTTGTAAACACTTACTTGTATTCTACTTTATTATCATGTTCATATAATTCACTAATGCTATATTTTTATATATTTTACAAATTAAAAAAAATAATCCTAATTTATGTACTTTTACTTTTACTTTTATTTTTGATTATACAACTATATCTATATCATTTTATTTATAACATTTTAATATTTCTTTTTTAATTAATTTTTTTATAATCAAATAATATATTCGCTATTTTACGCATGCATTATAATATTCTACTGAAAAATATATAATCTATTTTTGATTTAAACAAATATTTCTTTTAATATTTAATTTATTTTTCTGGTAATTTTTGTCTTGCTTTATTCTATATATTATATGTTTTCTATATATCTATGATTTATTTTTATTTCATGTATAATATATATTAATTTATATAATATTATATATATATGTAGATATATTACAGTTATTCAATTAGGTTACATACTATTTTGATATTATAAGTTATCTGGTATTTTAAAATTTATCATTATTTGTTGTATACATATGTATACATATGATGAGAGAGATTACGAGAAATATTATTTTAATATTATTTTAAAATTATTGTAGTATATTATTAATTTTTTTTTTAATTTCTAATTTAATTTATATAATTATTACATTTAACATTATCATGTAGGGGAAAGTCTCCGATTACCGACCCCCTCTCGTATCTCAGTAACTATAAGAGATATATAAAAATTATATATACATGAACTGTTAGCAATTTAATGATAAATATGAATAAGTATATTGTTTTACAAAATATTCAATCCTACAATTGTTATTTGATAAAATATGTAATATTCTGTTTTTGCTTTTTAAATATTTGAATAATAACTTTTTTTAAATCATTGCAAATACTTTATTAATTAAAAGAAAACTTAATACTGTACAAAATATTGTAGATTAATAAAATTATAATAACCATTATAAAAATAATTCAATTTTAATAACTATTAACCAAAATATCTTAATTATAGCAACCCATATGATTTTCCTAATATCGACCTCCTAAATTACCCTAATACCGACCCCATGTGATTTATAATATCCAATAAAAATAGATCAGTATTTTACTTTAAAATAATTCATAAGTTGTTTGCGTATCATTGGTATAGATTAAGGATACATGATTCCATTATATTATATACATACTGATTAATAACTAAATATTAAATAATAATATACACTATTTTAATATAATTACTATAAAGTTTAAATTTGAATTTAATATTACTATTAAAACATAAATTTAATACAAAATAATTGCGTGCTTGTTATAATTAATTAAATTTATGAATATCTACTATGTTGATTGGCTATTATAATACTACAATTATTTATACCACGATTATTTTAGGTAATTTTCGATTAATTCTCGGTAATAGGAGAAGGGGGTCGGTATTAGGAACAGGTATCCGATTACCGACCCCCCTGTTTATTCTTGTAAATATAATTATATCAAAAATTTAAAATAGTCACATTATTTATAGCCATAATATTACACTATTTACAAAATTTCAAATAAATATATTTAATAATGAATAAGTTATAACAAATAATCATTTAGTGGTCGGTAATCGGAGACTTTCCCCTATAATTTAAGTTTGTTGTTGCATCATATATTCGTATATATGGGTGTATTTGGGTACAGGATTGTATATGCTTGAGTCATTGGGTATATTAGGGATGTATAGCATGCATCGGGGAATAAGGATATCATCGTCTACACCTCTGGAAATGGTGTAATCCCAAATGATATAGGATTTGAAACACGCTTAACTGAAAGTTGATGTTCTAAGCATCCTGGGTATACTGGGTGGCAATAAAGGTAGTATCCTGTATTGTGCTTAATGATATCTTATTATCTAGTATATTTTATAATTTTTTAAATTTTGTTTATTTAAATAAATGTTTATGTTTATTTCATTTATTTTTAAATTAAGTAGTATTATAGATTGATTATTTGTAATATTTTATGATATATTACAGTTTTAATACAATATTATATTTTTATATATTTTGTTTATATATATATATTATTTATATATTATCCTTTACTAATATACTTCTCGTAATCTCGTAAATAGATGAATGAAAAGGCAAGCTTTTTCTTTTTCATTCATCTAGGCTTTTAATCCAACTATGATTATTATATATATGTGTGTATGTATACATTTATATATATATAGATATTACTATCTATACTTATATAAATTTGTATACCAACAAGTTATATCGAGCTATAGCTCGGTTCTAATCTATTAATAGATTAACCGAATTTTATCACATATTTCTTCGTTGTATGAAGAATTTCATTATATTGAATACAGTCTATAGACTTTGTGTATACGATTCCAAATAATAATTTAAAAAGCAACGATACAATTGTATCTTTAAAGAAGGTTTCTAAACAACAACATATTTTAGAAATTTATTTGGCATAGTATATTTTCAATTTTGTTATATATAAAATTATATTATATTCACTCTATATATTCACATTTTTTTTTCATATAATAAATAAGGGAATATTTCTACTCAAACAATTTATCTCTATAATAAGTATTCTCTAATTAGTATTAATACGTTATGTATAAATGATTTCAAATGATATATATATATATATATAAATGTATCAGTATTAATGTATGGTATATATTAGAAACACACACACGCATACACACACGCACATACATACATGTATTATATAATTATTTAAATAAATTTATTGAGTAGAAACATTCCCTTATTTATTATCTGAAATAAAACATATTGAATATATAGATTTAATATAATATATATATATGTATACTGATTAGATATAATATAAGATAATATATAAGTATACTTATATCATATATCTACATTATTCATATTATATAACAATATATTTAATGTATCAAAAATATATTAAACAATTAATATTATATCGCGTTTCTATTTACAGGTATAAAGGCGATACTATCCGCATTGAAGGGTGACCCCGATATGCTATCCACATCCGGTATTGACATCGGAGGAGGAACGAGGAAATGCTCGCCCGGAAAACTAAATCCCGGATATTCTATATTCGGTTCCGACGGAAAAGGAGGCGGGTGTGCTATATTCGCGTGTAAGAAGTCTGTTCTGATTGGCTACTACGAACGAGAAGCAGAATCTTGCGTGCGTCTTTTACGGGAAGTTTCTGAATACATGCTAGAGAAAAATCATTGAATATATTCACCGATACATATTATTTAAATAACAATATATTTAGGGATAATTGGATAATGTATTACGTAGAATTATTTTAGTATATAATCATATATAGTTAATACGCTTTAAAATACCTATGCAAATTTCATTAATAATTATTAATTTAAAATTATCGATAACTAATTCAACAAACAATTGTAATCTAGTATCAAATAATATCAATGATAATATTATTCATTGTTAAATTAATATTGTTGCGGATATATACGAATGTATACATTTCTGACAATATTAAATAAATCAACGTGCCTTGTACGTGTGCCTTTCCGAGAGACATATTCCCATACGTAAACAGGTATATTGATCTATTAATAAATGTGCTATATAAAGTGGTTACCTCGTACTTATGTGTATTGCTATATATACAATGCTATATATATAATGCTATATATATAATGCTCTATATAGAATGCTCTATATATAGTGTATTCACTTACATGATTATAATATTATATTCTATATTTATTTCACAAAGTTAATATATATATATATATATATATATTATATATATACTTATATATATAGTAAATATATAGTTGTAATTTAATAAATAATAAGGTATACCTTACAATGTACCTTATAAGGTATACGATGTATTGTTATAACAATACATCGTATCAAATAATAACAAACAGTTGTATATACATGTATTATTATAATACAAAATAGTTTAACTTTTAAAAGAAAATATAATATGATATTAATTAGGAATATAGAGAAAAGGAAGAGCATGGTTTCTAAGTGATGGAAGGGAATAATGTTTGCCTAGTAAAGTTTAAATATAAAAGGGGAATTTCGAACATTTTATTGAGGAATGAACAATAGATAATATGCGATAAGAGAAGCGTATGTTAAATGGAAATCAGGGTGATAAGTGTTGGTATGAGAAAGTATAGGAATTATCTCGAATACGTAGGTTATATTTTGTACAACTAGCTTTAGGGAAGAGTTAGAACATAAGGAACAATTGATTAATTGTGAGGAACAGTAAGGTGACATACGTGAGAGGACAATTGTGTTAACTAGCATTCATTAATATATATACACCGTGTACCGATAATTTATTTATTTATTTTTATAATTCGGAAAAATGATAATTAGCAGATTTAGTGATGGCAGTATTATGAGGAATGAATCAAAAATGACACTTAAGTTAGGTGCAGTAGAGGACGGAGAGATTACAATGTTATCAATAAGAAAAGAAGTGAAGTAAGTAGGAGATGGAGAAAGATTCGACAATGTAGTTTTGATGGCATTAAGGAGAAGATTATTTGAAAAAAAGCCATTCTTTACTTTCATAGCACAATTGGAGAGTTGATTATTAGGACATGGTGGTGAATTAGTGGGTAAAACACATATAGCTATATATCGTCTACATAGAGATTATAATAGATATTATGATATTTTAATATGTTGGAAGATAGTGTATATAAATATACTGAGATAAGTGAATGACCAAGTACTGCTCCCTGAAGAATACCATATTTCTTAGGAGAAGAGGAAGACAAATAATTATATATTTTGACACATCCGCTACGATTGGATAGGTCTGAACTAAACTATGAAAGGGAAGGTACCAAACAGGTGTAGATGGGACAATATAACATTATACTCTAACGTATAGAATATACTATATATAAAGGAGTATTCCTATATATCAGTGTTAATTCTATATTTATAGATAGACCTAGGGAATGTATACATATTCCCAAATTGTGAAGTTCTTTAATGATGCGGGTATACCTTCTATAGCTATAGCTTCCATGAATATAGGATTATATGTTTGTAGATGTTTTATTGTATAAATAAATTGAATTAAAATGTATAAAAATGGTTATATCAATAATTACATGAATGTATTGTTTAATAAATGACAGCTTATATGTATATGTATATATATATATATTCATAATCTAGGGTAGGTTAGTAATTATTTTAAAATTTAAATACATACATTTAGTTGTTATCGTATATTATATATATATTAACGTAAATATGAAAATAATTGTTTAAACTTTAACTATAAATATAATTATATATATTTAAAAAATTAATATATTTAAATAATATTTATTTTAATTTATTATACTATATGTTATCATATACTTGTATTAATACGTAGGCAATTGCCTCTATTTGTAAGTAACAATATTCTACTATCCAATAGTATAACTTTTATTCTTTTTAAAGTAGATTACAAAAAAAATATTATTTTTTCAAAGTTAGTTCATAAATACAAAATTATTCTATGCATATTTATGTTCGAATTAAAAAGATAATATAGTAATTGTTTAAATATCATACATTGGGAAAATTAGACGATATGGCTATACTCATATACATAAATTAAACATCGCCTTACCATGCATATATTTGTATTCACGCATTCCCTAACTGCATTTGTTGCTTATGTTGGAGAATGGCCATTTCATACATAATTCTCGAACTTCGAATTGTATTTCTAGTTATGAAAATAACTATAAATCTAATTATTTATATCCTATAGTTATGTTTATTATTAAATATATTCAACTGTATTGAATAGCAACATGGGTTCTTGGGATATATGGTATACAGGAACCTATATATAATCTATTGTTTATTATTTAATATATTTAAATATATTATTCACTACATACCATCATAACTGGTAGACATATTTAGTGTTATTAATTCATCAAGTATCTGAAATAAATCATTTAATTTTTTATAGATTATTATATGGGGCTACGCTGGTATTATAGGGGGATACGCTGATGCTATAAGATCCCTGGTTTCCCCATCATATCACCATAGATATGTTCCTGTTCAGGAGTATTAGAATACACATTTATTTAATATGTAATACTAACCAATCCCTAAAACTAAGTATTTTTCTATGTAAGTTAAAATTGTATATTTAAAATAAAAAATCATATGCATGTATTATTTATGTTGAATTAATTTTATATATAACTACTTTTTAAAATGCATTAGAATTTTTTTTCTCGAAATATCCATATAAAATAAATATTAATATTGTCTACAACAACTTAATTTATACATAATATATATTTGGTAGACATTATTTTTATATATTTTGTATTATTCATTATTTTGATAAAATATTTTAATATATTCAAAGAGTTTATCATAATTAATTAATATGTAAATGTTCACCTTCATGGATATCTTTTAAAAAATGTCTACCAAATGATTATATTTTGCATTTTCTACCAAATGGTTACAATATATATATGTAATAATAATAGAAAGGTTTATTGACTCAGTTGAAAACGATGGACGTTTATATGCGTCAAGTTGAAATAATAAAACAAATAAATAATTACACGAATAATAATAAATTTATAAAGAAGAAATTATAATGATAACATATATGAATATAGTCGACATTTAACAGTAATAAAATATGATAGGGTCCGTAATTCACCGGGAAGATTGTTCCAGTATTTCGGAGCAGCAACAGTGAAAGCAGCATCTGCATATATAGATGAGACAAGCGGTACAGATAATTTCACCAGCTCACATTTGCGACTCGGACGAGTAGTTGCTCGAATTATGAGTACCTTCGATAGGTATTGAGGAATATATATATATATAATACTATTATAACTAATAAGATCGATATCATTATGAAATACCAACAGGATTGGTTTTTCTCAATATTGTTTAAGCAGTATTTACTTTGTCATAGTGCTCACGCATACTTCGTTCTGTCGCCTTCTTCCAGTCTCCAAAGCATACATTCTCTGGTTTTACATTAGAATAGTTATATTTAGTAATCTATTCCCTAAACAAATGTCAATATTTTATTTAAATATAATACGATGTTGCGTTCAATGCGGTATCCTATGTATTTTTTATTTATATACAATATGATATTATATGTGTTGGCATTTATTATCCTAAAATATATGAGATAAAATAATGTCATAATTATATTGACTATGTATTATAGATTTGTCTTTATAAAATACATAATCCTATTATAGGCGACTATAACAAATTAATACTGTCAATACCTATTCCATGAACACAGTGGTATCGTCATTATCGAGATGTATAGATTAATATCAGCATCGAAATGCGTTCCTTCTTATGTTGCCTTGTTCCGTTTTTACAAACCATTCATTCTCTGGTTAGGATCCGTATGATTTTCGAAGCCAGACCGGCTTCACTGGAATAGTTGTGTCATTCTATCTATTCGATTACGTGCGTAATAATCGATACTCACGGATCTAAAACAAATATAACTAAGCGTTAATTTATAATTCGAGTTATTAATTATTTTGATAAATTGATTATATTTATTAAGACGCGCGAAACATGCAAACAATTTACATTACGAACATAGGAATAGTGTTTATAGAAAGAGTAGCTATGGCTACTGATATACTAGTAGACAATATATACTCTATTTCGGTAGTTAAATATATATTTTAAGACCAGGAGTTGTATTCGAAAATCAGTAATTTAAAAAAATTAAATATTTATTGATATGTATGAAGACTATTGAATTTTGTATTAAAATAAGTTATATCTAAAAAAGTATCTATATGAATACAGCTCGAACATTCTGTGAAGATCTTGATAACATTATTTTTTAGTATATTATCGATATATTCTATTACTTTCCTAACGCTTATCTACCCCATACATAACATTATACGTACACTATTTCCTCCATTAAATTATATAGATTATATTATTTAATTATTTGTATATAAAATATACGTGTTATTGTTTGTATAGTTCAAGGACTCTGTATTTGTAACTCCTTATCTATCCTACATGGGATATCCTATCAATGAATTGGTTTTAGAAGATAGGGGAAAGTAACCTAATACGGACACTTTTACAATAAATGGTCTTAACATTTTATGACTCATTATTTTTATTCAAAAATTACAGTATATTAATATTATATGATTATAAATATTACTGTGATTTTAAAATTTTATTTAATCTTTTAATTCCATAAATAACGGGTGTGTCCGTATTCGGTACCCGTGTCCGAATACGGACACCCTGTGTTATAATATGGACAATCTAAATTCCACTAGATAAACAATATATTATTGATGAATCAATCAGACAAATTACAATTACATTATTTATAATTAATTTTATGAATAATTTATTCTAATTTAATTAGTTAATAATTTATTTATTTGTATTATTATTTTAATTAATAATACAAATTAAGTATCTAAATAATACAAATTTCAGATTTATCTTTATTGGTGGTATTAATATTAATATTATAATGTACGCGATTTTTATGAAAATCATAATAGTGCATGCTTTTCATAATAGTTCATAATTCAGTTTGCTCTTCCTGGAACGCGTTAACTATCACAATTACATCTTGTAAAACCGTAAAACTTTTCCGTTAAAAATTAATTCACGCCAAATGTATCAATCATGTTATTGTTATTCCGTATTAATTGTATCAATATACCTTACCTTACCAGGTCGAGCTTGCTCGGCAGTTAACAACATCTTTTCTTCCATCCACTTCTGTCCTCCATCGCTGCGGGCAGTTCATTTAATACGCATTCTGTATCTTTTACTAGTTGATCGATAAACGTTTTCCTAGGTCTACCCGGTTTCGTTTTTCCATGTTTCGGGGTCCATAGTAACAATTCTGATGCTAGCTCCGTACGGGCTCTCCAACAGTGTCCACTGAAGCGTAGACGTTGACTCTTTATGGATTTCGACAATTTAGGGGTGTCACCGTAGAGTTCTTTATTTGTCGGGTGTGATTCCCATGATTTATTTAGAGCAGCTCTCAGCATCCTCGTATAGTTTCCATCTAGACGTTTCTCCATGGCTTTAGTCATAGTCCAGGTAGTAGATCCGTACACCAATACTGATTCCACAGTGGCTCTGAACAAATTTCTTTTTAATTTATCTTTCAAATTTGATTTCCAAATTTTATTCATCGCGTTTAGTGCTGACCAACTCTTTGCCAATCTTATATCTAAATCTTTCTCGGTTGATGATATATAGCTCCCTAGATACTTGAAATCATTTACTTTATTTATTTCATTTTCATTTAAGCTTTTTATTTTATTCGTATTGTCTGTATTGTCTATATTTAGAGTCATATATTCTGTCTTTGCAGTGTTAATGTTTAAACCTATTTCTTTTGATACTTCTTCTAATTTATTTAGAAGTGTATTTGCATCTTTTATGTTGTCAGTTACAACTGCCAGATCATCCGCATAGTCAATATCAGTAATCTTTATAGCTGGGTGGCGTCTACTCTTTTTGACTTCTAATGTAAAACCTAAATGTATATTCATGGATTTTCTTAGGACATAGTCCAGACATACAATAAAAAGGAAAGGGGCTAATGTGTCTCCTTGTAGAACTCCGGCCGTTATATCAAAATAGTCTGTATCTCCATCTGGGGACCTAACCTTGCATTTGGTATTTATATACGATATCATAATAGCTTTAACAATTTCTTCTGGAAGTCCATACGCAGTGAGTATTTCTCTCATCTTTCCTCTGTGTATGCTATCAAAAGCTTTCGAGAAATCTATAAATAATAGAGTTGCAGGTAGTTGTTTAGATTTTGCTCCTTCAATTATTCTACGAATAGTTAAAATTTGTCCGGTAGTCGACCTATTTTGTCTGAAACCATTTTGGTTTTTACGTAATAAAGGATCTAATACTGGCCGTATTCTGTTTAGCAACATAAGATTATATATTTTTGCTGATATGCAGGTCAGTGTAATCCCACGGTAGTTTTTTGTGGAACTAAGATTTCCCTTTTTTGGAAAAGGTATTATGCATCCCATTCTCCATTTATCGATTTTGTCTTGGGCATACACTATTGCAGAAATTTAGCAATAATTCCTGAAAAGACTCTATTTTCCATATTTCAACTGGTATTTCGTCGAGTCCACAAGATTTCCCATTTTTCATGTTTTTCAATGCTTTAATTAGTTCAGTCATCGAAAACAAGCCGGTTTGTATGTCTTGTAACTCTGTGAATATAGGTGTAATATCGTGATCAGAGATATCTGGTTGATTTCCAAGAAGTTCCTTAAAGTGGTCTTGCCATTTTTGTATTCTATCTTGGTTGTCTGTTGCTTTGATCTTTGCCTTGTTTGTACTTTTTCTTCCACTTATTTCGTTTATTGTTTTCCATGCTGTCGCTGATTTCTTGTTTGTTACGGTTGATGTGATTTCATCTATACGATTTTGTAAGTACTTTGATTGTTCACAGTCATATGCGTCGAAAAGTATCTTTTGTGTGAGTTTGTAATAATTTATGTTTTCTTGAGTCGGATTTCCATCTTTGATCGCAGCTGCTTGTTTTAATAACTTTCTTTTTTCATAAATATCTTCATTTTCCCATGGTTTATACTGGCTTTTCTTTGGTTTTTCCGGAATTAATTCTTTCGCTGTTTCACGACAAGCTGTTTCAAAATGGTTGTAAGCTATATTTGCCAAAAACTGTGTATCGTTTTTTGTTGAGTTTTTGAAATTTTCAGTGACTTTATTTGTGAAACTCTTTCTCAAATTTGTGTTAGAATTTAGTAATGACCAATCGTAATGTATAGATTTCTCTTTTTTCTTCTTTTGACTTGAACGAAGAGTTAATTGTATATTTGCTGTTACAATTCTATGATCAGAAGCAATGCTAACAAAAGAATTATACGCTCTACAATTTTTCACACTGTTTTTCCATTTCTTGTTTATCAGTATGTAATCAAGTTGTGCTTTAAAGTCATTGGGTGAGTTATGTGTCCACAATTGTCCCTTCCTCTTTTGGAATTTCGTGTTTAAGCAAATCTGTCTATTTTCTTTTAGGTAGTCATTCAACAATTCTCCATTTCTATTTGAGAGTTCATGATATGAAAAAAGGAAACCTTCCAGTCGACCTAGGTGTGCGTTAAAATCTCCAGTGGTGATATGTACGTTATGTTTCGCTATTTGCCTAGTGCTAGAAGCTATCAATAGCTATCAATAGCTATCAATATATATATATATATATATAGTATTTGATATTCTGATTGCTGTCACCAGGTTACGGTATCTTAACGCCAGGAGACTTCAACTAAATGACATATTTTGGACTCGTCCATAGATGGGTGCCCCTTAGGAATTGACCCATCCCATATGGAAGCCTTGCCTTGTTTGACAACTTGCAACATCAGATCCTATTGATTGTTTCAACAGCTCGTATCTTAATCCAATGTTTAATTTTCTTTTACTTCTCCGTTTATTTCTTGTTTTTTCGTATCGTGTCGTTAACGTTAGTAAGTTAACGAAAGTAATCTGTAATTATAGTAAGACAAAATGTTGTCTTACTATTATTACATTTATATATTTTGTTTATATATGTTATATAATGATATGGTATTTTATTCTTTTTTATATATAAATAGTAATTCAATAAACTTTTTATCTATTTATCTATCTATCTATATATGTATTATATATATATATATATATATATATATATATATATATATATATATATATATATATATATTATATATACAGATAATTATTGAATATTAAAAAAAAAAGTATATAGGTTCAAATAATTAGGATTATTTATAAAATATTGTGAAAAATCAACAACAAAAAATTGTAATATTTATTTAATACAAAATATGAATTTTTGTAGAATATTGACAATTTACCATATTTACCATATTTACCATTTACCATGCATTGATTTAAATATATTATATAAACATGCAATTTATTTTACCTTTAAATATTGATGTTGATTTATCAAACATATATATATATATATATATATATATATATATATATATATATGTTATAGTATCAACCAACAAATTATATCCAATAATAAATAATACGTATGCGTATTAAGACGTATACGTCTTCTAATAAAAATGCCAACATTCCCGAATATTGTGTTCAATGATATTGTAAGATTATATTATATTATTAACACATTAACAAATGTGTATAAGCTATTAATATAAGCTAAACTTATTTTTTGTTATTTTTATTAAATGTTCGGCAAACTTCATTTTTATTAATTTTATTATTTTATATGTTACATTTTCATGTCTACAAATGATAATATTCTAGGACTTGCGCATCGAAAATAACTGACCATATAGGCTTACGATGTTATCTTAATATGTTATCTTCATAATAAATGTAAACTATATTCAGGCTGAAATAAATAGAGTATATTAAGTAGTAAAATGATATCTCTTAGCTCGCACCCTCTTTACTCATTCCACATGGAATGTAGTACTACCAACTCCCATAAACTCCTCTCTAACCCATGGGTCCATCTTACAACTCCTCTCTAACTCATGGGTCCATCTTACAACTCGCTTCTAACTCATGCGTACATCTTACAACTCCTCTCTAACGCATGGGTACATCTTACAACTCGTCTCTAACTCATGGGTCCATATTACAACTCCTCTCTAACCCATGGGTTCATCTTACATCTCCAATCTCTCTCACTCATACATCTACCCATTACGTGACCGACCTACTACTATTGATAAGTAAACTGAATTGCCTATAGGTATCATTGATATAAAGAAAGTGGATAAGCAATTGAATGTAGTGTATGGCACTATCCGCTACGCGTGCTTCAGTCGAAACCCACTATCTGGCCCACTACTTTTTATTTAAAATTAATATTTATTTATACATATATGTATTAATAATTACTACCAATTTTAATGTACTATCTATACTAAAAATAAAATTATATATTTAAAATACATTATATCAACATTCCTCGTAATTTTGTGTATTTAAATTGAAGATATCATACTATTTTATTGATATTTATAATTGTATCCATTGATATAGATATAAGTCACTTTAATATATTTCGACGAAAATCCTACTGTTTTAATATTTGACATATATAATATGAATACTATACACTCAAAATCACTGATGCCATTTTGTTAATTTATCGATAAAAGTGTCATTAATGTATCATTTACATGCATTGCGTGCGTCAATTGTCAATATCAACTTTCATTATATCGATGATGTATAGGTATACGTGCCGATATCGTTACCGTTAACTTGTTCCCACTTACTCAATATCGTGAATTACATATCGTAAACGTGTTTTAGTTAGTGTTCCAGCTATATAGAACACTTCCCTCCTCCTCCTCCTCCTCCTCCTCCTCCTCCTCCTCCTCCTCCTCCTCCTCCTCCTCCTCCTCCTCCTCCTCCTCCTCCTCCTCCTCCTCCTCCTCCTCCTCCTCGCTCCTTATCATATATATATATATATATATATATGTGTGTGTATATATATATGTGTGTATATATATATATATATATTGTTACGTGTAATCACGTGGGTCTGAACACGTGTGCTAAATGATGATACACTGTAGTGTATACCTGTGGATGTATACATTACCAGTTAGTGAAATATATCAATAATAAAACAATTAATAAAATTGTACGGTCATTTTTATTAAACTAATTAATATGTTATTATATATTAATATACCATATTAAAACCAAAATCACAATAGATTTTACCATATTTATTATATCAGTTTTATTTTATATATGTACATATATATATACATATGGAAATATTGAATATTTACTTTGGGTTGTTTACTATCTATAGCCAATTTCTATTGATACGCATATTAGTTACTACAATTATCTTTTATTTAAGAACTACCCAGCTAATAGTAATAACCTCATAATAGCAACATAATAGCATAACTAATAGCCTCAAATATTTACATTGTGCTATTATGCTGCTGTTATGTTGCCATTATAAGTCTATTATTGTGCTATTAATTTGTAATGCTAATTGGGGCTATTATATTAGTCTATTATGCTATTATTATTCTGCTATTAATTGCATAATATACTTTTATGGCAACATAATAGCCGCATAATAGCATTCAAAATGAATAGCAGCATAATAAACTTTTATTTCAACATAATAGCAGCATAATAGCACAATGTACAATATTTGAGTACCATGTGTGGGTATGACACCACGCGTCATACTTCGTGTCATACCACGCGTCATACCACGTGTCATACCACGTGTTAAAAGTAGGGGCGCTGGGACGATTTTGTATGTAGGGGGACCAACCAATCAACATAAATGTTGTGGTAAAAGTGGGGGATAACAATTCAAAAAAATCAATTCATAGGATGTTCCCCTAGATTTTAAAGTGGGGGGGGGGTGACATACACCTCTAGTCCCGCCCCTATTTAGACCACGTGTTATACTAGATACAAGCGTTATCTACGAGCGTTATCTATGTATTATTAAACGCCATATATGGCTCTATAGAGCCGGAGAGATTAGGGGGACGAGAGAGACATTCTCTCTAGCGCTACGTTGAAAGATAACGTGTTCTCTATAGATAATGGGAGTGCAATCGTATTGTCAATGAACGCAGTATACTGTCCTATAGGACACGATGTCATGTCAATGGCATGTCAATGTCATGTCAATGTCATGTCAATGTCATGTCAATGTCATGTCATCGTCACCCACGATGTAATTACGATACAATCGCGTTCATTGAAAATCTGATTGTCTCCCGTTGCCCAATCAACAAGCACTCTGTATTGTCGGACCATATCACGTGTCATGCATGACCGGCGCCCATTGCGCTGACGTGGCCTGCTATATGAAGGGCAGACAAACACATCTAGGTCATATGACTAATACTATCAACCAATAAACATACAATTAATCCGTCGCCTTTTATTCACCTAATACATATATATATATATATATATATATATATATATATATATATATATATATATACTATTATTAATTTATATATATATATATATAAATAGGAAAATTAATAATAGTATATATATATATAAATAGGAAAATTAATAATAGTATATATATATATATATATATATATATATATATATATATATATATATATATATATCACACACACATATATCCTACACGTGATATTCACATGTCCTTTCATCCTCTCACACATAAACACATTTATACACTATCGTACGTTATTATCATGTCCTTCCATACGATATCACACATATACACGCGCTATGATCATGTCCTTCCATACGCTATCACACATATACACGCGCTATGATCATGTCCTTCCATACGCTATCACACATATAAACGTACTATTACCATGTCCTTCCATACGCTATAATACATATACACGCACTATCATCATGTCCTTCCACGCTCACATGCCTATAGAGTGTGCTCAGTGTAACAGTCGAAATCTAGTAAGCGAGATGTCCCGGATTCGACTCCAAACAGTTATTATTTTTCTCTCTCGTGTTTATCAATAATTTAATAAATTATAAATCAAAACTCAAGAAAAAAAGTTTGCTATTTGTATTTTATCGTCCTGTGCCCCTCACAGTTATTTTTACCACGTACAAGTATATGACTTCTCGAGGAGTTCATTTGTATCCGTTATTTGTAATGTATCCAATATATATATATATATATGTACGTGATTTCATTGAATACATTCATGTATACATATGATTATAGATAGGCTTACAACAATGAGTGCACATTGTTACACTACCATTGTTATAATGATAATAGCTTACTAACTTGGTTCATGTTTTAATAATTAATAATATGTACTCTTATAAATAATTTATATTGTAACTTTAATATAAATATAAGTATGGATTTATATATATATATATATAAATTTAATTAATAAAATACATTTTTGTAATCATACTTTTATTAGAACAATTTGTTTTTCAGTAGGGTTGTGTTTTTCTTTATAGATTTTCCTAGAGCTTTACTTTTTCGTTTGACCATCTTGTTCAATCTCGAGAACTTATCTCCCAGCAACTCCGTGAGACTCGGCTGGTCCGGAGTCCTGGTCATATAAGCTTCGTTGAAGGTTGTAAATCGTATTCTCATTTTAGGTGCCATATTGTTAGTTCTCGGTGTTTGCTTTGTTGTTACGGCTGTTTAGTTATTAATGATTCTATTTAATTCAATGCCGACATCGGTGCGTAAATTATTTATTCGCTAATTGATTGGTTAAAATAATATTTGAAATATTAATACGCTTGATTTACTATTAATTCGTTTCATATTTAAATTACCGCATTTTATTAAAACTACATTCTTATTTACTGTTTATATTATAATAAACACAATAAATATACAGTGTGTGTATGTGTGTGCGCGTGTGTATCCGTGTGTGTATATATGTATATATATATTTGTGTGTGTGTATGTACTTTATATGTATGTATGTGTTTGTATAATGAACTCAGATAGTGAGAGTCGTGTATAATAGATATGAGTCGTTACAATGCATGTATATACATGTTTACACAATAATATATATATATATATATATATATTATTAACTATAGATTAGTATATTATAGTATACTTTATATATATATATATTATATTATATTACTCTATGATTACCATTACCATAATGTATTGGGTTTACCACAACACGTATATTCTCTATAGATCATACCGCCAACATACATCTGCCTAATACATATTAATACATACTAATATAGTATACTAAGTATATTTGAAGTTCATTTAGAAGTATAAATATACTGAATATTTGTAGGCTATGTTGAAGCCTATATGTGTTTTAGAGTGCCTGGGTAAGCAAGCACATGTGCTGTCATTAGTGTCATTCGCGTATACGATATATATATATATATATATATATATATATATATATATATATATATATATTACAGGCATGCGTACGCCGTACATTGCCTATGTTGACTTATCGCTTATGACGTTCACACCGTAATGGAAGAGGGGTGTTCTCACTGAATCAGACTTCGATCATTGTACCACGCACAATGTCCGCGCAATATAGCGAGTATACCACTAGGCAACATTCTAAAGAATGTTCTAGAATTAAGTTTCGATGCGCCGTACTTTTCGCGTACACGTAATGTGTATCACTAGCGGTGCTAATGATACAATATGTTAACGATGATTTATGTACCTTACCTTATAATGTATACCAGGTCGAGCTCGCTCGGCATTTCATTCGTTATTTTCCTTCGTCTCCTTTCATCGATCGAGGTTATTAGTTCATCAGAGGTACCTCTGTAGGGTAGTATGGTACAGTAGACTCGGTACAGTAGGTAAGTTGTGCGGTGTTAGTTTTGGTGGTCGCCCAGGTTTTCTTCTCCACGGGTTGGTTCCCAGAGTAGAACATTACTGACTGATTCATTTTTGCCATAGCACCAACTTATAGACTTTGTACGCTATTATTATAATAATAACGTACACAATTAGATAATATGTGTTTAAACGTGTTTTGTACGTTATTTTTGATTTTGTACCTTATTTCAAGATGGTTTTGATCGTTAATTTTTAACAGTAAACTGTTAAAAATATACGCCAAGAGTGTCTGCAAAATCGCAGTCGTTGTTTTATTATCGAGGCACTAGGCTTCGGTACATTGCTGTATACATATTTGTTTGTTAGGTGGTTTCTCCATCTTTTATTCATAGACACGCACAGCATTCTTATATATGTACCACCAATCTTTTTTCTATACGTTTAAAGTCTATGTGATTGAGCCATATACCAGAACTGAATCAAATACAACTCTAAAGAAGTTTTTCTTCAGCTTTTCTTTGAGATTTGACTTCCATATCGTATTCATACTATTTAACGCTAAGCATGCTTTACTTTTTCTAATGTTCACGTCATGTTCAGTTGATCCGATGTAACTTTCGAGATACTTGAAATCCGTGACTAATTTTATATTGTCGCCATTTAAACTTTTTATTTAATTGTAATTTTTTGATTTATTTACATAAATTCTGTTTTTATGCCACATTTCCAATGTTGTGAAGTATTCATTCCGCATCCGTATTGTTGTTTGATGTAATAGCGAGGTCGTCAGCATAATCAGCATCAGTCATGCAAGTTTCAGGATATCTACTGCTCTTTCATTTTCCTATGATTAGTCAAAGTTGTTTATCATGTTTGCCAAGTGCCTTCTGCATATAATCCAGATATATTATGAAGGGGCAATCGTATTTTCTTATATCGAAAAGTTGAGTATCTCCAACTGATGATCTGAACATGGTATTTAAAGAAATAATTATAATTTATAATCGAAATTAAAAGTATAAATATTTGCTAACGATAACGTAAGTTATTGAAACGAACAAAGAATAATACGAAATTAATCCATTAAACAAAATGTTTTACAGTTACGTACCGTAAAAATTGAAAAATAATCAAAAATAGAAATAACTTAAACGATACGATATGATAATTTACCCAATCTGAGATAGTTTATTGGTAAATACATGAACCTGACATTCGTATCTTTTGAAACTATAGTAAAACTGTATAATTAATAATGCTTATGTACATCACCTATACCTATAACCATACCACAACCGCTCGAAACTATATTTACTTAAAGTTTAGATTAAGTAATTAATCTCTAAATCTGTGTTTTTAATAATTGTTGAGAGTTAAACCTCAATTGTTGTATTCAACATAGTATACTATGCGATATAGTCTATACTGTCATCGTTGACATTTATATATTACTATGTTATTAGTTATCTAATAAATATATTTAGAATCGTAAAATCGATAAATTTATTTTTAATTTATCAACATAGTAACGTAAATAAATAATTTGTTTTCGAATAATTAATACATAATATTACATAATAAAGAGAGTTACGTTACCTAATTAAACTATACGTATAACACGGCACGTTACTATGCGTACATGTACGTTATCGCTTATCGCCATAGCTTATCTGATAACGACGCAGGTGTCGGGTCGCGTGTTTAAGACTTCAGCGAACGGGGTGAAACCGTTCGCGAAATGGGAAG
Source organism: Osedax fenrisi (assembly GCA_964019155.1). Taxonomy (NCBI): domain Eukaryota; kingdom Metazoa; phylum Annelida; class Polychaeta; order Sabellida; family Siboglinidae; genus Osedax; species Osedax fenrisi. The sequence goes on along the minus strand of OZ025239.1, from coordinate 20,088,134 downwards.
ATATGCCAGACGAGTTGAAGATCTGGTTCAGGATAGGCTTTCCCGATGGTTATTACTAACATGATGATGATGGTGGTGATGATGATGATGATGTTGATGATGATAATGATGAATATAGGTATTTTATCACTAAAATAAGGCGCATTCGCTCTTGCCGGGAAAACATAATAAGACAATAACAAGCGAACAGTGTATTACGCAGTGTACTTATTTGCGCAAGTGTATTGTAATCAGATAACAATCATATAATAATAATATGTTGAGGATAATATGATATACATATATCGAATATAGCAATAATTATTAATTATATTTCATACTTATAATAAGTATGCTGATTTATTGGTTAGAGGAACTGAGAAATGAAGAAGTAAGATTTGCGAATCGTTTAAAATAACATAATAACAATGCAATAGGTGCTATATTTATCACGGTTCTATACTACGCAGTGATAATTATTACACATAATAAATGATTATTATTATGAATTATGTCACATTTTACATATTAATAATAATATATCGTATTCAATAAAATAAATACTATTATACTTAACCATTTTACAGAATTATATAATATTTTATTACGATATTATTTACATATCTTCTTGTTTAAACCAATCGTTTAATAACGTTTTTACTATATATGGTGTAGTGCAACTATTAATTCAAAGCTATATTTGCATATATACAATGCACTTGCACTAGCTATATATATATATATATATATATATATATATATATATATATATATATATTGTTATTGTTATTTTTATTTTTATTTGGTGGAGTCCTTTCATCCCATCCAGGAACTTAGATGAAGTTTTCACTTATAACCATATTGGCTCTAATGTCCCTTCGAAGCCGCTCTCATGTTAAGGATCCATGGTTTTAACGAGAGCCGATCATTTATTTATACACAATTATATAAGATCACTTCTAAATAATATTTTAAGACCCATTTTATAAAATTAATTAATGGTCCGGACGAGGGTCGAACCCGTATCCTACTGCTTGTGTGTCTGACGCACAAGCGTCAGATACATATGTATAATCTATAAATATAATTATACTTACACTTTATATAAAATATAATTATATTCGCAGTATCAGCACAATATTTCAGGTCTTGCACTTTAAAATAAAATAATAGCTGCAATCTTTATAGAGATTGCTATCGCTATAGAGCACTATATAGTGCGGTCACACTGCTCAACACCGGTTATAGCACTATATAGTGCGACCACACCGGTTATAGCACTATATAGTGCGGCCACACTGCTCAACACCGGTTATAGCACTATATAGTGCGGCCACACTGGTTATAGCACTATACAGTGCGGCCACACTGCTCAACACCGGTTATAGCACTATATAGTGCGGCCACACTGGTTATAGCACTATATAGTGAGGCCACACTGCTCAACACCGGTTATAGCACTATATAGTGCGGCCACACTGCTCAACACCGGTTATAGCACTATATAGTGCGGCCACACTGGTTATAGCACTATATAGTGCGGCCACACTGCTCAACACCGGTTATAGCACTATATAGTGCGGCCACACCGGTTATAGCACTATATAGTGCGGCCACACTGCTCAACACCGGTTATATAACTATATAGTGCGGCCACACTGCTCAACACCGGTTATAGCACTATATAGTGCGGCCACACTGCTCAACACCGGTTATAGCACTATATAGTGCGGCCACACTGCTCAACACCGGTTATAGCACTATATAGTGCGGCCACATAGCCCAACACCGGTTATAGCACTATATAGTGCGGCCACACAGCCCAACACCGGTTATAGCACTATATAGTGCGGCCACACAGCTCAACACTGGTTATAGCACTATATAGTGCGGCCACACTGCTCAACACCGGTTATAGCACTATATAGTGCGGCCACACTGCTCAACACCGGTTATAGCACTATATAGTGCGGCCACACCGGTTATAGCACTATATAGTGCGGCCACACTGCTCAACACCGGTTATAGCACTATATAGTGCGGCCACACAGCTCAACACTGGTTATAGCACTATATAGTGCGGCCACACTGCTCAACACCGGTTATAGAACTATATAGTGCTGCCACACTTCTCAACACCGGTTATAGCACTATATAGTGCGGCCACACCGGTTATAGCACTATATAGTGCTGCCACACTGCTCAACACCGGTTATAGCACTATATAGTTCGGCCACACTGCTCAACACCGGTTATAGCACTATATAGTGCGGCCACACTGCCTAACACTGGTTATAGCACTATATAGTGCGGCCACACTTCTCAACACCGGTTATAGCACTATATAGTGCGGCCATACTGCTCAACACTGGTTATAGCACTATATAGTGCGGCCACACTGCTCAACACTGGTTATAGCACTATATAGTGCAGCCACACCGGTTATAGCACTATATAGTGCGGCCACACCGGTTATAGCACTATATAGTGCGGCCACACAGCTCAACACCGGTTATAGCACTATATAGTGCGGCCACAATGCCTACCACCGGTTATAGCACTATATAGTGCGGCCACACAGCTCAACACCGGTTATAGCACTATAGAGTGCGGCCACACCGGTTATAGCACTATATAGTGCGGCCACACAGCTCAACACCGGTTATAGCACTATATAGTGCGGCCACACTGCTCAACACCGGTTATAGCACTATATAGTGCGGCCACACTGCTCAACACCGGTTATAGCACTATATAGTGCGGCCACACTGCTCAACACCGGTTATAGCACTATATAGTGCGGCCACACTGCTCAACACCGGTTATAGCACTATAGAGTGCGGCCACACCGGTGATAGCACTATATAGTGCGGCCACACAGCCCAACACCGGTTATAGCACTATATAGTG
>OZ025239.1:20042745-20080245 GCA_964019155.1 Osedax fenrisi | reverse complement strand
TGTTGTTGAATAATTAGTCGAGAATAAAAGACTATAACATTATAGTACTATAACATAGTATACTATACTACTATATTAGTATACTATATAGTACGGTATAAAGTTTTATAGAGTACACTATAGTGTTATAGTAATGGTTCGATGAGGCTGTGAATTTGTAAATATGGAAGTAAATAGACGGTATGCATGTGTGTGTGCAATCCTTTCTCAAAATCAATATATTGCTATTAAAGGGTTCCTTTTTAATTATTATATAACTATATTGTATTGTAGACATATTCCGTGTGTATTAATTATTTATTTATATTATATATATATATATATATATATATATATATGTATATATATACTTATATATATACGTATATAAGTAAAGTAAATATTATTTATTCATTCATTCATGCATTAAATAGTAATTTAACATTCATTAAATATGGATACAATAATAATACATAGGAATATATATATAATATATTATATATATAGAATTGAAACGTAAACTTATCATATCGATAATAAAGCACCTATGAGCGATATACAGGCGGCATACAATGTATACTGCAGCTATTGCCACGTGGCGGACAATAGTTGAAACGGAAAGTGTAAACTTGTTAACCACGAACGTAGACTATTTAACATATAACACATACTTTATGGCGTGTGAAAGCCATCGTTAATTGTTGTCATTTATTATTACTTATTACTTATTATTAAATTATTGATTCGTGTCATTTTGTGTGTAACACCCAATACACTGTATATCTATCTATATATTATATATATATATATATATATATATATCATCATTAAAACCTATGTAATACGTATCCACTGTAATATATACCCTGAAAACAAATACAATTATTTCACTATAGACGGATAAAGCTCAAATAAAAGCCCAAAACGTGACATTTTGTCCTAAGGTATGCGTCATCAAAATAAAACACTGCGATACGTGTCACCGAAACAACAAAGGAATTCTGCGCTCGGATGCCAGGTGCGAATGCGGTACTGGCTACCATTGGAACAAGGTGTCGGGCCGGTGCGTCGAGTGTTCCTCCGACGAATACTGGGTGGTGAATACGAATATGTGCGCCTATACAACCGGTTCGTGCGCGCCTATACAACCGGTTCGTGGGCGCTACTAGTGGTGCGCACGAGTGTGTATATATGCGCGTGTAAACATAAATACAAATATAACAATATCTATATATATATATATATATAAAGGTGTATTACTAAATATAATATTATCTATATTGAATTTTATGTTTATTTAGATTCAAATATAACGTTCTCTGTTGTGTAAACAAATATACAATTAACTAAACATATAAAAAGAATAATAAATAATTATGTATTATTAATTTTCATCTGCCGTTGAACATTATAAATATAAAATGAATTGAATCAAATTATATATATATATATATATTCTTCTTATTATTATTATTATTATTATTATTATTATTATTATTGTAATGTTAGTGGATATCATATCATCCCATATAGGAACTTATACATTTTTACTTATAACCATGTGGTGCTAATGTCCATTCGAAGCAGCTCTAATATTAATGCATCCATGACTTTAACGAGACGAATATTTTCTGTATACACAATTAAATAAGATCACTTCAACATTGTATTTTGAAACCTATCGCATTAGTCCGGACGAGGCTCGAACCGTGGGAAGGGGGTGCCGCGCGTCTGACGTCTTAGCCCACTGACTTACACCAGAAGTTGAACATACGCACACGCCTACCATTGTACGTAATGTAATTAGCGTGTCCGGCCTAGTTTACAGTAACCGGCAGGTTATATTCCGGCCAAGCTAACAGTAATATACTCATAATAGCAACATAATAGCATTAATATAGTTATTATAATAGCCTCAAATGTTTACATTGTGATATTATGCTGCTATTATGCTGCTATTATGTTGCCATTAAAAGTGTATTATGCATATTATTATGATGTTATTAATTTTAAAAGTTTATTATGCTGCTATTATATTGCTATTATGTTGCTATTACTGTTAGCTGGGGGAGGACTTCGAATAGCGAGCGTATACTACCATGGTAGGATACGTGCACAAAACACATAACCAGTTGATTTATAGAGAGATAGATATATAGATAGATAGATTATAGTTTATTGAATAGATTCAAAACGATGGGTAATAATAAATACTAATGACAGATACTATAGTATTATTATAATAATATATATATATATATATATATATATATGAATAAGTTGTGATTTATTAAGGCGTCAGGTATACAATTACTACAATAATACTATTAAAAAAGGTCTTAACATAATATTTAGAAGTTATCTTATATAATTGTTTATAAATAAATCATCGGCTCTCGTTAAAACCATGGATGCCTTAACATGGGAGCGGCATCGGTTGTATATTAGAGCCGTATGTGGTTACATAGAGCCATATGAGCCATAAGTGAAAACTTCATCTAAGTTCCTGGATGGGATGAAATGACTTCATCACAATAAAATAACAATAACAATAACAATATATATATATATATATATATATATATATATATATATATATATATATATATATATATATATATATAAACTAAATGAAATTAATAAATGAATGATCAGAGAATCCTTCGAGAACCTACTTTAATCCGGCCGAGTGGAGCTCTTGGGGCGTCTGGGAAATGTGTTCCACTGAATGCGGTAAAGGGATACAGGTTTTTATCCTATATAAAATATATAACACACACACAAACATATATATATATACATATATATACAGTCAACTCCCGACACGCAAGGGACCGGGAAAAGTGTCAACTTAGCGAGATGTCCGACTTATCCGAGATTCAGAATATCATGTAAATACGACATGAGATGCGCAGCGTGAGTTAAAAGGGTTACCGAAATGTGGAATTATGCAACAATCAATAACATGACATGTTGTATTCAATAATATTACTTACTAAAATTATAATATACATTATTTAAAGTAAACATTTCTGACAATTTATAAAAATTCCGACTTATCCAGTATAAAAATCATAAAAATGACAATAATATGTGTCCGACTTATAGAGAAGTCCGACTTATCTAATCAAACTTATCCGATTTATCCGATAAATTTAACATGTAACTAGATACAAATCCAACCAAACCAACTAAATGTGTCCGACTTATCGAGAAGTCCAACTTATCCGTAGTCCGACTTACCGAGAGTTGACTGTATATATATATATATATATATATATATATATTAAATATATATATATATATATAAATATATTATATTTATATATAACATACAGCGTATAATATAAACAATAACACAGTACAAATACGTATTTTTCAATGAATTAAATTGTTATAAAATATGAGTTTAAATTTAATTAAATATTTCTGTATTTGATTACAAATATTGTAAACACACGTGCATTATAACCACGGTGAACCACGATGAATTATTATAACCACGGTGAATATGTAATAATAGAGGATGATCTAATGCCAGCAATAATTATAATTATCATTCACGAATTATCATTTATAAGTAATAATTTATGAATTTTATTATCGATATTTTTTCATTTTTTTTAACATTCCTGATCGTGTACTGTACACGTATATTACATGTATAATAGTGTACAATGTATATTAGTATATAATACAATATTATACGATTACATTAGAGTCTCTTAAACAGCGATGGACAACCATGTCATCTATAGATATATTATAATATACACACTCGCACATGCACTATCTCTATATATATATATATTTATGTAATAATGATTAGTCGAAATAGGTGTTGGAAATATAACACCACTCAAAATGATTGAGGACCGTTGTATTTAAATTACTCTTTATTAACAATTAAAAACAAAAACCATACACTAATGGTGCGTTTTTTGTAACGTACCACAGTACCACAGTACCACAGTACCACCTGTATGCTTATACATGTAATCTCAAGTGGGACTGTGGTACTACTTTTTAAACGTCCCACACCACAGTACCACAGTACCACAGTCCCACAGTATCACAGTACCACAGTACCACAGTACCACAGTCCCACAGTACCACAGTACCACAGTACCACAGTACCATCCTCGATATAGATATAGGGAGCGTTTATATATATTGATGTTTCCAATGAACCATCTGAAACGCCCGCGAATTTAACTCGCGCGCGAATTTAACAAGTGGTACTGTGGGACTGTGGTACTGTGGTACTGTGGAACTGTGGTACTGTGGTACTGTGGTACTGTGGTACTGTGGGACTGTGGTACTGTGGTACGTTGGGATATTTCGTATGATTTATAACATACCACAGTACCACAGTCCCACTTGATTTTACATGTATAAGCATACAGGTGGGACTGTGGTACTGTGGTACGTTACGAAAAACGCTTGCTAACTTGGTACTGTGGTACTGTGGTACTGTGGTACGTTACAAAAAACGCACCCTAATGCTGTTAAACATATATACAACATTACAATATATAATATTACAATGTAACTGTATACAAACCTAACCGTGCCAAGGTATAATCAAAAATGTAATAATATTTTAAATCTAATATAATTCAGATTATAATATTACTACGCGATAGTCCATTGGTTCAACCAATTCTATTAAAATAAACTACATAACACTAGATAAAAAACATAAAAATCAATATACACGAAATCAACATTTATACTTTTATAATTATTCCATAACACAAAACAAATATATAATAAACTAAATAACATTAAATAAAAAATACAAAAATCAATATATACGAAATAACATTTATAATTATTATATAATACACAACAACAAAATAACTAATTAAAAATATATAATATAAACTTAAAAACAACTACATTAAAAATATATAAGACGTTAGTCTGCTACATGTATACATAGAGGTATACCTCTTCTAATTATTAAAATGTACATTTATAACATTTTAAATTATATAATTCACTCACCATGTTTTATATTTGTTATGTACTCTACCCTATAGTGTATATCTATAATATAAGATCGGCACCTCATTTAATTAATCACATCTAATATAAACTTTTGTAATGGACTTGTCATAGTGTTAACATCTTTCATGAATGTACTATAGTATACTAGCGTATACGCTACAAAACCCTTAATTCCTTTACCGTATCTGGGCTCGGCCATTTCCTAACTGCCAATATCTTTTCTTTATCTAAATCTTTACATTTTCACCATTTGCTACTCTAATTTGTAACCATTGTGAAGGTTTCTCCATTTTCATATTAACTATTTTATTTAAGAAACTAAATGGAATGATAGATACTTGACTACTCGTATCAATACAATATTCTATCTTACGCTCTTCTATATATCCTACTCTCCTAACACAATCGCCAATCAACTGATGGTTATCTACAATTCCGTTCGACCCACTTATCGATATTTTCTCTTTTACATCTACTCTACAAGTACTACTGATATGACCTAATATATTACATCGATAGCATCGAACCTCTCTAACATAGTTATCTACATGACCTTTACCATCCCAGCTAACAGTAATAGCAGCATAATATCAGCATAACAGCATATGCTAGAGCCTCAAATGTTTACATTGTGCTATTATGCTGCTATTAAATGTCTATTATGCTGCTATTATGCTGCTATTATTTGTCACGATATTATGCTGCTGTTATGCTGCTATTATGCTGCCATTATGCTAATATTATGCTGCTATTAATTTTAAAAGTATATTATGCTGCTATTATGCTGCTCTTCTAATAATAGCAGCATAATAGCAGCATAATATACTTTTAAAATTAATAGCAGCATAATATTAGCATAATGGCAGCATAATAGCAGCATAACAGCAGCATAATAGCGTGACAAATTAATAGCAGCATAATAGCAGCATAATAGACATTTAATAGCAGCATAATAGGACAATGTAAACATTTGAGGCTCTAGCATATGCTGTTATGCTGCTATTATGCTGCTATTACTGTTTGCTGGGATAATTCGTCCCTGGGCTACACGACATTAATGATACATTTCTATCTATAATGACTATCCTGTCAATTACGTTGACTACTCTCTACCTTGACACAATAACTCTCATATGTATACGCGTCTTCGATACTTCCTCCCAACTAACAATACATTTCCTCAACTTCTTAAATGAGATATCCTTACCCAAACTACACATAGCCTGCCTTAATCTGATATCAATTAAGTTTCCTAAGACTCTCTACAAGAATATTCTCCCACTTATTCCTTTATTTTTTTAATTCACTACCTAATTTTAATAATTAATCTGAAAATTCTATAGAAGTCTCATTATGCCCCTGCTTAGTACCCATTAACTCATAAGAAATCTCACTCTTATTTCTAATCCTCAGATAACGTTCTTGCAAACTATCTTTAATTCCTTCTATTGTAGTTAGAGTAACCCCTAACATTGACTATTCCAGCTTAGCACCTCCTGTGACATTATATAACGCATACGACGCCGCCTCATCTCCCTTAATACCTAATAAACTAATGCACTCATCTAAATCTCTCAACCATTCATCTACATCATTATCTCCATTGAACTTACTTAATTGTACATACCTATTTTGCATATTTACAACTAAACCACTACGCAATTATATAATATCGAGTATACTATAATTAATGGCAAGGAAATATACGTAGCAATATAGGTCGCGTAGTAATACATATAATCTGAATTTTGTTAATCAAAAGTAAAAAAAATTAATTTAAACTCGGACATTTGTAACGAACCCATTCTGATACGATGACGATAATCGGTGACTTCCAGTCCGATTTACAGTCCAGCTCTCAGTACATTCAATCAGCTCTCAGTACTCAATCAGCACTGCTGGTTCACCGTAAACTCCGTCCGTAGTGTATTGTTTTTTTAAATGAATATTGAATAAGAATATAAAGTAAAAATGTGTTCTTTTTTAAAATACAGTGATCCCGCCGCTGTCACCAAATGTAATAATGAGTGGTCGAAATAGGTGTTGGAAATATAACACCACTCAAAATGATAGAGGACCGTTGTATTTAAATTACTCTTTATTAACAATTAAAAACAAAAACCAAACACTAATGCTGTTAAACATATATAAAACATTACAATATAGAATATTACAATGTAACTGTATACAAACCTCCACGTGCCAAGGTATATATATACTTATAAATGATTATAATCAAAAATGTAATACTATTTTAAATCTAATATTATTCAGATTATATTATTGCTACGCGACAGGTCATTGGTTCAACCAATTATATTTAAATAAACTAAATAACACTAAATAAAAAAAACACAAAAATCAATATACACTAAATCAACATTTATAAATTATATATAACTCCTACTTTTATAATTATTCCATAACACAAAACAAAAATAGAACTAACTAAAAATATATAATAAACTAAATAACATTAACTAAAAAACACAAAAATCAATATATACAGAATCAACATTTATAATTATTACATAATACACAACAACAAAATAACTAATTTAAAATATATAATATAAACTTAAAAAAAACTACATTAAAAATATATAAGACGTTAGTCTGCTACATATATATATATATATATATATATATATATATATATATATATATATATATATATATATATCATTCGTACTTGCACTATATATATACAATTTGTATAATTTCAGTCGCATTTATTTCAGCACTCGCGCACTAAAATCATTAAATAGTACTAGCACGAAATCCTTTTGGGGTTGGGCTTCGCTATCACTATATACAGAGCGGTCCCTCACTGATCGTAACACCACCGCCCTGGCACGAAAGATTACAATTAATACGTGTGCGGTGCACATCTTGCTTCTAAATATAATACAAAATAATACATTTGCACCCCGGATTTGCACATATATATATAATAAAATAGAGGATATTAATAGTATTTTTTAATTATTGAATTCGAAAAAATATTTGAATCCTAATAAAAAAATGCGTTTTTGTTATAAAAAATGCTTTTTTAATCAATATGTTATATTATATTATATTAATTATTATATATATACAATGAAACACTATACTATACAATTACACACATACACACGCGCACAGTATCGTCGCGCCTCGTACAAACATACACTCACACATACGTACATATATACATACCGTTGATAAAGAAATAATGTCTTTATAGAACACTTATATATATATATAAGACTTTCATTATATCGATGATACACACGCACGCACGGCGCGTGCGTCGCACGCACGCATACAAACACACACACATATACATATGCATACGTACACACACGCACGCACCCGTACTCCACCTGGCGTCGACAGATACGCAAAAGGACGTGTCCCGAAACCGAACAGACGGGAGACTGTCTGGACAGCGAAAGCAAGACGGAATCCAGGCACTGTTTCGAGGATCTAGACTGCGGCAACAACTACGTAGTGATAGGTCTGACGGCCCTGGGCGTGTTCATAGTTAGCCTGATCATGTACATGCTGCTCAAGATCAAGATCTCCAAGCAACACAAGGCTCCGGTTAGTGCAGCCAGGCAGAACACATACATTGTATCCGTCGTCCTACATACGTTATACATACGTCGTACACACATACAAATACGTCGTACGTACATATCGATACTAGTAATATGAATGTATATAATTATATTAAGAGCCCGCGCGTTAAATCCGTATCTACGAGATGTTTCGATCTTCCTGTTAAGGAAGTAAAAATAATCGAAAAATATTAAATATGATTAAATATTTAATTTTCTTTATCGAATCTATATATAGATTCGATAAAGAAAATTAAATATTTAATCATATTTAATATTTTTCGATTATTTGTACCTATAGGTAGATATATTTGTTGCGACATCTTTCTATTCCGACAAACATATCATAACGGTTCGGCTTAACGTTCGATGTGCGGTGCTCGGTAAGGCGGATGCTATATATATATATGCTCTAGCATATATGATGAGTTTCTCGTTAAAGAATACACACACTCATTACTAATGAGTCTTTAATGCGTGTTGCGCGTATTGAAATAGAATCGTTAGAAAGTTAAATCTAAACACAACATTGAAATTCATATGGCGGAAGTCGAGCACTATTGCCTATATGCTATATATAGCCATTGTACACGGAAGAGATTGACGTCGTGATGTGCACGGCGTGGGTAGAAATATATTATAGTATATATGAATGAATGAATGAATGAATTTTATTTACCGAATATTTGCTATAATAATCGGAGGGATACCCAGAAGCTATGTTTAGCTTATACTAAGGATACCCTTAATAACATAATAATAATAATAATAATAATAATAATAATAATAATAATAATAATAATAATAATAATAATAATAATAATAATAATAATAATAATAATAATAATAATAATAATAATAATAATAATAATAATAATAATAATAATAATAATAATAATAATAATAATAATAATAATAATAATAATAATAATAATAATAATAATAATAATAATAATAATAATAATAATAATAATAATAATAATAATAATAATAATAATAATAATAATAATAATAATAATAATAATAATAATAATAATAATAATAATAATAATAATAATAATAATAATAATAATAATAATAATAATAATAATAATAATAATAATAATAATAATAATAATAATAATAATAATAATAATAATAATAATAATAATAATAATAATAATAATAATAATAGTAGTAGTAATAGTATAATGGTAATAGTCGAGATATGATAATATATCTTATATCGATATACGTTAAATGTATACATTAGAACCTTATATACATCAATTATTAATAATGTAAACCGGTACTAATTAATATAAATAACAACAAATGTAAGTGTCACGCATGTTTCCGTTAGTTTGTTCGCTATACAATATACTCCCTTTAATCCATCGGAGATTCGCTATTTTAACCTATACCAATGATTTATCATATATATATATAGTTGGTATACTTCAATTATACGACGCACCCACTGTTCCCAGTAACACATATCCTGCGTCTCCTTGTCTATAGTATAGGTAAGCGACACGTGAGTCATGTGCATCATGAGTCATGAGTCACTATCTCTTTAGGTTACCACGATTACCCGCAGACATCTATTTCGGGGTACCTTATCTACAAACGTGTACCCTTTTGCGTTTCGGCTACTTTATAATTCAACTCTCTTTTCATCGATATCTCTTATTCCATATATATATCTTACTTTCCATCCATATCTCCCACCATTTCTCCCTCTATAATGATCTCGCACGGACTTTATAAGTATAGCTGCACCTATTATCTATGGATAGTAATACCTATACGCGTATACTTATTATAAATGATAAGTTATACCATTATTTTTCTCTCAAATAAATTATAATATCACATTCCAATGAATTATAATTTATCGTAAGTTATTATACCATTTATCGCTAATATATATATATATATATATATATACATATTATCAATACCACTAATAATAATACGTACGTATATACAATGAGTAATACTAGCACATTTGCGCGTTCAGAAACGTGCCGAAATAGAACTGGAGAAGAGGTTGAACAATGAGCGCGAGTTTCGCAGAGAGAAGAGAAGAGACAAGAGGAAAACCATGGCGATCGGCATGAAGATAGGCGAGGGGCTCGGAGTTAAAGAAGAACAGGTGACCTGCGCGATGTGTTCACGTGACATCATAGATCACGTGATCACGTGATCACTATCTTATACTATTGTGTTGTGTAGTATAGCGAGCAATATCAACTACTATATACATATGTATATATATACATGTGTATATATATATATATATATATATATATATTTATTTACAAATATTTGATATGTAATGCATTTGAGTATTCTAAACTATACTTATAAACTAACAATATAATACAAACTTAATTTATGCAATTTCCGTAAATTTACATGGAACCAGGATAGATTTTATAGTATATTTTTTAATATACAGGATATACGTTATATACTATATATGGTATGTATGGTATATATCCAATATACTATAGTATATTGGATAATATATATATGCACAATATATATATATATATATATATATATAACTGCCTGTGTGTCTCAGTGGCTAAGGCGTCAGACACACACGCAGTAGGATACGGGTTCGACCCTCGTCCGGACCATTCATTAATTTATAAAATGGGTCTTAAAATAATATTTAGAAGTGATCTTATATAATTGTGTATAAATAAATGATCAGCTCTTGTTAAACCATGGATGCCTTAACATGAGAGCGGCTTCGAAGGGATATTAGAGCCATATATGGTTATAAGTTAACACTTCATCTAAGTTCCTGGATGGGATGAAAGGACTCCACCAAATATATATAGTTAATATATCATCATATAGCGCACTATCAATGATTCATCGATTATGATTCATCGATTCTCATAAAAGTATTCCCACTTTATCGTGTTATTCGTACCTATATATAACCTACATTCGCATACGCACTCCTATAGTTATTCTCATCAGTGTAGCCACCTACGTATATACATACGCATATACGTAGTACCCATTCGATACGAGATGTTAAGATACCTCTTCTTTACGCATGCGTCGTTTATTATTGCGTGTCATGTTCATGTTCATCATGTCCTTCGTGTGTGTTTCTTCTCCTCGGTGTATACACAACGCATACAGTGTACGCCGGGCACATCACGAGCTGATATCTTTACCACGCGTATGATATTCTATCTATATGATTCACTATGATTCACTATAATGTTGTTATAGTTATTATATAGTATTATAGTTATGTTATTATCGTCTTTCTTTTGTGTTCGTTCTTTTTTATATTTGTGTGTGTTATTATTTCTCGAAAGCTTCCTTTTATTAAAGGGTGCATTTCGTATCTATTTTATAACCATATTTTACTGTATACGTAATTCACGTGTATTAATTATTAATTTATAGTATATAAGTAAATAAATATGATTCATTCGTGCATTCATTCGTTTCACTTTCTCAGTTACCATACTCCCCTTTCCTATCTCCTCCTGTTCTCCTTACCTCCTATTCACTATCGTAATGCCTTCAGATGAGCGTTATACATTGACTGACTAGTAATGGTAACATATAATCTCTCTAAAATCTCCCATAATTTAAATAATTATCTTTCTGCAACTCTCTCTCCACTCTCACTCTTTCTCTCTCTCTCTCTCTCTCTCTCTCTCTCTCTCTCTCTTTCTCTCTCTCTATTCCACCCCTTTTCTAGTATGTAGACCTTGGTAGACTTAGTTTAACACTTAAACTGAACTCCTATCGTATGTCACTCAGGTGTTACGCATATCTCAAATGGCGAAAGGTAGAAGACAAACTATGCAATCGATTAAAGCGTACGGTAAGTCGGACAACGGGGGGCGTGATGTATAGCGACGTGGGCGTGGTGTATAGCGATATGGGCGTGTGTTATATAGCGATATGGGCGTGTGTAGTTAATTATAGTATTAATGATGTTCCTGATGATAATACAATTGTAAAATTCACTAATTATGAAATATCTATAATATATTGTAGATAAATGGAATATATTTAATATATATATATACATATATAAAATGTTGCGACATGTTACTAATACTAAAAACTAAATAGGGCTACTAACCTATATACTAATACTAAAAACTAAATACTAACCAATATACTATATATTAATACCATATTATATATACTATACTCCCGTATATTAATGCATGTTTACCCAACCCTATCACGTGGACGCTATCACGTGATCAGCCGAAGGCACGCCCATGAATGAACTCGAAAGGTTAATCGAAAGAGCTAACAAGTTCACGGCACAACGGAACCCAATAGCGGTAATTTGTTTATAAATATTGACCGCGATTATTTCGTATGAACTATATAGTTAATATAGTGTTTTATATGTTTTATTCAATTAATGCTGTTATCTATAGATCAGCTACCTTATTACATTGTACGTCGTACATGCATGTATTCATGTATCGTCTATGTAGGGGAAAGTAACCGAATACGGACAGTGCCCGAATACGGAAACTATCTTTATCTCAGAAACCATATATCTTACAAAAAAATGTTTAACGAATAAAATATTCATAATTATATAAATAGTTTAAATAAGAACTTTTTATTTTATTTTATTCAAAATATTGTTGATATATCCAATAAATTGATTTTTTTATTACGTGTTAAAATTTATGAAAAACAATTTCAATTTAAAACCTTCTCAAGAATATAAAAATGTATAGATATAAAAGATAACACTATATTATTAAAAACTAAACCACTCTAAACATTATATACATAATTGCAATATTTTGTTATCAAATATTAATTAAGTTATAAGCATATATCTATAAGTCATATAAATCCCTAATACGGACACTCTATATGTCTTAATACGGACACCCCTATAACCAATCAGCGCGCAGTGTGTGAACTATTCAGGTTTTATTTTAAATCGCGTGTATTATAATATTAATTTCACCAATGAAGCTATATCTAAAAATGTTATTATTTAGATACTTAACTTGTATTATTAATTAATAAAATAATAAAAATTAATAAATTAATTACCAATTAAATTATATTAAATTATTTATACAATTAATTATACATAATGTAATTGTAATTTATCTGATTAGTTCATTAATAATATATAATTTATATAGTGGTATATAGGATGTCCGTATTATAACACAGGGTGTTCGTATTCGGAAATGGGTACCGAATACGGACACCCCCGTTATCATTTGAATAAAAAGATTAAATACAATTTTAAAATCATAATAATATCTATAATCATAAAATATTAATATATTATAATTTTTGAATAAAAATATTGAGTCATCAAATGTTAATACCATTTATTGTTAAAGTATCCATATTAGGTTACTTTCCCCTATAGGGTTAATATATATATATATATATATATATATATATATATACATAAATCATCTATCGATATATAATATAATCCTTATATCTTAGAAATCTCGATATATCAGACATGCCAGCATCTAATATTTGATTTTGTATAGAATTAAATGTATAAATATGTAGACATTTTAGTGTACATCGTTTCTCGTTATAATATAATATCTCCGTTAAGTTCATCACGTATGACTCACCTGCTTGTTTGTTATCTGATACATTATCGGTGGTGACTCATCACTGTTATCAACTCTATGGACATTGTTGTATGTATATATATATACATATATACAACTTAATATTCTATTTAATTTAATCTATTTAATTTTAATTATATTATTTTACTTTAATTATTATTATGTTTTAAATATAGCGTTAATCATTGTTAATAGTTTATAGGCCTAAAGGCCTATACAGGGCACCCTACTTATGATATATGTTATATTGATATCATATTATTGTGATATACCCTATATTATATATATATATGTGTGTATATATATTTAGGACACTAGGACACGTGTATTTAATTTATATATTCACATTTAATATTTCTCCATTATTTTAAACATTTAAAACATATTCTAAATGTATTAATTATGCAATGTAATGTTTAGATATATATTTTAATAATCTTAACACATAGTATATGCTATATAACCTATAGTATATGTTTTTAATCAATAATATTTAAATAAATATTATTTTTTATTTAATATAAACCCTTGCATAATATGCAATGCATATATATATATATATATATATACAATATACACTTTTTTTACAGGATGACAGGAATAAAAAACCCGATGGAAAAAATAAACAAAAACCTTTACAGCGACAGGTTAAAATAGCATTCCCTTATTATTATTTACATTATATTAATATATATATATATATAGGTAGTCAGAATCCCGGATAAACCACAACATTTTGTGTTGTTTATAAGATTAGATATATATTTAGTTATAATAACAACAAAATAATTGTTGTTTTCTTCTTTAAGTGGTATCCCACTACCAGTATTTTCGGAAATAATGCCCGGAAATGTTTACCAGAAAGTTAACTATTATTGTAGTGGAATATTCCCTAACTTCCCCTTTACACAATAGAGAACGTCCAACGTTATTTTTGTGTATAAATAAACATTCATTCATTCATTCATGGCCAATATCCGGTAATATAGTAACTTGTAGGGGTATACCACAACAACTTTCTAGAAACCATGGGATAACTTATTAAGTCATTAAATCGGATACTAGAAGTAATACAACTTTGTAATGGCTGCCTTGAGATCTCAGTTTCTAGCTTCTCTATATTTTAACTTTTTAAGTATCTTTACTTTTTTAAATCTTTACACTTTTTGAGTTTCTTTAATATTCTCCTAGATTATTCTAGATTTTTCCAATAATATAATTAATAAACTATTATTAGTACTAGTACATTTAATTTTTGATAATTCATTGCTTCTTAATAATACATTTTTATTTGGGAAAATCAATGAATTTATGTTATATATGTCTAATATATCTATATATATAGAATGGCTACTGATCGGCAAAGTTCAGCAAGCATGACAAATCATCGGGAATTTATTTAATATCTAGATATATAATAACGTATACGTATACACACATATATATACTTTTAAATATTAATATATACCGAGAATATATAGAATCGTACTCCGTTACAGTCGACGAACGTTTCGCAGTCGTCGGGTCAAGGTCAAGTAAACAAAGGCTACGTAGACGATAACAACTTAACGACGAAAGGTCACCCTCAGAACGACTATACTCCGCAGTACGGCGGCAGACCTCCGCCCAACAAGCCTACGTTCTGATCCGCGTGACCTTCGACTTCTGATCGCACCACCACACTAAGAATACGTGTAATGATATACGATACGAATATGTATAAACGATGTATACAAATAACGCCGGTATATATATATTTTAAATAAAGAGAATAAATCGTCGACTAAAACAATTATTGAACTTTATACTAGATATTATAACGATATTTTAAATCTGCCTTTATTTATTTCTTATTAGGTTCGCGTTTATTTTTATGTCGACTTAATACATGTAGCGCTAACAAAATAGCGGCATACTTGAGGTGTGAATTCAGCTACAAGGACGGAAACACATGGGTATACCGTGTGGGCCTATGTTGACATACTCTACTAAACGAGATGCAATTCTCGTGCGATAACGTAGCACATCGAACCGTCCGATTATTGTATTATTGCTTACGACAATAAATCACATTACGCAATATTCCCATATGTTAACATTCGTAATAGTTACCGGCATGTACATTGTACATATACATCGGCACATACATATAGATACAATGTACATTGTTAATAGATTTACTATCGTATATTATTATCTTCGCATGTACTATTGTATACTATATATATACGGTATATTAAATATTCATTAATAATCTATTAGATTACATTTTAAGACCTTGAAGATATACTAGGTTAAGTTTAAGACCTTAAGATCTACTAGGTCAAAGTACAATAACCCCGGACACAGTTGTCAATATCGCGCGGCTGTTTTATAAGAAAAATATGTTTTATTCATTTTATAATAATATACAAATATAAAATTTATCGAATAATAATAATTCTAAGTAGGATTACGAGTGGTTTCGTCATAGTCGTAATAGTGTAACAATAGCGATGATGAAATCTGGTCGTAGAAAAGAAACTCAATGATTATTACGTTGGTGGTGGCGGTGGTTATGGGGGCGGCGCGGGGGGGGGGGGGGCTGGCGGAGACACGCTAGGTGCCGGCTCATAACTAGGGTAACAAAGATAAGCGTTATAACGATATTGAGGATACTGATAACTGATAAGAATCGTCGTAGAATGTTAATAATAATAATCGTAATAATAAAAATATATTAATAATAATAATAATAATAATAATAGTAATTTTCGTAACGTATGCGATAATAATCTTCGAATGAATATCCATTATGAATTGAGTAATAAACGAATATTGAATAACGTGTTAATAATTGAAATGAATTAATAAATATACGCATACATATACATATATATGTATGTGTGTGTGTGTATGTAGTTGTATTTCTATATATCGGCGCTTCGAGGTATGATTACGCAACGGGCGCGTAGAATGAGAGATGGGGCGACGACGGGGGGTGTGGGCGGGGCGGGGGGCACATCTCCGCACCTCCTTCGCGCGTACGTAACACATATTCCGGGGTGGCCGCGGTGACACCCGCCGCAGACACGAGAGACGGTCACGCTCGGATGACTTTCGGCTAGAGATAGCCACGGTACGTGTTAGCGAGAGGTTGTTACTGTGATTCACGAAGGGGCGCCGCTGGGGATTAAATCGTCGATGATGGAGCGTGTAATTATGTCCTAATTTAAAAAAGAAATACGCGATAACGGGGCGGCGGGGGGCGGGGCGAGGGGCGGGGCTTGGAGGTACAAAACGGGGCGGCGGCGATCGCGATAACAAAAACGCCGACGCGGCTACGTCACGTGATTGTTGATCTCGGCCATCTCTTTGGGCGCGAAGTCGGGGTGATCGGCGTTAGTCTCGCCGTCCAGCCACCAGGTGGACACCTCGCCTTTACCCTGCGGTGGGGGTGCGTTAACGTATCGTTAGTTTATCGACTAATAGTTAGTATTTTAATAACTATATATATATATATATATGTATATATTTATATATATATATATATATACATATGTATAGAGTTAGCAGACTCCCGATATCTAATAATGTCACCAGTCTAAGTTTGATTTCGTAACTAAGTAAATATACGTGAGAATATTTTGATATGCCAGGCATGTTTTGGTGATCCCTATGATTCTGAGATACTTGCAGTTCACTATATATATATATAGAGCCTGAGCCGAGTTGAGACTCTTACAAAACATAACATAGCCGAAAAAATGCTTTTTGCAACATTGATATTTTTAAATAAACATTGTTAGGATCTCATTAGAGGAAATATCTTAATGTATACACACATTTATATATATATATATAATATACATTTCACTATAAATAATAGAAATAACACAATGTACGCATTATAGCGATTCACATCAATGTTATAATTCCATTCTCCTCCCACCCGTAAGTGTGATCACTAATTCAAAATAAATCGCTACTTTAAGACTATTATAATGCTGAAGTTTAAACAGATTAGATGTGCACTTGGTACACATCTAATGTGTACATTGTACACTGTACATCGTACACACAGTGCGGTGACACTAGGTGGTGCTGCGTGCGACTGTACTCTGAATTTAAAGCGGGAGTGTTTAAATAAATGCGGCTGAAATTATATAAATGCGAGTTCTATTTATATAGTGTATAGAGATATAGTGCGAGTGCTAGTTATATAGTGTATAGAGAGCTAGTGCGAGTGCTAGTTATATAGTGTATAGAGAGCTAGTGCGAGTGCTATTTATATAGTGTAAAAGAGAGCTAGTACGAGTGCAATTGTTATAGTATATATAGAGCTATTGCGAGTGCAAAAGTAAATTTGATTAAATAGTGAACCTACACTTTATAGAGATTTAAAATATACGAGTAATATTAAATACACGATTATCTTACCTACGTATTACCTTAACATCGCGCACATACACACACATACACACACACACATACACACATACACACACACACACATACACACACACATACACAACGATCGTAGGCTAAACCTTCATCTCGACCAGGCCTCTGTAGGTCAGTTTGAAGGTGCCGTACTCGTCGAGGATCTCCTTCGTGTAGGGGCTGACGTGGATCTTCAGCGCTAGCCAACGTGTGATATATCATTATTATCATCATCATCATTATTATTATTATCATCATCATCATTATCATCATTATCATTGTTATCATCATCATTATAATCATCATCATTGTTAGATACGAGTTATAGATACATTATAAGATGATCAGTCGCTGTGCGGAATTACCTATGGCTTAACGATATCACGGAGATATAACTCGGAAATAATACGAATGTTATATAATATATATATATCATGTAATATCGGCAGATTTATATGTGAAATTTCATTCCGCTCTGATGCTTCATGGCGCGTAAATATAATTAGTTGTATGTAGAGAAATAGTCAGTTATATAGTTGATAAGAATCATTCATATTAATATAAATATATATATATATATATCAATATTGTTGCAATTTTCAATTATTACTTAAATTAATCTATTATATAATTTATATATTTAAAAAATATGAAATCATTCTTACTCTTACGCTATGCTCATTTGTAATATTAATATCTATTGAATAAATGCCTACATGATATTATATTTTTGAAGATATTTTGCATATAAAATAATTCTACCGTAATTTATTACATATATCGATACAGGACTTTACATTTAATACATCAATAGTAATGAATACATGCGTCATAATTGATGAGTCATGAATCATGTTTCATCATTAATATTATTCACTCATAGTAGAATTACTACTATTATTATTATTATAAAATTGTGTACTATGTATTATAAATAGGCAACTGGTGGTATTACAGCACTATTTGTAACTAAAGATGTTGACAATACTTCATTCATACATATATACACTAACACACTCATATATATATATATATATATATATATATATATATATATACACATAAATAGAACCTTCTCCATTACTTTCCATCCTGGAGGCTGTGTTCACGGTATCACCGAAGAGGCAGTACCTGGGCATCTTTAAACCCACGACTCCTGCACAGACGCCACCTGCAGTATGTATTCGTAAATGAGAAAAAGAAATAAATAGAATACGAATTTAGCAATAATTAAAATCTTAGACAATATTATGGACGATATTTGTAATAGAAATAAATCGTTCGAATCGATATAATTAAAATGATAGCCAATAAATATTGTAATACAATTAGAAGACATTTTGTTTCTCTTTTCCGTTGTTGCTAACATATTACATATGTATTAATTTCTCCGAATGACAATAAGATATTTACATCGATGCCACGCATAATAAAATGCATATGTTAACAGTCACGACGTATTTAATAAATAAAACTGATAACGCTACCGAAATTAAAATATAACATACAAATGTAAACAAGTTATTCTCTACATTAATATATATCTATATATCTATATATATATCTATATATATATATATATATATATATATATATATATATATATAATATATATACATCTCTACACCGAGTGCGCACACATTATGTATAACATAGACGCGTAACGAAGGGGGCTGGGCCACACACGCGTTACCTGAGTGAATGCCTATTCGCAGTTTCAGATGGTAGGTGGGGTTGTGCCTGATCTTGAAGCTCTTCACCGCGTTCAGCAGCGCTATCGCCATGCGCGAGATCTCTGCGGCGTGTCGTCGTCCGTTCGGCACCGGCAGCCCGCTGACCACCATGTACGCATCCCCTATCGTCTCCACCTGGCGGCGTCGGCGGTGGTGGTGGTTAGTAAGTCGCTTACGTCGCTACGTCGACGATAGTAGGGGCTATATTGAAAACGCGAGTCGAATGGGAACGGTTTACGGCGACGAATGGAATTAATTCTGTTCGTTATCATGAAAAATGTTCTTATTCGACTCGTTTTTAATTAATTAATTAAAAATAAGCCGAATCGAAAAGGTATCGACGATTGGAAAATGTATATTTCGAAATAATATATTAATGCGTTAACGCGTCGATCGTTTATGATAAATATCACGGTGTAATGGTTGAATACGAGTGGTGTGACGGCGGTGTATGCGATATCGCCGAACTAGAAGCACGTGAATAAATGCGTTCAAGATATGTACGATGTTCGTGGAGATATCTACATTTCGATATATATATATATATGTGTGTAATTAGATATGAAACCAAACTTACAATGTGGAGGGTCTGATATATAGGGTTTCTAACGCATAAATAGTATGATATATCTAGTATTATACACAGTTACCTTTCAAACTATTGCAATCTGAGCGACGGAAGAATTACGACGAACAGAGATATTAAAATTTGATATATATATTGTTATTGTTATTTTTGGTGGAGTCATTTTATACTATACCAAACTTGGATAAAGTTTTCACTATATATATATATATATATATATATATATATATATATATATATATGTATATATAAACAGTATATATATATATATATAAACAGTATATCTATTATTAGTGATATATAATTTAACATCATACCTGTTTTAACCACAATATATCTGTTGTCTATTAAGTGTCGGCGAAACATATGAATAGTTACATAGTGAAGATAGGAGATTTTTTGTTTACTAAAAGTATGATAACTTCTGAAATAAATAAGAGAATGACTAATTATGTTAAGCCTTAATATTTACATTTAGATTTATATATATATATATATATATATTAGTTATAGAATTATATGAAGAAAGGAATGAGAAAAACACTAATTTTAAGATAATTTTATAATAAAAAAATGTTCATAATTTTCCAAGGATTTCCATTAACTAATTTTTACTTTTAATTTATATTTAATATATAAGAAAAGATTTTTGATTAAGTTCTGAAAGTATCATATATATTTATCAAGTAGATGACGAGTCTGAGGAAGATGTTCAAAGAATCAACATTAAGTATTTTTAAAAAGAGAAGTACAAAATCAGTTTAAAAAAAATATTATAAATATTTGACTATCATTAGTATAAATGTATATTTATATAAGATTTATAAATGCTTATTTATGACACTGGTAGTTATGATATGCATCAATCTATATATCATTCTAAAGATAATATATTATATGTACTGATTTTTATAATATAATACTATATACTTTATACTTAATAACAAATATATGTATTCCAAAAAGCATATGTTTCACCGGCCCTTAACATGATATATTATATATAATAAATTATATTTCGTTATATCAGACTAATAATTAATTAACGCAGATGAATATTGCGAGGGTTATTATTATAAGATAATGGTTAGGTTGTTGTCTAAGTGTCAATACATATTTACATTTATTTCTGATAATATAATAATAATAATAATAATATATATATGTGTGTGTGTGTGTTCAAAGTTATGATATAAATATTGAAATATATAATTAATAATGTATTACTATATATGTTTGACGAGAATTATTCAATTTAAAGTTTCATAAATTTATAAATATTTAGATTCTCTCATTTATTTAAATAATAACATATGATACCACTTAATATTTAGTATTAATTTTATTAGATTATTTTTCACGATAACTGTAAAACGGTTCGCATTATTTATTTTTTAATTTCGCATTATTGATTATCTATTTCAATAACGTATGTTATCTTTAGCTAATAGATCAACTTTATATTTTTGAGTTAATAATTTATATATTTGCATAAATTAAAAATAAATTAATATAAATAATAATAATAATTCTATTGTAATATTTAATGACTTTAAGTACTAAATATATATAATCACTATTATAGTACATGTTAATACATGATTAATTAAATATGAAAGTATTATATTTAGTTATATATTGTATACATACTTAGGAAATATTTGTATCTTTTAATCTCGTAAATAGAAATATATATATATATTGTAAGTCACTATACACATGTGATCTTATTCTGTAACATTATCACAGACAAATTATATATTAATAACATTATATGAGATTAATGTTATACTATTCATAAAGTTATTCACAATTATCGAATATAACATTTATATTTAAAGATATACAAAAATTAATATAATTATGCTTTTATTTATTATTAATATTCATTGAAATAATCATAAAATCATGTTTAAATATATTAATGGTTTACAAAATTAAACGAATTAGTTTACTGAATACAAATATTACTTTCTAAGTTTTAAAATAAATTTTCAAATTATTCATATTTAATATGTTACGATACTGAATATATTTTTTACATACAGAGAATATCGCGGAAACAAATATATATAATTATACAGGTAGGTGCGATATCAGCGATAAACTCATATCGCACGAGTGAACAGATAGATTAACCTAGTTACTAGGTCCTATAGTAATATTTACATAGAATAATAATAATACTTATTATAAGAATTAAGTTTTTCCGTTTCGCTTTCTTGTTTATAATATTGATATGCATTTTCCTCCTAATATTGTCAATTGTTGTTGTTCCCCTCCACCCATATAACAATACCATTAAGTTAATCTATCCGTAAGACGTGTGAACGTGTGTGAATACTTCTTACGGATGGGTTAACTTAAATCACTCTTATCCAATAGATTATATATCGATAATTTTAACTTCTCAAATTTAATTTGCCACAGTTTTAATATCGCCGGTACTAGGGGCGCTGCAACGGGGGGGGGCGTGGGGATATGTACCCCCACTTTAAAAGCTAGTGGGACCTCTTATGTATTAGTCCCCCCCCCCACTTTTACCACAACATTTATTTTCATTGGTATCTACATACGAAATCGTTCCGGCGCCCCTAGCCGGTACACTCACCTAGGTGGCGGCCCAACCTTATAGACGTCGAACGTATCGATGATGGAGTCGAACGTGGTGTAGAGGTCGTTCAGAAGGTCGATCACCTCCATGGGCGTGGACTTGGCGCTGAGCGACGTGAAGCCGCAGATGTCGCTGAAATAGATGGTGACGCTCTCGAACTTCTCCGCCGTCACCGACTCCCCTCGCATTAGTTGTATGGCGACGGGTCTGGCGGCGAGGCGGCATTGATTATTTATACATTGATTATATATATATATGTGTATTGCCCGGGTGGCTCAGTCGGCTAAGGCATCAGATACACAAGCAGTAGGACACGGGTTCGAGCCTCGTCGGGACCA
Source organism: Osedax fenrisi (assembly GCA_964019155.1). NCBI lineage: Eukaryota > Metazoa > Annelida > Polychaeta > Sabellida > Siboglinidae > Osedax > Osedax fenrisi. The sequence goes on along the minus strand of OZ025239.1, from coordinate 20,056,343 downwards.
TTAGTAATTTTATCAAATGTATCTTAAATATTATTTAGAAGTGATAAAAAAGTATAAAAAACTCGTTAAAACAATGGATGCCTTAATATGAGAACGGCTTCGAAGAGACATTATAGCCATATATGGTTATAGGTGAAAACTTCATCTAAGTTCCTGGATGGGATGAAAGGACTCTACCAAATAAAATTACAATAACAATAATATATATATATATATATATTACAGTATTATATATTTATATAATGTATGTATATAATATGTAATGTATTATAAAATGTAATATATAATGTTTTGTATGTGTTTATAAATATTAGATAATATTTATTAATCCTTACCAACTGGTATAAAATTACGGATCAGTTTATAAACAATTTAATATTTATTTTTAGGTTTAAATTCATTATTTTGTCTAAATTAATGTCAGAAATTTTATTTTAATATATATAAATATAATTAAATGTAATCAAGTTTACATAACAATTACTTTTAGAGAAGAATTCCTATACACATTAACAATTAAAACTGATATCTAATACAGAATAAGAACTACAAATATTATATATATATTTATAAATTATAATATTATAAGAATAATACCTTACAAAGATAACATGATGAATAGAATTAATATTGTTAAATATTTATATAAATTATAAATTAAATAATGTTCAATTATATTTAACATAAAACATATATAAATTTGAAGATTTATTATTCGATATAATTGTAATGTATATTTATATATACAATCAACCCTCATTATATCAGATTCTCTATATCTCAAAATCCCCGCTAAATCAGACTTTTTAGAAAAGATAGTTTGGTCTTGTACTAGTATACAAATACACCTAAGAATAATTTGATATCTCAGTACATCAACTTCAATATATTAGACACATTTTGTCGGCCTTTGAATTCTGAGATATTGAGAGTTAACTGTACATACAAATATATATATATATATATATATGTATATATATATATATATATATATATATACATGATGATGAGTAGATATAGAGGGGATATGAGTCACTAACTTAGGAAGCATGAGGTAGAGGAGATCTTCGGCCCGTTTCTTCTGCTGGAGGAAGTCGGACGTCCTCTCTTCGACCAGACTCTCCAGATTGTTGGCGTACTGTTCCATTCGGCTCAAGAGGTTGTCCAGGAGGTTACCGCTGTCACCGGATCTGTGAGGGGCGCAGCGGGCGTTAGTAGATCTAGGGGGGTGGGGGTATAGCTGGTGTATCGGGAAGAAGAAATCGCGCGGGGGAAATGTAAATTTCATAGCTATCCGTCGTCGTCGATAATCTAGCAGTTTTTATTAATCGGAAGCTATAGTGTTTAGTGAAATATATATTAACTAGTTTAATTATGTGTACTAGTATATATATATATATATATATATATATATATATATATATATATATATATATATATATATACATATATACATATAATACTAATGATAATATTTACAAAATCGAATGATTATAATTTAAATGTGAAATTTAGAAATCAACATCTCACTTAGATGAAAACTTCGTACACGATTGCCACAGGTATGTAACGAAACAGAGAACCGCTTAACCAATAGATTGAATAGTTCACTAAAAGAAGGCTAACTAGTCTAAAACAAACGAGAAAACAGTACATCTATTGTAGAATTATAATCAATTAATTAAGGGTATAATAGGTGTTTTGTCATATATATTATATAAATGTATTGTTTTCAACTAACACCGATAAGATAATAGATAATAGTATATATCTATATTGCGATAATGGGCTCGATTTGTATAGCCAGATATCGGATGCTCTAAATTACATGCCCATTATTTAGTAAATGTTCTAAAACGAATAATTCGAGAAATCTGGCTATAGAACTAGCAAAGATTTTGCGAAGCAAAGATATAACACTCCCTATGCATGCAACGTAATTTAGTAATATCCCCAACCGCTGCTAGCAGTAGTATCGAAATCACTGAAATAGATTTAGGTTCGGCTCTGTTTGCATACAACAATGTTTTCATTGCTCTATTAAATTACATGCAATATAAATTAGCTTTTACTCACTAAATATATACTTATAGCATTTAAAACATAAATATCATATTTGTTTGTTATATATTAGTAATGAACACTTAGTTTTCATTATATAAAAATTAATTTAAAGCATATTATTTAACATTTTAAAAGTGTATAGTTAAATACGAATTTACATTATAAACAACGCATAGTTCCTAAAAGTAACCCGCTATAGGTGGCACCAGGGTATTTTGTATACAAATTCGAATTACACGATTTCGCGTAAGTGTTATATCTTTCCTTCGGAAAATCTTTGGAACTAGGGTCCGATATCGGACTGTATTTATAGTGGTTTGAGCGCGGCCTAAAGTTATCTTAAGGTGTCTACGAAAATGAGTTGCGTAGGTAGAGGGGTGTGAATAATTAGAAATGATACGCGACTGTGCGAGAGTAATAGTTATAGTAAAGAGAATATGGTACGTGTACGTGCGAATAGATACAAATGATGTGCGGATACGCGATCTATGTGTGAGAGAATGTAACTGTACGGGGGCAGAGAGGGTGTGGGTGGAGGGTGTTCGCGATCTAGAGTGAGAATAGTGCGGCGGCGAAAAAGGGTAATTAAATCGAAATGATGCATGGTGGTGCGAGAGCTAGAGAGAGAGAAGGGTGCGGGATGAGGAAGGGTAGAAGGGGTGAATAGAGAGAGAGAGAGAGAGAGAGAGAGAGAGAGAGAGAGAGAGAGACGAACGACACGGGTACACCGACGCGCACTTGTTAAGCTTGCGAAAGTTGCTCTTGATAGCGTGAACGTCCGGCCTATCGGCGGGGTCCTCGCTCCAACAGCGTCGGATGAGGGACGCCAGCTCGTCGGAACACTCGACGCGGTCGTCTGCGTCGTCGCCCGGCACGTTGCACATGTCCAGCGACGGCCGGAAGTACGGCCGCTGACCGTTCTTCACGTTGCGGTAGATGTCTGTGTGCGGCGGGGGGGGGGGGGTTATGTGTGTAACGGGGGTGTGTGCGTTAGGTGAGGGGTAGATGTTTGTGAGCGGCGCGGGTGGGGGGGGGGTTTAGTAACGTGGGTGTGTGTGTCTGTAACGGAGGGGGGGGGGTGTTAAGTGAGGGGTAGATATGTGTAGCGGCGGGGGGAGGGGGGTTTAGTGACGTGGGTTATATATGTCCGTATCGGGGGTGTGTGTTAGGTGAGGGGTAGATGTCTGTGTGCGGCAGGGGTGGTTTAGTGAAGTGGGTTATGCGTGTCTGTAACGGGGGGGGGGGGTGTGTGTGTTAGGTGAGGGGTAGATGTTGTAGCGGGGGATGTGAGTGGTGGTGTTAGATAATGAAGGGAAGTCTGTATCGGGCGCGCGTTTAGTAAGGAAGTGTATGTATGCTTATGCGCTGCTATCACTGTTTTATTTTTTGTTTTAAAACGGACCGCACGAAAACCGGCACAATTAATTTCTATATATAATAGATTATGGTGGGTTGAGGGCGAATTGTGTATTTATAATAAATGTTAATACATTTAATTAACTATAATCTAAAATTGGATATTGAAACTCGGATATTACTATATCACCTATAAAACTGATGTTATTTATTTATGTATATTTAATTTTAAACATACTATATTCGCTAATTATTATTATTATTATTATAATTATTATAATAATAATTATAATATAGGTCAAGTGTAATGTAAGTTAATATATATTACCCAACTCAACATATCAGTGATTTATCGCGATGTACCATTCACGTGAACCTACCACATTATATAAAAATTATATGTGCCGGTGTTCATGTGTCATCTTTTACAGTTTTTGTTGTTGATTTAATCATTAAATTAATGGATACAAATGTGTACGTATATCATATACCTGGTACATGTATACATATTTGTGGCCAATTACTCGTGTGATATTTGTATTCAGTAATATATTGAAGATAATTAATTCTGATCGATATCTTAAATTTATTATAATAAAAAATAATTTAATTTTATATTTAAATTTAATTTTCAAACAATAATATCAATATACGCATGCGCACTATTCTAGGAAATAGTTGAAATTAATATTAGAAATTGATTAAATATATTTGTAATTAGATAACAAATATACATATTAAAAAGGTCATAGCGCCTTTAAAACATCATCAAAAATGATAATTGTTTATGTTTTTAGTATTATAACATAACTATTTATAATATCACGGTGTTATTTATAAGTATACTTTATTGGGGGACCCATAATTAATGCTTCATAATTCCCCTTTATAAAAATAATATAATTTGTTTTCATCTAATAAATATTTATTTGTACACATATTTAAAGTTATGTATATCATTGTAACTGAGTAGATACTGTAATTATTTAATTTATATAGCATAGCCACATATAAGACACATACAGCTGTATAGATTTTCCGAAGATTTTACCTTCGGAAAATCTTTAGTATGTATATAGGACCTACCTATATGAGTATATATATAGCATATGCTTCGCAAAATCTTTATACATACATACACATAGACATCGGTGCGGTAATTACCTTGAGGAGATAGATCCATGTTCTCTATGTAAAAGGGACCGTTTCTAGACAGAATCTCCTGACAGATGATCGCGAAACTATAGATATCACCCTTTTGTGTTCCGGCGGGTGGCGGGTTGTGTAACCGTAACAGTTCCGGAGCCACACATAGTTTAGCTGTACGGCGGATAGGCATGTGTTACGTTAGGCAACCCAGCAAACATTAACAACTTCATAACATCCTCATAACAACATAAAAGCCTTATAACAGGCTTAAAACAGCATATTCTAAAATGACAGTCTCATATCTGCTTCATAATAGGATCTTATGAGAAAAAAACAGCCTCATAACAGACTCACAACAGCATTATGGTAATATCCTCATAATTTATATAAAAACAGCCTCATAACAGACTCATAACATCCTAATAACAGCCTCATATAACCGCATCTGTCTACATATTAGGCTGTTTTTTTAATGAGGATGTTATGAGGCTGTTACGATGCTGTTAATGTTTGCTGGGAAGGGATGCGTCGTCCAAACACTTAACAAATTTATTATAGGATATACACTATAGAATAACCAATTTCAAATATAATGTAACAGTATTATTTATATATATACAATAATATTAAAAATTAATCATAAATAAAAAGGTGCCACCCTTTAAAAAATAGCCCTTTCCTCTATATTTTATATGTAAACTCGCGAACGAATGGCAATACGTATACGTAGTAGTAGGTATATATAGTACTATAGTATACTAACACTACTATCATAACTACACCTATAGGTATTATATTACTAACATCGGTAGTAGGCATACGTGTCGACTTCATCAAATATAGAAGGTCCGCGTAAACAATGCAGCCCGAAATCTGTGATCTTCAGAACGAATCTCGAGTCGACTACACAATTTGAACTTTTCAGGTTACCATGGGAACGTATCTCGCTAGCATGAATGTATGCCATACCCTAATAGGCAGGTGTCCATATTAGCTAAGGTTGGTTTGATGTATTATATGCATATATATAAGTATTAACTGAATACAATATAGGTATATAAACCTAGAACATATTCATATATAAATAAATACATATTATAAATAAACTAAATGAATAAATAAACTAATTATTTATTAGAAGTTGTTGTCTTTTCTATTGGATACACATATAGATTAGTATACACTATATTTTATAATAAAATAAATAAATATAAATACAATAGTATACTATACTACCTATAGGTAATATAATACCTATGGGTATCTCTTACTTCAAAAGGACGTACATATATAGTGACATTAATAGAAAAAAAGATAAAGTGACCATAGTAGCATAGTAAGAGAAAACTTTAAATTTAATTTGTTTATATGAATTGTTATATAATTTCATAATAATATTGAAATTCTAGAGGTAGATGTATTATTAGTAAAATATGTTGATTATTTCCTATAGGTATATAATTATATATATACTATTATGAACAATTAATAATTATGTAATCGTTATTATTATAAGTTAATAAATTACATAACTAAACACACGTTATAATTTAACATATAAGATTTATTATTAAATTATATTATAATGTAAACGGTATTTCACTATCTTTGTGTTAACAGCGAGACTCGATGAATGATTACGCGTAATGTAGGAGTACGTGATATCCTGAACTGTAGTAAGCTAGTATACCTAGGTCCTAGGGGCGCTGGAACCAGTGTGTATGTAGGGGGGACCAATCAAGATAGATGTTGTGGTAAAAGTGGGGGGGGGGACCAATACATAGGAGGTCCCCCTAGATTTTAAAGTGGGGGGGGGGACATACCCCCACCCCCTGTTGCAGCGCCCCTAAGTATACCTACACACGTGATCACAACATCGACAAGTGTGTATAACGAACCCTGACGATGTCCTGCATCAGGGAGAACTTAAACATACTGTCCAGCTTTATCTGGTCATTCTCCAGCACATCCTGCAGGGCGATATAACATATGTTACGTAATACGCGATCGTCGGGGTACTAAGGGGTGAGGGTAATTACCCTATAGGGTGAGGGTAATTATCCTTTTATAATTGTTATCAATTATAGTTGTTTTAATCACGTGACCTGGTTTTTAAACTAGGTCACGTTTGTATTTTGCATTCGTTGAACTGATATTTAAACTCGGTGATCTCGGAAAATAAAAAATAGGTGTATACATCTAGATAACATCTATATAAACTGAATCCGAATAAAATGTAAATTGATTGACCCAATTCTGAGCGCTTCCACCTAGAAGTTTAACATGGGGACATATAAAAATTAACATAGAGATAAAGAAGATGATTAAACTCGATAATACCTTATATATATATACATATATAGTAAATGCACTGCGATTAAACGTGATGACGTCATCGGCTGATTACGTAACACACCTGTAGACTTCCCTTCTGACAGTACTCGTTGATGATGCACTGATTGGGAGGATCTATACACGCTCCGATGAACCGCACGATATGATCGTTCTGGAGGTCTCTCATCTGAGGGGGGGGGCGTGGCGGGAGTATAGTGGAGGCGTGGCAGGAGGTAGCGTGGAGGCGTGGCGGGGGGCGTAGAATCGGAAGTAAGGTTAGCGCGCGGTATCGGGCAGTATAAAGCAGTTTCACCCTTAAAAATACAGCCCAATATCGGGATAAAAAATAATGTATCGTGTATTCTTTTAAAACACTTACTAAACACTGTCTAGTAGACAGGATATATATTACAAACATATATATATATATATATATATATATATTTATATATGAGGTCCTATCTAATTAAATTATATATAATTAACATTTATATACATCGATAGATAATAATATACTAGATAGTATAGCATACTAGGTTATTACATATTAGATAATTATCTATATATAGATTATAATACTGACTCGTTTGAATTCCATCAGCAACGGTTTCGTGATATTGATGTTAGTTTTGTTAACTCTCTTGATGGCCACCAGGGTTGCCTAGCAACGGAGTTTAGAGGCGGTTAAACAATAGGTAAATGTAACAATACGTAGATGTTAAAGCGGCCACAGTCGCGAATATACGCGCTAATTTGCGAAAATCTCAACTATATTCGCGAAACATTAGCGAATAATGACCGCGGCTATAATGATGTCAAACATGATGTATATGTTTGGGTATATCGGGTTAACAAATGCGGTTTGTAAAGCAAACATTCGCGAGTACGGCGAGCTAATCGCAGTGACCTCGGGTGGTTGACCCCGACACGCCCCCCCGGCTAACCTTGTAGTATCCGGTCTTGATGTAGACTTGTTTGGCGCTCAGATCCGATAGGTGAACGGCTATTGTGTCGCCGCTTACGTTACTTTGTATGGACACCCTCTGCGTGACGTGATGTTACGTCATTAGTCATGTGACGCGATGTTGCGTCATTAGTCGTGTGACCCGATGTTGCGTAATACACATATATCGTATAGTATATATTGTATACGTATACGTATAAACGTGTATGTTTATTGATATTTTAAAATAGTAATGCACCCATTACCCTATATATGAATAATACAATAGATTTATAATTGCTTACCACTGCATACTTACTTTGCCTCGACACCTCTACGCGGATATGTGACGTAATGTTTCATTGTTAACGATGTATCCGGTGAGTATTGATTGATTGGTGTGTATTGTATTTTTATTTGTTTTTTATTTTTATTTAAGATACATAGTCGTAAGTATAAAGTATAAATATTAGCTAACTATAACGGATTCGTTATTGAAATAAACAAAGAATCGTACTAAATTAAAGAATTACAAATTTTTACCGTTACCATAAGTGGTATTTATAAATATTAAATTATACATAACCCTATATACATAGCTTAGGTATACTTAGCCTATATATGAATATTAGGTACTACATATGTATCATTCTTTTTCAACGAATGGTACGAATTAATATGGATTTATAAATAAATAAATTGTCTATATATTGAAATATAAAGATTATCGAAGATTTCTATCGAAGTTATTTAATTAATAAACAATTCCAAAATATATATATATATATATATATATATATATATAATTATATATAATTACAAATTAAATTTGAACTGCATATGAATACTGAATAAGAAGTAAATATATTATTTATATATATCATATTTTTATATATTTGTTATAATTTGTAATATTATGAATTTCTTGAGAAACTAACAAAGGGGTAACAAATAGAGGACACATTATGTCTACTTTCGATAGAGATAACATGGTCGCCTCTATAGTGTTGCTAGCACATGTCACATATCACACCGCATGACTCATACTTCAGTGGATGATTAATCCCGAACACTGAACTTGAATTTAACTCAAGTTAAACTTGGATTTATATCGGATTTATCCGGAATTATTCTCTAGTTGAACTCGAATCTAGCCGGTGTAAATCTGCTACCAACTTATCAGTCTAAACACGAATATAAACACGATCTAAATCCGAGTTAAACACGAGTATTAAATAATGCGTTTTAACTATAGTTATATATAGTTATCATATATGAAGGATTGATAAGCGGATGAGTTTTTACTTACCTTCGTTACGCGCATAGCAACGCCTATCTAAATTAACCACGTGACAAACCGCCGGATTATAAACCTTGTTGCCCGATTTACGTTTACAGTTGGCTCCGAAGATGATGTCGTCCCATCTCACCCTCCAGTTGACCTCCGACAGCTCAGCTTCCAGCCGATAATGTCTACGGAACGGTTACGTCATAGTGGGTTACGTCATAGTGATGCGTCATCGCGGGCGTTATCACGTGACAGGGTGATATCACGTGACAGGGTGATATCACGTGACAGGGTGATATCTCGTCAACGCAACAAATGTGTGTGTGTGTGTAGATTATATAGATGTATTATATAGATGTATACCCAATAATAGTTATATATATATATATATATATATGTAATATATATTATATATTATATATATATACATATATATATATATAATATATAGACACGTGATAGCTCTATAGAGCTATACGGTATCGTTATAGTCGTTTTAGTTTGTTATCATTATATTTTAGTTGTTAGAATACCATAGTGGTAGAAGTAGTAGTACTGGTGATAGTGGTAGAAGTAGTAGTAGTAGAAGTAGTAGTAGTAGTGGTAGTAGTGGTAGCAGCAGTAGTAGTACTGGTGGTAGCGGTAGTATCCGTAGTGGTAGTGGTAGTAGTAGTAGTAGTAGTAGTACTGGTGGTAGTGGTAGTAGTAGTAGTGGTAGTGGTGGTAGTGGTGGTAGCGGTAGTAGTAGTAGTAGTAGTGGTAGTGGTACCCGCCGGCCACCTACCACAAGCAGTAGAGCCAGCTTGACCAGTAGTGGCCGAAGTGGCCGAAGTACTGACGACTGACCTGTAGACGAGGAACGCGGTCGAGATGACGATCACCATCAGAGATCCCATCACGATCAGTACTATAGCGTACTTGGGGAACGGTTCTGTAGCATAGGGCTTCGTATTAGGGTAGGTCTTTGTCGATATATATATATATATATATATATATATATAGATATTTATGTATATATATATATAATCAAATGTACACATTATGAATGATTGAATGAATATGTATTCTATCGAATATTCCATATAATATAAGAAGGGATATTCAGAAGCTATAAGTAAACTATACGTAAATTATACGTAAACAAATAGCATAGATAGGTAGAGAGGTATAACGTTTACTGTATACGTTATGAAATAATGTTAGTATGAAACAAAACGAAACAACATCGAACGAAAAAAAAGAATATAACAAATTATAATAATGATTTATACGGACTGATTAATTATGTTAAATATTGTGCATTCATTATAATCTATTTATTATATATATATATATATATATATATATATAATAATAAATTAATATCTTCTTGAATGTACGATATATATATATATCTCGTACATTCAAGAAGATATTAATTTAATCACAAAAACTCATTGTTTATATTTTAATGTCATATTATAATAATAACTATATTAACTATAGTTATTCTTCGTGCATATCAGTCTCGACATTTCATTATTATACGTATAATGTAGTTATATAATAACGAAGCTTCTAGAGAGAAGGTGTCAGTTATTCTGAGAACATAGAATGTCCTGGGATTACCGTTAGACAATCGTAACAAATGACGAAGATAGCTAACGATTGTCCTAGGATAGTAGAAGAAGAAATTTTATTTAGACATCGTTTAAACAATTAAGTTAACAATAATGTATAATGAAATAATAAGAAAGTTATAGTGTAAATAAATATGTTTTTAAATTCTTTTTGAACTTTTCTGAGTTTCTTTCAGCACGGAGTGTTGCAGGTAGTGAGTTCCAGGCTATCGGTGCTTGTGACGAGAAGGCGCGTGAACGGGCAGCAGTAGAATGTATTGTCGATCTAGGTCGTAAACGATTAACATGACACGGCCTGATACTTCTTGTCTGGTCGATTCTCTCTATCAATTCATATAAATATGACGGCGTTTCAAAGTGAAGTGCATTATGAGTCATAAGACATATTTTATAGATGATTCTTTCTTTTATGGGTAGCCAGTGTAATTCCTTCATTAATTGTGTGGTGCTGATATGGTTATTTTCTTCTCGATGAGGTAGCTTGTGAATTATACGTACATCATATCGTTGAAGGGAGGTAAGTTCAGCCAATGTGATAGCTGGTAGACCTATAAGCAGCACATTACAATAATCGAAAACTCCTAATACTAAACTAGTCACTACAATTTTGCAAGTAAAGAAATTTAAAGATTTTCTGATATTTTTAATTCCGCACAGTATCGATATTCTAAGAATAATTGGCTGTAAGGTTCTCGAGATAATGATATATTATAAACATTAATAACCTATAGGTTAGTATATTAGTATACTAATAATAATATGAAACAATATGAGGGAACGAAACGTTACTAGAATACGTTACATATGAATATGTATAAATATATATATATATATATATATATATATTGTTATTTTATATAATATCATGTACAATGTGTACTACGTTTACTACATGATTGTAATACAATACAGTCGAATAACTATAGTATCCTCTATGGGAAGCTAGCGCTAGTGGTATTATGTAATCTTATTATGTGATCTGCATAGTATTATGCACTAGTTGCGTCATCGGTGTATTAACTACGTACTATTATCATAACAACGATGTCATGTTTAGATTCTAGGATATAGTAGTATTTAAAGTATGAACAATACACATACATATTAACAAGTATACTATAGGTAATGAATCAAATTATAAATTATATGAAATTATCATAATAAATATAAACATGTTTATATGCATACGATAAATCAATTAAAATAATAAAATTTAAGATATATATATATATATTTATATAATGTTATTTATAAGACAATGCCAGGTTTTAATACACATTATTTTGTTCACAAATTTCAATTTATGAACTTTTGAATGAGGTTAGAAATTCGAAAAGTAAATCTAGTACAGATTTTACTGATTTAAGTATGTTTACCATTAAGGAAATTATTTTAGAAATTAACCATTTATTAAAACACGTATTCACTACCTGAAGGTATTTTCCCAAATGTTTAAAAAAAGCTAAAATTATTTCACTTTTTAAATATGGAGATAAATCATTATCTGAGAATTACAGACCTATATCCTTAATGCCAACAATTTTAAACATATTTGAGAAACTAATAAAAAGTAGGACATCACATTTTTTAAATAAATGTAATATATTAAATGATAATAAATATGGTTTCAGAAATAATTTGTCTACATCTGCATTTTCTGATGTATTAGAATCAGTTTATACACATTTAGAAAATTTAGAGAACTATGTTATTTTTTTTCTTCAATTTGTTGATACGATCAATCATTACATGCTAATCAATAATCTACATGAGATCAGAAGTATAGAGCTAAAATTATTAAAAATAAAAAGGTCACATAATATGATTTATTCTTAATAAATGTTTTCTTGAAAAATAACACTACATAAGTGGATTTTATTTTGTTTAAATATAATACTTTACGATTAGTATTTACTTAATCTATTATTGAAAAATGTCATCAGATCAACTATATATGATATTATTATGCATGTTATATAATGTTATTTAATTACAAGATGTTTTAATTTAAATAATTGAAAGTACAACTTTTTTGGACTGGTTTTATTATTCAGTGGTTTTTATTAAAGACCAATTTTATAAGTTTACATATAGATATACACACATATATATATATATATATATATATATATATATATATATATATATATATACCTATGTGTGTATATATATATATATATATATATATATGATTGTAATTTACTAAAAATGCATTTAAAATATATAGATAATATGTTACTATATTATACCGATTAAAATAAATATTAAATAAAATACCATCCTAACTACTACATGAATAGAGGTACAGAGTTGTCCCGAGACATATTATTATACGTATATACTATAATACATTAGATATGCAAGATAGAAAAATGCTAATAATATATATAAGTGGACCATTGTTCCCTCTTACTTGATACTAAGATATGTAATTGAAAGTGACCAGTGCAAATCATAATAACTGCATTCATAATAATAGTACGAATATTGCCGTATACAGTTATAGTATAGTAAATATCTTAATACTATAGTATAGTTTGAAACTGTATTATTCCAACTACTGTAATAGTAGTGATGGTAGTAATATTGGAAATAGTAATAGCAAAGATATTGTGAAGTAAATCCTTTGGAAAATGTTTGGTAATAGTATATATAGGGGAAAGTCCCCGATTACCGACCCCTAAATGATTATTTGTAATAACGTATTCAATATTAAATATATTTATTTGAAATTTTGTAAATAGGGTAATATTATGGTAATGAATAATGTGACTATTTTAAATTGTTGATATAATTATATTATAAAGAATAAACAGGGGGGTCGGTAATCGGATACCTGTTCCTA
>OZ025239.1:20035245-20037745 GCA_964019155.1 Osedax fenrisi | reverse complement strand
AAAGTATGGTCAACTAAATCTGATTCATATATAAATATATATATATATATATATATATATATATATTTACTATATAGTAATGAATAGAGTAATATATAGAGTAATGTATTTAATATTTTATGAAGTAATGTAAACATTTATATCTACCTCCAGGTATATAGTACTATTTAGACGGTACTATAAAGCATAGTGTTCACTGCGGTATACCATTGCATACAAGTTAGAGATCGCGCCGTTTATCGCCGTTTATCGCGCCGTTTACCGTCGAATGTTCGGTTCCACATCCGCTTAGTGATCTCTTGACCGTTACTGGCGTTGAAGCCGGCCTTCAGGGTGTCGTTCAGCGCCAACGCGTACAGTATCACGGCGTCGTGGAAAGCGCCTACGAAACTGTTTACCTGTGGATAGGTCAACGGGGTCAACGGGGGTCAACGGGGGTCGACGGGAGGTCGACATGTTAAAATGGCGGCCGGGAAATGCGCGTATATATTCATAATATTCTGGCGCGCGTGTCGAGCATATGTGCACGTTTATATTCACAAGCACAATATTAAATTAAATACACATTCATATTTATATATATATATATATGTTAACATTAAAGTTATTTTAAATATTCAAATAAATGATGTATTCTTTAAAATCTTATGGAAAATTGTATTTATCTATTAGACAAGATTTCCACCAAAAGTAATCACATACATACGTACATGCACATGTCACGAGGTGTCACATGCCACTAGGTGTCATATGTCACATTACAATATTCTTACACTCACGCTATTACCATGGTATTAGGAGAACACATGTGATATACGCATAACACCTATAGTAAAACGTATTCTATGTGCATTTCACAAGTTGACACATGCCCCGTGCCACAATGTGAACCATGAAACGCGGCACAATATGACCAAATACACATGCAACTAGGTGACATATGACACGTTTCATAATGTGACCCAATAAACGCCGCATAATATAACCCAATACACATGTAACAATGTGGCATATGACACGTGTCGCGATGTGACATTACGTGCGATATCAACCTCTTCGTCTCCGTAGATGTTGTTTCCGTAGGTATCCTTTGCTCGTTTCTTCACCTGGATGCTGAAGTTGCGATACCTTTCGGAGCCGGGTTTACGCAGGGTCACCGTCATCAGAGACTCGAAGGCTTTACGAGCGAGTCGGTTCCTCTCGTCAGTGTCATTCTTTCGCTGCCACGGCTTCAGGATCTGATTCTTACTGAGGGGCGGGGGCGGGGCTTATGTTTAGGGGGCGGAGTTACGTTTAGGGGCGGAGTTATGTTGAGGGAGTGGGTTGCCGCGAGCGGTTATTTACGTAGAGAAGGTGGGGTTACATTCAGGGTGTGGGGCTACTATAAGGGGTTGGGAGGTGCGTTGAGGGTGTTTGGTTATGTAGAAGTGCGGGGTTACGTAGAAAGGGTGCACCCATGGGTTCTTATTGGATGCGGGACGTATGTACTTTAAAAAACTTGTAATACACATGTAATGTATCAATTATGCTATTATTGTATTGCCTGTGGTATACCTCATATATATATATATATATATATGTCTCAGTGAAGCAGTTCATTGCTGTAAAGCGAGCGGTACCATGATCGATCCTATGTAGTTCTCTTGGATTTATCTTGAGTTTATCAACAATTTAATCAATTATAAATCAAAACACAAGATAACGATTTTGCTATTTGTATTGTTTTGTCCGGGGCCTTCGCAGTTATTTATAATATTTATAAGTTTATGACTTATCTTGAGGGGTCCATTTACATCCATTATTTTGTTTTGTATTCAACATATACATATCTATACATACATATATATATATTATTGATGTATTTAAACGTAAGTAGAACTAGTAAAACGAATGTATGTCATTATTTCACCCGACTAAAGCCGAATAGTCATACCAACAAATAGAGCCCTATGTTTATATTAAGATATCGGCTGATTCAAATGATTATAATTAGCTTCAAATTACTAGTTTGATATGTAGCATATCTTCGACTTAAATTTAAATTGAAAGTATCCGATATCTTCTGATATAAATAATTTACTAGTCTCTATAGAGTGTGGTGCTATTAGTGTTGCGAACGTGGCTTTAAGTATCACTGACGGTTGTATTCATTGTATTGGGTTATACCTCAGTGGTAGTGGGTTATAGTTCAGTGGTAGTGGGTTATACATCAGTGATATTAGGCTAGATTTAGCCGTTTAACCGTTTTATGTAATCAAAACAGTTTAAAATAATAAGTCAATAAAAATAGTAACCCTATCTCCGTACAAGAAACTATAGTTAATGTATAACATATATGTGTGTATCTATTATTAACCATAATTGTTCAGAATTCTTCTCATATATTGCTGATTATTAACGAATCTAAACAACAACGATATTGATGATAACAATACGCAGGACATGGCTGATATGGATTAAGCTATAGACTAATAGTATAGTAATTAGTATAATTAATACT
>OZ025239.1:19982745-20032745 GCA_964019155.1 Osedax fenrisi | reverse complement strand
CCCATTGCGGTGTACCATTGATAACAATAACTATAACCATAGCACCATAGTACTATAGTACTATAGTTATTGTTATTTTTATTTTGGTGGAGGCCTTTCCCATTCACGAACTTAGATGCAGTTTTTACTTATAATCATATATGGCTCTAATGTTCCTTCGAATCCGCTCTCATGTTAAGGTATCCATGGTTTTAACGAGAGCCGATCATTTATTTACACATAATTATATCCGATCACTTCTAAATATTATGTTAATAACTATTTTAATGGTCCGGACGAGGCTCGAACCCGCGTCCTACTACTTGTGTGTCTGACGCCTTAGCCAGCTGAGCCACGCAGGCCTTCGTTACTATATCGTGAACACTATAGTACTATTACCGAACGTTGGCACGAACAACGCGATGATATCGTTACGATGCCCCCTTCTCGGGTAGAGGTCACCGATAGAGGTCACCGCTATAGGTCACCGCTAGAGGTCTCCGATAGAGGTCGTAACAACCTCCAGCGAATATTACGTAACGATATAAGTAACACGTGACCGATGTGGCTACGAGAGCGCTGTACGAGGGTAACCTCTGACCTATGGATGACGTCACGCCGCTATGTACTATATGACGTAATGCGTGGTGGGTGGGTGCGATACCCTATAGGGGAGACTAGTATTCGCGTCTATATACAAGTATTAATCTTAAATTATATATATATATATATAATTGTGTATAAATAAATGATCGGCTCTCGTTAAAACCACGGATGCCTTAACACGAGAGGCGGCTTCGAAGGGACATTAGAGCCATACATGGTTATAAGTGAAACTTCATCTCATAAGTTCCTGGATGGGATGAAAGGCATCCACCGAAATAAAATAATACTAACAATAACAATAACAATAGATGTCGGGTATCAATGTATTCGAGATACATATGTCACACGTGACCGCAGGTAGCGTGTCAACTGACAACTGTACGCTAAACTATAACATAACATCTTATTTAGGCTTTGAAAGGAAATAGTAGAACTAATGGGTCGTACGATCGTACTTTACATCAATTCTTGGATAGGCCGGTTGAAAGGAATCCACCACATAATAATAAATGTATATTTAGTGCAGTCTTAACTATGGTATATATGACACCTACATGTATATGCCTACATGTATATGCCTACTTGTATGATACCTGTAGGTATGTATACATGTTTGTTATTTGTTATTACAATGTTGGTGGATTCCTTTCAACATATCCACGACTTGATGTTAAGTACCTATAATTAATGAATTGGCTCTAACGTATACGTAAGGTATACATTATACCATATAATGTATACCTTCAAAGTCTAAAACATCTGTAGTGTAATAGTTGAAATATGGTCCAAGGTCACGGCCCAAGTTTACAGGTGTTTATAATATGCAGTATATATATATATATATATTATACGCTATAACACCATATAAGCTTTAACACCATACCTATTAAACACGATTATATTGGTGTATAATCGGGTATATGAATAGAATATCTAAAATCGGATGTCCCATTAAATTATGCACAATGAACTACACTATACATATATCGCAATATATATATACATATAATATACATACAAACTACTTTTGATCAACTACGATACTATGCTAACAATAGTTCAATAATAATTTCCACATGTTATTAATGTCGACGGGCTAATAATACACATTGTATAATACACACCATACATAATACATAATATATATATATATATATATATAAATGCACAGTGTGTTGGTACTGGATGTAGTACGAGATGATTACACTGCGTTACATGTTATCAGTGCCTAACTGCATTAACGGTTCGTGTGTATCCGTGCGTAATACCAATTGGTTAAGCATATCTTGGGAAATAGACACGTGTCGTTAGAGAGAGATAGTGAGAGAGAGATAGAGAGAGAGAGAGAGAGAGAGAGAGAGATGAGAGAGGAGAGAGAGAGAGAGAGAAGAGAGAGAGAGAGAGAGAGAGAGAGAGAGAGAGAGAGAGAGAGAGAGAGAGAGAGAGAGAGAGGAGAGAGAGAGAGAGAGAGAGAGAGAGAGAGAGAAGAGAGAGAGAGAGAGAGATAGAGAGAGAGAGAGAGAGGAGAGAGAGAGAGAGAGAGAGAGAGAGAGAGAGAGAGAGAGAGAGAGAGAGAGAGAGAGAGAGAGAGAGAGAGAAGAGAGGAGAGAGAGAGAGAGAGAGAGAGGAGAGAGAGAGAGGGAGAGAGATAGGAGAGAGAGATAGGTAGATATAGTGAGAGAGAGATAGTGAGAGAGAGGTGAGATAGAGAGAGAGAGTGATAGAGAATATAGAGTGAGAGAGCGAGTGAGTGAGAGATAGTGAGAGAGGAGAGAGAGATAGTGAGAGAGAGAGAGGTAGATATAATGAGAGAGAGATAGTGAGAGAGAGAGTGAGAGAGAGAGAGAGGTAGATAGAGAGAGAGTGAGATAGAGAGAGAGAGTGATAGAGAAATAGAGAAGAGAGCGAGTGAGTGAGAGATAGTGAGAGATTATAGTGGAGATAAAGAGAGAGTTTGAGAGTGAGAGAGAGTGATAGATAGAGAGAGAGAGTGATAGAGAAATATAGAGTGAGAGAGCGAGTGAGTGAGAGATAATGAGAGAGAGATATATATATATAGAGAGAGTGAGTGAGAGAGATAGTGAGAGAGATATAGTGAGAGAGAGATAAAGAGAGAGTTTGAGAGTGAGAGAGAGAGAGTGATAGAGAGAGAGAGAGTGAGATAGATAGAGAGTGATAGAGAAATATAGAGTGAGAGAGCGAGTGAGTGAGAGATAATGAGAGAGAGATATATATATATAGAGAGAGTGAGTGAGAGAGATAGTGAGAGAGATATAGTGAGAGAGAGATAAAGAGAGAGTTTGAGAGTGAGAGAGAGAGAGTGATAGAGAGAGAGAGAGTGAGATAGATAGAGAGTGATAGAGAAATATAGAGTGAGAGAGCGAGTGAGTGAGAGATAGTGAGAGAGATATAGTGAGAGAGAGATAAAGAGAGAGTTTGAGAGTGAGAGAGAGTGATAGATAGAGAGAGAGAGTGATAGAGAAATATAGAGTGAGAGAGCGAGTGAGTGAGAGATAGTGAGAGAGATATATATAGAGAGAGAGTGAGTGAGAGAGATAGTGAGAGAGATATAGTGAGAGAGAGATAAAGAGAGAGTTTGAGAGTGAGAGAGAGAGTGATAGAGAGAGAGGGATAAAGATATATATATATATATATATATATATATATATAGAGAGAGAGAGAGATAGAGAGAGATAGTGAGAGAGATAGTGAGATAGTGAGCGAGCGAGAGAAAGAGAGAGTTTGAGTGAGAGAGTGAGAGAGAGTGATAGAATGAGAGAGTGAGAGAGAGAGTGAGTGAGTGAGATAGAGAGATAGAGTGAGAGAGAGAGATAGAGAAAGATAGATAGCGAGTGAGTGAAAGAGATAGAGAGAGTGATAGAGAGAGATTTACAAGTTATATGGTGAACTCATCAGTGTTGATATTAACACCTATACATATCCTGACTGCATAAGTGTCACATGATGGTAATACGTGTTCACACATTCATGTCCCGCTTACTCGGACTCGAACCGATCTACACTGAATATGTCTGAGATATCGGGTTTTTCTGAGATATCGAATTATTCCTACACTCTAACTATCACTTATGAAAAGTCAACTATATATATTTATTTATTAAATGTAGTTTTCACATATAATCAAATGGCTCTAATATCCCTTCAAACCCTTATCATGTTAAGGCATCCATGGTTTTAACGAGAGCTGATTAATATTTTATACACAATTATATAGATTTCTTCTAAATATTATGTTCACACCTATTGTATTGATCCATAGACTGGGTTGAACCCGTGACCTATATGACTACTATATGTATATATATAGTAAATATGTATCTGGGGACAGTGGTTCTGGGACATTAATTGCCCTAAGATCATGCTAGGACAATATTTAACATTACGTAGATAGCTAAGGAGTGTCATAGGTCAATGACTCATATATCAATGTATTATATCTTAACAACTGGCGTCTGATGCTTAACCTCAACTAACCGGGCACTATATTTATATATAGTCTTTGTGTCGTATTGTGATAAGTAATTTAGTTTTTTTTGCGATTTATGATATGACTCGGGGAGTATGGGTGTCAGTATACATTCTACTGGTTCTAGAATATTCCTATGACGTAGGAATTGGTCGCTCCTTACCAGAAAGTTGAGTCATCGCATATCAAAAATCAGCTAAGTTACATCATCTATTATGCATACTAATTCATAACTAAACCTGTAATCTTACTGTTAATATTATGTATATTGTTATATTAATTTACTTACGGCATGTGTAAACTATCATTCATATCGTCATTTATTATTTATCATTACATTATTGTTTCATGTCATTTTGTGTGACAAAAATCAATAAACTATATATATATATATATATATATTAGCTATATATATTGAATAATACCTGGCCTCGGTAACTTATATGTATTCTTTACTATCGGTACCGCGGCGTAAGACTGACGTTCGCGCCTTTAGTGCAGCTGTTATAGTTTGCCAGGCGCATGTATCGCCGTCTATACCGGCTATAGCTATCTCATTAATACGTACGTTAAGGGTGATCATAGAAAAAAAAGTTTTTTTTGGACACATTGCATCTTATAGCTATTGAAATTTAAGAATATATGTATACTTCAATTTTTTTTTATTCATTTTTGACAACACGACATACTGTCAATCTTTTTTTTAGTCATTTTTTACGATTTTTTGTGTCCTGTTAAAATTCCAAGAAATGTCCAGGAATTTTTTATTTTAATTCTATTTTTTATATTTTCTATTCCATTATTATAAAATAAATAGTGTGTTAAGATTTTATAACAAATTATTCATAACAAAGGTTTCAAATACTTATTTTTTTATAATTTATTTTTTACAATGTAAAATTTGTATCTAACTACATGTTAAACTTCACAAGGCTGTCGTGTGAGCTTAGATTAATAAAAATAAAAAAAATTCGTGTGCTTCATTTTAATGGTATATTTATTAAGAAAAACATAGTCCAATGTTAATCTGTTAATTTTAAATTTTCTATGATCGCCCTTAACGTACGTGCATGCGCAAACACGCGCCTCTCTATATATAGCTAGAGGTACGTACACACACTAATGTGACATGCGCATGCACGCTAAGCTCGTTCATGCGTTACTAATCAACTGATATTCGTTAAAACCACTTGTATGCCATGTATATTTATGAGATACAGTGTATATATATAAATGTTATATATATATAAGTATACTTATATATATATATATATATATATATATATATATATATAAAATGATAAATATAAAATATATAAAATGCATATATATATATACAGTCAACTCCCGATAAGTCGGACACGCAAGGGACCGGGAGAAGTGTCCGACTTAGCGAGATGTCCGACTTATCCGAGATTCAGAATATCATGCAAATACGACATGCATGTGATGCACAGTGTGAATTAAAAGGGTTACTGAAATGTGGAATTATGCAACAATCAATAACATAACTGTTGTATTCAATAATATTACTTACTAACATTATAATATACATTATTTAAAGTAAACATTTCTGACAATTTATAAAAATTCCGACTTATCCAGTATAAATATCATAAAAATGACAATAATATGTGTCCGACTTATAGAGAAGTCCGACTTATCCAATCAAACTTATCCGACTTATCCGATAAATTTAACATGGAAGTAGATATAAATTCAACCAAACCAATTAAATGTGTCCGACTTATCGAGAAGTCCAACTTATCCGTAGTCCGACTTACCGAGAGTTGACCGTATATATATACGAATAATGTAGGCATATATATATTATTGGATATTTAAAATATATTATAAATTTATTTTAGTGTTATATATGTCAGTATATATACTCGTTGATTCTTTATCAATATTGTAATGTATTATTTTGTAATTATATTCCTTAGTAATTAGTATATACGTTCAAAAAGTATAAACTTATTTCTGAAATACTTGTCAGGAATACCGCTTATAAATATCTATAATTTCATAAATATAATAATTATTATTTATAGATATAACTAATATAATTATTAATCGTTCCATATATTTCTAAATGGATAATTGTTTTGACAACTACAACCATGGATCTACAAAACATTACATCTCCATTCAAACTAACATATTATCTGGCAACATATTATATTGCTTCGATTAAAAAATTAAAATAATTAGAATGATATCATCTATACATATATTATAACTATATATTTAACTATTATATTGATATGTATAATATTGTATTGTTAACAAATATTTCTAAAAGTTATTTATAACAAGTATACTTGTAATAGCCTATAGGCTATTGCTATGAGTATTGCTAATAAATTTGTCTAACAAGTATTGTAATCATATATTTCTAACAAGTTACTTGTACTATGCAATACTAATTATTGATAATAAGTAATGCTGGAAATTAAATAGAAAAAATTACATTTTATTTATTATAGAAAATATTCTGGGATTAAAGTATTTTCGTTAAAAAAATGTGTACGTTGAAAATGTAAATTTAAATTTAATGAATTATATCATTTAACAAATTTGTATATTTCTATATTATAAATATATATTATAATATATTATTATATATAGTATATATATTATCCGAATGACGATACAAATAATCAATTTTGTAACATATCTATTGTTGATGTAGTAGATATCGCGCGGATTCTTCATGTAAGTTACATTGTACACTGTATAATGTACAGTGTATATTGTACAATGTACAACGTATAGTGTACATCCTACAGTTGCCATGTTATACATACTAACATGCGGCACGTATGAACACGGTTAGTGTGCTATATGAATTGCGCACATACACACTCATGAGCGCGCACACACATATATGTGTATATAATGACGGCATATGATTCATAACTTATGATAAAAAGTCATTCCTTAATATCAAAACGAACGTAAAATAACAATTCAATATATATGTATACATACATACATACAGTTAATATAATATAATATATATATATATATATATATATATATATATATATATACGATACGAAGATTAATATACTCAATAAGTATAATTACAAGAATAAAATAAGTATTGATATATCACCACTTGTTAACATAACTATCACTCTCTCTCTATCTATCTCTCTATTTATATCTCTCTATATATCTCTCTCTCCCTCTCTTTCTCTCTATCTCTCTCTCTCTATATATCTCTCTCACACACTATCTCTATCTCTCTCTCGCGTATGCACACATGTATTGGGATCATAGATTTATAGTTTACACTATAAATCTATGATTGGGACACGCTATGGGTATATTATTGTTATTGTTACGTCTATAGATCTATGTATATTGTACATTATATATTATATCACGCTCAAACACTAGCACACACACACACACACACATATATATATATATATATATATATATATATATATATATATATGTATTTATGCTATTTAGATCGCACTCAAGGAGACTATAGCCGAACTTGCATCGCGCTATTGGAGAATACACTAAGCATAGATAATACAGTATATATATACTATACTATATATACTATACTATATATACTATACTATATATACTATACTATAGTACGCATACTGTATGCTAATCTATATAGGTGTCGACATTCCGGCTTACAATCAATGCTCCTTGAATAGGCTTTTTAACCCGTAGAATATGTGTAGGTTATTATGTTGTTGTTTTTTTATAGATTCTAAGCCGTTAAATTACCATTACACCACATATATACATATATAAATGGTGTTATACGTATACGCGTATACGTAAGTACGATATTGTTACATATTACGTAGCAACAGATTAGTTGCGAATGTAACGTTATGTTAACCTCGACTTTCACATTATACGAAGCACATTTATATTATATATATTTAATAGGGTAGGTCTATAGCGCATGTCGTAATCGCGCATTAATCGTATACAATAATGCAATTAAATGATGTAGAATAATTCGAGGAAGCCCGAAAAAGTAACGGCTAGATAACATTTCAAATTGGACTCAGATGGAGTGTAAGGATTTGGTAAATGGTGTACATATATGTACATACATATACGATTATAATCGAGACGGATGGAGAACACGTGTTTCAAAGAGAGGCGTGTCAATTCCCCGTACGATTTCCGAATGACGGGATTAAAGTAGGTCAGTAAAAGTAAAGAATACAATTTGTTTAGGCGCTTAACAGATGTTCGTGGTTTCAGTGACACTTTAACAATGGGGTAATATCATCACTTGTATACGATGTATGCTTACGTAAGACGGTGTTCATGGAAGTGACTACATTTTATACAGTGTGGTGTGTAATACGTGTCAAGGACGAGCTATGACCTTTATGTATATACATTTATAATTAGTTAGAGCTTCATTTAATAATATACTATCGATAATGTTATACTTATATGCTTACACTTGAAATAGCTATAGCTCCAGTAGTGACACGTGTCAGTATACTAACCTACATCTCGATTAACAACATAATGCATAGCATACGATGCCATAGTAATTAATATAGTAATGGATATCGAAGTATAGCATAGAAAATGTATATACAATATGTATATACGATATCGTAATCAAGTTCGAATATAATTAAATATATTTAATTAAATATATATATATATACTATATATATATATATATAAATATAAATATATATATAAATATAAATATATATATATATATACTATATATATAGATATATATATATATATATATATATATATACTTACACACGTATTGGTATGTTTATTATTTGCAGTAGTGTGTATGTAGTGGTGTGCGTAATGGAACACATAGTGGTGTATGTGCAGTGATGAGTGGTGGTATATGTATATTAGGAAAATTCGATTAGATATTCTTCCAGATGCGTGGATTTATAGGCATCCCTGCTATTATGTATGCATATATATATTCTGGGTAATGTATGTATGTATATATATATATATATATATATATATATATATATATATATATATATATATATGTTTATGTATGTATATGTACATGTGTATTTGTTTACGACTTTACACGTTTAATGGATGTATAAATACATGTTTATTAAATATCATATACACATATATATATATATAAATATATATATATATATATATATAAATAAATAAATATAGGTGTGAATGTTGTGCACGTATATTTGACGTCAGACATAATTACACGTTGATGTAGTAGTCTAGTAGTGTTAGTACGCTATCTATGGTGTTAATCTCAGCCCGCTGTAGTCACGTGTTACGTACGATAGGCAGGTCGACGAGTCATAAGCAGATATTCGATGAGTCATAGGCAGGTCGATGAGTCATAACAATCGTAATACGTGAGTCAGGCGCGTACAATACGCGCGTTAACGTATACGTAAAACGTGTGTATGTGCGCGCGTGCTATCATGCATACGTGTAGGTGCGGAATTCCTTAAGGATGGGTGCACTATAGGTGTATTTGATTATATATATATATATATATATATATATATATATATATATATATATATGTATATATGCATATAAATGGTGTACGCATCAATCAACGCGCGCGTGAATACAATATTTACGGAATTTTAATTGAGGATCTACCGTTGTTATTGAAAATAAATCCTCGTTTACCCGGAAAC
The DNA here is from genome assembly GCA_964019155.1 of Osedax fenrisi. Classification (NCBI taxonomy): domain Eukaryota; kingdom Metazoa; phylum Annelida; class Polychaeta; order Sabellida; family Siboglinidae; genus Osedax; species Osedax fenrisi. The sequence continues at coordinate 20,022,998 of OZ025239.1, read as the reverse complement.
CTAATCGAAACGAGAGTAGCCGTTGGTCGCCGGTTGAATTTACAAAACAATCGTGTATTATTCACGGTAATAGAACATACGAACGCGTATACTAATAGAAATGCTGGCTATTTTCGGAATCACGCGTATTCGCCGCCACGGGGAAGCAACGCCGCATACTAATAGAATATAGTGAGTCATCTATATCAATCGTCGACTCATCGCTAACGAGATATGACTCACCGCGCTAAAGAAACACGAGGCCGACTCTCGTTTAGCGCATCCCGCGCGGCGCGCGAGGTATAGGGAAGACGGGTAGATTTATAAAAACAAACAATTAATCGCGTCGATAGGCGGCGGCCGCTACTCGAGATTACATAATCGTCGTTACGCAATACAACGTGTATTAAGTAGAATTAAAGTACGCTTAGATCTAATATATTATATATCGTTAGCCTATAGGCTAATATATATATATATATAGGCTAACGATATCGCACACGTGGTGCCGTTGTGTTGTGATGTCGGTACACGATTGTACCTATAGGTTATTATTCGCTTTCATTTAAAGTAAACGTATTACATCATAAGCGTTGCGTCATCGTTGCGTCATCGAATCGATAACACGAGACATCGCTTCGAATACGCTCTAAACTAAGTAACTCGTGTCTATATGTATATTCTAGCTATTTAATATACGTACGCGTATATTTAGATATGATTTTAATCGATAATACGTATACGACTCGTTGATAAATCGATTAATGCGGTGTTGATTTGATATTTATTTAGAGATCGGGCGAGGAATGTTACGTCACGATATTGCGTCATCAACGCGTGCGTAAGCCGTGTAAGCTATTCGTTTGATGTTATCTCGTTGCGTAATCCCGGTCCAAACCCTGGCGGTCGGCGTCATTAGTAAATCATATGCATTGTTTACATACACATGTAATGAACTATAGTCCGATTCGTACACGTGTGTGAAGCTATCTACGCGGAGATGTATACGTATATATATATACAATGATATATACGTATTGTATACAATGATTCGATTAAACGCTATTATTTATACATTTTAGCATAACGAATAAATGATCATATATACGAATAATTGATTATAATCGTATTATATTATTTAATTGATTATAATTAATTTAATAAATAAATGATTGATTATATATGCGTTTAATGATACACGAAGTAGGCTTCTTAACTACCGATTAATAACTACATGTTGCGATACCAGCATATCAGGCCTAGTGTGATGCGTTGTAATGGTTAACTATTATTTCAGTTATAATATGCATATTAGCTTTAATATTATAAAATACATTTATATATAAATATATATCTCCGAAATTGTAAAAAAAAATAAATAAAAACTCATCTAGTTCTAACTTAAATATTTGTGTACGTACGCCGTACGGGTGTATGTATACAATTAATGTAATCAGAAATGCAAATAATTGTATACACTTATGTATACAATGCGAATATATCTCATCTTTACTTGTTAGAAAGCCGACATGTACTAGTTAACTTTATCGTGTCACCACACATATATATATATATATATATATATATATATATATATATATGTATGTTTGTATGTGTGTGTCTGTGTGTATATGTATGTTTATGTGTGCCTGGATATGTAGAGATATGCTGATATTGGCCGAGATCGACTACGATCTGCTGAGATTAGCTGATGTATAATGCGAGATAACGCGAGATTATGCGAGATAATGCGAGATTATGCGAGATATTCGGATGTATGTCACGTGGAAGTTCGTAGTTATCACGTGATATCCAACATCGGACGTCGATGTACTTAATACATGTGACATAACTGCATACTTTCACGAAATACGTTAATATCTACCTATCTACCTATCTATACCGGTATCGCTGAAGCGCAACCAACATTTATTGAGTTTTGTTGCCATTATAATGGCATAGATCTATAGAGTTGATTATGTGAATATGATTGATCGTTTAGCATATATGCTATAGCTATATATAGTCTATATATGTCTATATATAGACATCTTATATAGACAGCCTATAGTATCATATATATATATATATATATATATATATATATATATGGTCTATAGATTTAATGACCCGATGCAATACACAAGTACTCAAGTAGACACCTATACTTGTATACACTTATTGTAGTTCAGTCATATGCGTGTCTAACGCATTGGTACCACTATAACACTATAGTATACTATATTATAGGTATATTATATATATATATATATACTATAGGTACACATATTCACACATATTCAATGTATGGTTCGATTTTTGTCCGGGTATGATATAAACCTCGCAATATTGTTATATAATACGTAGCACACTGAAACACATGTCATGGTAGTAAACATTAGAGAAGCTACCATCGTATCTATCATTTACATAATGGCAACATTCGTCTTGTCGAGTTCTGTGCAAGTGTTCACTACTTTGCATTACTTACAGGGTGATATATATGTGTAAGTTACTGGGTAGGTGAGAGGGGTTAGCATTTAACATGCAGGAGACCTGAGCCATGCGGAAAAAAATCACATTTCTATTGTATCAATGTTTATAATAATTAAAATAATGATCACATAAGTAGCATGTTTTATGCCGAGACATATAATTTGAAAATAATTAATAGCATTTTATTTATTTGAGAAAAAAGGAATTTTAGAATTACTTTACATCAAATATAAAATGATATACGTTTAAATATGTATATATTGTATGAATAAATGATGCTTATATATAACTATGTAACTTATATATTAACTAGGATGATAATCATTAATAAAAAGGGAATACATCTACAAATAAAACAAGGAACGGACGATATGTTCTTCCCAACTTTTTTGTACCTCTCACTTTTTTGTAATGTTGATTCTATAATTATTTAGAAGTCATATCAAAGCCCTTTGGTTATAGTATGTACGAGTAGCATTCATTATATAGTGAACATATAATATTATAGTATACTATATATATATGTAGCATACTAACGTCTTATATTTTTAATGTATTCGTTTTTAAGTTTATATTATATATTTTTAATTAGATATTTTGTTGTTGTGTATTATGTAATACTTATAAATGTTGATTTCGTATATATTGATTTTTGTGTTTTTTAGTTAATGTTATTTAGTTTATTATATGTTTTTAGTTAGTTATATTTTTGTTTTGTATTATGGAATAATTATAAAAGTATAAATGTTGATTTCGTGTATATTGATTTTTGTGTTTTTTATTTAGTGTTATTTAGTTTATTTAAATATAATTGATTGGACCAATTGAACTGTCGCGTAGTAATAATATAATCTAAATTATATTAGATTTAATAATATTATTTCATTTTTGATTATACCTTGGCATGTGGAGGTTTGTACAAAGTTAAATATTGTAATATTCTATATAATAATGTTCAATATATTTTAACAGCATTAGTATATGGTTGTTGTTTTAATTGATTAATAAAGATAAATTTAAATACAATAGTCCTCTATCATTTTGAGTGTAATATTGCACACATATTTCGGCCATTCATTATTACATATATATATATATATATATATATATATATATATATATATAAAACTCTCTTAAATGTTATTAATTACATGTTTTTATTGAATATAATAATTATTATAATGAAATATATATCACTTTTTATTATATTTGTAGATATGTATATATATATATATATATATATATATATATACAGTAAAACCTCTCTATAAGAAACTATTTTTTTCAGTACTTTTGTTCTTATAGAGAGGTTTTCTTATAAAGAGGTTTTTACTTTTCCAATGATTTTAAGAATTAATTTATAATTGAAAATGCATATCTATAGGTTATATATATAGTTTATTTATTTTGTATACTGTTTTAAATGTATACTGTATTGTTTGCGCTTAGACATGTTAATACATAATGACATTTTATTAGATTTACATTAGAAATTATAAATCATGAATCATCATTGATGAATATAATATAATGAATATTATAATAATCTATTATTTAATAATTAATTGTATAATATAATAAATTGAATCAACAATACCCAGATCAACACATTTAAGGATATAATATCATTTATTAAAATTTTTAAATAAATTTAGTGATATACAATAACAATTATTAATTCATTTTAATTCATTTCTAGATATTTATGTAATATAATATTATTTTAAAGATACAAATTATAGAAATTAATTATTATATAAGATATTTCTATAATTGTTATCAATATACAATACTTCTATTTATATGTAATTATTTTGTATACAATAAGTTTCTTATATAGAGGTTTTTCTTATATTTTCTTATAAGATTTTCTTATAAAGAGGTTTTTTAATGTGGAAAAGGTTGAATTCCAACCAAATGTGTGAACAATTTTCTTATAAAGAGGTTTTTCTTATAAAGAGGTTTATTATAGAGAGGTTTTACTGTATATGTATTTTTATATATATATAATTATTTACTAAAAAAGTTAGTAATGATTACAATTATCAGTTCTATCAACCAACTGCTAATCAAGTTGCTAACTGTCCTTGTATAGGATATATTGAAGTAGTAGTAGTAATATTATTAGTATTATTGTTAGTAGTAGTAGTAATAGTATTAGTAGTATTAGTAGTATTATTATTATTATTAGTAGTAGTAGTAGTAGTAGTAGTAGTAGTAGTAGTAGTAGTAGTAGTAGTAGTAGTAGTAGTAGTAGTAGTAGTAGTAGTAGTAGTAGGAGTAGTAGTAGTAGTAGTAGTAGTAGTAGTAGTAGTAGTAGTAGTAGTAGTAGTAGTAGTAGTAGTAGTAGTAGTAGTAGTAGTAGTAATAATAATAGTAGTAGTAGTAGTAGTAGTAGTAGTAGTAGTAGTAGTAGTAGTGTAGTAGTAGAAGTAGTAGTAGTAGTAGTAGTAGTAGTATTAGTAGTAGTAGTAGTAATAGTAGTAGTAGTAGTAGTAGTAGTAGTAGTAGTAGGCCGAAGTACAGTATTACATATGCATACAAGGTGCGTTTTTTATGTCACTCCATTGTGTAGTGCATGCGCGCGAGTTAGTGACCGCAGTGGTCTGAATGGTCATGCCGGACACACGAGTAATAAACACGTGACCATCACGACCGGTTCTGCCACCACGCGCTAGTAATATCATCACCGCGCGTTGTAATTCTATATTATTAGCCGTGGCTCTGACTGCATTCGCCGTAGACCTACGTATGTGCGTATATGTGCATATCGTATACCGTAGAATGCCCTTTATCGATATATCTACATATATATATATATATATATATATATATATATTTATATATGTGTATGTGTATATACATATATACATAGTTATATACACATATATAATATACTTATTATTATCCACTATTATATCATATTCTCGTGAGTTGTGTTTTACATATAATGATGTGTGTGTGGGTTCATGTTTTATTCTATTAAGCGTGTCATTAAATATATACATCGCACATATGACCGTATACGGGTATATTGATATCAGGCGCAGATTGTCACCGATGCGCCAATACACACGTATCGCCGTACTATTGTGACTCGCGGCGCATAGAACATCGGCCTACTTATATTGGGTAATACACACTTCTGGGAATCTAACTACAGCGCGTTACGCAATACAGTTCTGTCGACCTTTGTGTGTCGGGTACGAGGGAGTGTGCTATTTTTAGAAACTAAATAATCTGAACTATTTTCTATAGTAACTAACGAAATCTATATAGTTTATATTTATATTTCACTGTATATATACGAACCATATACGTTATATACTATAGTTACATCTATAGATTTACATAATGTAGTTTATGTTTCAAGTAGTTAACGCGGTAAACACGTAGATATCCGACTAAATAGGCTTATATAGAACATAGACATAACTACTTGAAACATAAACCATATTATGGAAATCTACAGATTTATAAATATAGCTATGACCATATACAGTGCATATATATATACAGTTAAATAGATATAAAAACTCAAATTTCGTTAGTTACCATAGAAAATAAACGAATAATACTCAACATAGAATCTATATATATATTTATATAGTAATAGATGCGTGCACGCATGCGTATGATCGTAAGCATACGTAACGTCTCACCGTGTTACATAATACTCTCTGCAAGCGTTCATGCAAATATCGTGGCAATAAGACCCACATGTAGGTAATCATTACGTACTGATATCGTTGGAGATTCTCTACTAGAGAGACACTCGTCAAGGGTGTAAAGTAACTTTTCGATTGTCGAATGGCTTGTTATAAGGCTTCAACATATAACTTATATTATAATTAAAATTTAGAACTCGAAATAGAAGACATGAATTTAATGATACGTAATGAATCATTAATAATGACTCATTAATAATAACACAGCTTATACGGGGTTTGGTTGTTATTGCACGGAAAGTTGGATAGGTGGACAGAACATATGGACAACTGGACCGTTGTATCTGAGAAATGTATAACAACTGACCACTGTCCACCTGCCCAGGTGTCTTACTACAAAATTACATCCTATGACTATATATATATAGGTATACATCTATATATATATATAACCCATAAAGGCATGGGACGGTAAGGCTACGGGATGTAGAGATAGATGAGGGGAGGGAGGGAAGGGATGTAAAGGGATAACCCATGCGCATATTACTGGGCAGGGAATACTGTGGGGGTGGATCGTGAATTATAACGTAATACTATAGTATTACGTTATAGAGTGTGGGGAAGCAACCTGACGAAGAAGTCGATATTGTGGTCATGCCTTACATATAGGGGGTAAGGGGGGTGGGGAGGTGTGATACTGGGCTAGAGGGAGTGAAGGGGTATGAAGGGTGGCACTGGGTGTTAAGGGGTGAAGGAGTAGGGATGGGTGAAACTGAGTGGTGGGGGTGACGGGGTAGGGATGAGTGATACTATGTGGGAGGGTGTGTAATACTGGGTTGTAGGGTAAACATGGGGTAACAAGCTTAAAATATCTATATCGAGGAAAGCGCATTCCCCGGTATTTATAATATTATCGATATGCTGGTGACACCTGGTGGAAAGGTTGGTTAACACTATAGGGGTGATACCGAAGGAGGGATGGGTAATACTGGGTATAACGATGGGGTAACACTTGCGGAGGACGGGGTAATACTGGGGTTAATAGTGGGGGGGAGTGGGGCTAACCTGCTGAACAGATCGATATTGAAGAAAGCGTATTCTCCGTTATCGAAGTGAAGCTCGGCAGCTTTGATCATGATCTCCCTGACCGAGTCTGGTGATGCGCATAGCACTACGACTGTGGGTATGTGCATGCGTTAGTATGTGCGTATGTGTGTGTCGCCACGTTGGCGGTTACGTCATTATCACTATATCAATATATACACACACATATATATATATATATATATATATATATATATGTTATAACATACTATTTTTATAATTTATATGATTTTTATTTATGTATACCATACGACATGCGTAATATCATTGGTGGTATTGTGTTATACGATACAATATAATACTACTTTAACACACTCGCGCGCACACCTATAGTCGCATAGTTGCATAGCGTGCGATACTTGAACACGTAACGCCTCACAAACTTGATTATACACAAACAATCGAATTCAGCGGCAACGTTACAGTAGAAGTAGTAGTGGTATTAGTGATACGTACAGAGTTGCTGCAACGTTACAGTATACTATAGTAGTAATAGTACTATAGTAGTGGTATTAGTGATACGTACAGTGATACGTACAGTGATACGTACAGTGATACGTACAGTGATACGTACAGTGTACGCCGCCGGATGCACGTTAAGGTGGATTTATCTCAATAACAGCAATAGAAGTAGTGTGTATTATATGTACATTTTAATTCTAAGAAACTTGGTATACTTTATTTTTTATTTTGATGACGCATTACTTGGCGCTTTCGATTTTAAAAATACGAATTTATAAATTTTATTTATGAATTTAAAAAATACCAATTTATCCATTGTTTTTACGCGCATGACATTATAGCATTTATTTAGGTCAAATATTTAAAATTTACCTAGTTATTTTATTTTATTTTATCTATATAATGAAATTACGTACTAATTCCATCTTTAAAAAAACATACGGTGTATCTAACATGCCTATTGGTAAATTACCAACATATATCGATGTCGGGAGACAATATTTGTTCATAGATAAATCTTTAAATATATCTAAAAATGAAACCTTAAATAAACTTATTGGTATTTGGTTTATATCATCTATTCCGTTTATAATTATGTTATGTTATATGTATAAAAACATATGTTAACACTGTTATTTATAAATTTATCATTATTTTATATATTATTACATTCAATGTTAATAATACATATTTTGTTAGTTAAATGTATATACTGTTATTTGTAAATTTATCATTATTTTATATATTATTACATTCAATGTTCATAATTATTATGATAATACATATTTTGTTAGTTAAATGTATATACTGTTATTTGTAAATTTATCATTATTCTATATATTATTACATGCAATGTTTATAATCATTATTTTGTTAGTTAAATATACATACTCACGTATGATACTGTTATTTGTAAATGTATCATAATGATAATCATTGTGTTATATATTATTATATTCAATGTTTATACTCATTATTTTGTTAGTTAAATGTATATATTGTTATTTGTAAATTTATTATTATATTATATATTATTACATTCAATGTTCATAATACATATTTTGTTATTTAAATGTATATACTGTTATTTGTAAATTTATCATTGTTATATATTATTTCATTCAATGTTTATAATCATTATTTTGTTAGTTAAATGTATATATTGTTATTTGTAAATTTATTATTATGTTATATATCATTACATTCAATGTTTATAATCATTATTTTGTTAGTTAAATATAAATACTGTTATTTGTAAATGTATTGCATTGTAAATGCATTGTGTTATATATTATTACATTCAATGTTTATACTCATTATTTTGTTAGTTAAATGTATATATTGTTATTTGTAAATTTATTATTATGTTATATATTATTACATTCAATGTTAATAATACATATTTTGTTATTTAAATGTAGGTAAATAAACCTATATACTGTTATTTGTAAATTTATCATTGTTATATATTATTTCATTCAATGTTTATAATCATTATTTCTTAGTTAAATGTATATACTGTTATTTGTAAATTTAACATTATTCTATATATTATTACATTCAATGTTCATAATACATATTTTATTTATTACATGTATATACTATATACTGTTATTTGTAAATTTATCATTATTATATATATTATTACATTCAATGTTCATAATACATATTTTGTTAGTTACATGTATATACTGTTATTTGTAAATTTATAATATATTAGTAATGTAAATTTAATGTATAATTTTTAAAATATAAAAAATTAAATTATTAACAAAAAATTATTTATGCGTGAAAATAACTTTTTTTCTTCAAAATGTACCTTACAAAATCTTGTTTTAACACAACTTTTAAAATGCACTTTTATGTGATAACTTACAAAATAAGAGAACATATATATTCGCATAAAATAAAAAAAAATTTGTAAAAAATATAATACAGAATTGTCCAGGCGTCCTAGAAATATTTATTTTTAAAATGTTTTGTAATGATGTAGAGTCACTTTTTAAGTATATTTATTTATTTATTATATATAATATTACAATATAGTTATTAGATACTCCTAGGATATTAAAATAAATAATTTTTTTAAATAATTTTATTTTATGCCTGGAAAATGAAATTTTGATATTTTAATGAATTTTTTTTTGGGATTTCTAGGAAAAATCAAAAAACAAATATTTTTTTATTTTTTACTAAATTAATATTATCCATTATATACATATTAGTTGTGTATAAAATATCAGTGATGTTCCTTATGTATAAGTATGATAAATAAATGATTTAAAATTGTCTCTATGTACTCAATGTAAAATTTCCTATCTGCTCCATGTTAAACTTCTAGGTGAAAGCGCAAGATTTCTACTATTCAGAATTCAAAAAAAATGTCAGATTCTGTTTCATATAACCATTATCTTATTAGCCGATGCTACTTCTTTTCACCATTTATAATTCACCAATTTTCCAATCCAGTTTAATGCACGTGTACCTATAGAAAACGCTTACTTTCTCTCGGCGTACGAACGCGCGCGCATTCTTTACCGTATTATAATACTATTACGTAATAACGCGTCACGAGGGCACGCGTAATAGTTACCCTAATCCACTAATTAATTAGGCGTTGTTACATCATCGGTAGTTTGCCTATATCGTCTGGATTTGTGTGTATTCTACCCCCTACCGAATATTATTAGCATGTGTAATAAAACACACACACATATATATATATGGCATATGTAAATCAATAATGTTAATACATTTATTTATTTTTTATTATTAGTTTTATCTCCTGTTTTATGTCATTTTGAATATGTATCTATATTCAATAAATTATATTTATATATATATATATATATATATATATATATTGTGTACTGAATCAGTACTACTGATATATTTCAATACGTCTATATTTATTAATAAGTGAAATTTGTATGTTCATTACAAGACATAATATATTATGTCTTGTAATATCCTACCTATAGGCATGTCTCCTTCGTTATTTATATGATATATATTGATATTATTGATATTGATATTATTTGATATTTCATAAAAAAATACACTCATTCAAATATATATATATATATTACATATGTTATTTATAATACAAACATGGAATAATCAATAATTGAAATCGTAAATAATACGTCAATAATAATATATTTTGCTAAAATCATTATTTATTAAGTCAGTGAACTTTTGACGGCGATTCAATCACAGCATTGACATAACCGATTAGTGTTCGTAGTATGTATACGTCCATACATATATACGTATGTATACAGCTATAGATATAAATAAATATATATATATGTATATTTAAGTATATTTAAAAATATCCAATATTCTAATTAAATATTGCAAACTATAAATATCAGGTGATTAATTTACAACAAATAAGAATTAATGTATAGAACAAACTTATAATATATATATATATTTATATATATATATATATATATATATATGTATATATATATATTTATACTTATAGTATATGTATTCACCACACACATCTATATACTGGTATCTGTGGACACCGCTATATGCATGTATACCACAGTGTAGGCTAACACGTAATCAGTCGCAGCACGCATGCTCACGTTTGTGTGTTCGTGAGCGCGCTCGTGTGTGTTCGAATCACGACCGGCGCGTTATTTAATTATATATATATATATATATATATATAAGTATGTATGTGTACAACTTAAATACGGTAATCGATTGAAATATACATGCGTTTGTGTATATGAGTGCTAGTTTTTATAGTAATGTATGTAAGTATATATATATTATATATATATATATATATATATAATATATATATTTATATGAATGGTCGGAATAACTGTTAAGATAAGACACCACTAACAATATGACAGATGTATCTGTTATACGTATTACACTTTTATTAAATATAAGTCAAAACCATACACTAATTCTATTAGATAATATATATAAAATTAACATATAGAATAGTGCAATGTAATTTTATACAAACCTCCATGTGTCAAGGTATAATCAATAAGGAAATAATAGTATTAAATATAATATAATTCAGATTATAATACTGCTAGGCTATTGGTCTATCCCTTTTCATAATGAAATTATATACAAAACACAAAAATCAATATGTACGAAAACAACATTTATACTTTTATAATTATTACATAATACAAAACCATAAAATAACTGATTACAACTATATAATACACATCTAAAAATAACTAATTAAAAAATACGTTAGTCTGCTACCTAATACATATGAATATTATATATTATTTTAGAACAAGTAAAATAATATATATATATATATATATATATATATATATATATAGACATAGATGTTCAAATGCATAATGACATTGACATTCATACATGAGTTTTACTTCGTACCGATCTAAAGTTCTAGATTCCAGAACACGAGAAATTCGTGCGCTATTTATAGATATACCTAATCCGTTTCACCCGCGCGCGCGCGTGTTTACTCTACCACTACCAGTAGCTCCACCTATATTCAGGCGAATAACTATTCAAAATTAATAACGATAAACGTCTTCGGAAAAATGTGCCGCAATAAGCTTAGTTTTTATTGCTATTTTGACGAGCCTAGGATACATTGGCATTGTATGTACCACTCACACACATACACACACCTACACACATACGTGCGCACACAGTAATCAATTCGTCCGCGCGAATATCATTATATCATATCTATTAATTTAAACGACGCTATAAATATGAATAAATTTATATAAATATATATATATATATCTATGTGGATATCGAAAAATCGATATTAATTTATAATTTTATAATATATGAGATCGCTAAATTGATTCTCTAGAAAAATGAACGGATCTATACTCTATAGAGTTATACCAGTTCTGCGAAGTGTCATATTAACACGTCATTTATACATATATAACCACATACATATTTATATATATATATATATATATATATTCGAGATCCTAGACTTGCTACATCCATAGACAGTTTCTAAAGTATAGTAACAGATTTAATTATTGGTCATTTTTAATATTCGTATATTTTTATTTTTTATATATTATTTTATCGTTTATTTATTTATGTATATGTATTATTTATATATTTATGTTTTTCTAATCACAAATTAGAACTATATTTGTTATATTTGTGTATAAATAAATCATTTATCTATCTATATATTTATTAGTTTATAAAAATGAATTCAATATAATTATCAATATATAATATCAATATGATTAAGATTAATTAATGATTAACTTTACACAATAACATAGGTAACATGGTTTATGAATATATTATAATTGTACCTATATAGAGTACCTATTATATCTATTATAACTTGCTCGGATGCAAAGGGTTTTCTTAAATAATAGTGTTACTGTAATTGTTACCAATTATAATTTGTAATATATATATATATATACATGCTCAATATACACCGTATAAAGTCTGTATAGGGTATACCGTGTATTCAGAATATATAAATATATACTATAGTAATATACATATATGTAATATGTATAAAGTTCGTATATACACACATTGTATACAATGTATACTATATATATATATATATATATATATATATATATATATATATAGAGATATATATATGAATCTATAATGAATGCACGTGCTGGGAGGATATTACCGTAACATATATCTACTAATCCGTACGGAAGCTTACAGTTACAATAGAATCCAGATTGCCCGCAAGCCTATATATTTAAATATACGATTGTATATATATATATAGTCAACTCTGAATATATCAGAATTCAAGGAACCGAAGAAATATATCCGAGAATATTAATTAAAATATGTATACTTAAACATATAGATATATAAAACAACACTAGCATATATGCTATATATAATTATATGCTATATTATACATATATGTAAAAAGATTTCAGCAGGTATTCTGTGATATAAATAGTCTGATATATTGAGAGATTTTACTATATATATATAATATGATTTTCATAAAAATCCAACGCAATTATAACGCATAGTTATGACGTAATATATCGGATACGGCGGTGGAGATACCCATATGACGTAACCGTGCTATATGATAGCGTTACGTAACCGCCTGGTATTAAGGCGCGTGGTCATATAATACACTGTGATACACTTGTTGTCATGCGCACGGTTTTGCTGTGCGAAACTATATATTTTATGTAGCCGTATACGACAATAATATGACATGTACTAGCGTCTCTGCATACATAAATGCCGTATATGCAAGCACTGCACAGATAGTAATCCGCGCGTCCCGGTATAAAGAATAAAGTAGTGTTATTCACGAGAATCACGTGATACTATTACTACTATTAGTACTACTACAACTAGTATAATATACTATAGTACTACTACTAATACTATAGAGTTCCTCTCGATACCACTCCGCGGCCGTGTATCGTATCGCGTTTACCACTGGCCGGAAGTCGTGGTCGGACGACTCGGAGTAGGTCGCGGTGAAGGTCAAGCGACCGCGACGACCAATGTCGAGGTCGAGTCGTAGCAGGCGAGCGCGCTCTCGGAATCTAATGAACGAAGAGGGGCTAGTCCGGCCACTTTCAATTACGAGCGGCCGGCTACTAATGTCATTACCGACAGTAGGAATGCCGCCATTGTACGCGACCACCCAAGTCGCCTATAGGTGGAGAAACCGAGGACCACCCGAGTCGTCGATAGGTGGACACACGGTGAAGACACTACTTCGTCGTCGTCGTCGGTAATAGTACAATAGAGTTACGCGGCTAATCCGAGCACTACTAGCGCCACCATCGGCAGAACAGGCGGTCAATTAATCATCTACCGCAGAGTCTTCTTCACCGTTTACTACTTTCATCTCGTCGGAGTTGTAGTCGATTAATTGTCGTTATTGTGATTTCTATGTAAACTATATTCTGCATATAATATATATATATATATATATATATATATATTTATATATCTATAAATATATGTATATATAAATATATGTATATTTTTGAAACGTTTATCTACTATAATCATATTAATTCACTATAGATTACTATACTTATTTCAAACAAATAAATAGGGTATATATATATACTTTATAAGGTATACACAGTATGATAATAGCGTATCGGTAAGTTGTCAAAAGGTTATAAATAAAGTGTCAATTGGGTGTCATTCAAGTGTCATTAATGTATCAATGTATATAATCATGATAGAATGTAAACAAAATGTAGACGTTATACAATTTCAATAATACAATTAATATGTATGTGTAATAAGTTTAAGAACCACTATAGATAAAGATACCAATGTACTCACGAAAGTATACATAATGTATACATAAACTATGTGGAAATGAATCTAAGAAATTACACGTTAATCATACAGATAAACGCATGAGATAAACACACCACTAACACTATTACTATTACTACTACTACTACTGTTAATATCATTAATAACTACTACTAGTGCGTATACAACAGCGTAGAGCGATGACTAATCTATTAGGCAACACATCACGTGCGGCGCTGGTATCACGTGATGTGATTGACGAGCTCGCGCCGGAATATTCTACCACCGCCTAGCGAGCGAGCGAGCTATTATAAGTGTGATGTTGTTTATGTTCGCGCGTGTGTGCGCGAGTGTGGTGTGCGAGATTGTGGTGTGCGTGTGGTGTGCCGGGTATAGTGGAAAGTTGTATACGGATGTACACTATACTACGTACTGCACTATAAAGTGTACCGCGTGCGTTGCAGCCGTGTAGCTACTCGATGTGACTGTCCAGTGGACTCAGGACACTTTCCATCTGGTCATCGGTCAATTGACCACCGACTTTACGCGATACCAACCCAAGCATATACCGTGGTATTACGTTATGGATAGTTGCGATAGATCTATTAGTAGTGCGCCCTTTATGTGTATGTGTGTATGTGCGCACTTTAAGGTCGACCACGCTTATTCAAATTTGCCGGAACAATATCGACAGACAGCTAATATTAAATGTGTTCAGATATTTATCGTTAAATATACCCTGATAATAAATCACGTAATATATTTTTATTTGTTTAAGTCTAGGCTAAGCGGTATCCTCGCGAACTCTACCGCACGTGGTGCGCGTGTACGTGTCGATTGCGTAACACCCCGTTATTACGTAACACTGACGCGCGTGCGGGTGCGGGTGCGGGTGGGCCGATATACACGCTTCCCAACGAATTCGGCCGCTTTTTGAGATTTATTCGAAAAAGTTCCGGCCGCTAACTTATCGCTACGGGGGGGGGGGGGAACTTTCGCTACCGAACTAGTTCTGCTAGGTCGTATATCACACACGCACACGTATATCACACACGCACATTAGCGCGCACGTATGTGTGTGCGTTTAGCGCCCCTGTGCCGTTAACCCGGATTGGAAAATGGATGGATCATCAATTTTCATTAGGACTGACTGACTAACGGAATCTGAATTTCTTTTGAATTCTGAATAGTAGAAATACTTTGCCCGCGCCAGTAACCCCTGATTATATCAACGAGAATACTGAAACGGGACTACGTGTTTAACTGTAGTTATATCATATATATATATATATATATATATATATATATATATAAATTGTTTTATTGTATCGTTTTGTTAAATTTGTTTTATATTGTATAGTATTCATTCATTGTTCTCGTTAAATTTATATTCTATTGTTATGTGGACACACCTACGATAAGTATCACTCAAGTTAACCATCGTTATCATTAATAATCATCATATATATAAACTATATAGACACGATACCATATAACTTATATCATATAGATATAATACCATATACACATGATATCACACACACACACAAATATATATATATATATATATATATATATATATATAGTAATATATGTAATAATTACATTGTACGTTGGTTAACGGTTGGCCAGATTCTGATATAATGAAGTTATCGCCACACCCGAACTCGTTACACAATGTATATACTGACCACTGTCCGAACCAATGGTCAGTATACGTGGTCAAGCGTTGACGTCAGAGAATACATGCTACACGACACGTAACTAGCCGTATCTCCACACGGGTATGAGTATCTAATCTTAAAACATCATCCACGTCAATAATATGTAGTATATATATATATATATATAAGTTGTAAATTGTTATTTTATTGTTTCATTTTGATTGAATCCTTATATCCAGGAACATATATGAAGTTTTCACTTATAACCATTCATCCATGGTTAACGAGATGAGATACTTTTTGAATACATGATTATATAAGATCACTTCTAAATATTAGTTTAAGACCTCTTATATTTGTTCGGATAGAGATTGAATCCGCGCCCTACCGTTTGTGTGTCAGACACCTTACAGACAACTGAGCTACACAGGCAGTTTTTGAATACATATATATATATATATATATATATATATATATAAATATATTAAAATATATGTAACATATAGACCTCTACTACTACACTTTCAGCTACAGTGAATGACGTGAGTATGCTGAGGAGGACGAGGAGGACGATACGGAGATGCTGTGATCATGTGACCAGTAAGTAGCCTATAGTACATAATCGTGTTCACTTCACTCGTTCACTACTCGCGTGCGCGCACGTTATACGCGCAGGTCAAAGGTCACGAATTGTAGTGCCAGTATAGTGTGTTTATAAGAGAGAGAGAGAGAGAGAGAGAGAGAGAGAGAGATATATAGTGAGAGAGGATATACTATATACTGCGTATATCATGATAGGCTATATCCTGCAGGATAAATAGAGAGTTTATTCGTAAACTAAAGTTGTAGCTACGATCTGTACGAGCTGTAAGAGAATCATGACCATATATGGTCTATAGATGAATATATAAATAATAATAGTACATTTACTTATATTGGTTATTAAACAGTAACATTACTAATATTAGTTATTAAAGAATTAACCCTCTTAAACGGTGACATCACTAATTTTATTAGTAATTCGATTACATAAGTAACCTTAAACATATTACTTGTTACTCATTTAATTACATTAGTCAAATGACTAAAAATATTTAGTACTTTTTGGTAAAAATAACAAATAACAAATATTTAGCGCTCTGTGTACTATTCAATATTAGTCAGATGACTAATACGCATAGCAGTAGGCGGGGGACATAGATAGCATGCAATACATGTTAACATTAGCGTGCGCACATCTCCGCCATTATTCGCTGTGGCGGCTAGATATGCGTAACGTCAGTTGTTCTATGGCATTACTGTTTAATACCGCGGGGATCCATTAATCAGGTAGTAAGAATATGCTAGAAGCGTCTTTACCACATATATATATATATATACAAGAGAGGGTATGTATGTATACTTTTGTATAGTTGTGTATTTTAAAGTATGTATACATATATATATATATATATATATACATATTATTATGATAGATATGGGTATATCCTTTGGGGATGATATCGATACATCACACTATAGGAATGATGGTGCTAAATAGGTATAGGGCGGGTGTAAGGGGTAACGTAAGACGTAAATGTATAGGGGTATCGGAGCCATATCAATCACCGTGTGGTGAGATGTACGATGCTATGATTGATGATAGACAGAGAGAGAGAGATGGATGGAGGCTGCGATAGGATGATTGATGATATAGCGCGGGATCATCACTACGTTAGTACTACACGCCGAGATTCTCCGAGATTCGCCGAGAGAAGTTCACGCACGCGCGCAACACATTAGTCTTGACATGCGCGTTGGCAATGTATGCTATAAGTGTGTATATATATGTGTATATATATGTATATATATACACATGTGTATATATGTATATGAGTATGAGTATATATCTTATTTCACGTTAGAGTGTATTATAACTATGGATTTCTGTGATTAAATAAATAATCATCATCATCTTAATAAATATCATATATATATATATATATATATATATATATATATATATATACACACGTATGATACACAAAGATACAGAAGCGATAACGATAAGATGAACGATTCTATTATTATCCTCACTGCCTACACCTACACCGTCACCGTCTAATTGATCACATGATCGCGATGAGATAACACTCTCAGCGCTCGTTACGTCACTCACTATCTTAAGCGATAAAGATGCGGAATACGACGACGATGACGACGATGTCTCGCCTCAGTGAGCATTGTGTACGTCACGTGTCACAGTTACGCCCCTTTCACGTATGACTGACTGCCTCTTTCAGAAGCGTACCCACGTCGGAAGTATCTTTATATTTATATTACATTGTAAATACGTGTATACATTGAAATATATACATCGAGTATACATTCTTAGGTATATATTCTTACGTATACATTCTCACGTATATATTCTTACGTATACATTCTTACAGATACGAATGCATTTATTTTATTCAAATAAATTATTCTAGTTGAATAATTACCACACGACGCTTTATATATATATATATATATATATATATATATATATATATTATCATAATATAAAGTAACGTATAAATATCACTTTTAATAGATCATCATTAATGTGTTCATTAAACTCACAGCATTATTGACGCGTATTAATGACGCGTATAAATACCGATATTCCACATACGAATACACAACAGCGTACACTATCGCGTATATATACACCTCACATATTGTCTATAGATGTTAATGTATTAGTTTCACAATAGGTAGGTGAACCACATATCATAGTATACTACCTTATAAGGCGCTATGTGTTTAGTTATGCACACTAGAGTTATATGTTTACTATGGTATTGTTCGATTATATAATAATTGTGAATACTCTATAAGGTACCCTATAGGGTAAAGTGTCAATCGTAAAGATAATTACGGGTAGGGGTTATAAGTATATAACATATAAGTAGGGGAGAGGGGTTAGGAGAGAAAGTAGACGAGAACGTATACATTCGGGAGGAACATTCGAGTAAAACAAATATACTTTAATTCGCGATACGGGTAAAGATAATACGAAAGAGTGACAGCATTTATTTCTAAATTAATACCTATGTTTAACATGTCATTTAAGTGATATGTTTATTTATTTATATATATATATTAATGAATATATATATTTATATTTACATGTATATGTATAGTAATAATAGTATAATAATAGCATACATTAGTACGTATACGTGGTAAGCTAACAGTGATTAATGCTGGCTGTGTGGGGGTCAGTGATTAGCGCGTACAGGTACAGCACTAATGATGTAATCGTATACTGACAGTGACATCATTACTAAAGTACATTAATATCTCTATAGAGACTGCAGTCTATATATATGTTATGTAATCGGTGTGTGTGTGTGTGCGCGTGTGTGTGCGTGTGTGTAACAACGCTATCAACGTACGGCGTACAACTGTAGTATTATAATGTATATGCAATTTAACTTATCTACACTATTGAGAGAGTTACATTTTTAATATATTAAATATATAGTTTAATATTATATGTATATATATATGTATATATATATATATGTATATATATATATATATATATATATATATATATAAATAGATGTAACTATAGTGTTACATTTCTGTAAATGATAAATGAATATACGAGGCTTACTGCAAGTTGTCGAGATAATACTATAGCATAGAAACCTATAGATACAACGATATCAATAATTGTAACCAAATTAAGAACACTTTCAATAGCTATTTATTTTAGAATAACCACTTTAGTATCATTGATAATAGATTACGCGATAGAAACTATATATCAGATTACTCGATAACTTATATTTTATTGTTTTTAATTTATTGAAAATTGACTAGAATTATTAAAGACTTTTCCTATTTTGTAGATTTTGACAACGCATTAATTAACTATACGCAAAAATATAATTATTTAAATATCATGAAATATTATTATTTAATAAATGTCTTGAAAATTACATATTACATATTACATAATATTAATTCCATTCAAATAATATTTATATTTTACATTTTCAATAAATCGCTATTGAATTTTATGTCCTTATCGATGTCCTTATACGAATTTTTAGCTACCTCCAGTTATAGAATATCACGCTCGGTAAATTCTACGTATTACATTCGTAACGATCAGTATGATTGCTATAGAAATATGCTTCTATATAGTGTTATAGTACCAGATATTGCGTAATACATATCTCCTTGTTGCAATAGCTACTAATATTATATACACTATGACACTATATATATATATATATACTATAATATGATATTTTACATTCATTAATATTGATATCGCGATATTGAAATACTTCACGGAATACATCGAATACGTGGTGGTGGTGGTGGTGGTGGTCGATAGTTACGATGTCATCGTGAAGCGTATCGCCGCCTTATTAATTATTGAACGTAGTGTGGTACACGCGTAATAATGCATTGTTATAGTGTTGTATTGTTTGCCGATCAATTAGGCGTTAACGAGGTGTCACGCGCGACGCGTTAGCGTACGAGATCGGACGAGAGATTACATCACTTCCGTTATTGAAACGTGTGATACGTTTTCGTTTTAAATCGTCGTAATTCGTTCTATTTTGTAATACGTTTTCTATTTAATTTAATTGTATATTTTCCGCTCGAGCCCATGTGGTTTTGTCGCCAATAAAATATATCATAATAATAATAATACTATAGTTCGTGAGTTCTTTGTTCACTTCGAATAGCACTTATTAAGTGTCTACAACTGCACTGAATGTCTGCACCGTATGTCTACATATTACACGTGCTGCTATTGATTATTGTATTCTCTTTGTTTCCTAAAAAACTACACGTAATTCTATATATTTAAATAAATGTACACACATACACGCACATATATTCTATTGGCGGCTAGGGCGGATACGCGTGCCTATATTACATAACCGCGTGCCGGGCGTTACGTCACAGCAATCATCACGTGGTTAACAATAACTACGTCGCGTGACGATGAAGATAATGACGCTACGTCTGGTTACGCAACATTACGTGGCGCCATTGTTATAGAAATACGCTATTAGGCTTAGCGTTACGCTAGTAGGCCGGGCACAATAGAGCCAGTCGCCGCCGTAGCCGGATAGGCCGGCTACCTGAATCGTGGGTAATTAGTATGTAGAAAGTTCTAGAAGGTTCTGCGAGGTCTGATAGTGACGTCGGCTTAAACGAAACGTCATCACCCGACATGACGTTGCGTCGTAGCTCGACGCACGCGAATATGCCGTCGGTGAATCACTGAAATACGATCGGTGAATCACTGAAATACGATCGGTGAATCACTGAAATACGATCGGTGAATCACTGAAATATGATCGGCGAATCACTGAAGAACGAGGCGGTCGCCGCGGCTGAACAGGCCTAGAACCGTTATCTAATCAGGCGCTGGCGTTATCTAATCACGTGACCCATTGTTAGCGGCGCTCTCTCCTACCCGCGGGTACGATATCGTAGATGCGCGGTGTGCGGTGTGCGGTGTGCGGTGCGCGCGTGCCCGGTATCGGGTTTCACGCTCAATCATCGACTATTGGTAATAATGGCGGGCCGCGCTAGTGTTTACTTTATTTCACAGCAGCCGACCATATCGTTTATATATATATATATATATATTTATATATATATATATATAGATGTGTGTATGTATGTGTGTGTGGGTATATGTGTGTGTGTGTATATACAATTTAGATTATTAGATTTTAAATTATTGATTTTTACAACCTAATTATAGATTTCCAATTGTAATCGATTATATTGTGTTATACATTAGCGTTACGTGCGTATACCATTACGTATATATATATATATATATATATATATATATATATATATATATATATATACGTATATATATAGATATGTACTTTAAATGAATAACACCGATTGAATACTATTTCGAGAATGGATACCGCCACGTCGCGTATGTTAACAGGATAACCTCCACAGATATGTCATTGTCATCATAGTACGCACTACAGTCGCAGTGTATACACGCCTAATAAGCTATTCACTTCTACAACACGTATACGTATATATATATATATATATATATATATATATATATATATATATACACGCTGATTCAGAATCGGAATAATCGGAATAATTGAAATAATTTAATAATTTAATAATTTAATAATTTAATAATTTAAATAATATTCAAAGGTTAACGTTCCTCGAGGTACTCACGCGCGCGCATGTGTGAATGTGTGTGTGCGAGTATGCGTGTACTTATGTGTGTGCGCATATGCGTACTGGTATCGAGCTGTAGCGCGTATACCCATGGCTCGATGAGGTACACCTGCGCAGGAGAATCGATGAACCTGGCATTGTTGTTTAATTAAGCCGTAATGAAGTAGTAATGGTGTTGATATTGATATAGGTGGCGCTACTGGTAGTGGTGGAAGTGGTAGTGCTGGTATGGGGTGGCGCTACTGGTAATGGTGGAAGTGGTAGTGCTGGTATGGGTTGGTGGTGGTAGTAGTAGTACTGGTAGTAGTGCCATTCTCCCACGTGTATTTACTCTCGGCTCTACCTTTAAGTCAGGCTCACCGATAACAACTTCTAATGATTTTCCAGCGAGTTCTCCGTTAGAAATATACACTCACACGCACACACACATACGCACACACGTACACACACACGCGTTTGCTTAATGGTATTACACCACGTGGTCAGTGATTACGCAACTCACACTATCTGCGGTATTGCGTAACAGCACGCAGACACGTGATACACACGTGACATCGGAAGGCAGAACTACAGCTATAGCGATACGGAACCGTTATTCGCGATTATTTATTTGATAATAACATCTAAATAATGTCTTTATTATTATCATTATTATTATTATTATTATAGTATGTATGATTTCATAACGACTAATTCACATGATATTAATTAATAATGTATCACATATCCTATACCCGTGGGTCAACATGTAGCAGACATCAACGATTCTGCAAGAACAACAGGTGAATTATGTTATGTAATGTTTCAGTATCACAATTGTATATATATATATATATATATATATATATATATATATATATAGTTGTACCGCATTAATATTGCATAGTCCCATTCACTAAATGCATATGAAATAATAATTATCGCCCCTTTGTGCGAACTAATAATGACCTATCATTACACATCTCCTGCAGCTTACTGTAGCTCTATATTTATCTGTGCCCCCCTATCTGAGCCCCCCCCCCCATCCTACCAGCACCACCGGAACCCGGATTTTGTAAACGTACAATATAATCATTAATTGTATACGTGTACCACATATACTGATGTATATATATATGTATATATATATATATATATATATATATATATATATATACTGTACTAAACCTATATACAATCGAATGTCTGCCATATACATATTATTTTCAGTAAATTAAATAATACATATATATATATATGTATTTGTTATTGTACATGACGATTATTAAAAGCCTCTATACTATATAGTTATATAATTATAATTATATAATTATTGTCTATCATAATTTAATAATAATATATATATATATATATGTGAACATTTAAATGTTCATAACCGTTGACTATCATTTGGCAGACGCATGATAAAACAAAGTTCCACACGATTCTAGAACGAGAGCGTACACTGTGTACACTGTGCGGCGCGTGCTAACATATCACGTGATCTAAACCCGACAGTGCACGTGACCGCGGGTATAATGTCGGGTATAATTATAATACAGGGTGATATAGGGACACGCCTACTATTACCTACCAGCAGGGGGTATACGCTATGCCTATAGGTACCGATCATAATTATCGATAACACGCATATTACAATGTATCCATAACGCAATCAATATACATTCATTTAACTATTATATATATATTTTTTTATTTATTTATTTTTATTTATTTATTTAAATCAGACATGAAATACAGAGGTCCATAGTATATAAACGAAAATTAAAATATATATATATATATATATATATATATATATATACTTTATACTGCCTGTGTGGCTCAGTTAGTTAAGGCATCAGCAACATAAGTGTATCCTATAGGACGCGGGTTCAATTGAACAACATTAGGACTTATAGGGCTTAAGCCCTATCCGGACCATTAAAATAGGTCTTAAAATATTATTTAGAAGTGATATTCTATAATGTTGTATAAATAAATGATCGGCTC
Source organism: Osedax fenrisi (assembly GCA_964019155.1). Classification (NCBI taxonomy): domain Eukaryota; kingdom Metazoa; phylum Annelida; class Polychaeta; order Sabellida; family Siboglinidae; genus Osedax; species Osedax fenrisi. The sequence goes on along the minus strand of OZ025239.1, from coordinate 19,998,103 downwards.
TCGTTAAAACCATGGATGCATTAACGTGATAGAGGCTTCGAAGGGAAATTAGTTCAATATATGGTTATACGTGAAAACTTCGTCTAAGTTCCTGGATGGGATGAAAGGACTATAGTCTAATGTATACACAAAATAAAAAATAACAAAAACAAAATGTATATATATATATATATATATATATATATGCGAACGTCGTACTTCGTACGTAGCTACAATATTACGAATATGTCTTATCACGTGACTATATACGACCACGTGACTAGAGAGCCGATCACGTGGCTATATATAGCTTATCACGCGATGACGGACCACGAGGAAGTCGGACACGCGTACGTGTGTTAACGCCGGTCGTGGAATAGGATACTGTTACGATGTCCTTGTGATGTCCTTCACGTTACGTAACCGGCGGAGAGCGACGCAATTCCTATATAGCTAATCAACAGAATATATATATATATATATATATATATATATACGTATACTACATGTATATATAGATGAAGATATGTAGTTATGAATGTAGATATATATATATATATATATATATGATGATATATTCGCACTTAACTTTACGTGATATTATATAATTATCGGAATAACGATGTTATTAGTATACGACGTTACTCGTGCGACGTAAATGTAAGTTGTTTTATGTTTCGTGTTCTAGTTTATAATATCGATATGCTTTTTCCTCCTAGAGGGATTCACAATATTATAGCACATTTTCTATTTGTGTCGCGAGTTAACACTAATAACTATCAACGTAAGCACACACACATATATATATATACTTTCTAAGTACATTATATAGTACATACCCTACATCACACGGGCCTATAGTACATACCCTACATCACACGGGCCTATAGTTCAGGGCCTACATTGCCCGGTACTTGTACATGTATACGCGCCTGCATTGCGGTCTGGTATCACGTGTTTAATTATTAAAATTGTTTATTGACTCAATAAATGTGCACGTTTTGTGTGAGTTATATATTATATATAGTTTGTGAATATATAAAGTATAATTATATACATATATATATATATATATAATATATATATGTTTATTTATTTATATATAAGACCAAAAAACGAAACCAAAAATATATTTGTTAAAGTTCAATAAAATATTTGAAAAGCGGCATTTAAAACTAGCAACTTTTTAATACACCTAATATCGAGAATATCATTGGTCGGGGTATACGCATGCGTTAGTACGCCGGAGGCTGCCTATAGTGGTAAGGCTACGCATATGTGTACGAGCCGAACACTCGCAAGAGAGTGGACAGGGCGGTAATGCTGACCGGTTATACTTCCGTGCGTTATGCTACATAACCCGCACAAGTTATATTTTATTTATCGAATACCATTTTGCGACGTCTCAGTATATATATATATATATATATATATATATATATATATCGGAACTAATATTATATATGCATATGATATACGATATAATATAGGTTCTTAGTGCGTGCGTTGCTGATATCCACTGCATCTGAACTCACAATAGATGGGGCGCGCGTACCTGTTCCACGTGACCGGTTGAGATGGGGCCGCGCGCACGTGTATACACAGTACACTGACCGGGTTGTATACTGAACTACTGGACTACTGGACTACTGGACACACGAAACTATATATCTCAATGGTGGTGTTTATTTATTGCAGTTCTCCCCACCCCCGCCCTCACTAAAGTGCGGGTATACCACGTTTAGAGAATTTCTCATTTAGAATCACAAATTAATTTATGTGTAAAATTGTATGTGTATTTTTACGTATATATATATATATATATATATATATATATATATATATGTATCACGATAGTAGTTGTGTCGAGTATACCGACACAATATATTTAAGTTTAAATGCAAATAAAGTAGATTGTTACGCGGCGCCTATTGTTAGTAAATAGAACAATGTTGCACGCCGTACGGTCGGTTACCTTATAAGGTAATGGTTAGAGGGGGGCGTGTCTTAATAACTATCGGTTACGCGTGTCCTATGGCAACTGGACACGGAAGTCACTGAATCGTAGTCGCCTCGTATGGAATACGCTCGTTATAAATATTCAAGTAGATACTAACATATGCTTATATAAATATATATATATATATATATATACTGCTTAATAGTATAACAGCAGAGTATACCTATAAGTATACTATAGTATACTACGTATAAGTTACATACTAACTATATTATTTTTTTTTTTTAACACATACATTCTTATTAGTGTATGATTTAATCAAACATATATATATATATATATATTTATACTACAAATATATGCTGATATAGCTCTTATGTATTAGTAATACTTATCATTACTGATATATCATCACTGTAGTAATGCTATACAATAACACATCTGTAGTATAATGATGGTATACATCAGTATATCTGCACTATGGAATACAGTTACATATATTGATAAACTCTGGCCACTAGAACTTTATTAATTAAATAATATACGGTTATAAATAACAATATACGATTCTGCTAATACTAAAATAAGCGAGTATTAGCAGAATAGCGATAAAAACTCGGGGAATCTATAGATGCAATACTATATAAATATATATATATATTTATAAGTAAGTATATATACGTATATATATAAGTATCGCGTACAATATGCTGTGTTTCGCTAAAATACCGTATATTATTTAGTATTCATGATATTTTCCACCCGTGATTTAAAATAATTAAATAATAGTTCGAGCCCGAGCCCTGAGTTCAACCGGCGCGGCGAATTCCGACCACACGTAACGTATTGAATGCACGCGCAACTAAACATTAAAGGCAGATATACCAGTAATCGCATTGACTTTATTTACTATAGTAAATGCTACAACATCGCCGTAGTTCCACTAAAAAGGGGTGTTTTTATTAATTAATTAAGTAAACGTGAAAGTGGTTCCTATTAATATCGTAACTATTATAGGTGTATATTCCTATAATAACGGTATATATCATATGCAACTATTGTACGAAATATATGCTATAAATAACACTATAAACACACTTAATATATAGCGTAATGTTTTATGAATTCATATCAATTATTTAATAATATGTTCAGATTTAGTTTGATATTCGAACGTGTTTCGATAACTCTCGCTAACTCCTGTTAACTCTCGCTAATTCCCGTTATCTATCGATAATTCTCGATAAATCTCGGTAAATCTCTACAAAACTCGTTATCTCCCGTTAACTACCGTTAACTCTCGATAACTCTCGGTAAATCTCGTTAACTCTAGTTAACGCACGCCCTTAACTCTCGTAATTCGACTATCGCTATTTCTTCCTCGTCCTAGTAATACAATTATCACTGTTCTCGAATACACGATATTCGATATTTATCGTTATCGTGATGTTCACGTTTCTTTGAGCATATTTTAAATCCGGATTTATACGATTAATAAAACATCGTCGTCGTCGTCGTATTAAAACGTGCGGCGTTATCGATAATTAGTAATGATGACGCAACGATTGCGTAACGGCTAAACCATGGTTACGTAACGCAGGTGTCTCTGCAACACGACCGCGAGCGCTTAAAGTAGGCCGCTGTACATCGCCTCTACGTTAACACGTCTCTAAACAATAGGCTAGCGCCGAGAACTATAACAACGACGAATGTTACGTGTCCGCTGCCACACTACACTGGCCGCGTAATACGAGTGGTCAAGCGAGGACAGCATTACGTATAACATCTGATGCTAGCCGGTGAGGCGGTGACTACTGACCATACTGGTGCTAGTGGTACTGACCGTACTGACCATAGTGGTGCTAGTGGTGCTAGTGACACTAACCGCCGAGACTGACCGCTACGTTTCAGCGTGGAGCTAGATGTGGAGCTATATGTATAAGGCTAGCTTTGGGGCTAGGTATGGGCTAGCTTTGGGGCTAGGTATGGGCTAGCTTTGGGGCTAGGTATGGTACCACATGTGATACACACGTCTGAATATTCATATTATATATATATATATATATATATACATAAAAGCTGATGTTATGTGTGTATTCGTAATACGATGATGTATAACTATATTCACTGTTCAGACGAACTAGTACATACGTGTGTTCCGGTCAGCGATCAGTGAAGCGTAACCCTGGTATGGCGTTAACGTAGTCCACCTTAATATGTTAAATTAATGCGTACGGACATATTAAATGCGGTTGTATTGTTTAGCGCACGTGCAACACCCTGCAGAGAGGGTTGTCGTCGCTATCTCGTTATTAATTTGAATTTATTGGTTAGGCCGATGTATAACATAGTATTCATAACATAACATAATACAATATAACATAGAAACATCTATATATATATATATACTCCTCGATGTTGATCTGGTTCCATCTCTATTCTTATATATTATATTGCTACCTTATTTACTGTTATCGTTTCGTTTCGTTTGTTCGTCTCCAACACCAGTGAGGGTAATCGCTGTTTACCACATTCGGTGTATAAATAAACTATCCTATCTTATCCTATATTATATAACACTATACATAGATGTATATTATTATTGTACAATAGTTACGACTAGTGATGTAAATGATGCTCAAATATAAAGCATGATGCAGTCTCAGTCTCAGTTCGCTAAAGTCTCAACTCGGCTCGGGCTAGTTTTGTTAGAGTCTCAGCTCGGCTCGGCTCGGCCTGTTTTTTTTTTCCGAAAATGAAGTTCAGGCTCGGCATTAAAAATCAAAAGTCTCGGCTCGGCGTCAAAAGCTCGGCATCACTTACATCACTAGTTACAACCCTACATGCATCGGCGTTACGAAAGTTGAATGTACTCACGAAGCGTCGCGTGTGTTCACGTGACACGCGTGTTCCGTAGCGATAATCATGAGTCATCAAGTCGACGTTGTAATCAACGGCGTTCTTATTACGTAATAGTCACGTGACCGGTCATCGCCGCCGCCACGCGTGTGTCTTAATATAGATAATTGATTGGTAATCCTGTGAAATTAGAAATACGATATTCCACTGTGGTATTTATCGAAAAGATCGATATTTCATTAAACACTACACAGCTGATTCGAGTCACGTGTCGTTATACCAGTGTATAGTCAGGTGACTATACGATGTATATAGTCACGTGACTATACTACGTCTATAGTCACGTGTCTATACGCGATGTGATTAGCGGATACGAATGTATACATGTTAACGTGTTAACGTGTATATTAGACGCGTATGTGATGTATATAAACAACGCGTATATATATATACATATATATAATATATATATACAATATATATATATATATATATATATATATATATATATATATATTTGTCAGATAATGACATCGTTGATGATACTGTACGGTAAAGTTACCTCACTTCTTCCACGTGTCAACCACGTAAAATCACGAGCCGATCTCTATTATTGCAATATAATCACAGATCTACCTAGCGATCAGCCGTACAATGTAGTGTTAGTGATGGTCACGTGGTTTATATTGACGGACACTTCCGGGACTCGTGTTAGAGATATGTGCACGTGTTCGGTCGGCAATGATGCGAAGGTAACCGTGCTTATACAACTTATACGATAGGCTTAGTCTAAACATCATTTTTATATATAATGTTACATTATCTATAATGTATATACTTTTGCAAGATTTGGAGGAGTTTATTGTGATAGATGATAAGTGAGACAAGATGGCGGATATTGAGTTATTAGATTATATATTATACAATAGTTTATATATATATATAGTATATATATATATATATACTATATTATATAGTATATTCTACCAACGATTTTTCTAAGGAAAAATACTTCGCAAAATATTTGATACTCTAGTATAGTATACTATATATAAGCAACATGTAATGATAAGGTGTACGATGACGTAGATGTAGTGGGTTAAGGGGTATAACAAAGCGTAGGTATATCATCAAGACGGTAATGCGCGACGGTGAAAGTTAGAGGTAGCATTAAGGTTAGTATCCCCTTAACACGAGCAACGTGAGATCATTCGATACGATCGCTATATATTAACACTTATCTCGCAAATATATATATATATATATATGTGTGCATTTTCTATAGTATCTTCATAAACGAAAATTGTACTATACATATATATATTGATAAATGTCAACAATTATCTATTATATATTCAAACTAAAATTCTATATATATATATATATTTATATAGAATTACATATATATATATATATATATATATATATATAAATATACATATTTTACTTAATATACATGATTATATAACTATAGTTAAATAATGTTATAAATAATGCTATAAAGAAATTATAGATACAGTATGTTATCCTGTGATATATCTACAAGATAATCTACAACACATATTTTTATTATGAGGTGAAATATAAAAAAAATACGTAAACATCAGAGGAGACAAGCTACGGAATCTCATTATACTGGGCGTGTCTTAACGAAAAGTAGGCGTTCCAATTCCAGGAATTACGTATACTTTATATTGGAATATAATCATATATTTGTATATACATATATATATACATATATATATATATATATATATATATATATATACATATATATATATATATATATATATATATATATATATATATATTTAAAGTAAATATATATATATATATATATATATATATTTAAAGTAAATATATAACAGTATTTATCGTAATAGCAGTGGTACTTATATAGCCGTGACGAAATAAATCCGCTAACAATAGAACACTAATGTCCTATCATTATCTCTCTCTCTCTCTCTCTCTCTCTCTCTCTCTCTCTGTCTCTCTTCCTCTCTCCCCCCTCTATTTCTCTCTCTTTCTCTCTCTCTTTATCTGCCCCTCTCCCTCTATCTATATATATCCGATACTACATACGAGGCGTAGATAGTCTGGCGCGTATACACATTGCCATTACGCATGTCATGTATGTTGTGTACTATGTGTATACGAGTATGTGTACATTCTGACATGTACTGACATGTACTCACTTGTACACATCGGAACCGAAGTGAATTCCATTAATTACCCCACGTGATCAATATACCCCCACAAAGAACAACCCTCATTCCAATAGTCATAGCGTCTACTAGGGTACCCGGTAAATGCACACTCGTTAAGCAAGCTTTCTATTAGTTATCATTAAGCTATTCATGTGAATACACAAACACAAATATATATATATATATATATATATATGAATATTTGTATACATATTCATATTTATATAAATGTATAAACGCACCTAATCAATAATATATCACATAAGATAAATGGGCAAACTCATACACGCACACATAAACACTCGAGCACACACACCGCTGCCGACTTGATATATATTCTCAGGTGTTCCTAACAACAAAAAGTTAAGCTTTAGTTCTTCGAGGTACCGCAAGGAGTGCCACTATCGGCCGATACCTGAGTCACGTGATGGAATGACATCGCACCGTAATACATTCCGTAATACTACTACTACTACTACTACTACTACTACTACTACTACTACTACTACTACTACTACTACTACTACTACTACTACTACTACTACTACTACTACTACTACTACTACTACTACTACTACTACTACTACTACTACTACTACTACTACTACTACTACTACTACTACTACTACTACTACTACTACTACTACTACTACTACTACTACTACTACTACTACTACTACTACTACTACTACTACTACTACTACTACTACTACTACTACTACTACTACTACTACTACTACTACTACTACTACTACTACTACTACTACTACTACTACTACTACTACTACTACTACTACTACTACTACTACTACTACTACTACTAATACTACTAATACTACTACTACTACTACTACTACTACTACTACTACTACTAATACTACTAATACTACTACTACTACTACCACTACTACTACTACTACTACTACTACTACTACTACTACTACTACTACTACTACTACTACTACTACTACTACTACTACTACTACTACTACTACTACTACCACTACTACTACTACTACTACTACTACTACTACTACTACTACTACTACTACTACTACTACTACTACTACTACTACTACTAATACTACTAATACTACTACTACTACTACTACTACTACTTCTACTACTACTACTACTACTACTACTACTACTACTACCACTACTAAAGTATACTTCATACCCGGTACCCATCGTGATAGATCATAATATCTTTATAAAGATCTCGTAATATCTCACTAAATAAGGACATACTTAAGGACACACTACTATGCCATTGTACACTGTACAATGTACAGTATACACCGATTACATTGCACAGTGATTCGTGGATATTGTTAGAGGGGTGTTTAATACATAATAGTGACATTGTTATGCTGTTACACATTATACATGTATATAAGTTTGGGTTATTAATATGACTATTTTGTTATTGAAGACAACTTATATAATATAATGTATCATTATAGTATTTACATTACAATACCAATAACACCATATACAACATATATTTTAATATAAGTCTACAATATAATATTCATACATAACCATATACATATATATATATATATATATATATATATATATATATAATGTTAGGTATGCATAAATCAAGGCGTTTTTTTATTAAATGTAAACCCAATGTTATTTTTTATTCCATATTTTTGTTTATTTATTTTGTTGTTTACCTTATAAACTATATATATTATTATATATATATTTATATTAAAAAAATTAAATATATACATATTTGCAAATATACATCTATAATATAGATTCTATATTATAATATGTTCGTTTGAAATAAATTTAAGATGTTAAAATATTTCTTATAATAATAATTATTATTATTAAACAATAATTAATTTATATAAAGTATATATTTATACATACATATATATATATATATATATATATATATATATATATATATATATACATTAAGCATAATAAATCTTAAATAAGCACTATCACAATTTACTAAATACGCAGTAAAGTTATAGGTCAAGGTTCACTAGGTTACGTTATCGCGCGACCTATTACGTCACACAAATGACGTCATAGCCTACCTCGTGACGTCCTCAACACCTCCTTGGTGACGTTGCCCCTATTCTCGTCGTTAAACGCCCTATTGAAGTAGGTATACCGGCGCCTGTTACCCTGTCGAACGTTCTTAATCACTAGGTACAGCGCTTCCATGATGAAGTAGCAGTCGGACCTCGACCCGCTCCCCCTGGTGTCGTAATACATCAACGACAGGTGCGTCCACCTGAACCGTCGGAACAGGTTCTCGACGAACCGACCCAACGAATCGTACGACCCTCCGGTTCGGGTCAACTGCTGGTACGTGTGACTCTTATTGGACAGCGCGTTCACGAATCCACCGGCGGTCAGTACCGGCATATTCCAGTAGGGGGAGTAACGCGCTATCGGTGCGAGGGCGTACTCGCACACCGGTCCTATGAACACCTTCACTCGACGCTGCAGGTACATATCGATCGCTTTCAACGGCGCCACTATATCCGAACATTTCGAATCGCCGAATTCGACGGACAACCGGTGTTTTCGGGTTAGCGGGAATGCTCGGTTCACGGTTTCCACGGCTATTTGTATCGCCCTTCCGGTCAGATTGTAGTTCCACTGCACGTCCAGGTGCAGCGGAAGTATTACGCCGAGAACGACCTTCTCGGAGTCCACTTCGCCGGTACGATATCTGAGTAGGCTGTCCGTGCGACCATCGACGGTCGGAACGATGACCAGTACCAGCACCAGCGTCACTGCTACTACTGCTGCTGTTACGATGGTGTCGGCTAGCGGGGCCATTGTACGGTGGCGGCGGTGCGAGGAACTATTATGGCCGGGGTCATGGCTAACTATCGCGTTCGGTGTGAGCGGCTCATTCGAGTGTATCGGGTGGGCGGAGGCGGCGCGGCGCGGCGCGGGGCGGGCGTCGCGCTACGCACGTCATGCGCGGCGCGCTCGCCGAGGAGGTAGGGATGTCGCGGCGGTCTATTTATAGAAGTGCGGCGAACCGATCACTTTTTATCGCTAGATACAATGAATAGCATTCGTTGTTAAGTAGTTCGTACGAAAATATTCAATAATACCTATATGTATTTATAAAGAATACTCGAAAATATATAACATATGACAGTTAATAGTTTGTTACTACACGGATATGTAATGGCTATTAATTTTATATTTTCACACTCACTTATTATCTTATACTATTTATTATTAATTTATTATTAATATATATATATAAATATTCAAACATTTATAATTAACCCTCAAGAGATAGTTTACATAGTTATAAGGTCACGTGTAACTCTATTTAAGATCATAACATTATATGCACACAGTTGTTGTTAGAAGTAACATGACGGATAATATATATAGATCGGCATTAATTATTTCGTAATATAAATGATGATTCTATTATCATTTTAGATATTCTAAAAGATAAGATTTTCCTAATTGACAATTAGTTGCAACCAAAATTGTGTTCAATCAAGATAAATCATGATTTAATAATATTATCTGTTCCGAGAAACCTAATTATTATTGAAAATAAGACAACAATTTTTAACATTATTTAACGGAACAATTTTTGCAGTTTCAAATCTAACAGAAGGAAACATTGGTGATGTTCTATGTATATTTACAAGTTGAGTTTTATCCATATTCAACATTAAACTATTGTATAAAAACCCATTTGTTATCATGTTAATACAATCAAACATAATTATATTATCAGAATAATTAGCTATTATTGGAATTTCAATATACAGTTAAATATAATCAGCAATACTTTGATATTTAATAGAATACAAATTAGAGACAATATTTTTAAGAGGCAATATTTATAACAGAAAATATAAATTGTCATGACACAGAACATATATATATATATAGGTATAAATATACCTATAGGTATATATATAGTATATATACCTATTATTATTATTATATATATATATATATATATATATATTAATACTAATTAAGTTATATATACGATAGTTTACACTAATTATGGTCAAATATTCGATAAAATCAATCCGTACAGAAATATACATATTATCTCCCAGATATTATACATATAGACATACTATAATAACATTTACATACATAAAATACATACATAAAATACATATTGTATTATATATATATATATATATATATATACTATTATTCTATATACACACTTTTATATTATATACATATTATACTATCATATTATATACATATTATATTATATTATATTATTATGCATATAATCCTATATTATATATCACCGATATCGTATATATATATATATATATATATATATATATACGTATACGTATATATACGATATTATAATTAATATATTTTATTAATATATTAATATATGATTGTAGGATGGGCCACGCCTCTATAACGCCCCTTTCACATCTCTATCGAGGTGCGTATGCCACGCCCATGCCTACACTGGTAGGCAATAAGTTAGATATTTAATTAGGTCATCGCTGCAAACATGCAACATAAATATTATAGTGAGTTCGATATCACGATTATGAAATTATGCCCCATCGTTATAATTATCGACAGTAAATATAGTTTATATTATATATTATTATTATTATTATTATTATTAATATTATTATTATTATTATTATTATTATTATTATTATTATTATTATTATTATTATTATTATTATTATTATTATTATTATTATTATTATTATTATTATTATTATTATTATTATTATTATTATTATTATTATTATTATTATTATTATTATTATTATTATTATTATTATTATTATTATTATTATTATTATTATTATTATTATTATTATTATTATTATTATTATTATTATTATTATTATTATTAAATAGTTTATTAACTAAAAAAACATGTAATGGTTAATAAAATTGTTATTATAATGTATATAATATTCAAAATAAATTAAATATAATTAAATAATTAAATAAATTAATGAACAAAATATATGAAAGATAACAATAATGCATTTGTATTTAGTTAAAATGTTTAGACAGTAAATGTTTAAACAAATACTAAGTTTCAGTTGATTTGATCTGAGATAGACATAATAGAATATTAGGACATCAATGACAATATCGTACGAAGTATATGTATATATATATAAGTGCAATATTAATGTTTACGTAATTTTGAAATTGTTACGCATGCGCGAATGATCGCCGTATTCTAATCGCAATATATATCAACATGGGTCTCAACATGGGTCTCATCATGGGTCTCATCATAGTTCTTATCATGGATCTTATCATGGGTCCTATGATAAGACGTATACCCATGATAAGACCCATGATAAGATCCATGATAAGAACTATGATGAGACCCATGATGAGACCCATGTTGAGACCCATGTTGATACCCATGATAATACCTATATGTAATACTTACTATACTCCGATGAGCGTATAAATCGAATACCAGTAAAATCGGACCACTTTTGAAGTAAAAATCGGACCACTTTTGAAAAAGATTCGGACCAGTTTAAAATATCTATATATATATAGTATACTTCTATGATATCGTTTAAAGCATAAAAGTGGACCGAGTTTTCTTCAAAAGTGTTCCGAGTTTATTTAAAAAGTGGTCCGAGTTTACCTGGTCCAAGTTTACCTGGTCCGAGTTTACTGGTACCCTATAAATTTATTAGCTCTGAATTCAAAATATTTAATAAATTAATAAGAATACAGTGTATTATTTATTAAATTACTAAGAATGAAACAGATATATAGTGGTCGTTGTGACAGGTGGTCGGGTTAGAGGCAATTATGGCAGATATAATTAATTATTTTGAGACTGTAAGTCTTTTAGGAGATTGTAAGATGCACATACTAACGTGCACACATATAATATCAGATAGCATATTGGCATGTAGATAGATAACTGGCCAGCTAAATGCCTAGGAGAAGTAGCCAGTTTACCAATTCGTCTACTCTACAAGAAAACATACAGAGTTTATATAAATATATATATATATATATATATATATATATATAAATATACAAATATATATAGTTACTTTTCGTCATCTCAGATTTCATGGGATCGAATAAATGTATTTGAATTAGCGAGTTTCTGATATATATATATAACTATGTACACATGTATTTGCATAGTTACAACACCAAGCTAGAAGAGCTTGAAAAAGTCTGAATTAGTAGGGTTCTGAGATATAGTGAGTCTGATATATATATATATATACACCAGTGAGGGTAATCTTTCTTTACCATATTTGGTGTATAAATAAACCATCCTATCCTATCCTATCCTATATATATATATATATATATGTATATTTAGATCTAGGTATACCTATATTATAGTATAGTCGGGTATTGCAGGCAATAGCTATATAGATAGATGTCACATTGTTACATTTATTTATTGTTTTGTATATAGTATTGCCACACTATTAGAATTTTATAATTGAATTTGAGTTTAAATAAAATCATCATCATCATCATCATCATAGTCATCATCACATGTTCGACAACAAGAAGTTCTCGTGTTTATATACAACTATAAATATATATCAAGTTAACTTATTACAGTTTAACAAACTTAACAAATAAGAAATACAAACACAATACATTAATGTTATTGTTAGTATCTATTGATCTAGGCCCTCATAGTTGTGTATTAGACGTAACAGTTCAATACTTAATAATGGCTTCATTTGTATCCTATATTTGTATTTATATCATGGTCTACTAAGTACATATATATATATATATATATATATATACCTATATACCTATAGTGTAATTGCGGAGAGAAGATCATGGATATATATAACTACAGATAACGTCAGATAACGTCAGATAACGACAGATAACGACAGATAACGACAGATAACGATGAATAAGATTCAAAGATATCATTAAATCGCTATCTATTCGACGTAATATATTACGTGTACGGTACGCCGTAACACGTAACTCGCCTATTGCGTAACACTACTCCCGCCGGGGAGGGGTATCGTATTTCTGGCGGGGCGACGGGAGGGGCGATGGGAGGGTCGATCTCCCGCAAGGACATCGGCGAGGACACACGTCGCACGTCTACTCGAGATATGGTTTCGTGCCGGTCGCGTATAGTAATGTATGTATGTATGTATGTAAGTTGTGCGTATGTATACATATATAGTATATACCCATATCAACGTAGGTATATACCATACTATATAATATACTAAACGCTATAGTATATAGTATATACTATATACCTACAGTAGAAATCAGGGCTAATGTGATACTTCGAGAACGTTTAATTATGCACATATATGTGTAGGGCGAATCCCGTGTATATATATATATATATATATATATATATATATATATATATATATGTTACATAACACGTGTCCTATATGATATATACGAAGCAGGTATACTTTCAGTGATTGTATTTACTTCTGGGTAGACTTTCGTGAATGAGTCACAACGACACCGACTACTTATACATATACATGTACACATGTACACGTATTCCTGCACTGTATATATATATATATATATATATATATATATATATATATATATGTGTATATATGTATATATATATGTATACAGTATGTGCTTTTATATAGTTAATATATGCGAATTATTAGAAATATAAGTACTTTAGTCAATCGTATTAAATTTATATTTATATATATATACATATGTTTATAATCTATTGGGTGAAAGACTCGACAAGCCATACTTTTTATGATATATTAGCACACCGTACACTATACTTCGTATACATATGTGTATACACTGTAAGACGTACAGTCGTTCATTTATTTATACACAATTATACATATATATACAATATACATATATATATATATATATATATATATATATATATATAATAATATCAGAATTTAGGCATGACCAAGGTAATCGAAGAAGCGCAATGCTTATCTAGTCGTTTACCTGATATACATATATATATATATATATATATATATATATATATATATATATATGTATATAAATTTATATAATTGTGTATAAATAAATGAACGACTCTCGTTAACACCATGTATGCCTTAACACGAGAGCAGCTTAAAAGGATATTAGAGCCATACATGGTTATATGTGTAAACTTCATCTAAGTTCCTGGATGGGATGAAAGGATTCCACCAAATAAAAATAACAATAACAGTAACAAGATATATATATATATATATATTAAATAATTAAAACTACATGTAAAATAGTGAATAATAAATAACCAGGTAATACCGTTTCATCTAAGTTATACAATTAGTATATGTATCTAGTACTATAGTACTGAATATGGTATTAATAACTATATCAT
>OZ025239.1:19962745-19977745 GCA_964019155.1 Osedax fenrisi | reverse complement strand
CACTGATCCTCCTTAGACTTTGTTTTAAACAGATTCCATTCACTCATTCATTCATTCATTCATTCATTAATATTATAATATTATTATGAAGATTGGTAGGTTAATGTTATCGGGGATACATCATCATCGTGCATCGTGCATCGTGCATCGTGCATCGTGCATCATGCATCGCGTACCGTGCATCATTCATCGAGAACATATCGCCACACTTGTTGATAATAATTTCTAGGCGCTGCTAGCGTGTTGTTGTATAGTTTACCGTATGCACCGCACACCATACCCTGTACCTTACACCGCACACTATACCCTGTACCTTACACCGCACACTATACCCTGTACCTTACACCGCACACTATACCCTGTACCTTACACCGCACACTATACCCTGTACCTTACACCGCACACTACACCCTGTACCTTACACCGCACACTATACCCTGTACCTTACACCGCACACTATACCCTGTACCTTACACCGCACACTACACCCTGTACCTTACACCGCACACTATACCCTGTACCTTACACCGCACACTATACCCTGTACCTTACACCGCACACTATACCCTGTACCTTACACCGCACACTATACCCTGTACCTTACACCGCACACTATACCCTGTACCTTACACCGCACACTACACCATACCCTGTACCTTACACCGCACACTATACCCTGTACCTTACACCGCACACTATACCCTGTACCTTACACCGCACACTATACCCTGTACCTTACACCGCACACTACACCCTGTACCTTACACCGCACACTATACCCTGTACCTTACACCGCACACTATACCCTGTACCTTACACCGCACACTATACCCTGTACCTTACACCGCACACTATACCCTGTACCTTACACCGCACACTATACCCTGTACCTTACACCGCACACTATACCCTGTACCTTACACCGCACACTACACCATACCCTGTACCTTACACCGCACACTATACCCTGTACCTTACACCGCACACTATACCCTGTACCTTACACCGCACACTATACCCTGTACCTTACACCGCACACTATACCCTGTACCTTACACCGCACACTATACCCTGTACCTTACACCGCACACTATACCCTGTACCTTACACCGCACACTATACCCTGTACCTTACACCGCACACTATACCCTGTACCTTACACAGTGTGTAGGGTACATAGTGTAAGGTACATAGTGTAGTGTAGACTATACATTGTATTGTGTACATTGCGCACTAAATAACGTTAGCATAGTGCACCGAGAAATGTAACGATATTTCGTTATTGACCGCAGTGGCGAGTTCGTGACTTTTACGTTAAGAACACGTCCATAGCAATGGCTGTAGTGGCATTCAGGCATCGAGTGACTATCACTGTATATATCATCTACGTATATCGTATATGTAGTATTAGATATTGTTATTAATTTATCAGAAAATATCTATAATATATATGTATATATATATATATATATATATATATTATATATATATATATATATATATATATATATATATTACATAAGTATCGCAAATGTATTACGAGCTTAGTTTACCCACACACACGCGCACACACATACGCACACCCACACACCCACACACCCACACCCACCCACATACACCCCACCCACACCCACACCCACACACACACACCCACACACACACACATACACCCACACACACACCCATACCCACACCCCCCACACACACACACCACAGCTATGATAACAACTACATAGGTACGCTGGCGCTATGAAATAATGATTATTTATAATCAATTACATTAGATTACGATTCTACAACCATAGTAAAGAAAACAATGACCGCGGCCAAAGCTACCGTATCTGCGGTCATTGGTAGACTGTAGTGTGTGGTTACCTCGAACCAACATTTACTATTAGGCTCCTCCCCCTGAGGGCGGGGCCTAATACTTACGTATTATAATTAAGTTATACTACGATTAGAGTTATCATACTTAATCTATATATAGGTATAGGTATGCCTAATATGTATTATATAATATGTATATATACATATGTGTGAGTGTGTATATGTATGTGTATTTGTATACGTATTCATTTTTAATTATATATATATATACAAATATGCATGCAGGTGCAGTGTATTAGTGGTTAATTATCCGCAGGAAATTAATGCAGAGTGTTAACAACAACAAGGATACAATGTCGATACTTATGCTAACACTATTAGAATATAAGGCTAATACGGGGCTAAAACCATTAATCAATATGGTGTACGTATTCGTTATTTCGTATACATTACGATGAATGGTGTACACAAATCGAAACCCTGCCCTACGCGAACTGCTATGTAAATAATGGTAGAGAGAATAATGTTTACCCTCGAATGAGTCCATAGGAGAACCGCGTATAACTTCTTATTTCTTCTAAATTATAACATCTGGACATTAATTGAAACTCATTTATTTTCAATGCCCTATGATTAATAATGTATTTTTTATTATTTAGTATATAACGAGCATATATGCATAACATTTGATTGTTATCTCACGTGACCATGTTAGTATAAACACCGTTGTTGATTATCATTTAAAAGTGTATAAACTAAAATAAATAAATAACCTTTTATACTTATATAGGGTAGTGTCTTAGTAAGATAGGTTAAACCCGGGGTTAAATAAGTTCTGTATTTTAGTAAGTGGTTATATAACCTCCATATAAATATACAAGATATTAGGTGTATGGTATGGGAGTTTATTGCATAGAGAAGTTGAAGGTTGTTGAAATGGTGCTATGGGAGAGTTGTTAGGAAAGTAAAGAGTCGGAACGTATGCTGATGGTCACATTATACGTGTATGTATATGATGTATATTGTATATTTTCTGTAGAAGAGATATAATATACATAACGGTGTATAATAGTAGAACTAAGTATAGTTTAGTATGATAATATCATATTTATTTATTTTACTTTTGTTTGGATGACATTTAAATAGTTATGTATACGCTTTGAAAAGGATGTGAACGTTCATTTAATAAATACAATTAATTTGTCTACGAATTTCGATAGAAAATTTAGTTTTGAAACGTATCGATAGTTGGAAAGTTCACTAGGGTTTAACCCTTATATGGTTTAACTATTCTTATTTAGTATTTGAATTATAATGATATATTTTAACATTGTAGGAACATATTATTATATTAAATAATATATTAATAAGATATATATATATATATATATATATATATATATATATATATGTTTTAGTAAATTATATAGGAGATTATAATCAACAATAATTTAAATACTTATTGTTGAGTAATTTTGATTTTATTATTATAATATTTCTGTAACTTTCAAGCGGGTAGATTTAATAGTTAATCAATAAAATTATATATTGTCCACAACGAGAGATGTTATTATGTATACTACTGTAGATATACTTGATAGTGAATACATAATACCTATATATTGGTGTATTAAGCCCCATGATCTATATTTAGATTGTGGTCGGTATTGCATACATAACAGTGTTTATAGACGCTTATATATATGATTATACGGTATTCGTTACTTATTTAAAATAATAATCAAGTCTTTTAGTTTATGCATGTAAATAATAAATGTATGCGTGTAAATAATAAATGTATGTATGTAAATAATACATTTATATAGTTTACTCATAGTTATAATATATATATATATATATATATATATATATATATACACATACTTATTGTTAACATATATGTTTATATGTTCAACGCCGTGTATCGATATTCAACTTAGAATTGAGTGCTTAATTTACACCTATCCACATTCGTACCACGTGACTATGTAACCATAGTAACCACACGTGTTTGTTGTAAACAATAGGATGCTACGTAATGGTAGCGTTGTATTCGGTGGCGAATTAAAAGAGCCGTTATATTCACTTGCCCATATAAGGACGTGTAGCAATACGTCGTCGTATTCTGATTGGCCAACGTCGACACATCCCTAAAGCCACGTGATGTCTACCCGTGTTGTCTATAGAGTTTCGTGGTTAGTGATGGCATCGAGCCGAGTAATTGTCGAGCGGTTTCGGGTAATTAAAATGTCCGACTTACGATTCCGAGTCGGTTTCGAGTAATATCGAGTCGGTTCCGAGTAGGTTTCGAGTAATTGCAAGTAATTTCGAGTATGTTTCGAGTAATTAAGAATTTACACTTAAAAATGAAACTATGTTAAATATATTAAATATATGACGAATTTAAAAATGTATTATTATCGAAATACATATATTGAAACTGAAACCGTTTCGAAACCATTATCTTTGAAACTGAAAATGTTTCGAAACCCTTGTCTTTGAAACTGAAACCGTTTCGAAACCCTTGTTTTTTTTAAATGAAACCGTTTCGAAACCCTTGTCTTTGAAACTGAAACCGTTTCGAAACCTTAAAATTGGGTTTCATTCCCATCACTAATCGTGGTGGTTATCAGTGCTAGATACTGCGATAGATTGGCCGTCTATATACACCTGCAACCTAGTATATATAACTCGGAAGGTGTAGCGAACTATGGGCAGAAAAAAGCACAGATTTTCTAGTTCTACCCGGTTAATTATTCGAGAATGGAAAATAATAATACAAATATATGATGAAAATAATATGCAATTCGATAACTTTATACAATACTCAAAAATAATTAAAAAGATGTAATCACATTTGAAAAATATTATTTAAATAAAAGGATGTGTAATTCAACAAAACAACAATAATTTCATACTAATATATTATTTTAATATAAAATATATATATATATAGTAATTCGATTGTCAGTACACTAGAAAAATAGTATACTATTTGTTTTTAAAGTACTGACATAAATTGGTTGTAAGTGTACATATACGAATGAATGGACTATAGATTGTGCGAGTGCAAGTAATATCTATATATAAATATATTTGCTCTCTATAGATAGTCTTAATGATATTGCAAGTGGATATCAGATCTAATAGTTAACAATTGACCTTGGCTGCCTATTTATCAGTTGGCGAACGGCTATAGATATATACCTACCCCTATACACCTACCCCTATAGGATACTCGTTATCTCTGTGTTGGTACGTCGTAGATAACTGGTCACAACCTCTCGTGAAATACGTTATATGATATCGCATATTCATGTTTCTATGTATCAATAACATGACATAACGTTGTATAATATATATATATATATATATATATAATGATTAAATAATATA
Organism: Osedax fenrisi; assembly: GCA_964019155.1. Lineage (NCBI taxonomy): Eukaryota > Metazoa > Annelida > Polychaeta > Sabellida > Siboglinidae > Osedax > Osedax fenrisi. The sequence continues at coordinate 19,972,522 of OZ025239.1, read as the reverse complement.
AATAACAAAATGAATATTTACATTTAACATCAATAATTATCACCTTAAACAAATAAATATATTTATATATATAATACATTATTTTAATAAACGTATTTCATATACACTATATTAGTTTGTTATAGTATACTATATATACTATATTGTGCAGTACTACACGACCGAAGGGGTCTACACGAACCTATTTTAGAGCTTAATAAAACTGATATCATCATCATCATCATATATGTATTCTAGATACTATATGCTACTGATTGCTTACCAAATAACCTCTAAATAACCTCTATTATTATTGCACTAATCCATATCAATATACATGAAGAGTATTCCGCTCTATCTGTTCGCTTCTATAATTAATTCAATCTGGGAAGATAATTGCCACCTATTATATATATATATATATATTACTATAATACCACGAATATATCCGTGGATATATCCATATATATAAGATAATATGTGTACTTAAATTCATAACGAATTGACGTATATTGAAATATTAGCCATACCCTACCCCATATATAATAAACTACTGCAGTAGAGACATACATATACATTATCATCACACACACACACACACACACAAACACACACATATGCACACGCACACTACAATGTGTCTAACGCCGTACAGTAAGCCGACTCGTACATCGCACATACGTCGTACGGTAACATCGTATCGTCGGTAATAATACTGGACGGTTATACTAATATCTCTGATAACATAATATTATTAATTTATTTATAATATTTATTTGTATAATATATATATATATATGTGTGTGTGTAATGGAATTTAACAATTATATTACAGTTCGTAGCAGTGGTTTGGTTGCGGCTCCCTAGATAGATCTGTATGTTTAGAAGTGACGTACATATTAGGCTATCGCACGTCTCATTATAATGTATATTATTATTATTTTATCAAGGGTATCCTTAGTATAAGCTAAACATACACCGTTAGAAAAAAGAGTTTTCTATACCACCGAAAAAGAGTTTTCCAAGTGTACCTGTATTAGAACTCTTTTCGAGCATTAAGCAAATAGAAAACTCTTTTGCAAAAGAGTATTCTAATTTTTAATAAATATAAAACTCTTTACCATAAGAGTATTCTAGCTTTTAATAAATATAAAAACTCTTTACCAAAAGAGTATTCTAACTTTTAATAAATATAAAAACTCTTTACTAAAAGAGTTTTCTAGTTATTAATACATATAAAAACTATTTACTAAAATATTATCTAGCTATTAATAAGTTAAGTTGTTTGTGTGGGTTTAGATATAAAATAAAATATTAAAATAAATATTAGTATCTTAGTGTAGTAAATAGTATCGTAAAATGAAAGTATTAACTTGTATATTACAATATATTATATAATTTTATTTAAGTTATATTTAAAACTTAAATTCAATAATAATAAAATTGTAATATTTAATACAATATTTAAACAATATTCAATTGCTACAATATTCAATATCGATTAATTATTCAACATGAATTCTAATTGTATTATCAATATAATTATGATTACAATTGTAGTTGATAATTTTGAAAAATCTATAGGATACTTAAATAATTTAAGTTTTTAAAATAAATATTGTATTTATTAAAGCAGTATATTAACTTAAATATACAATTAAAAAAATTATTAATAATCAATTTCGATAAACTACAATATAATCAATATATTAAAATAAATAAAAGGTATAATATTTTATTTGTTCAATGTTAAATAATTAATATAACTATAATTTAGGTAATATTTACATCAATTCTACAGATAAGAGTATTCTACATTATATAAAAAGATTATTCTATATTATATAAAAAGAGTTTTCTACGTCATATAAAAAGAGTTTTCTACATCATATAAAAAGAGTATTCTACATTATAAAAAAAAGAGTTTTCTAAATTTTAAACGCTGGAAAACTCTTTTGGTAGTTTTTATATCTGTTATGATATGGAATACTCTTTTGTAGAGTATTTGGCCGTATTAGTAGATAGAAAACTGTTTTTAAATAAAGAGTTTTCTACATTATGAAAAAAGAGTTTTCTATATTTTAACAAACACTGGAAAACTCTTTTTTCTAACAGTGTAGCTTCTGGGTATCCCTCCGATTATTATAGCCAATATTCGGTAAATACAATTCATTCATTCATTCGTTCATTCATATAGTGTTGCTGATGTGTTATTGTCGATGAGTCATTGTGCGCCTACGGGTATGCCTGTGGTTATGCCAAGTCCTCGTGTATACGTTTCCCTTGTCACCGCTTCTATAATGCAAAGATGAAATACATCATTGTTGCTATGATTGTGATTATTATTTGTATAATTTGTCGTCTTCTATTTATTTTTTATACATTTAAAAAATTAATTTAATTATTTTATAAACATCGTATTTTTCGCAATTATACATGTTCTTATGTTTCTATTTCCAATGTTATGTTTCATTTATTTTATTTTAACTATTAGATAATTATGCAACCATAAATTGTAATTGTATTGTTATCGACATACATATGATGATATACAGGACAATGTACACATTGTCAGCAGGTATCGAATCAATAGCGCTTATCATTGATCCTCCTTAGACCTTTTCTATAAACTACATTTATTCATATATATATATATATATATATATATATATATATATATATATATATATATATATATATATATATATATAGATATATATACATATATATAGATATATATATGAATAAATGTAGTTTATAGAAAAGGTCTAAGGAGGATCAATGATAAGCGCTATTGATTCGATTATTTGTATATATATATATATGTATGTGTGTGTTTATATATATATATATATATATATATATATATATATATATAATAATAAGATAACAATAAGATAAAACGACACGATACAAAAAAAAACAAGAAATACACGGAGAAGTAAAATAAAAATAAAACATTGGATTATACGAGCCGTTGGAATTTATATATATATATATATATATATATATATATATATATATATATAAACATATATATGTCTGTGTGTGTGTGTCTTTATGTGCTTGTATATGACTATTGAAAGTGTGACAACGCACATAAACCACAAACATATTAATAAAGAAAATTATAAACGCATAAAATGTTTATTACGCGCGCGCGGTAAACGGTCATCGCTTTGTTATGCAACCGTTTCACCCCTAGATGACCCCTAGATGACCCCTACGACGACACCTATCGTTACGCGCGCGTATCTCACTATCGTGTTCAGCTCGTGCGCTCGTGTATTGATTAACGCCGACGATGTACTTACCTAGTGTTGATACAATAGTACCGGTGTAGGTATAGCGATACCCGCATTGACCTGTAACTTATTAAGTACAGTGTTATTATATTTACGTTGGTATTCGTGTTCTACTTTGATTGCGATTTTGTGTGTATGTATGTATTCGATATTCATATTCTTATATTACATCCTTATTATTATTATTATTATTATGTTTTCTTATTTTATTATTAGTATTATTATATCATCAATATATGATATTTTTATTATATTAGGATATTGTTAAGATGAGATTACGTATATCTTCTGCGTATCCTTCCGTATGTAATATTCAATACTCGGGAAATATATATTCCACATTCATAATAGTACATGCTTTACGATAGAACCTTCAATACAATAGTTTATTCTTTCATTACAAGGGTAGCCCTTTACAATGATACCCCCTTTACAATAGTACCCCTTTACTATAGTACCCATTTATAAGAGCACCCTATTTACAATCGTACCCCGGTCACAATGGCATATCTATAGATAGACGGCAACAGTCGATACGTTGCGTTGATCCAACGGTAAACACGTGTTCAACTTTCCTCGCTACACTTAACTTACGCCGCCTGAATAACTGGCCGCCAGTCTCGCCGTTAGGGGTAATAAAAATAGCAATTACACGACGTAACCATAGGACATGTACACCGTACACCGTACAATATACACTGTATAGCATAGCTATAGTGTACACAACTACGATGCTCATGCTATCTATACCATCACTATAGTATACGTATACTATAGTATATAGAATATATATATATATATATATATATATATATGCCATACATATACCGAATGTATACGCACTATAGTGATAGTGACGTTATTGTTAATCACGAGACCACGTTGTTATATATAATCAGATTATCACGTGATGATATACTCACGTGATAATCTGATTAGTTAACTCGCGTATCACGTGACAGTTTCGTACGTCGTGCGGCGCTGCATCGTAGAGCTAGAGAGAAATAGAGTAGTAAACAAGGTATCCGACATGCGGAAAGTGTCAATCTAATTCGGTCACCGCGAAATGGCGGTTTTACTATTTGATTTTTATTTTGTAGCTAGAATATAATTATTAAACCCGTTGGAAAGAGGATAAAAAAGTAATATAAGTTTCATATTTTACTTTTTTGATATAATTAATAATACAAAAGTTATGATCGAAAGAATATTATATTTTAATGTTTGGTCACCGCGATATGGCTGATTTGTTATCTCCGCTTTCCGCATTAGCTCTCCCTGCCAGGCGTTGAGTATTAACACTCTCCTATTATCTCTAGATCTATGGTCGTAGAGAACCTGCACCACCGGCGCCGTAAAACAACAAAGTAGAACACGTAACGAGATGCACGTGACGCATCACGTGGGTATATACATAACATTATACATCACGTGACATGTGTGTGCGTCATGTGAATATTGTTTATGGAATATACCGCGCCTCGATATCATAATGGATCGTTATATTGAAGGTTATAATAAAGTTATAGTGATATATGTCTAAGAAGTTGTAGAGAAATACTGGGTTGAAAAAAGCACTTATTATCTAGAGCTATCTCGTTAATATTTATCGAGAATGGACAAATACAAATATATATATTAAAATAGGAAAATTTATAAAATTTACTAAAATTGCAATTGAATAAAATAACATATATATATATATATATATGTTTATAAATGTGTATGAGTATATTTAAATAGCATATATACTTATTTATTTAAATATGTATTAGGTAATACAATAGTGTTTAGCTAGAATAACTATTTCATAATATTATTTATTGAAGTACAATATATATATATATATATATATATATATATATATATATATATATATATATATATGTATATAAGTTTACTATTGCATGACGTAAGGACGATAACCTACGTAATACAACCTCTATACAATAGTACGCCCGCTTAGATGCTAAGTCGTGTTCGGCCATAACAGTACACATTCGAATATAAAGTTTGTATTTACACACTGGAGAGTCTTTGTAAATATTTCAGGTGACTATATGTACATTGTTTGTGCGTGTGAATAAACATATGCGCGAACACAACCACACATACGCGTATATATATAAATATATAATAATATACATACACACACACTTAAATGTCGCTCGATCACCCAATCGCTAATAGCAGCAGCCATCAATCGCTACGCTGTACAAACATATGACTAAGGAATATCGATGTATCAGCGCGAGCATCACGTGGTGTAAACATACCGTCACGTGATATCTCGATATACCACGTGTTAGTGTTGTGGAGTGTTGCCGAGTGTTAGATTAATGTATAAAGTGTACGAAACGCGATTAGAACCGAGGACAAACTTAAGAATACGCGACAGCCAGACCTTAGCTTATAGTACTTATCTTCGAACACATTAACGTGTTACTAAACCTATTACTAAGCATGTTACTAGTGGTATTATTAAACCTATTACTAAGCCTATTATTAATGGTATTACTAATGATATTACTAATAATGTTACTGTTGGTATTACTAATGGTATTTCTAAGCGTGTTACTGGTGGTATTACTAAGCATATTACTGATTGCATCGCTAAGTCAGCTAAGCGGGCTACTGATTAGAATCGAGTGTAATTGCGTATTATCGGATAGATCAACAACTCTGATCAGTATTATGACGATGGTGATGATGATGAGTCATTGTTGACAACGATAGTGATGAGTCATTGTTGACAACGAAAGTGATGAGTCATTGTTGACAACGATAGTGTCACTCGTAATATGTATAGGCCTTCCCAGAAAATAGTAATAGCCTCTTAATAGCAGCATAACAGCATACCTAATAGCCTCAACATGTTTACATTGTGCTATTATGCTGCTATTATTTTTCCATTAAATGTCTATTATGCTGCTATTAATTTGTCATGCTATTATGTTGATGTTATATTGCCATTTAAAGTCTATTATGCTATTATTATGATGCTATTAATTTTAAAAGTATATTATGCTGCTATTATGTTGATATTATTAGAATAGCAACATAACATCAGCATAATAGCATGCACAATTAATAGCAGCATAATATACATTTTATGGCAGCATAATATCACAATGTAAAGATTTTAGGCTATTAGATATGCTATTATGTTACTATTATGAGGATATTACTGTTAGATGGGTCCTTCGTATACGAATACACCTATAGGTGCACGGAATGATACATCAATAAGAACAATCAAATAAGGTGAGAAAATAGTACAAAACAAAATAGAGGACAGACCGCATAATAATAAATACATCTAGATTTATATTGATATTATTGTACAGAGGTGTGTCTTAAGTAATGCGCTAAATGATGAGTAAGAGCGGATAGTTATGACGGGAGATAGCAGTTCATTAGACGTGGAGGCCGACATGTTTAAACTAAATGCACTTTTAAGGCATTTAACATATGCTAATGTGATATTATGGAATATCAATGTTTAGGAGGATGAGGATGAGGATGAGGATGAGGAGGAGGATATTGTGCTTAGTATACTATATATATATATTAGGTGATGAAATATTAATAAGAATATTATGGAGTAAGAATGAAATTACGAGTGAGAGAGGATTCGAAAGATATATCTTTGTTATAAGTGAACCAGTTTGTAAAAAGTTTATTAATGGTTAATGGTTAAGATCAGTTAAATTAGGTTTACACGATAAATAATATGTATTATTATTGTTATTTCGGTGGAGTTTCATCCCATTCAGAAACTTAGATAATTTTTAATTTATAACCAAATGACTTCATATATCTTCAAGCGACTACCATGTTAAGGCATCCATGATTTTAACGAGAGCCGATCATTTATTTATACCCAATTATATGGGGACACTTCTAACTATAACTGTATAACATATTTAATGGGGTGAGTGTTGACAACATCCTATTGCTTATGCGTCAGCTAACTTATCCTCCGAGATACCTTTGCAGCTTCGATATAATCAAGGTTATATAACTTTCATTATTTATACGTGTACACTGTACTTGTTGAATCGCTATTTTGAGATACATACGAAATGATGCGTGTCGTATATGTATATGTGTCGTTATGTAATACATACGTTATGTAATGTGTGTAGTGACGCGTGACTTGCTGCTCGTATAGCGATGTTAGGTTTCGTGTGTGCGTACATGTATGCGTATGTAAACATACATATATATATATATATATATATATACATATATATATGTTTACGGAATATATACAACCAATTATTAGATAATCAAATATAATATTAATAAAACGAGGTGGTCGTGAATAATTAATATTGAAATGGTCACGGTTCACTTATTCCGTACCAACACACTATACACCGCTAGCTACCCACGTGGTCGATACCATGTTTATCATGGAATGTGTGTACATCTACGTAGGTCGTGCGTGAGTGTCGCATGTATGTACAGCATACACGGTCGACGGTGGTTATTCGTCGTGCAAAATAGATTTATAACGAACTTAACAACATATATACTGGGTTAATAAATTAATCCGTATTAAAATAAAAATGTTAATATTCGGAGTTTCACCATGCGCGCAGATCGTACGCGCCGTACTTTGGCCTAGTTTATGATGAGAGTAATATCGTGTTAAAGTCGTAATAAAATCGAGATTCGACACGGCGGCGAGAGTGTTTCGCCTTCGCTTAACGCGGTCTCCACTGCCTACACATATTTAGATAGAATTATGTGTTTAAGTGCTTATTTAACGGTACGGTATCGGTCCGAGGAGACCGGTACTGAGACGGGGGCGGGGGGCGGGGTTTAATGCAGGGCGATATCGACACCGGCGCAGAATAATCAATGCCAATTGCCACCGGACAATCGGCGGTCGACGGTCAGCGGATTTAACACACGGAATCAACACAAAACACACGCGTACACACTCGCGCACTCACTCGCGCACACTCGCACACGCACACATACATTATACACGCATACATTGGTAAGCGGTACCTAATGCATGGGAAACTGGGCCGAGTTGTTATGTCAGATCATCGGTAATAGCGGCCCGTCTCCCCCCCCCGCCCGCCTCCCCTATGTTATATAATCTGTTATGTAACCTGTTATGAAATCAACACAATCACGTAGTAGGTTATTATCTAATAGCTAGTTGTTGTTGTAAATAGTGTATTGTATTCCATGTGAACGTGAGGTATTTCATAATATTTCATAATTATTACTATATATTAATAATTGTTGATGATATTATTATTATAAATTTTAGTAGTCGTAGTAGTCGTAGTAATAGTAGTAGTAGTAGTAGTAGTAGTAGTAGTAGTAGTAGTAGTAGTAGTAGTAGTAGTAGTAGTAGTAGTAGTAGTAGTAGTAGTAGTAGTAGTAGTAGTAGTAGTAGTAGTAGTAGTAGTAGTAGTAGTAGTAGTAGTAGTAGTAGTAGTAGTAGTAGTAGTAGTAGTAGTAGTAGTAGTAGTAGTAGTAGTAGTAGTAGTAGTAGTAGTAGTAGTAGTAGTAGTAGTAGTAGTAGTAGTAGTAGTAGTAGTAGTAGTAGTAGTAGTAGTAGTAGTAGTAGTAGTAGTAGTAGTAGTAGTAGTAGTAGTAGTAGTAGTAGTAGTAGTAGTAGTAGTAGTAGTAGTAGTAGTAGTAGTAGTAGTAGTAGTAGTAGTAGTAGTAGTAGTAGTAGTAGTAGTAGTAGTATTAGTAGTAGTAGTAGTAGTAGTAGTAGTAGTAGTAGTAGTAGTAGTAGTAGTAGTAGTAGTAGTAGTAGTAGTAGTAGTAGTAGTAGTAGTAGTAACTACAATTTTTAAAAACTCACTAACTACTGGAATAGTTCCCCCTGAATATAAACATGCAATAATTACACCCATACTTAAAAAACATAAACATGACATAAATGACTTGAAAAACTATCGCCCAATATCACAACTTCCTACTATATCTAAATTACTAGAACGAGTAGTTACTATACAATTGAAAGATTTTTTATATTCTAACAATTTAATAGATAACTACCAAAGTGCATACAGAACAAATCATAGCACCGAGACAACCGTAATTGATGTCTTAGATAGTATTATTACATCCCTTGATAATAATAATCATACACAACTACTTCTTCTCGACCTTTCAGCAGCTTTTGACACTCTAGAGCACGATATTCTAAAACATAGATTGATTGAAATAGGAATAATAAATACAGCTCTAGATTGGATGATGTCCTTTGTATCTAACCGTACGTTTACTGTAAAAATGGGAAAGGAATATTCTAATTATAACTCATTTGATACAGGTGTTCCTCAAGGAAGTGTACTTGGGCCACTACTATTTATCATATATATTATACCACTTTCTAATGTTATCAGACAGTTTAAGCATGTTAAGTACCATTTATATGCAGATGACATTCTATTATATACTGAATTATCAAAATATAATTCTGAATTTGATAATGAATTATCGAATTGTGCTA
>OZ025239.1:19920245-19957745 GCA_964019155.1 Osedax fenrisi | reverse complement strand
TTATTATTATTATTATTATTATTATTATTATTATTATTATTATTATTATTATTATTATTATTATTATTATTATTATTATTATTATTATTATTATTATTATTATTATTATTATTATTATTATTATTATTATTATTATTATTATTATTATTATTATTATTATTATTATTATCATCATCATTACTATTATTGTAATTATTATTATGATCATCATCATCATTATTATTATTATTATTATTACAATTATTACAATTATTATTATTATTATTACTATTACTATTACTATTATTACCAGTATTACTCCAAGGTACTATTACTACCACTATTACCTCTATTATTATTAGCGTCATTGAAAACACGTGATATCAGCGCGATGATCGAGTCAGATAATCAGACCGGAAGTCGGTGTTGCTACACTGGACAACGATAATGCTATCAGCGGTCAAGTACGTACCCACCGAGCGAGAGAGTGGACATCGGATTGGTATCACTTAATTACATAAGTACTGACCACAGGCTGGCGAAATTAGACCGAAGGCCGCACGAGGAAGTGGACCGCAAACATACTCGTGTGGCCAACGCGTGCGCATGAATACATATTATACTCACGCACCGCACACGCACGAATAATCACTCTCAACACACGCGCACTCTATCGCACATACTCTCTATCTCTATCTCTATACCTCTCTCTCTCTCATTATATCTTTCTTGTTCTATCGCGTAATATTGTAACGGCACAGATAATATATATATATATATATATGTATATATATGTATATATGTATATATATATATATGTATACACATACACGTATAGATATGAACGCGCGTATGGAAGCGCGTATATACGTTCTAATACACGTGTATTAATACGCGAATTCGCTTATATTGTATAGAATATTTGTTTATTATCACTAACATATATATCATAACACTGACATACACCCATAAATATATATATATATATATATATATATATATATATGTTTGTATACAAGGCATATATTCATGTATACATATGTACTTATAACTACATGTTTCTTAGTGTCCGTGATTTATTAGTGTCCGGCCAGCCTATATTGGCTACGGCACTTGTCCCTCGCGCACACATGCACGCACACGCGCACACACGAGAGGGATAGAGAGCGTCGACTATAGTAAGCACGTGACCTGCCCTAGTAAGCACGTGACCTGCCCTAATACGCACGCGTACATCTCTCTCTGGAGGAGGATAGCTGTCACGTGACGAACGCCTGTCGTATCTACTACTGTGTACGTCGGTGTGTGTACGCGTGCGTTCAGTGTGTAGCTCAGTGGTACGCGCAGTGTTGACTTCGTACACTCGCCCGTGGAGATAGAGTGGTAAACAAGGTATCTGACCAGCGGAAAGGGTCGATCTATATTGGTCACCACAAAATGGCGGTTTGACCTATTTTATTTTTTTATAGCTAGAATTAAATATTAATACCATTGGAAAGGTGATTAAAAAATAATTCAAGTTTCTTATTTTACTTTTTTGATATAATTAATAGTCAAAAAGTTATCATCAAAAGAATATTATATTTTAATATTTGGTCACCGCGAGATGGCTGATTTGTTATCTCCGCTTTCCGCACTGGCTTACGCTGCCAGGCATTGAGTATTACCACTCTCCTATTTCTCTCTATTTCTCTCTATTTCTCTCTATTTCTCTCTATTTCTCTCTATTTCTCTCTATTTCTCTCTATTTCTCTCTATTTCTCTCTATTTCTCTCTATTTCTCTCTATTTCTCTCTATTTCTCTCTATTTCTCTCTATTTCTCTCTATTTCTCTCTATTTCTCTCTAGCTCTCTCTATTTCTCTCTAGCTCTATACACTCGCCAGTAAGTGTATCATTCGGACGTGTATTCACGACCTGATATCTACAGATATACGTGCGCCGCCGTACATCGTATGTATGTATATCGTACGTATTTATACACACGCGGCATATATTGTACGCGTGCGTTCGTCGTATCGCTCAGTAGTATGCGTAGTAGTGACTTCATACACGTGCCCATATATGGGGTTATATAGTCTATAGAGATATAGCTCTCTATGGAGAGAAACTGTATCTCAGGCTATACGCACTCTCCCATAGGTGTATACGTTGCGGTGTGTACGCGTGCGTTGCGGTGTGTACGCGTGCGTTCGAGTACGTGCACGTTTACCTATCTCTCGCTCTCGCTCTCTACGTAACCGGACACCTATCAACATACGATCATCGGTCTCATCACGTGGTGTTATCACGCGGCTAACCAGCACACGTGATCGCATCACTAGCACACGTGACCGTACGACTAGAACACGTGACCGCGCGGCTCGCTTACCTGTGACGTCACGCCGGGTAGGGGGCGCCGTCGTCGTTATTTAATTATGAATGTGATATATCGGCATCGAGCCGAGGCGGTATTCAGTGTCACAATTAATATTCGATATTTAATGAAATATCGATCCGCGAATCTATTTATATTACTTAACATCACATGTGATAAATAGTAAAATATAGTATTAATATATATATACATATATGTATAATATTAATATATATATATATATATATATATATATATATATATATATATATATATATAATATTGATGTATACTATATATACAGAAAATGATATTGTGTTCTATATTAATATTGGTTGATATTTTAATGTAAGCACATATTTAGTCGAAAGTATACTTAGATATACATATATACAGATACTGTATATATACAGATATTTATGTATTTGCTAGCGATAAAGTATACGTTATTGAAATAAAGCTAAAATATTAATACGAAATTAAAAATAAAGCAATTAAAACGATACATAACGGTATTTAGTATTACGATTACTACTATTATATGAATTCTAAATCCGGAATAGGTAGCCATGCGTCCGATATCTCGCGGAACCATGTACCGTATATCTGTACATCTACCAACGTGCGTTCGTGTATGCGTGCGTACATCAACGTTACTCGTGATTAAGGCGGGACGGGAGATGCCCACGTCTACACTCGTCCCCATATCGCATTAGCTCATGACTATACGCGTTGATGAGCCTACCACGGGCCTTTCATCGGAGGGGGGGGGGCGGGGCGTGGCGAGGAGGGGGCGTGTCGGGGGGGGGGGGGGTCAGAGGTCGGGCTGAGGCACTCAACGCGGTCGTGACGCGCTAGAGTTATATCATATTTATGTGTGTACACGCGTGTACTATGTTAACAATATGTATGCACATGTATATATATATATATATATATATATATATATATATAAATGTGTGTATGTTATAAAAGCAAAATTATATCAAAACTTTAATTGTATAATTATTTTTTTCAATTTTTCAATACATTTGTATAATAATATATCAATATTATATTGATTATATAGGTATCATAAATACACACACATATATATATATATATATATATATATATATAGCCTGAGGTCAAATAACTCTATTAGCTGAACATCGATGCCCTATACGTCAAATCCCATTGGATCCACGTGCAGATAGTTATTGTTTTTTATTTAAAAAGAAATGTAAAACTATTTGCGACTGTTCCTATAGGACGCGTTACGACTGTTCCCTATATATAGGAATATATCCTATACCTATAGCCTATAGACTCATCAATAGGCTATAACAATAGACTATCGTAACAAGTTATAGTGCGACCACGACAGTAAACTACACACCTAAACATAATACAATTGATGTTACTCGTTTGTATTGTCCCGGGCCCCTTACAGTTACGTATAATATGTACAAGTCTACGACTTCTTCAGGGTCCATTTGTATCCGCTATAGCGTATTGTATTCAATATATATATATATATATATATATGAGATTTCAATAAATAATAATAATTATTATTAGATATATATATATATATATAATCTTAATAAACATTAAATCATCATCTTCATCATCATCATCATCATATATTATGAGTCGTGTATACTTGTATTGAGTTCAAAGACTAGTGACGCATATAATGCATGAACTATTGACACACGCGAGTATGTTATTACGTAATACATCGTCATCGCATGTGACAATCAATCAATCAAGTGAAAGCTTCTTAAGAAAGTTAAACGTGACTTAACATCACAGAGTTAGAGAGAAAGAGAGCTTTCGCTTGCTGGTGTGTTAAGCCACACTAACCGTACCTTAAGGTTAAGTTTAAGGTTAAGGTTAAGTTTAAGGGTATTCGCGGCACTTGACATTGCTACGTATTAATATAGGCGATATTTGTGTTATGCATTTAACACAGTTCTCAGCTCCTCTCCCAAGGGATTGATCAGATTTACATTATGTAAATTTCCAATTATTAACCAGTATAATTTTAATAAAAATAACTTATTTTAAAAGGTTCACCGAAAGTCAGAAATATTTGGAGGCAAAATATTGATGCTAAATTAAATTACATTTTTTTAATTATTTTTATTTTTTATATTTTATATTTTATACTATTTGTAACAAATATCACAAATAACATTTATTATACATATAGTAATAAAGATACGTGAACATTTCATCAAACTTAGATAATTATTCAGGGTGCTAAACACATTTTCAGATTAAAAATAAATTAAAATCAATATCATTTGTAAATCGAGTTTAGAATGTGACTACTTTTTATTTTACATTTTAGGGTAATATATGTTTATTATTTATATCTTTGACTATATATCTAATTTTACAATATACTAGAATACCATACTAATATAGCCACAAAGTTATTATTATAATAATGATATTATATTACCAATACTTACACATAATAAGATATATTTATGACATTTTGTTGACATGACGTAATCTCAACTGCATTGTTCGTAATGCGTATTTTACAATCAATGCAATGTGTTCACTTGATATTAATTCATTAATTATAGATGTCGCTAGCTGATATCAAATTACACAATAGATCATAGATAACACTAATTTTAAAATTACTAAAAAATATTTACATAAATATCAAGTTTAAAATATGAGTATTTAACTAGTATTTTTATAAAATGATTAAATATGTAATAAATTATAAAATTGTATAATTTATAGGTGTTTACATGCTGTGAAAATTTCACAGGATATATAATATATATTAGTAATAATATGTTGATCAAATAAACAAAAATAATTAAAATATTTTGTTTTCAACAAATTTAAAGTGCCGATTATCCCCTTAACCTTTAACCTATAGGTTATAATAGGTATT
The DNA here is from genome assembly GCA_964019155.1 of Osedax fenrisi. Classification (NCBI taxonomy): domain Eukaryota; kingdom Metazoa; phylum Annelida; class Polychaeta; order Sabellida; family Siboglinidae; genus Osedax; species Osedax fenrisi. Next base: position 19,952,506 of record OZ025239.1, on the reverse strand, counting down.
ATTTTATACCCTTATCGTATTTAATACCCCGTTATATTGACTATTAACTCGCTATTTCATCGTATCGGGCAAAGCAATATTTCACGTGTTTATCAGTACAATAAAGTGACTCGTTCATAATAAATGTACTACGTTTGCGATGATATCTGCAGATCGAATACTACAACATGTGCTACTCTAACATCCCTATAGAAAACATATTCGTTCTATATAGATAGAACACTGTATACGCTATTAAATTAATACTATTAACTTACTTAGTAACTTACTTTTTCACTTGAGTTTATTTGAAGTGTATTTCGTGTCTAATCTTCATTGATTATATAACCTAATATTATATAATGTTTGGTTTAGGCGTATATGCGATATATTAGCCATATATGTCTGTATACACTGTATACAGAGGTTCGTTGTGTACTATATATGTCTACTTAACAAACCGGTAATACGTGGGTATACCTATATGTACGTATACATATATGTATGATATTTCGGATCAAAAGTATGTACCAGTGATGCAGTAAATGATGCTAGTCAAATCGGAAGCATCGATACAGTCTCAGTCTCAGTTACCTAAAATATCAACTCGGCTCGGGCTCGGTTATAGCCAAACTCTATAGTGTATTGGCTCGGCTCGGGCTCATTTTTTTTCTGAAAACGAAAGTCGAGGCTCAACAATAAAAAGCTCGGCATTATTTACATCACAAGCATAGTCATATATGTATACTCAAGTATACTCTATAGGAGTATTATATAAAGTACTTCGGTACTAACTTATAGGTACTTTAATACCAAAACTACGCCTATAATTACTTTAATAACAATATTTCTATTATATTCATAAAAGTTTTCTGTCCTAAAACCCTATATATATATGAAATAGTATATACCGTACAACTTTATGCATGTATATATACATGTAATTAATACACACAAACATATATATATGCGTGCGTACTAAGTTATAAGCTATAAATTACCCCCGATGTACCGAACACACCGAATACGTGACCGAACACGTGACTGAACACGAACCATATCACGTGACAAGTTCGAACACATCGCGAGGGCGGCGACAGCGGTGGTGGTGTCAAACCAGATGCAATGCGCACAGATAAGCACAAGCATAGGCGCCTGCCTACCTGTGTGTGTGTGTGTGTGTGTGTGTGTGTGTGTGTTCATCAGCCGCATAGGCAGCGCTACTAGTGTTCAAGCGGTAAACAACTCTTTACCTAGAGGTTAATCTATAGATTACCTTCAATCTATAGATTCGTATATATATATATATATATATATATATATACGACACCGCCGGCATCATCCTCTACGCTAGGGGATACTACCTATGTCGACCATCGATAACAACGTTATACGTGTTCACGCATATACGTATATATATATATATATATATCCATACGTATATGCGTGTATGATTGCTGGGTCATCGAGCTATTAGTCACTCCGGCGGTACTTAGCGCTAATACGCGCGCACCCGCACACGTGCGCGCACACACGCGCGAACCTACACGTACACGTGGTTCCATATACACGCGGTTAGAGGTCATTCGTCGTGTATTAGAGGTCGACCGCCGCGCACGCGCGTAACACGAGTGCCGGTCACTGATGATATTAATTATCTATTATTATTGAGCGAGACGTTGTTGGCTTACGTTACCGCTAACCATTAAGCATGTGAAGCGCGCCAGGGTGCGCTAGTAGTGTCGGTGTTAGCGTGTGTTTCCTGTCACGTGGTGATCACTGTCTATCCACGCATGCGCGACGCGCGTAATAAACATGTATAAATATACAACACACACATATATATATATACATATATATATATATATATATATATATATATATATTTCTAATAAATTATCTCACTTTCCCACAATATATTTAGATGACACTATAACATCTCCACAATACTCAACAAAATATTTAGGAGTAAATCTAACAAATGACATAACTATGACTACACATATTAATTCAGTAGCTAAATCAACGACTACTCACCTTATTCAACTATGTAAAATACGGAAATCTCTACCATCTAAAATAGTCTACTTATTAACGAATACTTTAATTTTTTTCAGAATTGACTACTGCTCTACTTTACTCACTAACTCAACTAAATTACAACTATTACAACTAGACCGAATTATAAAATCTACTACTCGACTTATTTTTAATAATAGGACATTTGGAAGATGCTCTATTTCATCGTTAATGTCTTCTCTAACAATGTTAACAATTGACTTACGAATTAAAACACGACTTACTAAATTAATACATACTGTTCTCTACAAAAATACTCCAACATACTTAACTGACCTACTACATCTAAAAAATGTATACGACCACTAAGAAATTCGAACTCTAAGTTACTTACGCTACCATCAACATAAAACAACATGGCGGAAGGGATGTTCGGTATATGGCTGCATCTACGTGGAATAATCTTCCAGACGATATACGGAAATCAACCATATATCGAAGAAGCGATATACTTAAACACTACATTACGTAATATGTGTATTCAACTTATATACTATAATTCATAACACATATTATTTTTGTTTTTATTTTATTATATTTTATTCTTTTTATCGAGATAATATGCTTTATATATCCTTTATATTGTTATACTATAAACTACGCACTATTTATTATTATTATTATTATTATTATTATTATTATTGTTATATAAGTAACATACTATAGTATACTTAAAACACATGCGAGAATAGCGCTCGCTATTATATATTTATTTGTGTATAATAAACCATCATCATATATATATATATATATAAATATGTTAATGAATATCGTGTGATATGTAATATTTATTTTACCTATTCTATACATTGTAATAATTGCATCGTAGTTTCCTTATATTAATGTGAAGCTTATATATATTAAGTTAATATTTATTTCGCTTATCGAAGGTGAATATATGTATAACGATTACGTAATAGTGACGTCATACTGTCACATTACCTTAGGGCCTGTCAATCACTTCAGCGATCAGAACACCGTGTTCGCTGCAGTGATTCACTATTGGTATAAATACATGAAATAGATACAACGCACATTGTGCGTCATAAAACTCCATAGTATTCGATCAACTACATCTATATACAATAAAACCAATGTATATGTGTATATATGGGTATGTGTATGCGTGTGTGTATGCGTATGTTATACAATATTATACTTAAACCACTTGCCAGCTACATCAGAATACAGGTACCAGCTAGATTAGAATACAGGTACCAGCTAGATCAGAATACAGGTACCAGCTACATCAGAATACAGGTACCAGCTAGATCAGAATACAGGTACCAGCTACATCAGAATACAGGTACCAGCTACATCAGAATACAGGTACCAGCTAGATCAGAATACAGGTACCAGCTAGATCAGAATACAGGTACCAGCTAGATCAGAATACAGGTACCAGCTAGATCAGAATACAGGTACCAGCTAGATCAGAATACAGGTACCAGCTAGATCAGAATACAGGTACCAGCTAGATCAGAATACAAGTACTAGCTACATCAGAATACAGGTACTAGCTACATCAGAATACAGGTACCAGCTAGATCAGAATACAGGTACCAGCTAGATCAGAATACAGGTACCAGCTACATCAGAATACAGGTACCAGCTAGATCAGAATACAGGTACCAGCTAGATCAGAATACAGGTACCAGCTAGATCAGAATACAGGTACCAGCTAGATCAGAATACAGGTACCAGCTAGATCAGAATACAGGTACCAGCTAGATCAGAATACAGGTACCAGCTAGATCAGAATACAAGTACTAGCTACATCAGAATACAGGTACTAGCTAGATCAGAATACAGGTACTAGCTACATCAGAATACAGGTACCAGCTAGATTAGAATACAGGTACCAGCTAGATCAGAATACAGGTACCAGCTACATCAGAATACAGGTACCAGCTAGATCAGAATACAGGTACCAGCTAGATCAGAATACAAGTACTAGCTACATCAGAATACAGGTACCAGCTAGATTAGAATACAGGTACCAGCTAGATCAGAATACAGGTACCAGCTACATCAGAATACAGGTACCAGCTAGATCAGAATACAGGTACCAGCTAGATCAGAATACAAGTACTAGCTACATCAGAATACAGGTACCGATGTAACGAAGTAACGGAGTACACATACACAGTACTACTAGAGCTAGGTCACGTGTAATTAAAGTGTTGTTGTAACGTGTTTAGCACCAATCATTATTTACGTGTTGAATACTCTTCATTTAAAAATGCTCATAATTCTTAATTTAAAAATATTGTATGGTCAGTCAGATTGTAATTGTACTATATATTCTTAAAAATGGCTAAAACTACGTAATAATGAAATGATAGCATTTTTAATATGAAAAGTGTTCCATCACGTTACATCACAGGTGTTAAGCACGCTACATCAACACATCGGTTTCCTAGCAATCACGTGGCCGCTTCGATACGCACGCGTTAGTACTAATTCTAGTCACGTGATTGCATCGGTACGAATGAGCGAGCACCCCCTAGCGGGAGAGATGGGAGGCGGTAGACACGCCCACCTCGCGCTCCCACATTAATCGCAAACCATTCATCATTAGAAGCGACGTCGTTAGTGAGCTCGGTGTATTCGTCGTTGTTGTTGTTATTGTTGTTGTTGTTGTCGATGTTGTTGTTATTATTGTACATCCGTATTCGCGAATACGGCCCGAATACCACAAGTAATGTATTTAACGCGCGTTAATTAATAATTCTCCGGCGCGCGCGAAAAACAAGGCCCGCACAACCGCGCGCGCGTTGAAATCGGCGAACAATCAATGCATTGTGTTAGTTAGGTTATCGACGTGCGTGTGTGTGTGCGTGTGTGTGCGTGTGTATATGCGTGTGTGCGTGTGCGTGTGTACAGTGGTCGAGGGTTCTCGGTGAACAACACTGTGGGCACTGGACAGTCATATCAAATTATCGATATATGAAATACATATTTGTGTATATAATGTATATATAACTCATGTATACAATGTAAATATATATATATATATATATATATATATATATATATATATATATACATATAATTAAATAATTGCTAAGCCGTAATGCGTTGCATATTTGTAACACTTGCCGAGATGTAATCAATAAGAAGGTAAACAGGTAAGTATGTAAGTATGTATGTGCGCGTGCATGAGTATGCGTATGTGTGTGTGTGTGTGCGCGTGTGTGTGTGCGCGTATTATCGTTAACAATGAGATACTGAAGCACATCGTGTACGTAATACGGATATGTTTATCGTTGATTACAAGTCACCGAGCACTGTAGTGATGCTTGTAAAATCAAAATGTATAGTAAGTAAAATGTACACATATAAGTGATTATACATCATCTATATATATATATATATATATATATATATATATACAGTTTACTGGTTTGAATAGTTTAACTTATAAGTTGTTATAGCCAGTTACGCGATAGATCTAATCAATAATACTAGATTACATAATACAAATATAGATATCATTATTGATACGATGTTCGTCTAACGATTACGTATGTATAGATCTTAGCATAATTTCGCAATTAACGATTACATAATGTGCGCCGCACACGCACACCACACACGCACACCACACACCATAGTGCGCAACACACACGCACACACGTATGTTAACAAGTATATATGTTGACCTTACTTCGATATTCATCTATTGTCTTCGAAATGTTTATTGTGGTGTTAACGATAACCGCTCATTGTTGTGAACAGTTTATTACATAATATCATCTCTAAATAATATTTTAACACCTATTTTAATGGTTCGGACACATATATATATATATATATATATATCAAAATACTTGATTTCAATCCAAGTCCGGACCAATAAACTAGGTTTTAAAATAATATTTAAAGATGATCTTATATGAATGTGTATACAAAATGGCCGACTATCGTTAACACCACGGATAATAAAACGAAAGCCACAATATACAAATATACATGATATACATCTGCTTGTAAGCAGATGCAATTTTAGATTTAATTTTAGATGAAGTTTTATATATAAATCTTCATATAGGTTCCTGAAAGGGATAAAAGGACTCCACAAAAATATAATAATTGTAATCGTTTATAAATAAAATATAAAATTATTAAATTATCACAAATATTCAATTTAATAAAAGACTCATATAGATATTTCGATGCTATTATGAATCTAGCGTATATGAACTATTATAATACTATATACTATTTATTAGAGTATCTGCGTTGTATTGTTGTTATACATGTGTGCCTTAACATTGAATACTTCTAATGTTTTAGTACGTAACATCCCTATCGAATAATAGAAATGTTAACTCTCCATTGTGTATTGTGTTAAATAACCAATCAATACCCCTATGAATACCACAACACAACAAATAACAACAACATTACACCATTAGCCCGTGGTAATATCGACTAACTTATAGCAATGTCCTTACTTATATATATAATATAGGGTGGAGTGAATTTTGAAATAATTATGGCCGTCTGGTTATGTATCACGATATTTATTTAACGTTATATATGAATTTATTATTGAACTCCATATATATATATATATATATATATATATATTGATATTAATGAATAAGTTAACATATCTATACGAAGTATACACACGTACATTAGTATACATATATGAAGTAGCCCTATAGGACATACGTATACACTACTGTCTACCACGGGTGCACGTATTCGGTACGGTGTCCACCTCTATTGCGTAATCGTAATACATTGTATATTTCGTAATACGCCGGAAGTACGCGATCCTAGTTAACCACGCCTACTTACTGTGATTATAGTTTATACGATGCGCACGTACGCGCCCACAGATGTCCACATGTCCACATGTCCACGTAAGTACTTAGGTGTCCGCTAGACCGGACTATGTCCACACGAGCCAAGTCTACCCGCGTACTATGTCTACACGAACCTTATTCTATGTCCATTGTACGTCTACTACTGCTGCGGTGGGGGCTGCGGTGCTATTCGATACACGCCGTAAGTGCAGCACGAAGGACGTGATTCGACTACCTACGTGCACTTATTCAATACGCGTCTACCACGTCTATTATATACACTAAGTCTACACTATGTCCACTACACGCGAGCCTTATATCGCCTTATATCGCTATATATCGTCTATAATACGTAAGTCGGCTATGACACGGTGTCTTTTAAGGGTTTCGTTGAGGACAATCCAAACTCGGCCCTTAATATAATTTGTTTCCATTTTAAATCTTTGACCACAAAAAATAATATTTTTTATATAATCGGTTATATCATAATTCTTATTTAGTATATCTCAGTAGATGATCTATTTTATAATACGGTTTTTTATATATACTTTATTTATATAACTATTTTTGTAATTTCTGCGGCCCACTTTCAATCACTAAAGCACGAACTCTAACGCTAACATCGGTGTAACGCTACGCGGGTATATTGTGTAATAAGGGGGGTGTACGCCTTATTAGGGCATCACCTTATAAGGATGCGTCACATAATAACTACGATCTTACGTAATAAGCGTGTACGGGGATAACAGGTAACATGGGATGGAATGTAATACTAGGTAGTATGACGAAATAAGCGGGGAGGGGCTTACCGGCGTACTTTCGTCCCACCTCGTCGCGGAACATCTTGCCCAGGTCGGTGTTGGCCCGGAACAGGAACAGATGATACTCGATATCCAGCTTCTTAATCCTGCGCACGAACGCCGATATCGCCAGGTAACAGAACCGATCGACCACCTCGCCGTGACCGGAAGGCGTGTACAGTATCTTCACCCTCTTGAAGCCGCTCGGACGAAGGCAGTGGTACAACGCCCAGCTCAACGAATTAAAGTTAGCGCCCACCCGAGTTAGGGTACGGAACTGCACGAGTTTATCGGCGCCGAAGTCGTGCGCCATGCCTCCGGGGGTGACTACGGGTATATCCCAGACGGGGGCGTAACGGGCTATCGGGGAAAGGCTGTAGTCGCAGAAAGGGCCGAGGAACACGGACGCCCGTCTTTTCAGGGCGAAAGCGCTTAACGGTCCGGCCACCGGGGAACAGTCTGAGTCACCGTAAGCGATGAATAGGTCTACGTAATCGGGCAGCATACGGGTACTGTAGACAGTGTCTACGGCTACGCGGAGTGCGGGTACCACGCGACCTAGCGAGAACATCCATCGGTCGTCTCGAGGTAGTAGTACTGCTAGCGTGACGGAGTGACGAGGTTGCGGTGTGGAAGTGGACGAGAGGGACGAGGAGGGGGAGGAGCTAGTTGTGGTTAGTAGAACGCTCGCTAGGGTTACTAGGGTTGCTAGGCACGCCGTCGACAGGTGACCGCCTACTCGCATGGCATAGTCGGGTTCTACTACTCGACGACTACTACTACTTCTACTACTACTGTAGCGTACTGTGGGCTGGTGATGGGTGGGCGAGGGGGCGAGTGGGCGAGGGCACGCACCAACGTGAGAACGCGAGATAGAGTGAGAACGAACGGTCGTCCGAGTCGCCAGATAACTTGGCGCACGCGACGCACGCCTCGCGCGCGCGCGAGCGACTCGACCGGCGAGATCTCGTGTAATTAATAATTAGACCCCGTTATTAAAATATAACGTTGACGCGCGCGCGCTTCGGTGTGCGCTCCCCGGTGTGTGCGGGTTCGTATGTGCGCACGTACTTGTATCGGGTTGACCGCTGAGTCCTAATTGAGGCCCTAGGCGGTCATAATTAACACGAACCAGCGGCTAAGACGACGGGAAAACACGGCTAAAGAACACTGAACTTGAGTTACGCCCACTTTTGCTGTAACGCCTACTTTAATACACGGTAACACTTGTGTGGACGCGCATCACTAATTTTGCAGGCGTTACAATTGATGTACCCATCACATCTGGTACGGTTAACCTGGTTAATTAATACAGGAAAGTTTCGAAGAGGAAATTAGAGCCATACTGTTATAAGTGAAAACTTCATCTAAGTTCCTGGATGGGAATTAAAGCACTTCACTAAAATAACAATAACATTATAAGATTCAACTCTAACATTCCGAAACATCAAGTTAATACATCCTACGGCTCGTGATATTACTACTACTACTACTACTACTACTACTACTACTACTACTACTACTACTACTACTACTACTACTACTACTACTACTACTACTACTACTACTACTACTACTACTACTACTACTACTACTACTACTACTACTACTACTACTACTACTACTACTACTACTACTACTACTACTACTACTACTACTACTACTACTACTACTACTACTACTACTACTACTACTACTACTACTACTACTACTACTACTACTACTACTACTACTACTACTACTACTACTACTACTACTACTACTACTACTACTACTACTACTACTACTACTACTACAACCAAGGGTTACGCAGGTATACCTATACCTATAGCTCATACTAAGGCACACATCGATGCTTAGCATAAGTCACAACTACGTGCTGTAGACGATTATCACATTCGCGATACTCCTCCCCCATACCGATGAAACCGTTTCGTTTACTACCACATCACGTGATTTCCACGAGTCACGTGATTTCCGCGTGTCACGTGATCTCCTCATCGGTGAGACTCGATAGCTGTATCACGTGATCGGGCGACCTCTAGCGCGACCTCCCACGTGATCATCATCCGGTAGGTAACGCTATCCCCGCCCCCTGACCCCTAAACCGCGGCGGTGACCTCTACGCCATTACCGGGGCCATTATCAACACCATTAAGTCATTAGTACGGCACTATTTCGCAATGAGGAAGCCACGAATTAGCCGACAATTATTTTAATTGTCACCATAAATAAGAATTACACCTATTTGCGAAATACATATATATAACTATACTAGATTTGGTAGAAATTTCTACAATAATATTAACCATTTGTTAGACATGATTATTTGTTACAGCATATCGTGTCCACCATATAGTTATGGTAATAATTTATCACTTTTGGTATAAATTTAACTAATAATAAAATTATATCATTAATATATATTAACTATATTTTTATATTATTTATTAATAATATTAAAATCTAGAGAATAAGAGTGTAATATTGAGTTTAAATAATTATTGAATTAATACTCTATATTTATATTCGATCCATGAATTAGTAGACATATCATTTTAAATGAAATATATAGTATTATTGGATATGTGATTATACATTACAGAGCGTTGATACATCTCTTATGAATCATATATATTACATAAACAAATACAATTTTGCATTCACAATCAAAATATATATTTTTAATTAATTAGTTAATTTATTTATTTATTTATATGTTTAGAAATAATCGCACATGCGCTCAATATGTATTCGTCATTAAATATAGAATATATATATATCAGGTAATGGTAAAGTTAGAGCCAAATATTTATGCAAAATGTCCATATAAACATAAATATTAATAGTGTATATACAATCATAACGTATACATAATATATATTCGGTAGACATTATTTTTATGTTTTTATTATTCGTTATTTTGAAAAAATAATTAAATATATTCAAAGAATATATCATACTTAATTAATATGTACATTTTCATCTTCATGGCTACCAAATGATTATATTTTGTATTGTCTATCACATGGTTATAATATGACTATACATATATATATATATATATATATATATATATATATATATATATATATATATATATATGTAGGTGTATCTGTGTATGAGAGAGTTTGTTTATATATTTATTTATATTTGCATGTAATATATACTTTATATATATATATATATATATATATATATATATACATGTTTACGTATGTAGGAAACATGATACACATATTGAGTGGTATAATGCGATAAGAAACCAGATTTATTACGTTATTACATCACTAAATATTACATCGGGAACATAGTAATGACGTAACTGATGCCAAGCATATGATGTAAGATGTGTATAGTTTACCTAGAGTGGTAGTCACGTGTTGTTTATTATTATTTAAACATCGATATTATTTATTTGAATATTTGTTTGAAATGCGCGTATCATGCGATGATCTGCAATATTACGATACACATAAATCGATGTACCTCGTTTGTTGACGAATTATACAATAGCTAGATATATATATATATATATAAATATCTATAGCAATACCGATATAGGTCAAATACACATATACTGATCATATATGGTTGTAAGTTTGGTTATAAAGATTAGTATTATCATAACACAACTATTGTTATGATGGCATTATACTAATGTAGCGGAATGTTAACTGAATGTATCACATTAAATATATATATATATATATATATATATATATATATATATATATTCATCTTATAGAGACTGCCGTCATTCCTTGGGAACTTGCACTACCCATATTCGTCTGATCCACCCTCCTACCAGTAGTATAATAGATGACCTTTGTATATAGCCACCTTTACTGGCTCCTCGCACTATTGTACAATACACTAGTAGGTCTTATTTTAATCGGCGCGTATAGATCAATTGTCTGGTTATTATTATTATTATTATTATTATTATTATTATTATTATTATTATTATTATTATTATTATTATTATTAATATTATTATTATTATTATTATTATTATATTTATTATTATTATTATTATTATTATTATTATTATTATTATTATTATTATTATTATTATTATTATTATTATTATTATTATTATTATTATTATTATTATTATTATTATTATTATTATTATTATTATTATTATTATTATTATTATTATTATTATTATTATTATTATTATTATTATTATTATTATTATTATTATTATTATTATTATTATTATTATTATTATTATTATTATTATTATTATTATTATTATTATTATTGAATTGAATTGAATTGAATGAATATTTATTATGAATTTTTCAAGTTCGATTTAGTAATAATTAACGATATGTAGTGATAAATTCACAAAACGACAACAAAACGTAGATAGTACACATATAAAAATAACAATAGTAAATTAGAAACGTATCACATGTGCCGGTGATAAAAACAATTAATAATTAAAATTAATAATTTATAAAATTATATATATATACTTATATATATATATATATGTATAAATAAATATTAAGTTATAATTTTTTTAATATGATTTTTAAAGGTATATAAACTATTTGCTAATACAATATGTTCATCAAGACCATTCCAAATTTTAGCTATTCGATTATTTAGTTGATTTTTTGTTACATTTAGTTTACATGTATTCATACTAATTTGCAGAGAATGGCCTCTGGTATTGTAGTTGGTCTTTTTGATATTAATAATAGATGATGTATTCATAGATACCAATACGTTAAATAGCTTATATACCATAACAAGATCAAATCGAGTTCTTCTGATTTCTAGAGAATCTAGATTTAGATATATTAATCTTTCATTATAAGGTTTATAAGGTAAACCGCATCTCTCGATTAATCTTCTCGTAAAGAATTTTTGGACCTTCTCTAGTTTTATCTTCAGTCCTTTGAATGTCCTGGCATCCAATCCCGGATTCCAGACTGTCGACGCATATTCAAGGTTGGGTCTAGCATATGATATATATGCTTTTCTAATAGCTGGCATATTATTAGTAATGAAACAGCGAAATATACGATTGATAACACAATATGCACTTGTACAGCACACACCAATATGTTCAGAGAAATGTAATGATGGATCAAATTTGATACCAAGATCACGATACGATATACAGTTTACTATTGAAACATTATTTATAGTATACAATGGTTTATTAGTATTACCTAATGTAAGATCAGCTGATTTTTTTGCAGCGTTTTCTAATTGCCAAGAATTAGACCATTCATAAAATTTATCAATATTATGTTGTAATTTATATCTATGATCTATGTCATTGGATATAAAACTCAATTTAGTGTCATCCGCGAAAAGATTAATGGATATATCTTTATCAATCACTTCGACTAAATCATTGATATATATTAGAAAGAGTAAAGGCCCTATTACAGATCCTTGTGGAACACCAGATATTATTTTAACTGTATCAGACATTTGATTGTTAACTCTTACTCTTTGAGATCTACCAGATAGAAAACTACTTATCCAATAATGTATGTTACCACATATACCTAAATTAGTTAATTTGACAAGTAATTTACTATGAGAGACCTTATCAAAAGCTTTAGCATAGTCAAGATATATGATATCAATAAAACTGCCTTTATCAATTGCAGTAATCCATTTAGTATAACAATTTAATAGTTGCAGTTCAACAGATTTTTTATGACGGAATCCAAATTGAGAATCAGTAATTAATGAGTTACGTTCTAGATAAAAATTAATTTCCTCAACTAATATACGCTCTAATACTCTAGACATAATTGAGGTAATTGAAATCGGCCTATAGTTTTCTCTATTTGAAGGGTCACCTTTTTTAAATATCGGAACTATATAACTTACTTTCCACATGTCAGGACATACACCAGCTGATAAAGTTTTATTAAATAATATCGTAAGTGGAATAGATAGTTCATATGAGAATTGTTTGAAAAATATTGAAGGGATATTATCTGGTGGCAATGTACATGATAGTGAGAGATTTATTAGATGCTTTCTTATGTTATGCCTATAGAATAAAAAGTTATTTATAGTTGAATTATGTTTAGGTGGAGATAAATGAGGAATATTATCATTATCATTAATAAATACAGAAGAAAATTGATTATTGAGTATATTAGATTTAACTGTATCTGAAAAAATATATGTATTATCGTCTGATTTAATGGGACCTATAGTTGAAAAAGAGGAACATCTTGAATTAATATAATTATAAAATCGTGATTTGTCATTAGATGATAAAATTAATTTTTCTCTATCGATAGTTACTTTTTTAATGTTATAATCTAATAATTTTTTAATATTTTTCCAATTTATAAAATTATTATGTGAATCTAATCTAGTTTTATAATATTTTAAACATTTTACTTTTAAACGTAGAATATATTTTGGATACGTTTTTTTATTTTTGATATGTTTATAAGCTGGAACATTATCATTAATAATATTATATAAAGTATTATAAAAAATATTAAACATATTATTAATATCTGTTGAATTAGATAATAATAAATTCCAATCAATAGAAGAAAGGGATTGATGTATACTATATAAATTAGACTTTCTAAAATTTAGCCCAACTTTTTGATTTATTTTTAAATTAGCTTGGAAAGGTAGAGAAAATGAAAATGATATATGGTCACTAATATATTTACCAAATCCAAAAGGGGGACATTCATTAATTTTCGAAATAATCATAGGATTATTGGTTAGTAATAAATCCAGCAAATTATTATTACGAGTTGGAAAAGTAATTAATTGAATGAGTGAGTTTTGACATAGACTATTTTCAAATTCGCAATATGTTGATGGGTAATTAGGAAATGTATTATCATTCCAATTATAAAGAGGTAAGTTGAAATCTCCTACAATAATAGTAGGTGAAATTGTATCACATAGTGCAAATAAAAATTTACAAATCGATTTATGAGTGTTAAAATCAGTTGAAGGTGGACGATAAATACAAGATAATCTTATATTTTTAGTAGAATGTAGTACAAGAGTAATATGCTCAATATTATTAAAATTATTGAAATATAATTGAATTGGATTTAAATTAGATTTGCAGATTATCGCTACACCACCTTATTATTATTATTATTATTATTATTATTATTATTATTATTATTATTATTATTATTATTATTATTATTATTATTATTATTATTATTATTATTATTATTATTATTATTATTATTATTATTATTATTATTATTATTATTATTATTATTATAATTATTATTATTATTATTATTATTATTATTATTATTATTAGTATTATTATTATTATTATTATTATTATTATTATTATTATTATTATTATTATTATTATTATTATTATTATTATTATTATTATTATTATTATTATTATTATTATTATTATTATTATTATTATTATTATTATTATTATTATTATTATTATTATTATTATTATTATTATTATTATTATTATTATTATTATTATTATTATTATTATTATTATTATTATTATTATTATTATTATTATTATTATTAGTATTATTATTATTATTATTATTATTATTATTATTATTATTATTATTATTATTATTATTATTATTATTATTATTATTATTATTATTATTATTATTATTATTATTATTATTATTATTATTATTATTATTATTATTATTATTATTATTATTATTATTATTATTATTATTATTATTATTATTATTATTATTATTATTATTATTATTATTATTGTTTATTTTTATAATAATTGTATTATTTAGTGTCATTTTATTTATTTCATTACAACATACTTGCAATATACATTTACACACATATATCTATTATTCTAATCGTCTAACTAATATTTCGTAGGTATGTTAACTTAATAATTTCAGGAAACAACGTTATCTTATTACAATAATAATATTTATTAAACACATAAAAACAATATTATATAAGCGTATAGGTTATTTGTAATTGTCTGTAACATTCATGTATCCCTTATATACGTATTTGTTCATACACTAAATAATGTATACACTTGTTATTGCCTATTCAGAAGCGAAATGATATTGTTTTAATTAATAATATTTAATTGTATTACAATCATATAGAGTATATATATAGAGATATTATACTATAATAACTAATTTATATGGTACGAATTATGTAAATATCAATGTATCGACGTAAAATTATAGAGTTATTAATTATTTAATTATTTTTTTAAACAAATAGGTCTTGTAATAAACTATCAAATTGTATTATTAATATGTATTAATATTCTCTAAAAGTTTCAGAGGATATATATATTAAATAATAATTTTCTCAAATAAAAAAAAATTATTAAATATATTTTTTTCAACAAATTTAATGTATCCCGAATCCCCTTAATTATTAATATTAAATTATATCATTAAGTACCGATAACGTTTCATTTACATTAATACATAAATAACAATTTATAAGAAAATTATGTTCCTAATATACATATATTAAGAAAATTGATTACATTTAAGTACATTACTTATATTACATATATTAAGTAGAGGAAAGTAACCTAGTACGGACACTTTAACAATAAATGTTATAAACATTTTATGACTCATTATTTGTATTCAAAAATTACAATATATTAATATTATATGATTATAGATATTATTGTGATTTTAAAATTGTATTTAATCTTTTAATTCCATAGATAACGAGGGTGTCCGTATTCGGTACCCATATCCGAATACGGACATACACTGTTATAATACGGACACCCTATATACAACTAAAAACTGCCTGTGTGGCTCAGAGGCTAAGGCGTCAGACACACAAGCAGTAGGGTACATATTCGAGCCTCATCCGGATCATTAATTAATTTTATAAAATGGGTCTTAAAATATTATTTAGAAGTGATCTTATATAATTGTGTATAAATAAATGATCAGCTCTCGTTAAAACCATGGATGCCTTAACATGATAGCGGCTTCGAAGGAATATTAAAGCCATATATGGTTATAAGTAAAAACTTCATCTAAATTCCTGGATGGGATGAAAAGACTTCACCAAATAAAAATAACAATAACTAGATAAACTATATATTATTGATGAATCAATAAGACAAATTATAATTACATTATTTATAATTAATTTTATGACAATTTATTCTAATTTAATTAGTAAATTATTTATTTATATTTATTATTTTTTAATTAATAATACAATTTAAGTACATATATGTATATACATAATAAATATTTTAGATTTAGCTTTATTGGAGGTATTAATATTATAACGCACGCGATTTTTATGAAAATCAGAGTTATATGGTGTCCGTATTAAGACATATAGAGTGTCCGTATTAGGGAATCATATGACCTCTAGATATATGCTTATAACTTAATGAATATTTGATAACCAATATAGAAATTATATAAATAATTTTAGAATGCTTTATTTTTTAATAATATAGTGTTATATTTTATATTGATACATTTGTATATTCTTGAGAAAGTTTTAAGTTGACATTTTTTTTCATAAATTTGAAAACGTAATAAAAAAATCAGTTTATTGGATATATCAGCAATATTTTGAATAATTAAAAAATAAAAAATACTTTTTTAGACTATTTATATAATTATGAATATTTTATTCATTAAACAATTTTTTGTAGGATTTATGGTTTCTGAGAAACATATAGTGTCCGTATTCGGGCACTGTCCGTATTCGGTTACTTTCCCCTATATTATATTCGTCAAGTACATTGACACCTTAAGAACATTCATAGTATTAAGTACAGTAAGTAAATTAAGAATATTTATTATATAAAGTATAATAATTAAATGAAGTGAATTAAGCCCGAACAAATATTAGTAGAGAAAATAGCCACTATTGATAAACAAGAATGTTGACCAATGGGAAGACTTAACGTCATTGGTCATGTACGTATGATAATACAAACTAATAGTAATATCGTTATCGACGTGTCTAAAGTCGTATTACGCTAGTAACAATAGAATAAATTATGCACTTTATTAACTATTTTTATTAAAGTTTGATATATTACTAATAGTTGTATACTAATTTTTTTAAATTTGAAATTATTCGAGTTTAATTCATCAATAAAATTAACTTTTTATATTTACCATTTTTAGTTCTAAAATACCACATTATATTACTCGATGAAATCTATTTATACAATATTGTATTCAAATGTTGCATTATCTATGTATAGATAATCGTATATGATAGTGTTTAATTATTTCAATAAATACTATAGGATCTTAAGATATCGAATTGAAGATTTCTTTTATACTTATTAATAATTAAATTTAAATCTTAATTCATATTTATATTTCTGAATTATTCGATTATCCGTTGATATATATATTAATATTCAGTTATATGTTGAATAATCCATGATTCTCATCGGATATATCATAATACTGACTGGAACGTGCCTGCATACGGACACTCTCGGTATCTCAGAAACCATAAATCCTACAAAAAATGTTATTGAATAAATATTCATAATTATATAAATAGTATAAATAAGTATGTTTAATTTTTTTATTATTCAAAATAGTGTTGATATATCCAATAAACTGATTTTTGTATTACGTTTTTAAATTTATGAAAACAAATTTCAACTTAAAACCTTCTCAAGAATATATAAATGTATCGATATAAAATATAATAATATATTGTTAAAAACTAAAGCATTCTTAACATTATATACATCATTTCTATATTTGTTATCAAATATTAATTACGTTATAAGCATATATCTAGAGGTTATATAAATCCCTAACACGGACACTCTAAATGTCTTGAAACCAATCAGCGCGCAGCGTGTGAACTATTCTGATGTTCATAAAAATCGCGTGTGTTATAATATTAATTTAAATACAAATTTGTATTATTTAGATACTTAACTTGTATTATTAATTAATAAAATAATAAAAATTAATAAATTAATTACCAATTAAATAATATTAAATTATTCATAAAATTAATTATAATTAATGCAATTGTAATTTATGAGATTGGTTCATCAATAATATATAGTTTATCTAGTGGCATATAGGGTGTCAGTATTATAACACATGGTGTCCGTATTCGAATATAGGTATACCTAATACGGACACCTCCGTTATCTATTGAATAAAAAAATTAAATACAATTTTAAAATCACAATAATATCTATATTCATATACTATTAATATATTTTAATTTTTGAATATAAATATTGAGTTATAAAATGTTAATACCATGTATTGTTAAAGTGTCCGTATTATGTTACTTTCCCCTACATGTAATAGTATACTATATTATGATAAGTAATTTATTTAAATAAGAAGAAAGGAATGAATTGTATTTGTTCGATAATCTATAAAGTAGTAGACTATTTAGTATCAGTAGATCATAATATCAATCTCTTTTATATGTAAACCCATAAAAGTATGCCTGGCCAAGCCAAAAGGAATACTTCACTATAAAAGATAACTAATTATTCAATCTATCCCGCGAAATAATCATGATTTATACAATATTATTTATTAAATTAATGTTTTTAACTATGTAAATTAAGTCACTTGACTTTATAAAACAATGAAATTGACTAATA
This sequence comes from Osedax fenrisi, assembly GCA_964019155.1. Taxonomy (NCBI): domain Eukaryota; kingdom Metazoa; phylum Annelida; class Polychaeta; order Sabellida; family Siboglinidae; genus Osedax; species Osedax fenrisi. The sequence continues at coordinate 19,933,214 of OZ025239.1, read as the reverse complement.
GGCTATATAATATATATTATATACCATACATACTTATATACTAGATAGTTGATATAATATAAAATCATCTGAGCGATTTTAAATTCCGAATATAATTATCAACAGAATAATACAAATAATTAATATTAGATTAAAATATATTAATAAGTGATATTTTTAGTGATATTTTCCTATACATATATCAATAATGTACCTGCGAATTTTAATATGTAAGTTTATTAACAGAAATTATTAATATATATATATATATATATATAGTCAAATACATATTTTTTAATTAGTTATGCTAATCTATAGCTAAGATATAAGATTATTTAAATAATCAATAAGCATTCTTTAATATGTATATTGGTATAATCTGGAAAATATAAATTAATCGAATATAGACAAAATGTTACCGGAAGATTTACATTGCCGTAGGAATAGGAAAGCGTTTTATTTCATTAATCATTAACTAAAATGTTTGTTTAGTGTACCTTATACACTGTATCAACGTGTTAACTACTGTATTTAACATCATCTAATAAATATGACATTATGTGTTTAGTTGAAACATTCTTAATAGTAGACGATAGAGATTCTCTATATTTAATCGGTGGAAAAAAATATATACTATTTAGATACGATAAATTAATTCATAGAGGAGGTGTTGAGATATTTTGTTAATATAGTTTATCTAGTCCTGTAAGAAATTGTATTTCCCACATAGATGTTCAATATATACATTTAAAAATTAATTCAAAAATTCCATTTTATAGTAAATGTGTTTATAGACCTCTAAATTGTAATGCAATAGAATGCAATATCTCATGAACAGATATGTAAATTATTTGATATAACCCAACAAAATTCTAATTCTTCTATAATTATAGGAGATTTTAATTTACCAAATTTTAATTGGAAAGAATATACATTTCCTAATTACTCAAAAAGTTATGCATTACTTTACAATTCGATTTTAAAAAATTCATTTTCACAATTAATAAATAAGCCAACTCGTAATAATAATATAATTGATTTACTTTTTACTAATGAAAAACAATTGCTATCTAATATAAATATTGGAGACTATTTCGGATTATACAAAAATATAAGTGACCACTATTCTGTTTCATTTAATGCAAATATTGAAGAAAAAAACCATGTAAACAGATTTTAAAATCAAACAATTTTTATTTCAATAATGCTAATATAAAATTGATTATATATCATCTTTATAGATATAACTGAGCATATCTAAATTTAAATATCGATAAAAAAGTAGTATTTTAATAACATTCTAAATAAATTATTTATATCACATATTCCTAATATAAATAATACAATAAAACAGGTACTTCCGAAGAATATATTGAAATTGAAGAATCAAGTAAAAAATGTATTTCAAAAACTAATTTGCAATATAAATATAACTGGAAAGAAGCAAAAAAAAAATTACCCAAAGAATTAGAATCTCTAAATTTTAAGAGAGAGATTAATTCAATTAATTCAAAAAATAAATTAAAGTTTTATAAATTTATGAAAAAAAGACAAAATTTAAAATCTGGAGTATCTCCTGTTTGTATCTCTAATTGATATATCAAATAATAATATTTTATTTTCTGATCTCGACAAAGCAAATACGTTAAATTCATATTTTAGTTCAATTCAACACAATGATAATGGAAATTTATCCGAATTTTATAATTTAACTAAACAAAAGTTTGATAATATTGATTTAAATCTTGAAATAATTAAAATATTTTTAAATAGATTAAAAATTACACATAGTTTCGGAACTGATGGAATACCATCTTCTATGTTAAAATTATTATCAAATGAATTATGCAGGCCTTTATATATTATTTTTAATTCATTTTTATTATCGGGTAATATACCGAAAATTTGGAAAAAATCTATAACCACCCCAATTTTTAAAAAGGGTGAACAATCAAATTCAAATAACTATAGGCCTATTCCATAACACGTGTAATGTGTAGAGTATTATAACGTATTATTTCTAAACAATTAATTTTTTATTTAAAATCTAATAATTTATTAACAAAATATCAATATTGTTTTATAAGTGGAAAATCCACAGAATTACAATTAACAAAATGTTTAAAATGTTGGTATAATGAATTGAATAATAAAAAATGTGTAGATATAATATATATTGATTTTGCAAAAGCTTTTGATGTTGTTTCTCATGAAAAACTATTATTTAAATTAAAATCATACAGTATATCAAATAAAATAATAAAATGATTTTATAATTTGTTATCGAATAGATCTCAAATTACACGGGTTGAAAATTATTTTTCAAATAGTTCTATTGTAAAATCTGGACTACCACAAGGATCGGTTTTAGGTCAAATTTTATTTGTATTATATATTAATGATCTTCCTAGTATATTCTTTTCAAAAATTCATATTGATTTATTTACCGATGATATAAAAATATATTTTTCTTACGCATCAGAGAGTAAAAGATTTCTTTTACAAAATAATTTAAATTTATTTTCACAATGGGCAAATAAATGGAAATTAAATATTTCATTATCAAAATGTGCAGTTATGACTTTATGGAAGGTTACTCAATCAACATATTATATATAATATTCAATTAGAAAACTTTACTTTTTATAAAGATTTAGGAATAATATTTGAAAATAACCTTTTATTTAATAAACATATTGATTATATTTGTAAAAAAAAGTTTATCTTCTTTGAATTAAATTTGTAGATGCATTACTACAAAATCCCTTAGAGCATTATTAAATGCATATAACATTTATTGCAGAACAATTTTAGAATATGCATCCATAATTTGGTCACCTTTTTCAAAGGTTAGTAAATTTCGTAGTCTCATAGACCAAATTGAACGAGTGCAAATATTAATTATAAGATGCGTAGGATATTCAAATTCATCAAATATTAATTATAAATCATATTAAGAGAGATTGGGATATTTTAAATTAGAATCATTGAACTAGAAGATTAAAATTAGATCTAACCACAATTTTTATAATTTAAAATAATTATAGGGGAAAGTCTCCGATTACCGACCCCTAAATGATTTTGTGTAATAACTTATTCAATATTAAATATATTTATTTGAAATTTTGTAATTAGGGTTATATTATGGCAATGAATAATGTGGCTATCTTATATTTTTAATATCATTATATTTACAAGAATAAACAGGGGGGTCGGTAATCGGATACATATGCCTAATACTGACCCTCTTCTCCTATTACCGACCCCCTAAAATAATCGTGATATAAATAATTGTAGTATTATAATATCCAATAAAAATAGTATATATATATGTATATATACATAAATATAATTAATTATAACATGCACGTAATATATTTTTATTGAATTTATGTTTTAATAGTAATATTAAATTTAAATTTAAACTTTATAGTAATTATATTAAAATAGTGTATTTTATTATTTTATATTTATTTATTAATCAGTATGTATCAACTGGAATCATGAATCTGAAATTTATATAAATGATACATAAACACTTTACGACATATTTTAAAGTAAAATACGGATCTATTTTGATTGGATATTACAAATCACATGGGGTCGGTATTATGGTAATTTAGGGGTCGGTAATAGGACAATCATATAGGTTGCTATAATTAAGATGGTTAATATTGGTTAATATTTATTCAAATTAAATTATTTTTATAATATTTATAAATATTTTATTTATCTGAAATATTATGCTCAACATTAGTTTTCTTTTAATTAATAAAGTATTTATAATGATTTAAAAAAAGTTATTATTCAAATATTTAAAAAGTAAAAACAGAATATTACATTTTATTAAATAACAATTGTAGGATTGAATATTTAAAAAAAAAATACTTATTCATATTTTTCATTAAATTACTAATAGTGCAGGTGTATATAATGTTTAGATATATCTTATAGTTACTGAGATACGAGAGGGGTCGTTATAGGAGATGGTCGGTAATCGGAAAATTTGCCCTACAGATATAAATATATCTGATATCCTTAACATTTCGAATAATTGTAGAACTAGAGGTAATTAAAAAAAATAAATGTAATACATAATTATGATAATACAATTAAAAATAGAATTAATAAAATATCAGTTAATATATAGAATTCATTACATAATGATATAATAAAATCTGTATCTGTTTCATCTTTTAAAAATAAAATAAACAAAATCTGTTTTTACAAACAACTTTTTTTTAACAGAAATTTATAATTTTATATTGATTTATGTTTCATTTTGTATCTTAATTATTGCATTATCTCTTCGGGATTTTTAAAAAAAAATTATTTTTGTTATAGAAAATGTGGGTTTTTATATCTATATTTCAAATATACTATAATATAAAATTAATATTTCATTGTTATTACAGATAAAGTTAGAATCATAATTTTATTTATGTTTGTCCTGTATTATATTTTTGTTTTATATGTTTCAAATGCATTTATACATGTATTATACAATTAAAATATAAATAAATAATGTAGGGGAAAGTAACCTAATACGGACAAGAAATGGTCTTAACATATTATTACTCGTTATTTTTATTCAAAAATTACAATATATTAATATTATATGATTATAGATATTACTGTTATTTTAACATTTTATTTAATATGTTAATTCCGTAGATAACGTGGGTGTCCTTATTCGGTACCCATGTCCAAAACGGACACCCTATATACACTAGATAAACTATATATTATTGATGAATCAATCAGACAAATTACAATTCCATTATTTATAATTAATTTTATGAACAATTTATTCTAATTTAATTAGTTGATAATTTATTTATTTTTATTATTTTTTAATTAATAATATAATTGGGTATCTAAATAATAATTTTTTTATATTTAGCTTAATTGGTGGTATTATAACGCACGCGATTTTTATGAATATCAGAATAGTTCATACGCTGCACGCTGATTGGTTATAGGGTGTCCGTATTAAGACATATAGAGTGTCCGTATTATGAACTTATATGTCCTATATATATGCTTATAACTTAATGAATATTTGATAACAAATATAAAAATTATATATATAATTTTAGAATGCTTTATTTTGTAATAATATAGTGTTATATTTTATATCGATACATTTGTATATTCTTGAGAAGTTGACATTTTTTTTTCATAAATTTAAAAACGTAATAAAAAAATCACTTTATTGGATATATCAGAAATATTTTGAATAATTAAAAAATAAAAAATACTTTTTTAGACTATTTATATAATTATGAATATTTTATTTATTAAAATATTTTTGTGTATAGGATTTATGGTTTCTGAGATACCGAGAGTATCCGTATTCAGGAACTGTCCGTATTCGGTTACTTTCCCCTACTACCTACTATTATTACAGATGTTGGTAAGTATTACATTATTTGTTTGTTTCATTCTAATATTGGTTTAATTGATGTGATATATTTTAACATGTTCTGTTTATAATATATTTAAAATGTATCATTTAAATATTAAACTCTATAACTAATAATTTATTATTAATACAGGGTACAAAGATAAGAAGAATTGTATAAGTTAAAGTAGAATTTTAATATTTAGATGGAACTTACAAAATAATGTATTTTATTTATATTTTATATTATTTTTACGCTATCTTTTATTTATATTTTGATAACTTTTCGTTTATTTTTACTATATATAGTATTTTCACTATATCATATATGATTTATTTCTACTTTCGATTATTTTTCGTTTATTTTTACGGTAACTGTAAAACGTTTTAATTTCTTTAATTTATTTCTTTGTTTATTTCTATAACGTATGTTAGAAAATATTTATACTTTATACTTTCGATTATATTTTCGGCTATGAATTTGCTTAAATAAATGATCAATCAATAATATAAATTTATTTCATAAAATTATATCTGTGGATTTAAAATATAAATTCGTAGGTATATATAAATATAGATAATATTTACGAAATAAATTGCTATTGTACGTATATGTATATTACATGTTTGCTATTTAGTTGGAGCCTTCTTAAGGGTAAATACATGAAACATACCACATTAATAGTTATGTATAACTTGTTTTTCTATTTAATGATAGCTATATAAGTATATAAACCTATAGGTTACACTTATACTAGATAAATAAAACTAGATTATCCTATATAGTATACTTACGATCGAGAAATATCAAATTTAATTTACTTATTTTATATATTGCAATTTTTGCACATACAATTGCACATATAATTCGTTATTTGTCATACTAAATCATATATATATATATATACACGTACATATGTTAATTAATTATGTATTGAACTTTTGAATATTATAGTGTATAACTATATATATTAAACTACATTATATTATATCGTATATTATATTATACTACAAGTATATGTATAAGTATATGTATATGTATATAGTAGTATATTATACTGTATTATACTATATAACAACTATATTTACTATACTATATATATGGTGTATGTAATGATAATATGTAGCACACGCAACTATTGCTATATTATACCTATAGAGATTGATACACCAATAATTCTATAGCATTTATTATACATAGTATATATATATATATTTTTTTTTATTTTTTTTTATTTGGTGGTGACCTCTCATCTCATGGGATGAATCCAGGAACTTAAATGACGTTTAAATTATAACAATATGGATCTAGTATCCCTAGAAGCCCTCTCATGTTAATGCATCCGTGGTTTTAACTAGAGCCGATAATTTATTTATACACAATTATAAGATCACTTATAAATATTATTTTTATAATCAGGACGGGCTCGAACTCGCGTCCTACTGCTTGTGTGTCTGACTCCTTAGCCAACTGAGCCACACAGGCAGTTATATATACATATATAGTAATTTATTATTAAATAAGAAGCAGTAAATAGCAACATATATTATAGAGTAATACATTATTATAAAGTATTACTAATATTACGTATTTATTATATGTACATTTTATGCGTAATACATGATTATAATTAATCTAATACATGTATACATATATATATATATATATATATATATATATATATATATATTAGTATACCGTATTTAAATATAACAATTGTTATAGTAAGTAATATGTTTTATATGTATATTTTATAAAATTAAGAAATATAGAATCATTATCCGCGTATACAGTTATATTCAATATTACATGAATACACAATAAACGTATATATGTATCTCCTATTTATCGATTTATTTATAATTGACGTACAGTAACGCCACCTAGTGATGAATATATTTGTATTCTTGTTTATATCAAAGACTATAAGTAATATATATACATATATATATATATATATTATAGTATTTGATATAAACAAGAATAAAAATATATTCATCACTAGGTGGCGTTACTGTACGTCAGTTATAGATAAATCTATAAATAGGAGATACATATATACGTGTTATTGTGTATTCATTGAATATAACTGTATACGCGGATAATGCTTCTATATTTCTTAATTTTATAAAATAAATATATAAATCATAAATATAACAATTGTTATATTTAAATACGGTATACTAATATATATATATATATAAAATATAAATATATTAGATACATAATGTATAAATACATAAGTACATATATACATAAGTATAACAGTTATATACGTAGTATTAAGGTTACATAAGCTATTTGATGTAATTACACTTGTAAACTTAAGTTTAGTTATTGCCGTTTCATTCGATTTATTTTGTACATAAGCGCTTCGGAAATAGCAAAGTATATTATTAGTTGACAGGAAATAATGATTCACCTCGAATACTTTCTAAGGTTTTAGAAATGAAGGAGTGATTGGAAATAGGTATCTAGTTATTTAAGGATGAGATACCAAGAACATATTGTTTAATGATAAGAGCTCCTATATATAAACCTATAGTTTTCAATATATTGATAAGATCATATTTGAAAATGAAATGAACAATACCTGTAGTTAGTGATTCATAGATAATGTCAACTATATTTGATGATATGGCGACCTATATCATTTAGTAATTTTAAAGGTCAAGAGAAGAAGAGCTGCGAGAGTTTTAAGAAAACTAATTAGTTGATAACTATAATGTAGACAGAATATGGTGAATGTATTAGTAGGATAATATAATATATACATATGGTATATACAGATAAATTTGGATAGTGATGATATAATATCGGTGATTTTTTCGTTGACAATGAATCTAAAAAATGAAGTAAATTATCATCAGTAAAGTCGGGCTATGGTAATTTATTGTCTTCTACCAAGTATGTTATTTGCTAACTTAAAAAGTAACTTATTAATATTTTACATGTAATTATAATTGAGTATATATATATATATATTGTATATATAATGCATATATATATATATATATATATATATATATATATAATTACAATTGAGCTCGACATGCGTACAATTGCTTTAGAATTAAAAAGATCAATATAATGTTTATTTTTTTAAATTGTGTTTGATGAAGAGATATCCTTTTTCCGTTAACATTCTAAAACACGTAGACAACGTTTTGACGAGAACAATCAACCGAGTACCAGGATGTGTTGGGGTATACAATGTACACTGTATAATGTACGGTGTACATGGTAGAGCTATTAATTACACGAGGATGGATGTCAAGCGCGAATGGCAGTGAATTATAAAGGGAGTAAGCAGCGTAGGTGGGCAGTAGGATGAATATATAAAGCCTATATTAAAGTCGGATATGAACAGTGGTCTAGATATATTGTTTGGGTGACGCGAGAAGAGCGAGAAATTTAGGTCGTTTACGTCTTCGAACTGATATGTGTAATAGCAGGGCAATACTAGCCGAGAAAAGCGAGCTAGCACTTATTAAATGATCTTAACACGAATCAATAGGATATATTATAAGTTCGAGTGTATTTCCTAATAATGTGAACAATTTAGTATATTGATAAGTCTAGTAGCATATCGAGAAAGTATGTTATTATGGAGTTATATAACTATATGTATATTTTGTAACGTCTGTAACGTTTTGTAATGTCTGTAACGCCATATGTTATGACTCATAACGACCTTACTCGGTTATCCGCCGTTTATAATATGGCTAATTTATCTACATGGAGAGTTGTCGTCGATAAAGAAATGGTTATAATCTATTAATAAATATATATATATATATATATATATTTCAGAATAATAATACAATAACGTGTATAGAATGTATATAAACATACGGTATCCCTTTATAATGTATCAATATAATAGTTGTTGTTTTCTTTTATTATATATATCTTTTGAACATGATATTTGTTTTTATATTTGTATTATTTTTATTATTTAATAAACTAATATATATATATATATATATATATATATATATAAATATATATATATATATATATGTACTTTATAATTTTGTTTTCAATCGTATAATATACATCTATAGTTAATTAATTACTAATTTTCTACAGATTTGAGAACGATTCGATACATTAGATTGATTTGAATTATCGATCATTTATAATTTAAAATGCAACTAATTATTTATTTATTTAAAAATAGTATTGTAAGTACGTAACGATTACTCATAATTATTATTATATGTTTGTTTATCATATTATCATCGTAGCTTGATACACGCCTATAGGCCTATATATAGATTCCATTACTACTTTTCACTTTTTATAACTGTAATATAATATATGCTTTATGTTATCATAACTAATAGTTAATCTACGATACACAGTAATTACATATATATAAACCATGATCATTTTAAATGGAATTATAATTTTAATTAAAAATTATTTTAATATTTTAGCATCTATAATATATATATATATAATTATATTAAATATATATATGTATATATATATATATATATATATATATAACATATATAGTATTATATTATATAGTACATATTGTATACTATTAAACTAAAGTATGCATTTGATATTTTTCGATACACGCGATATTGTCATCATAATCATTGTTATATAATACATTACATATGATATTTATATTATTGTAACACTTTTATAGTATTCCAATGTGATTATATATATGAAAATATTCAATTATATCAATACTAAGATTAACTTGAATTAATATAAATATTATGATAAATAAATCATAAATATAAATATTATTAATACATGCTTTTAATAATGTTTGTAAAATAATGTCAATATATATATTGTTTCATTGATATATCAAGGTTATTTGGATACTTTATTAATACGATAATATGGATATTTTATATATGGTATCGCCACCTATATTCTGATATAACATAATATTGATCTGGTTTCTTATTGGATGAATATGCATTGTAAATACATGCTATATTATAATATTATATAGTATTATATATTTGTCAATGAAAGTGTCAATATTATACAATAATGTTATCATTATGCAGTCTGTAGTATATAAAACTCTACCATATCAATGCAGACTGTAGTATATAATAGTATCATGTATTTCTATATCACGTATTATTGTTTTCCGTGGTATATTCAATGTATAGGGAAAGTAACCGAATACGGACAGTACCCGAATACGGACACTCTCGGTATCTCAGAAACCATAACTCATACAAAAAAATGTTGAATGAATAAACTATTCATAATTACATAAATAGTCAAAAAAGGTTTTTTTATTTTTTAATTATTCAAAATATTGCTGATATATCCAATAAACTGATTTTTTTATTACGTTTTTAAATTTATGAAAAAATGTAAACTAAAAGCCTTCTCAAGCATATACAAATGTATCGATATAAAATAACACTATATTATTAAAATATAAAGCATTCTAAAAATGATATATATAATTTCTATATTTGTTATTAAATATATATTAAGTTATAAGCATATATATAGATCATATAAGTACCTAATACGGACACTCTAGATGTCTTAATACGGACACCCTATAACCAATCAGCGCGCATCGTATGAACTAATCTGATTTTCATAAAAATCGCATGCGTTATAATATTAATACCACCAATAAAGCTAAATCTAAAAATGTTATTATTTAGATACTTAAATTGTATTATTAATTAAAAAAATAATAAAAATAAATAAATTATAAACTAATTAAATTAGAATAAATTGTTCATCAAATTAATTATATATAATGTAATTAATATTTTTTTGATTTATTCATCAATACTATATATTTTATCTAGTGGTACATAGGGTGTCCATATTATAACACAGGGTGTCCGTATTCGGACATGGGTACCGAATACGGACACCCCCGTTATATATGGAATTAAAAAATAAAATAAAATTTTAAAATCACAATAATATCTATAATCATATAATATTAATATATTTTAATTTTTGAATAAAAATAATGAGTCATAAAATGTTAAGACCATTCATTGTTAAAGTGTCCGTATTAGGCTACTTTCCTCTATTATTATTAAATTATTATCGTAATACTATTATTTTATTATTATTTTCTTCCCGCACGAGCGAAAGGGGTGTACATGACCCTATTGTAATGCATAATAAACCTAATATCATCATCATCATCATCATTATCATCATCATTATCATCATCATTATTATATATTAAAATGTAATAACAATATTTATATATTTTATATACTAACTATATTATTTAAATTACTATATAACACATATTAGTAAACATTAATTATAAATATTTGAGTACAGTTATTAATTAATAAAAATAAATAGAAATAGATATCGAGAAAGAATATATAGGAATATTAATAAAAAATCACGAATTTTAAATATTAAAAACTTAATTCTTGCGTTGAGTGTGTGCTAATAAATTAATCGGGGTGAAGGAGTGGCATTATTAATACTGTATTACATTAAAGTATTATGTTTATTAACATTACCATCGTCATAATCACCACTCGAATTTGCATCACCAACATTAGCATCATTGTTATCACATGTTATCGTTAGCAAATATATATACTTTATACTTTCGATTATATTTGCGACTATGTATTTGCCATCGATATAAAGAAAGTGGATAATCAATTGAATGTAGTGTATGGCACTATCCGCTACGAGCGCTGCAGTCGAAACCCACTATCTGGCCCACTACTTTTTATTTATAATAATATGTATTTATCATATATATATATTGATAATCACTACCAATTTTAATGTACTATCTATACTAAAAATAAAATTATATATTTAAAATACATAATATTAACATTCCTCGTAATTTTGTGTATTTAAATTGAAGATATAATACTATTTTATTGATTTTATTGATATTTATAATTTAAATCCATTGATATAGATAGAAGTCACTTAAATCTATTTCGACGAAAAGACTACTGTTTTGATATTTGACATATATAATATGACTAATATCCAATCAAAATCACTGATACCATTTTGTAAATTTATCGATAAAAGTGTCATTCACGTGTCTATCTTTTACATGCATTGCGTGCGTCAATTGCTTATCCACTTTCTTTATATCGATGGTATTTGCTTAAATAAATTATCAATCAATCAATATAATTAACATCATTATTACGATCACCAATGTAACATCAAGTACATAGATTGGACCGCGTTGATTATAACAATGATAATAATTATACTTCCCCATTAAGTGAAACATTTTTATTGTGAAATACTTATTTTATTAATGCGTTATACTAATCTTTAAATAAATCGTTAAGTAATCCTATATTCAATTATAATTCACGAAAAGATACAGTGTCCCAGGCCTTGTGTATACATATAAGATATCCTAAGCTAGCAATACCATGGTATATAGTATATGATATATGTGTTACGGTGTAGTATACATATACATATAAATATAATATACTCGAACAGGTTCAGAGTTCAAGAGAACTATATTATTAAAAAATAATACTACCATATTTTATGATAATTAATTATTTTAATGAGTACGTAGGTTAATTTTAATAAGTACGTTCGTATT
>OZ025239.1:19825245-19917745 GCA_964019155.1 Osedax fenrisi | reverse complement strand
GTTGAGAGTTCATTGTTACGTAATCAAGCGTTAGATCTCATCAGAATATGTATGTCTTAATGAAAGGCACTACTGGCTCGGAAATATTAATATAGTATACATAAAAGGGGTAGTTCGATTTCCAATATCACATAAAACGAGCTTGACAATATATACGCATTATATATTAATATTAATTATATAATTATTAAATATATATATAGGGTAATGTGTCTTCATTTCCGTTGTATCATAAATTTAGTTATATCTTAAAATTGTATAACTTATTATTTAAGTTACATCAGTTACATTGTATGCACTATATATAGATAATAATTCAGTTAATAATTTGATAGTAAAATATATTCACAACGGTAAAAGAATATATAAATATAAAAAAAACAGTAAATTACAAACAATTAACATGTATGGTATTCAACTTTGGAATGAGTTATACATTTACCGTGAAAAGCTAAAATACAATTTCTTTAAAAAATATATAAAACTCGAATATTTAAACAAAGATTAATTCACACTATACATTCGAGTACTTAATTTAATTAGTTAAATTACATTATTAGTTAAGTTACATAATTAGTTAAGTTACATTATTAATACTCGTCATTCTAATTTTAATATACATATCAACTAATATAACTACCATATATATTTATTTATTATGTTTATATTATATGTCTCTACAATTTTAAATTTTATTTTATTTTTGTCGTTTTTTATTTGTAATTTTCGTTCGCAAATATATTTGTTACCATTAGTATATCATTATATTAATGGAGACTAATATCTTCGTTAGATAGGTTACGAGATACTCTCTGGTACGTTCCTTTTATCAGAAATTGTATTGCTTGTCGGTACTCAATAAACTATGTTCAATTCAATGAATTCAATTCAATATATACATGTATAATAGTAAACTAGTAATAATAGTAAATTAGTAATAATAGTAAACTACATATGCATATGTATTTACTATTATACTATAATATTTACTATCTATTATATATTCGTTATTTACTTTCATGCAATTATAAGAAATTCATATTTAGTATTTACATTTACATTTATTGTACTAAACAGTATGTTATAAGTATGATACTCTATCAAATAAAAAAGCTTATATTAATATTTTTAAAAGTGTTTACATATTGCAAATTGGTATTATATTCGATAATAATGAAAGCTTTATAATACATACATATATTAACTATTATTCACGATAATTAAAATTTAATTATAATAGTTGATATCATCTATACTAATAAATATAGCGAATTTCAGTATAATATTTACATGTAATTTTATTATAATTGGGATGTGACTAGTGCTGTAAAATTTCAAATACTTGGTTGTTCTCGAGAACTTCAAATCTTAAAATTTTGTTCTCGAGAACTTAAAATCTTTAAAAAAATATCAAGTTCTCGAGAACTTCAAATCTCTCATATTTAGGTATGTTCTCGAGAACTTCAAATCTTTTAATAATATTTTAAAATACTTTAACGAAGAAAAAAATTAGATATTAATAAATTAATTATTATTAATAATAATAAATAAATTAATAAATAATTATTATTAATTAAATTAATTATTAATTATAATAATTAATAAATAATTATAATAATTAATAAATAATTATAATAATTAATAAATAATTATAATAATTAATAAATAATTATAATAATTAATAAATAATTATAATAATTATAAATAATTATAATAATTAATAAATAATTATAATAATTAATAAATAATTATAATAATTAATAAATAATTATAATAATTAATAAATAATTATAATAATTAATAAATAATTATAATAATTAATAAATAATTATTATTAATTAATAATAATAAATAATAATTAATAAATAATTATTATTAATTAATAATAATAATAATTAATTTATAAATAATTATTAATTATAATAAAATAATTAATAATTATTAAAATAATATATAATTAATTATTATTAATTAATAATAATAATTGATAAATAATTATTAATTAATAAATTATAATGGAATAATTAACAATACATAATTATTAATTACTTGAATTATTGAATACGTTACTATTCTAATAATTATATATAGCTATATAAACCTATATAGTAATTGAAAACTTATTTAGTAAAGTTGTAAGAGGAATCCTATATACTATATACACCACAGCTGTCTAAAGCTGACCAAAGCTAGCTTATATATATATAGAAGGCTGCATATAAATATTATATTTTGACTATATATAGATATATATATATATATATATATATATATATATATATACCATAGTGTCAAATATTTATTCAATATGTACTTGTAGACAAATATAGTTTTAAACGGTTTATGAATTAACATTTTTATATATTAGTACAGAGTAGGTACGATATGAAGAATATACGTTATAATTTTTAAATATTGTTATTAATGTATAATAAATAAAGGACACGGTGTCCTTGATAACATTATTCTATTTTAAATATATGATCATATAGGTGGCATAACTGATGATCGAATTAATAGTATCTATACAGTTTAATGGATATTTTAAAATAGTTGAAAGAAACTTATTACATAATTATGTTAATCGATCGTTACCCGAACAATTACCCGACATGATACCCGAACCGAAACTAAATTTAAAATAAAGATTTGAGACCATCAAATCTTTCCAAATACCCGCAAATTTAAGATTTGAACCGAACCGAAAAAAAAAAGATTTGAGATTTGATATTTGAGATTTGAAATTTTACAGCACTAGATGTGACTTTATTGAATTATTATAATAATTATTGTACAACTATTGTAAATTAACACTACTTGTTGTTACCACTACGTCGATTACAATGGAATAGTATCATAATAATCCCAGTACATTGTATACATTGTATAGAATGAGCGTGGAAATATAGTATATCACTTAGCAAATAATTAAACAAATCAATATTAATATTATATATATATATATATATATATATAATATCATCAATATAAGATAAAATACCGCTTTTTGAAATTCAAGGACGACTAAGTTTAATAGAAATATTATCAGTAATAATATAAGATTTACTATGTAAATACCTGGAAAAGAAAATATCCATTAAAATAAATCAATTGGGTTATATTAATAATTATTTATTTAGTTTTAACGCTTAATGTGATATTCTATTTTAAAATAATATGTTTAACACATGAAAGAGTGTCAGTTGACAATGTGAAATCAGTATACTGATAACCTATATAACCTATAACCTATATAAACTATAGCCTATATAACCTATAACCTATATAACCTATAGCCTATATAACCTATAACCTATAGGTTATACCCTACAGGGTGTAACCTACTGATGTAACATATATGTTGGTAACATGTAGAGTTATAATGCATATTGTAATTGCCACCACATACAGTATTCAACGCATTGTTATTAAGGATTACATCCGAACATTCATTAAAAAACGAAGTAGGCCAAATATATGGCAATATTGTTAATACATTGTATTTCCTATCTTTAGTTTACAATTATTTGTATTTCCTATATGCATATACTGCATGCAGTATACATTCGTTATGTCATTAGAGTGTATTCTATATATATATGATATGTCATTAGTGTATGTCCTGTAGAATCGTTATGTCCTATTGTACATACATATAGATTATAAAACCTATACAAGTCATGTAATAATTACGTAACATTCTGCTGAGCTGTTTTATATGACGTAATAATGGGTACTGTACGAACGTGTAATGCATTAGGTATTACGTAATGGTTATCGACTATACACGATGGTTATACATGTGTTTGCATGTATTTTAAAAGATTTATGGTTTATTATAATATAATCAGTTTATGTTTTTACATGTAAATACTTATTTATGGTAATGATTTATAATGATGATATTTAAATCAATTTGTTCCCGTAACGTATGAGATCAACATATATTTCTATAAATAAATATAAACAACAACAAATTCCTATTATAATAATATATTATATTATATACGCTATTAATATTAATATATATATATATATATATATATATATATATATATATATATATATATCTAATATTAACAATATATTTATTTATTTAAATATGCATACAAATAGCGGATACATACGGACTCCCAATAAGTCATATACTTTTACATGTTGTAAATAACGGGCAGAGGCCCACGGAAAATAACAAAACAAATACGTAAACAATGATGTTCTTGTGTTTGATTTAAAGTTTATTAAGTTCTTGGTAAACTCGAGAAACAGTCAGAAATACCGAGGATCGAACCCGGGATCTCTTGCTTTGCCATAACTCAAAATACATATTATATATAATATAGCGTATACGCTATATATATACATATTATACTCTATATATACATATACATATATATATATAAATATAAATATATATATATATATACATTCTAAATGTTATATATTAACGTACTTATAGTGTTTACAATAATACAGTATTGTCAGTTAAGTCACTGATACGATTAACACTGTCCGGCATACGGAACTTTATTGCATCATTATTGTGTAATATAATATATATATGTATATATTATAATACCATTATATTTAAATTATTATTTAAATTAAGAAATTAATTTTAAATTAAAATTAAGAAATAATTTAAATTATTATACATATATAAAAAATCAGAAAATTATTATTTCTATTTTTATATTATATAATGTAAAATGAAAATAAATGTCTATATTGATATTATACCATATATGGTATAATAATATATGATATATATGTTATTACATATATATTGAATGCATTTAATTTATACATTATCTATTACATATATATATATATATATATATATATATATATATATATATATATATATATACTGGTATATATTTCTTAGGATATGAATCGTGACTAAATGTAATACAACTATTTATATAATTTGTAACAATTCAGTTTCAATTGCTTCCGCTATCCGCTAACCGCCGTAAAAAGTAAATCAATATAAACCATTCAATATCGCCTACATCGTAGTACCGTATATAACGTCGGTACATCGTATACCGTAACCCGTGTATACGATAGCCCGCGTATAGCGTCGCCTACCGAATACACGCGATATCGACATATTATCAGTAAGTAAATACTAGTCTATCCTATACTCCTCCGTCGGTCGCCAGGGGGCCGGCCGTTCGTTACCACCGTCGCTAAGTAAACAACATCGTCGACAGCGATGATGACGCAGTAGTGGTGTATTATAACGTGTGACAAATTCGCGCCGCTCGTCGCTAAACGATATATATTACGTCATCGCTATTGGTGTTATTACGTAACTGTATTACGTAATATCGACGTGCGTTACGCAATCGCGGAGGTCACGCGCGCGGCGAGGGAAAAAAGCTTCCCGAATTTGAATAACGAAATGAGATTAAACATTAATATCGTATACGCGAATGTCGCTCGCAATCTAGTAGTTATGTAATATCTATAGATAGAATAGCCATAGTGGTGGTATCCGCAGTGTTTGTTCTGCGACAATGGTATTCTCGTATCTATTGTATTTATGCGATTTCTGCGATCCATGAATGTGAAATATAAAATAAATGATATTAAATGTTAATAAAATATATATATTAATATATATATATTAATAATATAGATAATATTATAATTAAAATTTATAAATTTCATCACATTTAATGAGTCTTATAATTCTTGGAGGTCTTGCGACGTACAGGAAGCCAACAGGGTTACGAAATGTGTGAAGCCAACACGGTTATATAACAACCCACGGCTATTACTTCACAACCCTATGATAGCATAGACGATAATTACACGTAATGTCCGCCACGACTAAATAAAGATTGTCATCCCGATTGACCAGTAAATAATGCCATTATTTAAATACAATAAAGTTATCCTACCGATAGTATCTTAATGTATATATATATATATATATATATATATATATATATATATTATTTATATTATATATACACTTATTCATATCTATTTTTTCTTCCATAATTTTGTTTATTTATTTTGTTATTTAATTTAATTAACTATATAGTATTAATTATATATTATTATATATAAATAAATATGTTAATCATGTATACAAATTATCGGATCTCATTAAAACATAAATTCCTTTAAAGGGGATGGCGTCGTTTTATTTTTTCTTCAAAAATAAGTTTACTTTAATTATTAATATACAATTCATAATCTGTATAATGATAGCTAATACGTACTGTTGCTAATAACGTATACGTCGTGCTGAGGTAAGTAAGCTTTACGTGTGCATACTTAGACATACTCCTGTACACACACAGTACACTGTATCGTGTAGTAGTGGTTGCACACAGAACTATAGAAGCTTACATGTAAGATGGGCAACAACAACAGAAAATATTCGTATTATTTTAAAGCCCTTTAGAAGAAAATATTATATAAATATCATCGTATACAATAAATTATAATTTAACATAAGACAAAATAACATTCTTCTAATAAATAATATTATTATATCTCGGTATACTGCTCACTGCTCACACGAGTAATGATGTTTGCACGAGTTTACTGTTTGAACCGTTAGATAATTATTTATGAAAATGTTCAGAGTTTACAATTAATATATAGATGATGTTATATATATATATACCTATAGGTACTTTTTAAAATAAAAATATATTTATTTGATACTCTTATATTACAAATCATATATGGTATAGGTATACCTACCTTGATATAGATTTATATTTTCAAAGGTATCTATATAATATTACCTATAGAGTATCAGGGAATATTTATCCCTTATAGTATTTATAAACTCTGAAACTGTTATAAAGATTTATCGAACGGTTAAGCGGTAGAATATTCTAAACATCAAAAATTGTGTACCGAGATATAAGATTCTAAAGTTTTGTATGTAATAAATATTACATAATAATGTGTATTGTATTTTGTACAGGAGTATATTTATAATACATAAATAATGCATTTATAGTTACTCTTAAATGACATATTATACATTATTTAAAAGATAATGAATTATATTTTAATATTTTAAATAAAATAATTTGTGAACAAAAAAACATTGGTGAAACCCATGGTAGGGTCATTTAATCCCATTTAAATCTCTGGATGGGATTACTTATCTCCACCAAAATACAATAATAATATAAATAATGATGTAATCTTAAATATATAATTTATATAAACATATCACCATTAACTCCACAAATACAATAATATATATATATATATATATATATATATATATACACATGTATATAATTATGTAATTCTAAACAAATGAATGATATAAACATACGTAAAGTGTGCCGCATACTATACTCTCGTTTACCCTATAGCTGTCATGCGCAGTACATCTACAACATTATATCACGCGTAAGTTTACGAGCGCGACCGAGAACCCATACATAATTCACAATAGCGGTGACGTCACGTTTTATTACGACTTGCTTTACGCGCGCGACACTTCTGCGTGACCTAATTAATTATTAATAGTTTATTAATTGTTAATTAATTGTTTATTAATAGTATAGTAAGTCAAAGATCATAAAGTAAAGAACGTATTCACCTGTACGGCGTACGCTGCGTATTCAGTATTAATATACGATCTTATGGCTTATGAATCTCTACTATAGTATATATATATATATATATATATATATATATATATATATATATATATAGAATTACTGATCGTATAATACTACGATAATAAGGATGTATATTTTTAATATTATGCCATATTAATATATGTATTATGCATTTTAATACATGTATTATGGTAAATCATTATACGTATACGCAGTATACACACATATACATATATACATATATACATATACATATATATATATATATATATATATATATATATATATATTTATAACTGCCTGTGTGGCTCAGTGGCTAAGGCTTCAGACACACAAGCAGTAGGACACGGGTTCGACCCTCGTACGGACCATTAATTAATTTTATAAAATGGGTCTTAAAATATTATTTAGAAGTGATCTTATATAATTGTGTATAAATAAATGATCGGCTCTCGTTAAAACCATGGATGCCTTAACATGAGAGCGGCTTCGAAAGGACATTAGAGCCATATATGGTTATAAGTGAAAACTTCATCTAAGTTCCTGGATGGGATGAAAGGACTCCACCAAATAAAAATAACAATAACAATATATATATATATATATATATATATATATATATATTTATATATACATTTACACTCATTAGAGATCGCATTGATGGTACGCTGTAGATGTTGTTCACATAGTGGTGTCGTGTACGGAAGTAGAACATCGTCGCTGTTCACGGATATCACGTGATAATTATGATATTCTCGAGTACTTCCTGACACGCGCGCGCTCGCCTATAGCGAGTCCTATCGACGAAACCTTTGACCTCTGACATATGACCTCGTGGCAGACACGTGACATAGTCACGCGTCCGTAGTACAGACTCTGTACGTTATTTTAGAGCGACGCATATTCTATGAGAAAATGTACGCGTAAAAAATGCATTAACATTTTTATTGTATCCATATTTTATCATATTTTAGGCATTGCGCAATGCATAACGACACGGTATGACCAGGATTTGTATGTATGCATGCATGTATTACATGTATATAATAATAATAATAATAATACATATTTATTAGAAGTTTCAAATTGTACATTTTTTTTCGTATGAAATATATACTTATTTATGTTATTATTTCCTCTAAAGGGCTTCAGATTAAGATCAATATCTTTTCTATTCTGTCGCATGAATAAAATATGATTTCTAAGCGATACTAATTCGTGATATGCAAACATGTCTATGGGCGTGGTGTGTTCGATACGTTACATGTGTATTATATATCGATTATCTAGAGAGAGTCGCTGTAAGTCGTATTAGTCACTCATTTTTAATAAAGTTATATGTATAACTACTAATTAAAATTATATTTGAAAGTTTTAAAACCCGTCACTTAAATATACTACAACGTTATCACCTAAATAGCATTATACATACATTAGCATCTTAAAAATCCATATATATATTAATTATTCTTACAATACATATATATATATATAACTTATATCATATGCATCGTATACAATATATATATATATATATATATATATTAATATAATATGATATATATATATATATATATATATATATATATATATGATACATCCACTTATATATACGAGTGACCACTGGTCAAGAAATACTATGTATTTATAACTATGAATACGTGTGACTCTCGGCGTCAATAAATCAATTGATTATGTTAATGAGATATGTTTAATGCGTTTCTGTGCGTGTATGTATATGTATATTAATACAGGTGTTAACTGCCCACGTGGCTCAGCTGGCTAGGGCGTCAGACACACGAGCAGTAGGACGCGGGTTCGAGCCTCGTCCGTACCAATTAAATAAGTTTTATAATAATATTCAGAAGTAATCTTATATGATTGTGTATACAAATGATCGGCTCTCGTTAACACCATTTATGTCTGAATATGAGACCGGCTTCGAAGGAACATTAGAGCCATATGATTATAAGTGAACACTTCATCTAAGTTATTGTATGGGAAACTTCACCAACAATATAATAAAAATTAACAATATATATATATATATATATATATATTGTCGTGCGAAACCAATATTTGATACAGCAAGCATATTACGTACCGAATGAACTCTCTATTAGAATGACTTTTATACACCCGTACACGAATTGATGATGTTTACGATATGCGCCCATGCCCATGTATCGGTATCCATAGCAATACATGTATTGTTTACATCGGATGTTGTTACATTATCGATAGAGAAAGGCACACACGTGTAGAAAGACCACCGCCTCTACATAAGAGACAATACAATAGAGTGTGAATTACGCAATAATCGTTATTCGATAGTTGTTTTAGTATACGTGTTATATCATACGTGGTATAATATAGGTATTATATATAATATTATATATATATAATATATAATTATATAATTATATATATAGATTATATACTCAATAGTATAAGTATTGTAAGCAACTTTTAAATACATTTATTAATACTATTCAGCGTGTGATGGTGTGCATGTGTGATAGTGTGCTTGTGTATTGTTATTGTTATTGTATATACAACGATTAATTATTGAACATTGAGATAAGATAAGAAACGCAAAAGTCTAACGTAAATACTAGCATCGTAGAAGTGTAACTTGTAATTAATAATATAGATAGTGTCCTATAATACATTTGTAGTGACCTTGATAGTTATATTGACAGTGGTATTAAGAGTGACATCGAAGGTGAAACTGATAGTAACATTGAATGCGAAATTTACCATAAAAAGTATAGTGACATATTCCGTAAAAAAATTATCGGCAATGATATTTAACGACATATTCAGGCATACGTAGACCGTGACATTTAGTATTGACATGATACTGACGTCTGTAGTGAAAAGGTAACATGTAGATTAACAACGATACCGACAGTGTGATTCAGACACTTTGAAAGTTACGTCATCTGTGACATTACGAATGACAGGTATCTTGAAATGTATAAATACCGGTATCGACATTGACATTGGGAATGCTATCGGAAATGAAATCGATAGTTAAATTTATATTTACATTGAAATGGATATTGAAAGTGACATTTGTAGTGATATTGACAGTGAAATTGATGATGTCGTTATCATGTATATTGATATTTCCAATAATAGCGATCGTGACGAGTATCGTTATCGATGACATTGAGAGTGACATTGAAATATACAGTAACTAATAGATACACGAGTCGCCGTATGATTCACCAGATGATTCATACAGGTAATCGTCATTCAATAGATATGTTAATAGGTCAATAGGTCAATATGTCAATAGGTCAAGCTATTTGATCGTGGTAATTATGCATCGATTGCACAATATCACGCAATTTTTAATGTTTTTAATAAAGTTTCTAAAGTGTTTATAAATATCTTCGTATGGTGGGTGCATTTTGTTATATCATTTAAATCGTTATAATAATTAGTAAGTGTTATTAATAAATATTAATATTATTATTATAATTTTTAATTTATTAAATTTATTAAATATAATCTATGTACATGAATACGTACATAAATTATATATAATTATAAATAATATATGCCCAATTTTTTATCGCATTTCCATTATTCAAATAAATAATATATATATCGTATACGATATAAATTCGATTATAACAAATATGTATCAATATTACATATCCGATGTATATATATATATATCTAATATTAGATCACGTGGTCACGATTATCGGGTCACGTGAGTGTATTGTTTGAATGTTACATTGTCTACGAGATATGCAGTAATTCGCGAGGAATGCTATCCCGAGCTGGCCTTTATCGCATTAAATATAAAAATATCGGTTCATAGTTCGGGAATTCCGATAATCACATCCGGTATGGGTTGGTCACGTGATAGATGAATCATAACTAACACGATTACTTACTTTATAACTAATATGCTGACGAATACGTTACGAATACGACTTCGATTATATCATAGTTGATAACATATTTAATATTTATTAATTTGTATTACTTTCATTTAGTTTCGATATATAGGTATGTATAATTATATAAGTATACTTATAATATATATATATATATAAATATAATATTATACAATATATATATTTGTCTATAGACTGTATACAATCAGCCAATTAGCTTTCTCAACAATACTTTATGATTTCATTTGCGTAAATCTTAGAATTTGTAATCTACATTTGTGTTATTAATTTCACTTAATATTTTAAGAATCAATCTTAAAGCAGATCGTGATTGATATGTGTTATTCAAGCAAATATATAGTCGAAAATATAAAGTTTAAATATTTGCTAACTTTAACATACGTTTGATTTTCTAAATAATTGTAATTGTCATATATGACAATTACAATTATTTAGAAAATCAAACGTATGTATGAATATATTCAGTGTTTTAATTACGCTTTTATTGTGTAATAGTCAAATATTAAATGTTATTTAATAGATATTTAGTACGTAATTATTTAGACATGATGAATTAGGGATATGACTAGCAAGTTGTAGTGGGATACCCACTTTAAAGTTACTATATTTCCGGTAAGTTGCCGGAAAGTAAGGGGGTACCCCACTACAATTGTAGTTAACAGGATAACAAGTTAACAATTGTAGTTTGCTAGAAAATCACTTTCTACAAACATTTCCGGACATTATTTCCGGGAATACTTGTAGTGTGATACACCCTTAAGATATTGTATCCGTGAATGCAATTAAATGTAATATATACTAGTGTATACATTAGTTTCGTGATAATGTGAATGCCTAATATAATATAGTGCATCTTTATGTATACATTGAATGCCTGATATCCTGAAAATGTGCATGGTAATATAAGTAATACTATCGAAGGCTGATGTTATTATTAAATATGTTTTAAGAAGTTCAAAGTGTGAACAAATAGAGAGTAGAAGCAGTAGTAGAAGTAGTAGTAGTAGAAGAAGTAGTAGTAGTAGTAGATGATCTATACCTATAATATAATAATATAACGATATAACCTAGATTATTGTAATGTATCCTATAGTTACTATACACTGTATCATATAGCGCAATGGTAACAGTTGCAGGATGTGCATTCGTTTTATTTCGATAATTTGCATTCATATTAACGTGATATAAGTATACGTGTATATATATATATATATATATATATATATATATCTATATATATATATATATATATATATATATATGTAAAATTTCACAATAATGTGCGAAAATATTACCTCCGACGGGATTCGAAATCGCCGCCTCAGCCAACGCGCGATCAGACTATAGTCTAAAGCTATAGCTGCCGTCTCCTACTTCCGAGATATCACCCGTATCGATATATGCTCTTTTCGTGTACAGTATATATACTGTCGTATATATATATATATATATATATATATATATATATATATATATATGTATATATATATATATATATATATATATACAGTATATATATATATACTATACGTATACGTCGTACATGTATGCTCGGTGAGCGCGCGTGTGTTGCCGCGTATATACGTGCGTACGTGCGCATGGTCATACCAGCGGTCAACGTGGACTATTAAGGCCCAACACCTATACGGTCAGACACGTGAGGTGATTACCACATTTCTAGGGGTTCCGTCAGGCGGCACGTGCCACATTCCGCGCTGCCCGGCGAGGGTGAAGGCGAGGGTGATGGTGTTCATTGTAGATGTCAGCTATCTAGCTAGCTAGCTATCTCTACATCCTTGTCACTCTCTCTGTCTGACTAATAATAGCGTGTATGTGTATGTGTGTATGTATGTATGTGTGTATGAAGGTATGTACGTGTATAAGTGGGTGATGGTTGTGTACGTGTAATTACATAATGATTATTAATATTCGTCATTAAATATCGATATTATTTATATAATAATTAAATTGGCCGCCGTACGATTAATGGCATGATCATTGTTGTATATATATGATTTGATAAACAATTACGATGGTCAAATAGTGAGTATTATTTATTAGAATGTACCTATTATAATATGTATGATATAACATATATATATATATATATATATATATATATATATACATACAATATTCATGTATGAGTCATACTTTATAACTTAAATTGTATATTTATACATATACTTTATGTATGAAAAGAGTAATCTCATATTTAATACATTACCTTACCAGGTCGAGCTTGCTCCGCATTTCATAACACGTAATTTCCATTCATTTCTATCATTTATTGCAGTCGGAAGTTCTTCTATCTTAAGCATTGTGTATTCTTTTAACTGATCTATATATGATTTCCTGGGCCTACCACGGGATCTCTTACCATGTTTTGGGTTCCATAGTAGTAGATCACTAGCCAGTTCATCCTTACTCCTCCAACAATTTCCTGCGAAACTTAGTCGTTGTTTTCTAATAGTGTCAGATATTTTCGGGATGTTCTTATATAGTTCTTCGTTAGTCAGGTGTAGATTCCAATGCTTGTTTTTAATAGCTCTTAGAATCCTCGTATATGTTCCATCAATTTTTCACTCCATAGCTACTGTCATTGTCCAGGTTACGGATCCGTAGACTAGAACAGTTTCTACAGCAGCTCTGAAGAAGTTTATTTTTAGGTTTTCTCTAAGATTTGATTTCCATATTATATTTAGGTTGTTTAGTGCAGCCCATGCCTTCGCAATTCTAATATTTATATCATGTTTTGTAGATCCTATATAATTTCCAAGGTATTTGAAATCATCTACTTTTTTAATATTTTCTCCGTTTAAACTCTTAATAATCGACGTTTTTTTCTCATTTTGGTTAAAAATCATGTATTCCGTCTTTCCTGAATTCATTTTTAATGGTGTATTACTATAATAGTTAATAATATATTAGTAACTATTTATCTAATATAGTATATAGTATATATTATATATTATATATTATATATTATATATTATATATTATATATTATATATTATATATTATATATTATATATTATATATTATATATTATATATTATATATTATATATTATATATTATATATTATATATTATATATTATATATTATATATTATATATTATATATTATATACTTCTACATCCATTCGTACGACACCATTAACTCGAGATTCCAAGAAACCGCATGTATCTAAAATAATAACGTCACCTATATATTGATGGCCTGATTGGTTTATATGCATAGTTTACAGTCCTGAAACCGCACACATTTATTATTCCTCCTAAAGATACTCCTACTTATTATATTGATTATGACGATGATGAAAGGTTTATAAAGCACTATAATAGGGTCACGTATCTATAGACCTCTTCTCTCTTTCGGGAAAAAAATAATAATAAAAGAACAATGTATTGATAATAATGAAATGACATTTTCCGATAAAAATTAGATAAAAATAATACGTTGAAAAAAATGAAACTAAAATAGCGTATACCGAAATAAAAAGTTGGAGGATTTACCGATTAGAGAAAATAATTAGGTCATAGTTTATAGAAGACATTATGTAATATAACGCATGCAACATCTATATCCGTATACGTATACATATATGTATATAATGGATATATAGATATAGATATATATATATATATATATATATATATATATATATATATATATATATATATATAGATATATATATATATATATATATATATATAATTGAATAATATTATTACTGTATGCGTATATGTGTATGTGTCTATGTTAATGTAGTTGTGTGTATGTTTGTGTATGTGTATGTCTACGCATACCTACATATGCATATGTATGTATGTTTAAGTATGTATTTATGTAAGTAAATATATACATATATGTATATATATATATATTTGAAATATAATAGTATTATATATATATATATATATATATATATATATATATATATATATATATATATATATATATATATATAGATTTATACATTTACTATATATATATATATATATATATATATATATATATATATATATATATATGTATGTGTATTTACACAAATATATGTTTATATAATGAATGTTCGTGTAGCATTATCAATGTAAAACTATTCTTTCCAGTTTAACTGCAAATTAGAGCATATACATATATACACACATACACACACACACACATATATATAGATACGTATCTAGCTAAAATGCGACGTGTAGGTGAACTCAAATCTATTTTTAGATTCGTATCTGTTTACATGTAAATTCGAAAAATAATACCCTAATATAATCTTAAATTAAGATATATATAAACATTCGGTTAATATCGAAAATGTGTTAGTGTTCCGTAAAAATATTATTTGAAGATATCAAAAGTGAATACATAAAAATGTTACCTAATTTGTCGAGGTCAAAAGTAGTTTGATTACGTCATTGTTATTTACATGTAAACTGTAAATACACATAGTATATATAATAACATATTATAATTGTTGTATAATAGTATCATTTGTTGATTCTCATAATTACTTATGGTGATCACTTGTTCGATGTGATGGCTAATATTATTATTTAAAAAAATGTTTAAATATCTTTAAAAAAATTGTATATAATATATTGTATGCATATGGCATTATTAAGGTCAAATATCTCGAAAGTCTTCTGACTATTTTATTTGTGCATTTATTGTTTTTCTTTTATAATGATTACAATAATAAAATGTATCTTATCTTATCTTATCTTATAATATACATAGTGAAAATGTCGTAATTTGAGAATATCTTTTTTTAAATATAATTAGATATCTATTATAATATCAAAAGTATATTAATCTGATAATTAGATTAATTACCTTATGAATTATTAATATTAAATATAACTTATAACTATACACGTGTATACATCTAGTGGTTGGTATGGGAAGTTCTCATTGAGAACTATATTAAAATAATTACATAGCTTAGACATGAAGTGAACCATCTTAAAAAATTGAACCAATAAATAAAATGATATCACTAGTTTACAAAAATACACTCATACTACATGGTTATTAGTTATTTTAAACCAAACACAAACTATAATATGTTATATAATTATAATAAGTTCTTATTAAAAACCGTAATCATATTAATATGTAATCAATAAAACGCTCGTGAAATAATAATAATACAATATGAACGACCGGTGACATATTATTTGCATAATATCATTATAGTTTGACAAGTGATTGTTTATTTTAGCGATATTATTATTTTATTTGTTATCGTTAAGGCGCTATTTCATAAGTGGTATAGGCATGATACATTATCGAGAACATTATGCAACATTCATGTTATCAACATTCATCGTATATATTAAATATAGATACTTCATAATGGATATTAAATAATAGAAATTGCATAAGTGATATTTAATAATACGTAATTCATATATTATCAAATTGTGTTATTCAAATGGAGTGTGTGTATATTTTTATTTTTAATTAAACAATTTATTTATATATATATATATATATATATATATATATATATATATATAAAGTAATTATTAATCAAATTAAATAGTTTATTAATACATTATACATAATACACATTTCAAATCACAAGAAATGTCACAATATTTGTTATTTAATCTTTCAGTTATATATATCGCTATCTTATCTTATAATATATCGTCGAGTTATGATATAATTCACAAACTATAGTTATATCTATATATATATATATATATATATATATATGTATTGATTATATTCAATACATTTACTAATACATGTGAAATAAACTTCTTAATATGTTGATGAATTAATGCATATTAATTATTCGTTTATATATGTAAAATAAATATTTTTATTAAAATTAAAAATATAAATATACGCTAATACAATTCGAATTATATACTTATGGAACGACGCATTATTTATTTTGTTATCGATAATATCCACGTCATATAAATACTTTATACTGTAGTATATACTATATATATTACTATGTATTTTCTCAGTAAAACAAAAAGCTAGTTTAATGTAATAATGTGTTCTGGGACGTGGATTATGTCTATGCATGTAGCATGACGATCTATCTTATAATAACCACTGTATATCTCATACATGATATGCCACCATCGATATTCGTATATAGGTAGGATATATAGAATATATGGGAGGGGTTGTTAATTGGTATTGTATACAATATATGATTATTTCAATAAGTATGTGAAATCATTGATAACAAGTTTAAAAAGACACGTTCATGATATCAAATATTCTATATTATAGACAAATAATGATTAATAATAAATGTTAATTAAAAACATATAATTTAATTAAATAAATATATATTTGAATATATATCTAATACCTATTAGTATATTAGTATCGATCTAGTATTACATTAGTTATTTATTTATATACTTATTAAATACTATTATATTAATTGAGTACTATACAATTATATTCTATCAATTATATCATAATAAAAATCAGAGTGGAAAATAATGTGTCGTTCGCTTTAGCCCAAGTATATATACTAGAAAATTAAAATAACAAAAATAACAAATCTTAGATACACTAATATATATATATACTATATAAATGTATTCGAGATACATGTAAAATATCGAGCGTAAAGTTAAGGGGTTGCATTTGCGTTTTACTAAATATGATATACTAAACCTACTACAACGAATGTACAGATGTTATTACTAGCTGCCATCTTGCCGACTTCCAATAGAGGATATCGATACGTTGAACGTGATATAGATGGCGCCACCCATATGCGTGTATAACCCTTTCGCCCCTCACTCGCCCCCTTAATATTACCAAGTAGTATATATAACACTTTCTATATAGTCGACGTAAACTACAATTATATACTTAATAAAACCCGCGCCGCTGCTATACGTAGTATTGAAGAAATATATATAGGATTATACAATAATGTTTCGATTGTTATATTAAATTGCATACAAAATATGTTAGCTTTTACTCAGCTCGTAGATATATATCATTAAAAATAAAAATATCCCATTTCTTTGTTATGTACATTTTACATTTTAAAAGTGTGTTATTTAACATTAATTTAGATAATAAACAACACAATTATACGAATATTCAACCTATATAGGTGGCGATGTTCATGTTGTGTGTACACAATAGAACTATACTATTTAGCGTACGTTCTATATATTTGGTTGCTTTTAGTTGATAGTATATATACTATCGTATAATAGTATATGTATACAGTAGAAGCAGATATGACACTAGTTATTGCCAATAATAGTATTCGACATGTATAACATCTTCTAATAATTTGGTTTAAAGTGTCTATTTTTATTATTAACAAACCAGCGTAAAATATCAAAAAGTAGCTTACAATATTATAAGATCGAGCGAATAGTATCACGAAGGGATTGTAACGTATTAGTACGGTAATTTAAATAAATTAGTTATAATACGTTATTTATATATCAATAGTAAATTAGCATATCGCGTAATGCATAACAGCGTA
The DNA here is from genome assembly GCA_964019155.1 of Osedax fenrisi. NCBI lineage: Eukaryota > Metazoa > Annelida > Polychaeta > Sabellida > Siboglinidae > Osedax > Osedax fenrisi. Next base: position 19,898,699 of record OZ025239.1, on the reverse strand, counting down.
TTGCATAACGCGTATTGCATAACGTTCGTCGAGTGATACACGTAATCAATCGTAAGTGATGCCTGAAGACAAAGCCGATGGTACCGATGTCATTATCTAATCATATATGTACGATTACCAGGCGGGCTAGCATTATGGGCGTGGCCTAAGCGAGTGATTATCTCTCTGTAATCTCTAGTAGTAGTAGTAGTAGTAGTATTAGTAGTAGTAGTAGTAGTAGTAGTAGTAGTAGTAGTAGTAGTAGTAGTAGTAGTAGTAGTAGTAGTAGTAGTAGTAGTAGTAGTAGTAGTAGTAGTAGTAGTAGTAGTAGTAGTAGTAGTAGTAGTAGTAGTAGTAGTAGTAGTAGTAGTAGTAGTAGTAGTAGTAGTAGTAGTAGTAGTAGTAGTAGTAGTAGTAGTAGTAGTAGTAGTAGTAGTAGTAGTAGTAGTAGTAGTAGTAGTAGTAGTAGTAGTAGTAGTAGTAGTAGTAGTAGTAGTAGTAGTAGTAGTAGTAGTAGTAGTAGTAGTAGTAGTAGTAGTAGTAGTAGTAGTAGTAGTAGTAGTAGTAGTAGTAGTAGTAGTAGTAGTAGTAGTAGTAGTAGTAGTAGTAGTAGTAGTAGTAGTAGTAGTAGTAGTAGTAGTAGTAGTAGTAGTAGTAGTAGTAGTAGTAGTAGTAGTAGTAGTAGTAGTAGTAGTAGTAGTAGTAGTAGTAGTAGTAGTAGTAGTAGTAGTAGTAGTAGTAGTAGTAGTAGTAGTAGTAGTAGTAGTAGTAGTAGTAGTAGTAGTAGTAGTAGTAGTAGTAGTAGTAGTAGTAGTAGTAGTAGTAGTAGTAGTAGTAGTAGTAGTAGTAGTAGTAGTAGTAGTAGTAGTAGTAGTAGTAGTAGTAGTAGTAGTAGTAGTAGTAGTAGTAGTAGTAGTAGTAGTAGTAGTAGTAGTAGTAGTAGTAGTAGTAGTAGTAGTAGTAGTAGTAGTAGTAGTAGTAGTAGTAGTAGTAGTAGTAGTAGTAGTAGTAGTAGTAGTAGTAGTAGTAGTAGTAGTAGTAGTAGTAGTAGTAGTAGTAGTAGTAGTAGTAGTAGTAGTAGTAGTAGTAGTAGTAGTAGTAGTAGTAGTAGTAGTAGTAGTAGTAGTAGTAGTAGTAGTAGTAGTAGTAGTAGTAGTAGTAGTAGTAGTAGTAGTAGTAGTAGTAGTAGTAGTAGTAGTAGTAGTAGTAGTAGTAGTAGTAGTAGTAGTAGTAGTAGTAGTAGTAGTAGTAGTAGTAGTAGTAGTAGTAGTAGTAGTAGTAGTAGTAGTAGTAGTAGTAGTAGTAGTAGTAGCAGTAGTAGAGGTTCAGATAGTCATTATAGTATACTACACCACAACTATAGTGTATACTACTATTGCGTAATAAATACGTACTAGACACGCGAATACACGTTATAAACGTAATGAAATAACATGTTATGTAATAGTTGAACAAGTTCACCACACTACCGCGAGGAGCGCTAGTGTCGGTGATTACGTCACTAGTTGGCGTTAGTGTGTGCGTGTGTGCGTGTGTGGGTGTGTTATTATTGACAAACTATCGCTGTATCCTATCATGGCTTTATGGAGGATAAAGTACAATACGTTAAAGAGAAATTAATCTCTCTCGATTTCGACTCATTATTCACCGATATCAGTTTAATTATACGTATATATATATATATATATATATATATATATATATATTCGCGTGCGATCTTACAATGTCCGACGTACATCTATATATGCGCATGTGTGTGTGTGTGTGTGTGTGTGTGTGTACGTAGGTCGTACGTTAATAGTGATTTTAAAAATTCTGTTGATTATGTAATCCACCATAGCTTTTGCATCATTTAAATATGAGTATTGATGTGTTTAATTTTAATGTAGGTTAATATTGGGCCCTGGTCAAATTTAACAAAATTTAACATTGAATTGATAGGAAAATACCATAAAATATAAATATGTATATTTTTCACATTTATAATTAAGCTACAATAATGAACGTTTCAGAATACGTGTAATGTGTAGAGTTCATATGAATAATATCAAATACATAAAACTTTTTATTTTATTTCGAGAATTTTTTTTAAATTATAGAATTTTCCGTAATTTTTTTTGACCTTTCATAATTTGGTATAAAATTGTTATATTTGATAATTTTATATTATAGATAATACAAAAACAATTCATTAATCACAATATATAAAAATTTGGATTAAAAAATAATAATTACCATGACATTTCATTAATTATGTAATACATCATCAAGAAATTACCATTTTTCTGTGGAGTTTGCAACTTTACAAATTTTAAGATTTGTTTTCTTCTACCTCATCTTAAGATGTTATAGTTTAACGTACAAGTATTATAAATTAAAAAATTAGCTCTTTATAATTTTAATAAATAGTCAAATTTTCATAATTTTTAGAACATTTTTATATTTATATATAATATATAATATATATAATATTTATTGAATAGAATACAAATAGCGGATACAAATATACATTTATTTCATAGTTTAAATTAATTATCTAATAAGTAATGTATAATTAGGGATACTATAGATAATATGTACTATATATGAATATTATCTATTATAAGAATATAGTATTTAAGAAAATTACTATTATTATATAAATCCATATACAAAAAATACAAATAAATCGTACAAGATTCAAATAAATGACCTTGTTTATAAACAAAAACAATACAATTACATAGTAACGAAATGTGGAGATTTTTTTGTATTTATTATTTTTTTTAAACCTTCATCGCATCACCAATATCGAACCTATAGGTTCTAGTTATAATTAACTACATATGTATCTAGTTAACTGCATATGTATTGAATGAATGAATGAATTTTATTTACCGAATATTTGCTATAATAATCGGAGGTATACCCAGAAGATATGTTTAGCTTATACCAAGGATAGAGCACATTTGTATCACTAGTATCATTAACACCATATATGGTGTTATCTATAGATATAGAATCTTCTTGGTAACCTTATACGGTCATATTTGATCTGGAAAATAAATCTCTCTTAAATTAACGTGCGTATACGTACGACGATGCATGTATTTAACGGCTATCGCGTAATAGAACGATACTCGATATAGAGAAACTCGACTAGAACGTAACTATTACATTACGTGTAGTGTTTGTATACGTCGTACGAGGTACGGGCGGCATTTGAGAGATGGGGTATCATGCAATCGCGTAATTTAACTAAATAATATTAATGTTATCATGTATCTAGCTTCTTCAATATTGGATGTATGAACTGGTTACTTTATATATATATATATATATATATATATATTAGTATAGTTTATAATAATATATGGGTGCGAATAGCTAGAGCATATAGATATTTCCTATTTGAATATATCACTCGAGTGATCAAATATGTAATATATAAAAAACACATTAATGATTACATATATACAGCCATGTCGCTCTATTTATTGATGACATACGATTGTAAGTAAGTAAGTAAGTAAGTAAGTAAGTAAATAAGTAAGTGAATGTAATATGCTTAATTGCTAGGTTGACGGATACTTTAGAATCCGTATGAATTGAACTTAGAATTCATAATTGCATGATTTTATTTATGATTTATATAAATGTATATAGTTTTATTTTTGATAATATTATTTTCAAAAATTCATATTTTAACTGTATACTGATTAGTAATACCTTAGGGTAATAATAAATTTTACTTACATATTAGCTTACATTTAATATTAATATTATATATAATAATTATAAATGATTAAATATAATTTAATAAAATATAATTGTCTATTTTTACCGACTTTTTTTTAATTATTGCATATAATGTACATTATACATTTGATATAATATATATATATATATATATATATATATATATTACGTATCTAAGCAATACTAATGCGAATAGATACATTTTACTGATAGTAATAACAAAGAGTTTTCTAAACTTCGCAAAATCCTTGGTAATAATATACCAGTAATATTGAACGAGACAAAACAAAGCGTTACAATGTTATACTTTAGCATAATGCTGATGACGTATATATATATATATATATATATATATATATATATATATATATATATATATATATATATATATATATATATACTAACTATACATATAAGTATAATTACAATTATATTTGTTTTTAATGAAAGTATTAATTTCGCAATAGATAATGACAAGACATACATTCACATTATAATAATGTATAGTATTAGTATTATTCGTATGTGAATTCATACCCAGTGTATGCATGTATGTATGTACGCCTTTATATGCACGTATGCATGTAATACATGTTAATATAATCTAATAGTTATAATATTATTTACTATAGAATATTTCTAGTTTATTTATTTGTATAACATTTGTCTATATATACATTTATTTAAGTATTTAAAAAATACACTCAAATATATAAATATATATATAAATATATTATACATATATATATACACTACAAAATAATCAATAGTGTTATTCCCTTGAGGAAGTGTCATTATAATCATTAATATTAATCAATATTAGAACAAAGCGCCTTCGAAGCGATTACGTTCAGAATAGTGTGACTTATGATATGGATGATATCTTACGTAATGTTCTTTGTTAGGGTTTAGTTATTGTTCAACTTGATGAGTTATAATCATTTATGACACACGATATATGACTCATATAATATGAGTCATGACATACCATATATGATATACAATGCATGATATATAATACATGATATATAATTCATGATATACAATGCATGATATACAATTCATCATATACAATTAATCATATACAATTAATTACATACAATTCATTACATACCATACAGGATATATAATGCGTGATATACAATGCATTACATACAATGCACGGTATACAATGCATGACATATGGCTCTATAGATACACACGATTACGTGGACGTTGACCACTGGACACGTAGAGCATTGATTGCACTAGGTTCATACAGAACACACCAGCATACCACACACTAACACCCACACACATAATCAGCGAAGTAAACACTGAGCTTACGATACCCCACGCCGACATCTCATTAAACACATAGTGGTGTACGCTACACATAAAGCGCATACCATTAACTACACTATATCATATATTAACTACACTATATCATATATTAACTACACTATATCATATATTAACTACACTATATCATACCATTAACTACACTATATCATATATTAACTATACTATATCATATATTAACTATACCATATATATATATAATACAATTGTAATAAATACATCGGGTATCGAGAATATAAACTCTACACCATAGCATATATTAATATATATATATATATATATATATATATATATATTTATATATGTTTGTGTGTGTGCGCACACTTGTGCGGGTGCGCGGTGTTGTTTGTATACGCGTTATTAATTAAATATGATTTTCATTAGACACCGCCTACACTGACTACAGGACCACACATAACACACGCGTCCGTAACGCAGTAGTGGTCATCACGCGTGGTAGTGGTCAGAGCGGCAGCCGGTGTCATCACGTGATGACCTATCGTTACGTAATCGTGATGACGATGATGATATTACAATGGATCCGGTGACGTGACGCATGATTTATGTAATTACAATACCGCGAATAATCATATAACCATAATAATAATAATAATAGTAGTAGTAGTCGTAATTGAAATATTGAAATGGAATTTTCACCAATTATTATATATAATTATAATTATATGGAATTCATCTATAGATGAACTCTACCCGATCGTATGTTACATCCGGTATGCTGTATGTATACGTCGTACACTTTACCCTATCGTTATTGTTATTACTATAGTTTTTATTCATTTTCCTTTTGTTGACAGGTAGATATCTCGATAAATTCAGTGAACTTCTATATCTACTTGCGTTCACTATCGTTTATTACGAGTAACCAATCTGATTATTATTATTATTATTATTATTATTATTATTATTATTATTATTATTATTATTATTATTATTATTATTATTATTATTATTATTATTATTATTATTATTATTATTATTATTATTATTATTATTATTATTATTATTATTATTATTATTATTATTATTATTATTATTATTATTATTTATAATATATTGTATTAATTATTAACTCAATAAGTAATGAAAGTTATGTACTATAATACTTATAATTATGTTATATATTAGTTTACTTTACATTAACGATTATAATATAAAATTAAATACAACTAGTTAACAAAATAAACTCTGTAATGAACTGTAACTTATTATAGGATAAAATCTAGCATCTATATCATTAATTCCCTTTATCAAAAATACAGTACCCCTTGTATTTACATTTTGATATGTTCTGTTTTTGGACTGCAAACTGTACTTATAAAAGAATTAGCCGTCCATATATGTGTGAAATTAATTGTTTACATTGAATAAATACGTTTTAAGTAGTTTCTTGAATATGGTATAGGGAGAATATGTTAGGAGTATGGGAAGGATATTACACAGGCGAGAGTTTTAGTTAAATGTAAGTTATGTTTAGGAGGTAGTAGAAGTAGAAACATATTTGTGGGCGTGTAGTTGTACTGTTGGTAATTTAAGTAGGAGTATGCTATCCCTATAGGGATGCTAGGTAGTTAGTATATTAATGGTGTATTGCTTTATGTGACAGTAGTAGGATTTTATAGAGGATATACGTCGTGCAGATAGTCAATGTAGTTATGCTAGGAATGGAGATATATGAGTATGGGAGTATATCGGTATGTTGAATATGCACCTAGCTATAGAGTTTAGAATAATTTGGTATTTAGTAATATACGATAAGGGGATATTGTAAAGGATGACGAGTATTTCAGGAGTCGAATATAGGTAGGATCTAGGCTATAGTAGTAGCGGTGGATATTTCTATTGAATGACGAATAAGGCGTAGTGAATGTAGTTGATAGTAGCTTTGTTATGTGGGACAGTTGTCTATTCAAACAAAAAGTATTGTCAAATATAACATCAATATATTTGAAATGGGTTGAGTACATTATGAGCTATCCATTAATGTTGATTGGAGGGGGAGTTGATACAGTTTTACTTCGGAGTTCAAGGTGAAGGAAGAGAGCCTCGGTTTAATTGGATTAAAAATGAAATAATGTATTGTGAGCCAGTTATGAATGGTAGTAATAGTAGAGGAAAGGGAGTCAGGTGCAAAGTTTTTATTTTATGTACATTTTAAATAAAGTTGGATGTCGCATATGTATGGAAGTTAACTGGAGAATTCGAGATAAGGTGGAGAAGGGGAATTATGCAAGTGTTAAATAGTATTGGTTCAAGAACACACCCTCGGGGAAAACCGTGTGTTACACGACGGGGAGATGAACGGGTTGAGTGAACTACAATGAGGAAGTTAGGATAGTTATGAATGAGGATACCATATATGTACAGTACCAGTGATGCCTATAGATGTAAGGAGTTGTTTAAGTATTAAGTTGTCAATAGTATCGAACGCGAAGGAGAGATAGTCAAATAGTGCGAGGATTGTTTCATTTTTATTATCAAGATTAGTGAGAATATCGCTAGTTATCTTCGCTGAGGCGGAGTCTGCTGATTTGCAAGGAACATTTGCAATTTGGAAGATGTGAGCGATTTTGTATGATATTAAATAAGTATTTAATTGTTTCGTGACAATTAGTTACAAGGTTTACGATGTAAATCGATAGGTTTGAAGATACATTAGGCGATAATTATTCTATTACCTCAGATTGATTACGTTAGATTTTTCGGTTTTAGTTGTTATTGAGTTTTATTGTTTATTTTGTATATCCCGTGCACTTATAATCACGTATACTTACGAGGATTTTTGATCACTTTGTTACGGTTACTAATAGACCATATTACATCATCATCATCATCATCATCACTATCATCATCATCATCATCATTATCATCATCAACATTCAACATCATCATCATCATCATCACCATCACCATCATCATCATCATCATCATTATCATCATCATATATAACCGGTTGTATGGTAACATATAATAATATTCAGAACATTGGATAAACACAATTTACAAATGACAATAATGCGGCCTTGTCACGTGACTGGTAATCATCAATTATTATTAATAATAATATAATGGTATAATATTAGTAATTATAATGACTAGGGCTTTACTTAATTGCTAATTACTAATGTATTACCGGCTAATTGTATCAACGTAATTATATATATATATATATATATATATAATTTTTGCATAATGTTATGTTATAATTAGTTAAGAATTCCCTAATTATTAGTAGTCATTATCCTTACCATCGAACTGTAGTGAAGATTCACGGACTACGACGACGTATATGATATATTACGTAATATAAAAACGATCTGTTATGCAATGGTTCTTACCTAGAGTTAAACAACGAAGCGTATTAATAATCACTGATACGTCGACCGCCGGGGCATTAGCAGTAGGTTGGGGGCGCTGCAACATGGGGGGATGGGGGGATACGCCCCCCCCCCCACTTTTAAATCTAGAGGGACCTCCTATGTATTGGTCCCCCCCTCCATTTTTACCACAACATTTATGTTGATCGGTTGGTCCCACCTACGTACAACATCGTTCGAACACCATTAGCAGAAGGATACACGTTATAATAGCCAAGTGTAGGTTTATGTAGGTACTTTTAATTACAAAGATCATATAAATGAGTGCGTGTGTGTGTGTACACAACTGGCGGTATGTAGCTTATAATACATGTATGCCGTACGTTAAGCTGAGCCGCTATGGTGTGTTTTCTGGAATAGAAAGCTGTCTCAAAAGATATATCTACCTATATATATATTCAATAAAGTTATATTAAACATTTTTTTTTAAATTGTTAGTTGCTTCACAGGAAGATTTAAATTTAACATTGCAGAGATACATATTTAACATGGGCTATTAATAGAATTGTATACATCTATACACTGTACACTGTACGTCGTACGTCGGTGTATAGCATAGTACGATGTGTAGGGTGCGAATGTCTGTATGTACTGCTTTGTTATTGTTGTTTTGGTGGCGTATTTAATCCCGTCTAGGAACTTAGGTGAGTTTTTAATTATAGGCGTATATCTCTAATGTGCCTTCGAATCGGCTCTCGTATTAAGGCATAGTTTTAACGAGATCCGATTATTTATGTATATATATATACAATTATATAAGATCACTCATGAATATTATTCTAAGAGCTATTTTAATGTTACGAACGAGATTTGAACCCGTGCCCTACTGATTGTGTATCTGACGACTTAGCCAACTGAGCCACACAGACATATTTCGCAACTAAACTACTAATATGTAGACATAAATGACTATGTAAACATGCAATCTGAATAGGTAAACATGCAATCTGAATAGGTAAACATACAAATTGACTAAATAAATACACGTCTATAGCTAAATAAGCTTTAACGATTAACTACTACTAACTTATATATTACAGTATAACAACAATTACCTTCACGTTGAAATAAAGCTAATAGATAACGCGTATACGTGAGGTCGTATAGCAGACGATCAATTCTTACTCGAAAATAACGACGAATAACGTAAAATAATGACAAATAACGACACATATCGACAAAACTCGACGAATAACTTAATGAACGCGTAACAGGTAATATAAATGTGTGGTATAACGTCTCTATAGACTATACCGTGTTCATCAATAGTTCATACTAGACAACAGATAACAATACTGTCTATTAATATATATTCTCTATAATTGTATACGTCAATCAACTGGAATACAGATGACAGTATTATCAATAATAATAATTAGTATTATTAAAAGAATTTTAAAAATAAAATTTGTTTTCATTTCTTTTAACTATGTACAATACATTTTATCATAATACATTTTACATATTCGCGTAATATTTATACTTGCTTAGGATCTATAAATACCGTATGATTTATATATATATATATATATATATATATATATATATATATATTGCATATGAATATATCGCATTGAAATCGTGTAGTGTTCATTATATTCTCACTACACATGTAGACACGTGACATTCGTTGACCTAGTTACATGTTACGTGACAATAGTGAGAACGACTGAGAGGCAGGTCTATTTATAACTATGCATACCTAGTAATACGGGCATACATACACTATTATATGCTTAATGCAGTGCACGTACTTCTATACACTGGGTTGAAAGTCATATTGTTCTAAGAAAAAGTAAATTTATATATATATATATATATATATATATTATCTTCCATCTCCATTATATAATATATATATATATATATATAAATTATGTATATATACCTTAAATATAAATAATCCATCTGTTATATTGAGGAACTCTTATATACAGAACACCTGTCAATTTAACGTATACGATATCCTACTGAAATGCAAGTACCGCCTGAGAATCATAACCGATATTCGAAAATGTATGATTATACCTTCAGCTAAAGCCTAGGCTTAGTCACCCGTAATCTCCAGGTTGGAATATTATTATTATTATTATTATTATTATTATTATCATATATAGGCAATGCCAGGGTATTCATAGAAGCGGTGTTGCTTATCGAGACAATTAGCGCTACAATACGCGTGTGTATATATATACTATATTAGGTAGGGGCGCTACAACAGGGGGACATTCTAGGGGGACCTCCTATGTTTTGGTCCCACCCCCACTTTTACCACAACATGTATTTTGATTGGTCGGCCCCCCCTACATACACACCATCGTGGTCCAGCGCCCCTAGTAGTGGGTGTACCATACGCTACGAACATACTGGCACACGTCTACGTACGACCATCAGACATTCTGCCGTTCTGAATTATAACATTACTCCGCGAAATCGTATCAAATCTTATTTAATTACATCGAAATGGGTACGTTTCCATTAAATGTATCGATATATTGTATTATTCGTAGTACGGAAGGTGGTCGATAAACTACTACGTACCTATATGATACGGTAATACTTCCCAGGTATTCAAAGAACGAGAAAATCTCGAGAATTTCTTGTATATCTTGTAACATCTTGAGAATCTCGAGATTATCTCGAGATTATCTCGAGAAATTCTCGAGATTATCTCATGATTATAATCTCTAGAATTCAAACACAAGATATTCTCGAGATTATCTCGAGAACTTCTCGTCACAGATTTCTATATATTATCTTGAGTTAAATCTGGAGAATGTCTGCTTTAAAAAAAGTTGACAACTGTACAAAATATTCTCGAGAATAAATAACTAGAATTTCTCGAGATTTCTCGTTCTTTGAATACTGGGTAACTAACAATGAGATATTCGGTACCTTTGTTTATATGTCCCTAGCATATCTGTACAGTATACATATATGTTCCGTATATCTCTATGTAGGTTCGGCCCACCGTATGTAACTTAGGAGGTAACCCAATCGTGACGTATCACGAAATATGTATTATTTCATACATTTAAATGTATTTTATTTTTATTAATATTAAACTATGCGTATTCTTTTATATTATTATAACGTTATATTATTATAGTACTATTATTATTAATATTTTTTATTTATATTTTTATTTTATATTAAAGGGTAATTAATAACTAAGTATGTCAGCGGTCAAATACATCACCACCATCACCACCATCATCATCATCACCAACATCATCATCATCATCATCATCACCAACATCACCATCATCATCACCACCATCATCATCATAATCATCATCACCACCATCATCATCATCACCATCACCATCACCACCATCATCATCATCATCATAATCATCATAACCATAATCATCATAACCTTCATCATCATCATCATCATCATCATCATCACCATCACCATCACCACCATCACCATCATCACCAACATCATCATCATCATTATCATCATCACCATCATCACCACCACCAACATCATCATCACCATCATCACCAACATCATCATCATCATCACCAACATCATCATCATCACCAACATCATCATCATCATCATCATAACCATCATCATCATAACCTTCACCACCACCATCATCATCATCATCATCATCATCATCATCACCACCATCATAATCATCATAACCATCATCATCATAACCATCATCATCATAACCTTCACCACCACCATCATCATCATCATCATCATCATCATCACCACCATCATAATCATCATCATCATCATCAACATACTAATCTGATGATATATGGTATATGGAATACATTTCAAATTCGACGCATACAATATTTGACTACGAACTATTTCATTACACCTTTATACCCTTAATATTATCATTACATCTGTATACCTTTTTATAACCTTAATATTATCATTGCATAACTCTTTACACCTTTATAACCTGTACACATTATTAAAGGGTCATATATAATGAATATGTATATAATATGGATATATATATATATATAATATTATCAATTTATTATAATTATATTCCTAATGAAGTGCATATAACGTAGAAAAGCCGATCCAACTCTATGTGCCGCTATGTTAATGTATAGGTATATACTATATACTATATACTATATACTTTCATGATGTAATCACTACGTAATACCTAAATTAGGCGAAACGTCACATTCGATGCAGACATCGCTGCGGATACACGCTACACCATACCTACGCTTACAGGTATGTGTGTGTGCGCGCGCGCCTGTAATGCAGCACACGAGAAGGCCGCCGTAAGAGCTCTTAACGGTAACGGCGGCGACGAGCGATGATTCGATGAATTTCAAGTGCATTATTGTGTCAGTGTCAGTGTCACTTCGATTACGTCATACGCCTATAGGCGCGCGCGCGCACGGACGCACGCATACTATAGTTTACACGCGCGCTCATACGCGTACGCTTACGCACACCTGGTATACAGTGTACGACGTACGTAGCCCGTGACCAATACACACGTTCACCCGTAGTAGATATAATATATGTCATATTCGTTAATATTTGTTATATAAATATATATGTGTGTACGTATCGATATTTGATTATACATATACTTATATAATAATTATAATAATGATAATAATAATAATCAGAGTTTAGGCATTGGCCTGGATGAATGAAAAAGCAGAGCTTATCAAGTCGTTCACCCGATGTGATTGTGAGGGGAAAATAAGATATATATATTTAAATTGTATACAATTTAAATAATATTAAATAAAATATTTGATTATAAATTTTCTATCCAGGATATCAGTAATAAAAATAGCCAAAATATATATATATATATATATATATTTATATATATTATACTCCATAAAATTTACCATTACACTTATATTAATAGCTCGATGAAATAACCATAATCTATAATCTTTGGGGAAAAGAATGCGCGTAAATATAGTTATTGTATGTAATTGCGACATGATGGCCATTGATTGCGAATATGTTACTACCTTACTGGGGTATCCCACTACCAGTATTTCCGGTAATACTGTCCGGTAATGTTTGCTAAAAAGTGATTTTCTAGCAAGTTAACTACCATTGTAGTAGCTTGCCGGAAATATAGTAACTTTAAACGGGGTATCCCACTACAAATTGCTAGAAAATCACTTTCTAGAAAACATTTCCGGACATTATTTCCGGAAATACTGGTAGTAGGATGCCCCTTTTAGAGAGTATGTACTATAGGTGATGCCATCCAATATTTATATAGTGATGTAGGTGATGTCATGATATAGGTATATCAGCGTATAATATATTAATATTATAATAATTATTTATTTAACCACAAATGTATACACATAGAGGATACAAATGGACCCCAAAGAATTCATAGACGTCTAAATTGTACATTATACAGTGTACAATGTACACTGTACATTAGACCGGTTCGTACTAAATTTTGTTTAGCAATTTTAAAAACCTTCACATCTGTGATAATTATGTATGCTATGACGAATAAGTGTTTAAAATTTTAGACCTATATCTTAAATATTGTTATGTCACGAGACCTTTTAATTTTAACATTGAATACATACAAAAGTTAACATGGGGGAGATGTAGAAATAAGTTTTATTCAATTTTTGTAAAATTGGATTATTTTTTTTAAGCCAACTATGGATATATCCTAGAAACATATATAACAAGTAGTATTAACAGTACAAAATATTTTTCATAACAATCTAGATGACCAAATTTTATAAAATAATTTTAGTCAAAAAAATATCTAAAAATCGTATAATTTAATATAAATAAATTATTACAATTTAATTTAAAAAATTAAAATATATAATTTATAGATAATAATAATTCAATTCAAATTAATTATTAAAAAATTAAAAATTATTTTTAGAAAAAAAATTAACATCATTTTTAAATTTTTTTGGATTTTATTTGAAATATGAAATACAAAATAAGTTTACATATTTTTTAATTTTTTTAATTTTATTTGTATAAAGGACATTTATATATAACTTATTTCCACAATTCAATACAATCTGATCACTCAAATTTATGTAAAGTATAATTATATATATTAATTTTAAAAAATTAATTATTTTTTTGAATTATTTTGAAATAAATACTTTGTAAAATGGTGTATTTTCTTGAGTTTTAGGAGACATTAATATTGGTAATTTGTAGATATAAAAATGAAATATAGATATTATATTAATAATAAATATAAATAATGGCATATATTATATTAATTCATTAAATATAATACAAATATATAATTAATTTTAAATATTAATTTAAATATTTGTAAACATCAAAGATAATAAGATGGTGTCATTACTATTATACATAGAATATTATACATTTTATCTTAAAATAATAATTTATATTTCAAACTTTAAATGCTTCGTGACCAAAGGTAACTATTTTTTTATAAAAATTGTTAATACATATTATACTAAAATATAGATATGTATTATATTTTACCTGAAGGATTAAACATTGAATCGAACGAACCGGTCTACTGTACATACTATAAATAACTGCTGGCTTATGAAAGTACAAAACAAATAATGTAATATTTTGTTCTTGTGTTTTGATTTATAATTAATTATGTTATTGATAAACACGCGAGAAGCATGTGAAAGAACCCGATCCTAAAGGCAAGTAACTGCTCCACTAAGCAATAGAATCCAGGCACAATGAGTCATATCACCCATGTCCAATGAGTCATAGAATCCAGGCACAATGAGTCATAGAATCCAGGCTAGCCGTATAAGTTATCATCGTATATTTAAACATTATTTAAAAGTTCGTTCGTTAGCCAATACTCGCGCCTATGGGTTCACACCGTCACGTGGTTACTCCGGTTACTATTCTGTCACGTGATACGGTGTCTCGAGTACCACGTGACAACACATTATCACGTGTACAATATCGTAGTTAACGGACGCTGAGGATGTGTGTGTTTTTAATTTTAACAAATATATAATCGTAAATAAAATGTTAAATATGTTGTCACATAACCCGTGTACATATGTATTCATATATTAGATAATACGCATCCCACGATATCATATAATAATAATAATAAATATGTATTAGAAGTTTTAAATTGTACAATTTTTTTCGTATGAAATATATAATTATTTATATTATTATTTCCTCTAATGGGCTTCAGATTAAGATCAATATATTTTCTATGCTGTAGCCCGATCTATGCTGTCGCCCGATTCAATATATTAATATATTAATATTATATCTTGGGGTACGTATTAACTAATATATTAATATTATATCTTGGGGTACATATTAACTAATATATTAATATTACATCGTAGTTGTATACAGTCCTATATGCGTCTATTATTCAAATGACGTAATTTGAAAAAACTAATATATACGCTTATACATCATATTATGTAACACCACTATGTTGTACATTCGAACTGCGTTCTTTATTGTGTACATATATCGTATAACAAACATCGTACACATACATATGAGATATACACGATATTTGTTATACAATATACTCATACATTTAAGCGAGCGTGGAAAGTTATTTATTAATAAAGATATTATATAAATATGTGTGTATACTATTATATATTATAGATAATAGATAATATAATATAATATTATGTAATAATAAAATTCAATATTATTAAGTTATGATTTATAAAATAAATAACTTAATTAGATATACATTATATAAATATGTATATAGATATATATATATACACAAATATATATATATATATATATATATATATATATATATATATAATATATATAATATATGTATATATATAATCCGATTATAAATTCGCTATATTTATTCTCTTATGTATTCGTACGTATATATATATATATATATATATATATATATATATATATATATATATATATACTAAGCCTCACATCAGCCACATTTCAATATTAATTATGTACTAATATTATTATAGATTATCAAACTAATATAATATTATATAATATTACATATTATAATACTACTACTACTACTACTAATACTACTACTATTACAACTACTATTACTACTACAATACTACCACTACTACTACTACTACTACTACTACTACTATAGTAGTAGTAGCTACTACTACTACTGCTACTGCTACTACTAGTAATAGCAGCAGTAGTATACTACTACTACTACTACTACTACTACTACGACTACTACTACTAATACTACTACTACTACTACTAGATAATTGACTGCATGATAGCAGCTGTATCTATTAGCTCTAATTATTAAGGATATCCATACATTTATTTATACAAATTGGTGAAAGTGATCTACACCTAGATTGTGTTATATTCATTATTGTAAATCTACGGCTGTACCACTATAACATATCTATATATATTCTCTAATTTATTTTTATATTATTTAGGTACACATTATTCACATTGGTTATTTATTGTATATATCATTATACGTTTAAACATATCGAACTGCGTACGAACTATCACACTGGGTTATGACTCATAACTTATGAGTCATAACTTATGAATCATAACGTATGGCCGTGTTATAGTGTGCATTATAAGATGAGTCATACGATACAATATCATAACTACGTACCGGTGTATATGTAATAAAGCCATTCAAATGTGTACAAGAAACAATCATTATAAGATATTAATTATCATTAGCATATATTTAAGATATTTCATAACTATTTTCGATTCTTAATTAGGTTATAATCGTTGTAGCTATAGTACTATAGTAGCTATAGTAGCTATAGTACTATAGTATACTATAGTATAGTTATAGCTATAGTATACTATAGTTGTAACTATTCGGTAGAGGAACACCGGCGCCGAGCACTAAACTCGGGTGTTTGTTGTTTATACGTTTTAAATCGCTTGCGATATATAAATAATAGTTTACGTGTAATTTAGTGATTACTGAATTGTTTCCATTCAGATATGTACGATAATGGTTAGTAACCATTGGTTACTACTTTTTACATAAAGGGGGTATCCCACTACCAGTATTTGCGACAACTTTCCGGAAATATTTTAACCATAAAACGATTTTCTATCGAGTAACTACACTTTTAGCGTGGAACACCCTTACTTTCCGGCAACTTGCCTAAAATATAATAACTTTATAGGGGGTATCCCGTTACAACTCGATAGAAAGTGGTTTTAAAGTTACAATATATCCGGTAAGTTGCCGGAAAATCTTGTAGTGGGAACCCCCTTAAGACCCGACTTACTTTGCGTTCACCCTACTATCGTACACACACTAAAGAGGACTACGATACGTTGCCGAGCGATTCTAACGCGGCCTTAAAGCATACACGCGGCCTTACTCAACATCTATAACCCACTTTATATTAATTCCTATTATGTTATCATATTATTTGTATTCGATCAGTGTATGGTATACACTACAGAATACACCGACTATATATAATCAGTGTATACGTTATATCGTATTACATTATATACGCGCGAATAATACGAGTTAAATATTGAATTAATTCATGCACATTTTAGATATATACACCATGCACACATGTGAGATGTGTATACGTATATAATATACATTTACATCATATATATATATATATATATATATATATATAAATCCTATATATTTAAATATTATACATTTATACATATATTACTTTCATATAAAATAAGGTCTGTAAATTTATTTTACAACATTATTTGAACACGAGAAAATTAAATATAACATTAAAATATTAGAAATATAAAATAATGAAGATATAACCTATATGATATACGATTTTATTTACGTATACTTATATTTTAATACAATCTTATGATAGGGTTTTAGTAAACCATATAATATGTAATCGAAAAATTTATATAATTACAAATAAAATAATAATTCTATTAAATATTAATATTTACAAAAATATTAATATTTACAAAAATATAATATTATAAAAGATATAATAACATTATATCATATTTTTCAGAAAATAACCTCAAGTTATATTATATTGTAAAATTAAATATTTAATTATTAGAGTAAACATACCAATCTCAAGGAAAATATAAATATGTCTAATTGTTTTATTAATAATGCATTTAAATATAAGCTACTATTTCACTCTCTCCCAGTGATATTCCAGAGCTTTAAAAACACTGTATTGGTGAATAGTTTTATTTATATTTCGTAAGAGTTAACTATGTTCTCTACAGTCGTGTGTGTGTGTGTGGGTCATACGTATTACACGACTAGACTGACGTTATATGGCCGGTCACGTGGTTATATAACGGCACAAGGACGCGTCTCAAGGACACGTCTCAGCCAACGCACGAACACGCGTACATCGCGACCCGAACCCTCTATACGATATCACTATTCACGCGGGTCTCTTGTTTAGAACGACATAGCCGGTGCACGCGTGTCTGTCTGTATCTCTCTATCACCATCACGTGTCTCTCTCTCTCACCGTCACGAGGTCCCCTACACGTGGTACACGGAGAGCGAGAGCTAGTTAGACACGTGACCGCCACGGGCGGAGACGGGTCGCGTGTTTCCGGTTTTTGATACGCGACGACTTAATCGATAATCGACGAGAGGGTGATGTCATACGCGCTCGCGGTATTAATTAATAAAATATTTACATAATTAATATATATGTATGGGTGTGTGTACGTATGTGTTTATTGGTGTACGACGTGCGTCACTTATATCACGTGGCATTGTAATTGAATGAGCGCGCGTGTGTGCGCGTATCCAGTAACGCTAGCCTATACGATATATCACGTGGTGTACGATATCACGTGACGACAGCGCCGCGAGAGTCACGTGTTCATTATGATCACGTGGCCTGGTCGGTTACGTGATCCGCGAACGACGTAATAAACGCACGAGCGCTCTCGCTGGAAAAAGAGAGAGAGTGTGGAGCGATCTATAGGGCCCAAAACCCCACCCCCACCCCTATATCGGGAGGGGGGCTATGTCCACTTCGGACCTATGGGTCTGAGCGCCGTCGCTAGTGTGGTCATCGCTATCTTTGTTATAGATCTGATTATTTAACGAGTTGAGTGGATGGTCAAATATAAATATACCATTGCCTGTAAAACCACACACACACACACATATATATATATATATATATATATATATATATATATATATATATATATATATATATATATACGTATGTGTATTAATTAATCTACGACGATGACTAAAACACGCCCCTTCCACCTATGCTAAACCTCGGCCTAGATAAGTGACCAGCTCTACCACCACCGGATGACTTACCTGCGTATCTGTCGCCTACTTCGTTGCGGAGAGTTTTGCGAATCTGTTCGGCGGTCGTGTTCGCCGGAAGTCGGTAATAGTCGACCGTGATGTCGTGATCTCGGGGCGAACTCTTGCCGTAGACGAGCGCCTCGCTAATCAGGTGGCAGAACGCGTTCACGATATGACCTTGACCGTTACGCTGGTACAGTATCTTGACCTTGGTCCAGCCGTACCGTCGCACGAGGGCTCGCATACCGGAAGCGAGCGATAGTAGATTAGCGGGCCCGGCGCGCGTTAGAAGCGGATACACTTTCGATCGACGCTTCCAGAAGTCCATGGCCATGGCGCCCACGGACACCATCGGCACGTTCCAGTATCCGGTTTGACGGGCTACCGGCGCCGCGGCGTAATCGCACACCGGACCGAAGAAAACGTTGGTGCCGCCCTCTACGTAGAAATTGATGGCCTCGTTCATGCCGGCCGCTTCCGAGCACTTGGAGTCTTTGTAGCGGATGTAGGGGGCGTGTTCGGCGTCCAGGATGTGCGACTCGCGCACGGTGCGCAGAGCGATGTCGGCCGCCGGCCGCACGCGAGATATCGAGAACAGTCGTCTCGGGTCGCTGGGCAGCACGGCCGATATGCTACTTCCGGTGACCGAGGAGGATAGCCACGTCAGCGTTATCATCATCGCCGCCAGCATCGATACCAGGGGGCGTGCACGTGACATGCGGACGGGTTCCGGTTCCGGTGTGCGAGTTAGGTGCGTGTGCGTGTGTGCGTGTCTGCTGCTGGGAGGAGGATACGGCCCGATTAAATGTCAGCCTCGCGATGAGATGATTATACCGATGACGCAGCGATGTAATGGATGTAATCATACGGTGATTCATATAATGTGACGATGCATTTAATCATAATGCGATTGATTCGTCGGGTAGAATTCAATGATCATATTTATCATCACACGCACACATATATATATATATATATATATATATATATATATATATATATATATGAACTCATGAATGAAACCTATTATTAGTCGTAAAATAGGAAACTATGATATTATATACATATGAGGTATATTACAAATTCTTAAATCAATACAGTTTACCGCTATACTACATTATAATGTAATAAAAGTGGTGTTTTAAATGTCTTTAAGTTAATTTTTAAAATAAAGTTAAAAACACATATATCATTGATAACAATGTTGGTATTTAACTGTAAATACGATTAAAGTAAGATAATACTGCTATTGCATACATGTTAATTAACCTATAGGTTATTATGATGTGAAGATATAGTAAACAGCTATATAGCTTAATGGCGATCATTCTATGCCAGTTATTTCATAAATCTAATCTATTGCCGATTACAATTTATTTTTAACTTTATTTTAGCGATGATAGATACATTTCCATATATGGATAGATTGTATAATATGTATATTTGATTTATTTCAATTGTATTTAAGTATTCGTAATATAAATAATAATATATCCTAACGATAATACTTAATAATAGTTAATAATAATTAGTAATACTTTATAAAACTTACTAATATTAAATAATAATTATTAATTATAAGTAGGATAATAATTATGGGTACTTAATAGTAATTATCTAGGTATGTTAATAATTAATAACAATCCTAAATACTAAATATGACACCTAATATACGTAATAATAGGTTATAAAAAATCGTCTAAAATGTGATTTTGAAATAATAATCGTTGAAATGTACATTGTTTCATACGTAAAGTAATATGTCTGATGTAGCCGTATGACATATAAGGCAGCCATGCAACACATACGTATGGTGAGTCATAGTGGTTTATATACTATAGCGAGAACGTACACAGTATGCAGCATGTTATGTGTGCTATATGTGTTTACTGAAATATTATATAAGTTGCATGAATTATTAAACGGGCAATAATCTAGCCTGCAACATATTGTTGTTGACTTCGGCTATTTCTATATGCAAGAAAATAGAGGATGGTTACTACTACTACTACTACTACTACTACTACTACTACTACTACTACTACTACTACTACTACTACTACTACTACTACTACTAATACTACTACTACTACTACTACTACTACTACTACTACTACTACTACTACTACTACTACTACTACTACTACTACTACTACTACTACTACTACTACTACTACTACTACTACTACTACTACTACTACTAGTACTACTACTACTACTACTACTACTACTACTACTACTACTACTACTACTACTACTCTACTGCTACTATTAATTACTTAATTACATTATAAATCAACTGAGATTATAATAAATTTATTTGATCTTCTACTATATATATATAAAGTTTTATCTTCAATATATGATCATTTATCTTTTGTATAGAACAACATTATAATTGTGGATTACAACATTTCGGCCATTATTCAGTACAGTTTACAGCGCTAATATCTCTAAGATATTGCGTAATGCGTTCAGGTGTTATGTAATCTAACAAAGAGTTGAGCGTAAAAAGGGTAAACAACACAACTAATAATGTAGGACGTAGAGCGCCTTTTAGGCAGGAATTACCACTATACACAGTAATATGTTATGTTATAGCCTTTTTATTCTATAATTTACATATTCTTGTATATATAATATGTTTATATATATATAATATTATATATTGATTTATATAAATTCATTTATAAATTTCATTTAAAATTAAATTAATATTGAATCTCAACGTATTGAGTTAGTATATTTTACTAATTGCATTTTTGTAGTAGTAGTAGTAGTAGTAGTAGTAGTAGTATTGGTGGTGGTGGTGGTGGTGGTGGTGGTGGTAGTAGTGGTAGTAGTAGTAGTAGTAGTAGTAGTAGTAGTAGTAGTAGTAGTAGTAGTAGTAGTAGTAGTAGTAGTAGTAGTAGTAGTAGTAGTAGTAGTAGTAGTAGTAGTAGTAGTAGTAGTAGTAGTAGTAGTAGTAGTAGTAGTAGTAGTAGTAGTAGTAGTAGTAGTAGTAGTAGTAGTAGTAGTAGTAGTAGTTGTAGTAGTAGTAGTAGTAGTAGTAGTAGTAGTAGTAGTAGTAGTAGTAGTAGTAGTAGTAGTAGTAGTAGTAGTAGTAGTAGTAGTAGTAGTAGTAGTAGTAGTAGTAGTAGTAGTAGTAGTAGTAGTAGTAGTAGTAGTAGTAGTAGTAGTAGTAGTAGTAGTAGTAGTAGTAGTAGTAGTAGTAGTAGTAGTAGTAGTAGTAGTAGTAGTAGTAGTAGTAGTAGTAGTAGTAGTAGTAGTAGTAGTTGTAGTAGTAGTAGTAGTAGTAGTAGTAGTAGTAGTAGTAGTAGTAGTAGTAGTAGTAGTAGTAGTAGTAGTAGTAGTAGTAGTAGTAGTAGTAGTAGTAGTAGTAGTAGTAGTAGTAGTAGTAGTAGTAGTAGTAGTAGTAGTAGTAGTAGTAGTAGTAGTAGTAGTAGTAGTAGTAGTGGTAGTAGTAACCTTGTAACCTTTTAACCTAATGGTTTATACACTGCCATCAACATCGTGTGAGTTTTCGGCCGTGTTTTCGGAGTTATTTATACGCAATTTCGAACAGGTGTGTTTTTAATTTATGTTTAAAGAGAGGGGTTGAAGTGATTTCTCTTATTTTGTAAGGGAGGTTATTCCATAATTTTTGGGCGGATATTGAGAATGCTCTTTCTTGTTTGCGTGATATGTGTTTTGGATTATGTATAAGTAATTTGTATTTATTGATTTTACGTTGTATTCTAGATGTGTTATTTTCTATTAGTATATCAGTAAGGTAGTCGGGGTGATTGTGATGAATGACTTGGTGGGATATCAGTAAGGTTTTGTATTGGATTCGTTGTGTGATGGGAAGCCAGTGAAGAGATTTTAGGTATGGAGTTATGTGAGTCCTGGAGTATTTGGGGATTCTGTAGACAGTTCGTGCAGTGGAATTCAGTAATCGGTTGAGTGGTATTAGTGAGTTTTTGGGGAGTCTATGAAGTATAGAGTTACAGTAGTCAAGTCGTGGAAGTATGAGGGATATTGCTAGTAATGTTGATAGTTATGTGGTTATAAGTCTGATTGTGTGTAGTGTTCGGTTAATAGATTTGGATAAATCAATTGTATATTGGGTGAAATTCAGTGTTCGGTCAATTGTGATTCCGAGATTTTTTACGCAGGGGGAGTATTTTATGTCGTGGTTGTTTATCTGAATGAGTGAGACGATTGGTATGATTTTTGTGGTATTGATTAGTATTGCTTGTGTTTTGTGGGTGTTTAGTGATAGTGAGTTGGTTGAGAGCCAGCGTCGAATATCTTCTAGACAGTTGTTTAGTGTAGCTATGTTTGTTGGTGGGTTTGGTAAGTTGCAGTAAATTTGTAAGTCGTCAGCATAGGTGTGGAAGTGAATATCAGGGTAGTTATCAAATATATCCAATAGGGGAGATATGTATATATTAAAGAGGATGGGGCCTAGGACTGATCCTTGTGGAACTCCATGTGATAGTGTGCGGGGTTTGGTTTTATGTTTTTCTATGTATATTGAGTATGTTCGGTCACTGAGGTAAGAGGTGAACCAGGCAAGAACTACTCCACTTAGTCCAATGCTTTCGAGGCTATGTAACAGTATAGTATGATAAATTGTGTCGGTCGAAAGCAGCAGATAAGTCGATAAGAACTATGATTGAGGGATGTTGAGTAGGGAATAGTCGTATGTTGTCAAGTATGTGTGTTAGTGCTGTTTCTGTGCTTTTATAAATCGTATAGGCACTCTGATATTTATTAAGTATATTATTAGCGTTTAGGTAAGTATTGAGTTGAGAGCAGACTACTCTTTCTAGTGTTTTAGATATATATGACAGGTTAGATATCGGGCGGTAATTGGAAAGAGTGGATTTTTCTAGTGATGGGTTTTTTTATAATAGAAGTGACGAGTGCCAGTTTCATTGAGGTAGGAACGATACCTGATGTAAGGGATCTATCGATTATAGTTTTATAGTGGGGTGTAAGTCGGGTAGATAGTATATGCAGTAATGGAGTTGGTATTGGATAAAGTTTGCATGCAGATTTGACAGCCTGTAGGAGCGAGTCGATAGTTGTCAGAGTTGGGGTGTTAAAAGTGTTAAATTTATATATGGAGATTGTCATCTGTGGTAGCGTTAGAGATGGAAGGGAATTGATTATGTTAGTTATCTTATTATTGAAGTAGGTGTCGAAATGTATAGGCATTGATTGTAATGGAATGTCTGGGAGAATGCGAGTTGTAGCACGGCCGAGTAAAGAGTACGATATCTCAAAGAGTTTTTTTTAGTAGTAGTAGTAGTAGTAGTAGTAGTAGTAGTAGTAGTAGTAGTAGTAGTAGTAGTAGTAGTAGTAGTAGTAGTAGTAGTAGTAGTAGTAGTAGTAGTAGTAGTAGTAGTAGTAGTAGTAGTAGTAGTAGTAGTAGTAGTAGTAGTAGTAGTAGTAGTAGTAGTAGTAGTAGTAGTAGTAGTAGTAGTAGTAGTAGTAGTAGTAGTAGTAGTAGTAGTAGTAGTAGTAGTAGTAGTAGTAGTAGTAGTAGTAGTAGTAGTAGTAGTAGTAGTAGTAGTAGTAGTAGTAGTAGTAGTAGTAGTAGTAGTAGTAGTAGTAGTAGTAGTAGTAGTAGTAGTAGTAGTAGTAGTAGTAGTAGTAGTAGTAGTAGTAGTAGTAGTAGTAGTAGTAGTAGTAGTAGTAGTAGTAGTAGTATTAGTAGTAGTAGTAGTAGTAGTAGTAGTAGTAGTAGTAGTAGTAGTAGTAGTAGTAGTAGTAGTAGTAGTAGTAGTAGTAGTAGTAGTAGTAGTAGTAGTAGTAGCAGTCATATATAAACCAATAATATAAGACCTTGTGTAACTTTCTCAAATAATATAAAATGATATATAATACTATTATACAAACATAACAAGAGTATTTCTTACATATAAGTTATTTTTGTAACTGTAAGCGTATAATATATATATATATATATATATATATATATATATACATCGATGCTTACATCGATACGTGTAAGTGTATAATTGTACTAAATTATAATAATACGTGAATGTAAAAATTCATAATAAGAATCAAACATATATTAATAATTATTTAAGATACCATATGATATAATTTATCTGAGTTATTTATCATATATTGATTATATTGATGCATGAATATATAATAATATGCATAAATACACATACACACACATATATATATATATATATATATATATATATATATATATATATATATACATATATATATATATGTGTATATATGTATATTCACCTAAATTAATACACATATATATAATATATATTTTATATATATGTATATATATATATAATATTACATTATAAATAAAAATAGCTAACTTTTATCTGATGGTGAAGTATTATTCGATATATTTCATATTGTTATTCTCTTATCCTTATCTCTGATCCTTATCTCTGATCCTTATCTTTTTATCCGTATGACTTTTCTATATCCGGTATCTCTTATCTCTCATCCGTTCCACCGAATTATATTTCGATATATTAGACGAATTTCGAATATAAGACGAACGATAAGCCTGTTGATCTATAGATCTATTTATAGATATTGACGTCGATGACCAATACTACCATCGATATATACGCGATAACGTTGTGTAGGCGTGGAGCCGCGCGCCAAGAATAAAGCCGCTCTCGAGTCACGTGTTCTCGATAGTTTCGGCGGCGGTGGTCACGTGGTTTCGAACGCGGCATCACGTGATGCGCGCGCGCACTCGTGAGGCGGGCGTCCACCCTCGAACTGGACTTCGAGCCGATATCGGTGGTGAAGCTGTTACGTAATCGTGATTAGGTGACGGGTATGACGTCACGGTGACGTCGCTGTGTACGCAGAAGGACAGTTAACCAGTTGGACAGGCGGACAGTTATCGTTACATCGCGTATTTACAACAGCTAGTCCCTCAATTCCTTTAGTCTCCCAAGTATATAGATAACACGCGCGCTTCTAAACACACTATTGTCAATCGGTTAAAGTGATTATCACGTGATACTAATCACTCACGTGATCGTAATTTACGCCGCGTCACCATAGCGTAACGTTACGTCACATCGCCGATGATGACGCATCGTATCGTGACGTCATCTCGCATGGCATCATATCGTGATGAAGCCAACCTCGGTAACTATGGTAACTATGGTAACTATGGTAACTATAGTTATACATCACTAGAAGCGGTCATCGAGTTACGTCATGATACGTGGTGGGTATAGGTTACATCATCGCTTATGGCGGCTTATTATACGATTAGTTATGAGATATAATAATATATTTATATTCTTCAACATATTATTTATATATATATATATATATATATATATATATATATATATATATATTGAATACAATAAAAACAGCAAATGGACCTCTCATGAAGTCAAAGACTTACACATATTATAAATAACTGCGAGGGGCCCGGACAATATAAATAGTAACATATTCTTTCTAGTATTTTGATTTATAGTTTATTAAGTTCTTGATAAACACAAGAGAAAAACAAGAACTGCCTGGAGTCGATCCCCAGACCTCTTGCTTACGCCAATTAAGTAATTACTTGCCATTGGTTGTCCCACTGAGCCATAGACCCCAGATAAAATATATTATTATATATAAAAATAATCTTTATTTTACTGATAATATACTGATAAATTGGTATATATATCAGCCTAGAATAACAACTGAAAACTTCTCCATAGCTCAGCAAGCTAAACAAGGACACGCAAATAGTAAGGCATATGTTCTAACCTTATCTGGTCTAATATATGTCTTACATTATTAGTAAGATTAATAGAAGTAAAAGTATGTATACAACATAATAGATTCTCGTCAAAATCAAATATGCATTAACACGAGAGCGACTTCGATTGGAAATTAGAGCCATTAAGTTATAAGTAAAAACTTCATCTTGATAAGCTGAAAGGATTGAATTCCATGGAAATGAAAATAATAATAATATAACAATATATATAGAGCAAATACAAAGTACCCAATGAATTATAGACGTGTACAAAGTAAATATTATAATTAACTTATACGGATCACAATTGAAACAGTAACATTTGTTCAGATTTTTAATTCTTATTATGTATACATATATATATATATATATATATATATATATATATATATATATATACCTCTAACCATTGAATATGTATACGATGACCAGATACTGTACGACGACTAGCCACGGGTGAACATAGCGATAGTATGTACCCGAGGGTAGTAACTATGATACGCACAGGTATGCATGCGTGGTAACAGCGTAGCGTCATGCTTATGGTCAGTACACTATCGTGTAGCATATGTTATACTATAGTATTATATAGTACTATATATAGTATTATATAGTACTATATATATATACTTATACCTAAGGGTGTATCCCACTAATAGTATTTCCGGAAATAATGTCCGGAAATGTTTGCTACATAATGTTTTCTAGAAAGTTAACAACAATCGGAAACCCCGCACTTTCCGACAAATTGCTGGAATTATAGTAACTTTAAAGGTAACCCACTAAAAATTACTAGAAAATCACTTCCAAGAAAACATTTCCGGACATTATTTTCGGAAATACTGGTATTGCGGAACCCCCTTTACATATATATATATATATATCGTATATGATAATCATATTTAACTAATATTTCGCCTAAGGAATATTATAAATTAATCCCACTCAACTAGAAGATAAATAATCACGAGTTTTCGAGGATGTAAGCAGTTGGTAAGTAAGTAATCAGGTACCCAGACTGGCAGGTAAGTAAGTACAGATGTAGGTAATTAAGAAGGTAACTAGGTAGTAGGACGATGAGTAGATACTTATGTAGTTAAATAGATAATAACTTGTGTATATAATTAAGTAGTCGATTACTTAGGAATGTGGGTAATTGATTCAATATGATTTACATTCGTGCATTGATATGATGACATCTCTAATACTGTACACAGTAGTATACTATGAGACACTGGTTAATATCTATGCATAAAACATTCGTAGACTGGAGGATATATAGGACATATGCGTAGGATGAAGTATATAGGGGATATGTAGGCTATACACTATATGCAAAGATATCGCGAAGCAAAGATATAACGTTCCATATATACGCAACGTAACTAATACCTACCCCGATGCTGTTGGCAGTAGTATCACTGAAATCACTGAAATAGATTCATGATTGGCCCACTTTCTATACAACAATGTGTAATACTCTATTAAATTACATGCAATATACATTATATTTCAATCGCAACATATACGAGTATAAATCTATAGATCTATAATATATATGTATACACTTTAAAACCAACATATCCTATTAATCTTATATTAGTAATAAACACTTATTTGCCATCACGTAAATAATAATGTATAACATATTATTTTACATTTTAAAAGTCTATAGATTGATACTATTATAAACAACACTTTAGTTCCGAAAACGTAACCTACGTAGGTGGCGCTGTTCATAGCTCGTGTACAACATCGCATTACACGATTAGGCGCAAGTGTTCTATTTTTTATTAGAAAAATATTTTCTATATGGGTAGATATTTATATATATATACCCTATAGGGGGGTATAAGGGAGCATATATGGGTTGTCGAGGAGATAGATATATGTAAGAAATGTAGGGAAGTGTAGGGAAGTAATATAATACGCGTATAACTACGTCATTAGTAACTTGAGTGACAGCCGATGATTAAATATTTAACGTTGAAATAGGCGAAGTTAACACAATCGCTGGCTAGCGTGAGCAGAACTTATGTTATGGGCGTGTCTATGACACTGGGCCTCTCATGTGACCATAGTCCACCGGAACTCAGATAGATAGCTGATATATATATATATATATATATATATATATATATATATATATATCTAAAACTTGTTACATCCATAGAATGTTTCAAACGTAGAGTCAAACATGTTATTATTTGTCATTTTTAATATTCGTATATTTTTATTTTATATTATTTTATTTTTTTTCACGTTTATTAATCTAACAATACTATTATTTATATTTATATTTTTGTATCGTTTATTTATTTATGTATTATTATTTTGTTAAAACACAAATGAGAACTATCTTTATTATATTCGTGTACACATACATCATATATCTATCCATCTATATACGCTTTGCGTATAACAACTATACTCACGAAAGTTGGCGTTCGCGTTTTAACAACAAATAATACATAAATAAGTGAGAATGGAAGTAGAACTAATGATACTACACAGAAGATACTCGTACACATACGTGTATATGCGTTGAGAGCCGCGTTCGTACGCGCGCATACACATACGTGCCCGGTATACACTGTACGGCAGCAGGCGGCTGCGGGAGTGACGACATCCCATTGTAATTAGTTGATTACGTTTAACAAAGCCCGTGGGCGGCATTTTCCGCGATCGGAACGATATCGAACGGTATCTCGCGATTTCTCGGCGTTTCTCGCGTTTTCTCGCAGCCTATCGAAACGATCGCTAGGAGTCTCGTTTTGACCTCTATTATGGTACGTAACAATCGGGCCCCTAAATCATAGGGTGGTGAACGTGTACGTATACCCCGAAATATGGGGGAGGGGGGGGGGGGGTGAATACGTGTAAAACGTAGGCCCTGTCAAGAATGCCCATAGGCTCGGTAGTTTACACGCGGTTTAAATGTGTGTGTATATATGCAATATATACGTATATATACGTGTATACATGTGTATATATACGTATATATATATATATATATATATATATCCTAGCATTAGTTTGAGACACGATTGCAGTCGAATAACCAATTATCCAAATGTAACATGTTAGCGTATATTCTACTATGTATATTTCGTACTATGTGCAGTATTGTATAATATGTATATACGTATGTATATACGTATGTATTTTATTGTTTTTTCACTACAGTAATTTAAAACTATTTTAGAATATCTAGAATATAGTATTATAAATGTTGCATTCTAAATATATATATGTATGTAACTATATGATATATGGATATAGTCTATAGTATATAATCTATACATATATATATATATATATATATTATATATATATTACATACACATATATGTATATATATATAGAATTACGATGTGATATTAGCATAAAAGAAAATGGTCAATATTTAAAAAGTATATGTAAACATTGTACATTTGTAGTTTTAATAGTTACATACATAACTTATCATTTACATAATATAAATATCATTCATAAATATTTATAAATAAAATCAATATTCGACTTATTGAAAGTTTGGTTCTATCGAGATTATATTATGGGAATATTATCTTAATTGGAGTTCCAATATATATATATTACAAAAATTAAACGAGTTATTCGTAGATGTATACAAATTATTTTTAATATCCCATATTCTAGTAGATTTTCGACTAGTTATTATTTACATAAATTAAGATGGCTAGTGGTATCTTCCAGGATTAATTATAGATTTTTATGTTTAATTAAAAAAGTAATTATTTATAGAGTACCTTCCTATTTATCAACGCTATTATCAGAGAAAAGAACTGTATACTCGAGGCGCTATCCCATGCAAATTGAAGAGGCTCGATGTCGATTACAAATCACTAAGAGGTCCTTCAAGATTTCTGCTGCCTCGGTATGGAACAAGCTACCTATGTCGATAAGAAGTTCTCCATCTATCTCAATATTCCGCAAAAGACAGAAAAAACATCTTTTATTATAATTTTTTGTTAATTTGTTGTTAACATTATTTGGTAACACTTTAGAGAATTTTTGCTACTATTATTCAAGTATATAAATAAACTTTATTATTATTATTATTATTATTATTA
Source organism: Osedax fenrisi (assembly GCA_964019155.1). Classification (NCBI taxonomy): domain Eukaryota; kingdom Metazoa; phylum Annelida; class Polychaeta; order Sabellida; family Siboglinidae; genus Osedax; species Osedax fenrisi. Next base: position 19,867,126 of record OZ025239.1, on the reverse strand, counting down.
TTATTATTTTATACAATATTAGGTAATCTAGATGTTTTATATTCTTCTAAATAGACATTGCAGGTTTTGAATTTGAATAAATATATTTTAATAAATAAATATCACATGTTCACGCGCACAAAATAATAGGCAACTTGTTACGTAATGATACATTAAACTTGGCTTATTACGTCATTGTACGTAATTGGAAATAACGCGTAGTAGTAGTAGTAGTAGTAGTAGTAGTAGTAGTAGTAGTAGTAGTAGTAGTAGTAGTAGTAGTAGTAGTAGTAGTAGTAGTAGTAGTAGTAGTAGTAGTAGTAGTAGTAGTAGTAGTAGTAGTAGTAGTAGTAGTAGTAGTAATAGTAGTAGTAGTAGTAGTAGTAGTAGTAGTAGTAGTAGTAGTAGTAGTAGTAGTAGTAGTAGTAGTAGTAGTAGTAGTAGTAGTAGTAGTAGTAGTAGTAGTAGTAGTAGTAGTAGTAGTAGTAGTAGTAGTAGTAGTAGTAGTAGTAGTAGTAGTAGTAGTAGTAGTAGTAGTAGTAGTAGTAGTAGTAGTAGTAGTAGTAGTAGTAGTAGTAGTAGTAGTAGTAGTAGTAGTAGTAGTAGTAGTAGTAGTAGTAGTAGTAGTAGTAGTAGTAGTAGTAGTAGTAGTAGTAGTAGTAGTAGTAGTAGTAGTAGTAGTAGTAGTAGTAGTAGTAGTAGTAGTAGTAGTAGTAGTAGTAGTAGTAGTAGTAGTAGTAGTAGTAGTAGTAGTAGTAGTAGTAGTAGTAGTAGTAGTAGTAGTAGTAGTAGTAGTAGTAGTAGTAGTAGTAGTAGTAGTAGTAGTAGTAGTAGTAGTAGTAGTAGTAGTAGTAGTAGTAGTAGTAGTAGTAGTAGTAGTAGTAGTAGTAGTAGTAGTAGTAGTAGTAGTAGTAGTAGTAGTAGTAGATATTTAGATAAACATACTATAATTGGTCTGATTAACAATGTTATAACCAATACTATCTATAGTCACGCCATTGTCAATTAACGTGGCATGACGTAACATTCCGTGAGAAGTAATGAGCGTTATTGAAATGTTATGATGATTATGTAACCACGGTTAATGACGTAATATGTTGTTGATTAGTATGTGTTATGTTATATAACAAGCTGACTATTTGTGAGAAGAACGCCGCTCGTCGTGTTCTATAAGAAAATTAGAACAATTCGTAGTGAAAAACAGTAGTATATATATTTATATATATATATATATCTTATATAGATTATATATATTATATAGATCATATAGATATATATAGACATATATATATATATATATATATATAAATATATATATATATATATATATATATATATGTGTGTATGTATGTATAATAATAATAATAGTTTATTTAGACACTTAAATAATAGTAGAAACAATTCTCTAAAGCGTAATCAAATAATAACGTTAAACAAAATAATTATAATAAAAGATGTTTCTTCAGTCTTTTGCGGAATATTGAAATTCAAGGCGCACTTCTCATTACCAGGGGTCAACCTGGAGTATACCTGCTACGGCTTATTCCAAATCGAGGCAGCGGTGTATATATGTACGTGTGTGTATGTGTGTGTTGGTGTATGCTTATGTGATATATTGTCATAATATAATTAAAGCTTGCGTTACCAGACAATTACTACTGCCGTCCTAACAGCCCTAATTGACTTGTAACACCTACCGCATATTACACACACACGCGCACGTATATTAATATGTAATAGCATGTGTGTAATAGAATGGTGAGTATATACTCTCACACACACACACACATACCCACACACCAACCCACCCACCCACCCACACACATATCCACACATACGTACATGCAGGCATACACACACACCCACACACATATCCACACATACGTACATGCAGGCATACACACACACCCACACACATATCCACACATACGTACATGCAGGCATACACACACACCCACACACATATCCACACATACGTACATGCAGGCATACACACACACCCACACACATATCCACACATACGTACATGCAGGCATACACACACACCCACACACATATCCACACATACGTACATGCAGGCATACACACACACCCACACACATATCCACACATACGTACATGCAGGCATACACACACGCATATCCACACATGAACGTACGAATGACTAAATGTTGAGATATTTATTAGTGTTTAAATAAATCATTACAATATGTAAGTGTGGTTAACAATAACGATTACTACCATGCTTGTATGTATGTGTATTCCGTAGTGCTTTATCCATAGTATATACATATAGATATGCTTTATTCCAATGTGTCCACTTTCACGAAACTCTAGTTAAATTTGTAAATAAATATATATATATATTGTTATTGTTATTGTTATTATTATTTTGGTGGAGTCATATCATCCCATCCAGGAACTTAGATGTAGTTTTCACTTATAACCATATATGGCTCTTATGTCCGACGACCCAAAAACAGAAATCAATGTTTCAACACCGACCCAAAAACATAATTATGTCAACTTAAGTCAATGTTTCAAATCACTTTAATGTTTCAGATGAGATGTTTCGAAATAGTTTCAACAAAATTAGATATGAACTATAGTTATATTACTATCTATAGATAATAATTATATATTAATATAAACTAAAGTAATGATATATATGAAATAAAATTAATACCATATTTAACATATATTAATATTGATTTACTTATTTTCAATATCTAAATAATTAGCAACAATATGTTGTACATTGATGTCATAAAATTATACATTTTACATTAACTCATTGATAATACCCTTTTTGTCAAACTAATTGATAACTAAATATATTTCTAGATTTTTTTTATATTAAATAACTTTATTGTTAATACAACATGTATAGTTTACTATAGTATACTAATATAACAATTGATTATACTGGAATATATACATTTTTATCTAAATGTATATATATATATATATATTAACGTAATGTATAATATATAAAACTAATAATTTTTAGTGAATTTAAAAGAAAATTAATTAAGATTTCGGTTGTATTTAGTATATAGTTAGACTTTATGATAGCACTGTAGTGATATACGTTAATACTAACTATACATTAGTAACTACTACACTATAACCGATGGGTTCTACATTATGTCAAGCAAGGCAAGATAGTATACTAGAGTTATCGGTAAAACTTGACCGGGTTGTCTGATACATCGATTACATATAGATAACCTGTTATAAAAATCATTTCATAATGTACGATTTCGGTATTAGATTATAATCGAGATATCCGAGATACGAAGTACGGGGATATCGAGCTACCACGAGATTGAAATAACGGGGTAATGATAGGATTAGCGCCAGTATGATATGCCGGTAGTGGTATCGGATGTCGATATATCGATAGTATTATATATCGGCGGTCGGGTATAACGAAAATTAAATTTAGTATTATAGTTGTGTACATTTTTTAAACAATATATTTCAATAGCTTCAATCAGTCAGAGTTTTCTCTGGACGCTATGTTAAGTAAATGGTACAGTATAAGTAGTCATTTAATACGGCTTATAGCAGCTAACATCAATATTGATAGTTTTATATTACCCTATAGGATAATATAATATATGGTATATATATATTAGCATATAGTATACGTTAAGTATATAGTAATACATATAAATATATATATATATATATATATATATATATATATATATATGTGTGTGTGTGTGTGTGGGTGTGTGTATATATATATATATATGCATATATATTTTAATTTTCTCTCTATCCACTGGAAACTTCCAATGTGAAATATTAATCGGAAGTAATCTATCTCGTGAACTCCTCCCATTTTAATAAAGCGACATATATTTAAATACCTGTTGCTATATAAGACACACATATATATATATATATATATATATATATATATATATATATATATATATATATATATATATATATGACTATAATTATCAATCATATCTGTCGTGATATAGATAACATATATTCTCTTTGTACCACATATGTCAGGAACAGATATGCGACTTAGTATCTTTACGCAATTATATAAATTCTAAAATACATTTCTGTGTTTAATATGAAAACTTTAATTAACTCATAGCTCGTAGTCACGTGACGTGTACGTACGTGTATCGAATCGGTGACTCATCGTTCGTCATACACCTAACTTTATAGTAAGTGTGTGTATCACTTGTACATGCCCCTTTAGCAATGCTATTCGAGCCTCTAATTATAAGTATATATACTGTATGTATACATACACTATATATAACCGACATACAGCGTTGGGCAAAGTTCTGGTTTTAGCGCTATCCGTTCCCGTTCCCGTTCTATTCATTTTATCCATTCCCGTTCCCGTTCTATTCATTTTATCCGTTCCCGTTCCCGTTCTATTCATTTTATCCGTTCCCGTTCTATTCATTTTATCCGTTCCCGTTCCCGTTCTATTAATTGATCCGTTCCCGTTCCCGTTCTATTCATTTTATCCGTTCCCGTTCCCGTTATATTCATTTTATCCGTTCCCGTTCCCGTTCTATTCATTTTATCCGTTCCCGTTCCCGTTCTATTCATTTTATCCGTTCCCATTCCCGTTCTATTCATTGTATCCGTTCCCGTTCCCGTTCTATTCATTTTATCCGTTCCCATTCCCGTTCCCGTTCCCGTTCTATTCATTTTATCCGTTCCCATTCCCGTTCCCGTTCCCGTTCTATTCATTTTATCCCTTCCCATTCCCGTTACTTTGATATGTAACGTTACAGTTTCAGTTTTTTATTATTCATAACATACAGTATATAATTTATACTTAAAAATGTACACTATACAGTATACAGTGAACAGTACATACTAACAGTGTATATATAGTGAATATTTTGTGAATATATAGGCGTTATTGATGCCTTTTATTGAAATTTAATACCGACGTTATTGGGAATTAAATCAAAAATTACTAACATTAATAAACTAAAGTATTACGATGAACTTGTTAAAGTATTATTAAATGGTTTGCAAACTAGGTTTACTACATATTTAAATCTAGAATTATAAAGTAAGAACGCCATATTATATACTATATCTAACTCTAAATGTAAATTAAATTTTCTAACAACTGATAAAAACAGCATCGTTGATGGTTAATTAAAATGCTAAAGGATGAAATAAAAGTAACCTTAAATGAGGATGTTATTATACAAGATAAAAGTGATGATAATGACCTATATATTAGAAAAACAATGCATTTCTACAACTAGTCACTAAGTTGAAATAATTAGTTATTTAAATAGTAATGCAAGGGAATTATTTATACTTAATAATTATAAAATAATAAAGCAAATATTTATAAAATATAATTGTTTATTGCCATCTTCAGCACCTGTTGAACGAATGTTTTCGCTAGCAACACATATTAATAGTGAAAAAAGAAATATAATTGGCAATAAAACATTCGAGTATATGGTATTATTACGTGGTAATATGCATTCAATGTTTATTTGTTTATATGTGTAATTATTATTGTATATTTTTTTATTAACACTTTTATTATAATTATAATGCTAATCGTTGTAATTCTTTATTTATATTGTAATAGATTATAAAATAAATATAAAAAATATCTTGAATTAATAGTATATAAATATCCGTACTTGTAAAGGAACGCATTCCACTGGAACTAGTTCCTATATTTATAGCTAAGCGTTCCCATTCCTCATTCCCGTTCATTATTCTGTATATGTTCCTTTCTGCGTTCCCGTTCCCGTTCCTATTTTTATATACGTTCCCGGTGCCGTTCCAGGAACGGGAACGACGCCCAACACTGCCGACACATATGTCGCTTACATGCGTGCACGCAATATCATTACCCTACTTCACCCCCTGCAGGCATGAGTTGTATTACACGTGCCCGATATACCGGGGACATTCGTCTCAGAATACATTATTAATTCATCAAATAATATATATATATATATATATATTATATTAAACATAATAGTGAAACATTTAACAGCAACTAAACAAGGGTAACAACTTCCAACGTGTTCAAAAAAAGTGAACAAAAATTTACAAAAATATATCCTATTATTCCGATACGAATTAATATCTAGGTGTCGCTGGTTTGGACACTGCCCATACACAGTATCTGCTCATTAAACATTATTGTAACGATTGTGTGTTGTAAATTGTTCTATAATAATTTCCTGACAATAATATATGATATATTTCTTAATATAAGCTATTTATAAATTCGGAATATCCTTCCTTAAGGGGAATATAATTATATTATATGCAATATTAGGTAAAATAAATATTAATTTATTGATTAATTCATTATGCCACCCATTCCCGTTACTCTCACCCCTGCTATGTTTCACATTATAATAGTATACGCAGGTCGCTTGTTAATTATCCTGTTGTTGAACAGTTTACAGTCGTACTTATAAGTACGATATGGCAATGCTAAAGGGTATAGAATAGTGCTTAGTGGGGCTGAAGAGTAGTGCTTAGTGGGGCTGAAGGGTAGTGCTTAGTGGGGCTGAAGAGTAGGGCTTACTGGGGCTGAATAGTAGTGTTTAGTGGGGCTGAAGAGTAGTGCTTAGTGGGGCTGAAGAGTAGTGCTTAGTGGGGCTGAAGGGTAGTGCTTAGTGGGGCTGAAGAGTAGTGCTTAGTGGGGCTGAAGAGTAGTGCTTAGTGGGGCTGAAGGGTAGTGCTTAGTGGGGCTGTAGAGTAGTGCTTAGTGGGGCTGAAGGGTAGTGCTTAGTGGGGCTGAAGAGTAGTGCTTAGTGGGGCTGAAGATTATTGCTTAGTGGGGCTGAAGGGTAGTGTAGTAGTGCTTATTGGGGCTGAAGGGTAGTGCTTAGTGGGGCTGAAGAGTAGTGCTTAGTGGGGCTGAAGAGTAGTGCTTAGTGGGGCTGAAGGGTAGTGTAGTAGTGCTTAGTGGGGCTGAAGAGTAGTGCTTAGTGGGGCTGAAGAGTAGTGCTTAGTGGAGCTGAAGGGTAGTGTAGTAGTGCTTAGTGGGGCTGAAGAGTAGTGCTTAGTGGGGCTGAAGAGTAGTGATTAGTGGGGCTGAATGGTAGTGCTTAGTGGGGCTGAAGAGTAGTGCTTAGTGGGGCTGAAGAGTAGTGCTTAGTGTGGCTGAAGAGTAGTGCTTAGTGGGGCTGAAGAGTAGTGCTTAGTGGGGCTGAAGAGTAGTGCTCAGTGGGGCTGAAGGGTAGTGCTTAGTGGGGCTGAAGAGTAGTTCTTAGTGGGGCTGAAGAGTAGTACTCAGTGGGGCTGAAGGGTAGTGCTTAGTGGGGCTGAAGAGTAGTGCTTAGTGGGGCTGAAGAGTAGTGCTTAGTGGGGCTGAAGGGTAGTGCTTAGTGGGGCTGAAGAGTAGTGCTTAGTGGGGCTGAAGATTATTGCTTAGTGGGGCTGAAGGGTAGTGTAGTAGTGCTTAGTGGGGTTGAAGAGTAGTGCTCAGTGGGGCTGAAGAGTAGTGCTTAGTGGGGCTGAAGAGTAGGGCTTAGTGGGGCTGAAGGGTATAGAGTAGTGCTTAGTGGGGCTGAATGGTAGTGCTTAGTGGGGCTGAAGAGTAGTGCTTAGTGGGGCTGAAGAGTAGGGCTTAGTGGGGCTGAAGAGTAGTGCTTAGTGGGGCTGAAGGGTAGGGCTTAGTGGGGCTGAAGAGTAGTGCTTAGTGGGGCTGAAGGGTAGGGCTTAGTGGGTCTGAAGAGTAGTGCCTAGTGGGGCTGAAGGGTAGGGCTTAGTGGGGCTGAAGAGTAGTGCTTAGTGGGGCTGAAGGGTAGGGCTTAGTGGGGCTGAAGGGTAGGGCTTAGTGGGGCTGAAGAGTAGTGCTTAGTGGGGCTGAAGAGTAGTTCTTAGTAGGGCTGAAGAGTAGTGCTTAGTGGGGCTGAAGAGTAGTGCTTAGTGGGGCTGAAGAGTAGTGGGGCTGAAGAGTAGTGCTTAGTGGGGCTGAAGATTATTGCTTAGTGGGGCTGAAGGGTAGTGTAGTAGTGCTTATTGGGGCTGAAGGGTAGTGCTTAGTGGGGCTGAAGAGTAGTTCTTAGTGGGGCTGAAGAGTAGTACTCAGTGGGGCTGAAGGGTAGTGCTTAGTGGGGCTGAAGAGTAGTGCTTAGTGGGGCTGAAGAGTAGTGCTTAGTGGGGCTGAAGGGTAGTGCTTAGTGGGGCTGAAGAGTAGTGCTTAGTGGGGCTGAAGATTATTGCTTAGTGGGGCTGAAGGGTAGTGTAGTAGTGCTTAGTGGGGTTGAAGAGTAGTGCTCAGTGGGGCTGAAGAGTAGTGCTTAGTGGGGCTGAAGAGTAGGGCTTAGTGGGGCTGAAGGGTATAGAGTAGTGCTTAGTGGGGCTGAATGGTAGTGCTTAGTGGGGCTGAAGAGTAGTGCTTAGTGGGGCTGAAGAGTAGGGCTTAGTGGGGCTGAAGAGTAGTGCTTAGTGGGGCTGAAGGGTAGGGCTTAGTGGGGCTGAAGAGTAGTGCTTAGTGGGGCTGAAGGGTAGGGCTTAGTGGGTCTGAAGAGTAGTGCCTAGTGGGGCTGAAGGGTAGGGCTTAGTGGGGCTGAAGAGTAGTGCTTAGTGGGGCTGAAGGGTAGGGCTTAGTGGGGCTGAAGGGTAGGGCTTAGTGGGGCTGAAGAGTAGTGCTTAGTGGGGCTGAAGAGTAGTTCTTAGTAGGGCTGAAGAGTAGTGCTTAGTGGGGCTGAAGAGTAGTGCTTAGTGGGGCTGAAGAGTAGTGGGGCTGAAGAGTAGTGCTTAGTGGGGCTGAAGATTATTGCTTAGTGGGGCTGAAGGGTAGTGTAGTAGTGCTTATTGGGGCTGAAGGGTAGTGCTTAGTGGGGCTGAAGAGTAGTGCTTAGTGGGGCTGAAGAGTAGTGCTTAGTGGGGCTGAAGGGTAGTGTAGTAGTGCTTAGTGGGGCTGAAGAGTAGTGCTTAGTGGGGCTGAAGAGTAGTGCTTAGTGGAGCTGAAGGGTAGTGTAGTAGTGCTTAGTGGGGCTGAAGAGTAGTGCTTAGTGGGGCTGAAAAGTAGTGATTAGTGGGGCTGAATGGTAGTGCTTAGTGGGGCTGAAGAGTAGTGCTTAGTGGGGCTGAAGAGTAGTGCTTAGTGTGGCTGAAGAGTAGTGCTTAGTGGGGCTGAAGAGTAGTGTTTAGTGGGGCTGAAGAGTAGTGCTCAGTGGGGCTGAAGGGTAGTGCTTAGTGGGGCTGAAGAGTAGTTCTTAGTGGGGCTGAAGAGTAGTACTCAGTGGGGCTGAAGGGTAGTGCTTAGTGGGGCTGAAGAGTAGTGCTTAGTGGGGCTGAAGGGTAGTGCTTAGTGGGGCTGAAGAGTAGTGCTTAGTGGGGCTGAAGATTATTGCTTAGTGGGGCTGAAGGGTAGTGTAGTAGTGCTTAGTGGGGCTGAAGAGTAGTGCTTAGTGGGGCTGAAGGGTAGAGCTTAGTGGGGCTGAAGGGTAGTGCTTAGTGGGGCTGAAGGGTAGTGTAGTAGTGCTTAGTGGGGCTGAAGAGTAGTGCTTAGTGGGGCTGAAGATTATTGCTTAGTGGGGCTGAAGGGTAGTGTAGTAGTGCTTAGTGGGGTTGAAGAGTAGTGCTCAGTGGGGCTGAAGAGTAGTGCTTAGTGGGGCTGAAGAGTAGGGCTTAGTGGGGCTGAAGGGTATAGAGTAGTGCTTAGTGGGGCTGAATGGTAGTGCTTAGTGGGGCTGAAGAGTAGTGCTTAGTGGGGCTGAAGGGTAGGGCTTAGTGGGTATGAAGAGTAGTGCCTAGTGGGGCTGAAGGGTAGGGCTTAGTGGGGCTGAAGAGTAGTGCTTAGTGGGGCTGAAGGGTAGGGCTTAGTGGGGCTGAAGGGTAGGGCTTAGTGGGGCTGAAGAGTAGTGCTTAGTGGGGCTGAAGAGTAGTTCTTAGTAGGGCTGAATGGTAGTGCTTAGTGGGGCTGAAGAGTAGTGCTTAGTGGGGCTGAAGAGTAGTGCTTAGTGGGGCTGAAGAGTAGTGCTTAGTGGGGCTGAAGGGTAGGGCTTAGTGGGGCTGAAGGGTAGTGCTTAGTGGGGCTGAAGAGTAGTGCTTAATGGGGCTGAAGAGTAGTGCTTAGTGGGGCTGAAGAGTAGTGCTTAATGGGGCTGAAGAGTAGTGCTTAGTGGGGCTGAAGAGTAGTGCTTAGTGGGGCTGAAGGGTAGTGCTTAGTGGGGCTGAAGAGTAGTGCTTAGTGGGGCTGAAGAGTAGTGCTTAGTGGGGCTGAAGGATTATTAAGTGGTATTTGTCTGTGTATCGTGGTATACGGGAGCTCAATAATATTAATAAACGATATGCGTCAGTAAATCGTCAGTGATTAACGCTTTCATATTTAACTTCTATTATTTTTAACTTTTAACTTTATTCGATATAAAACTAATGTTATCGTTTATATTTAACTATTTTTAAGTTCAATATTTAGTTGACGAGTGAATATGAATGAGAATGTTTGTTATGAAATGAATACAATACTAAGAGCGACATCTCTGAACGTGTCACCTGCCCTTCTACCGAATACTATATCATTGACTTAATATAGGCTGACGGGGTTCGAAGTATTCGTATGTTATACAACTAATTTATTATAAATTTTAATATATATTTAATATATGAAATGTAATTTTTAAATTACGTTTAAATTATATTTCTATCGAGTGACGTCATACGTTAAATTGATCAATACGTAAGTATTATTATCTAATACAAAATAAATAAATATTAGATACATTAATTATATATTAGTAAATAACACTTAGTTTTCATAATGAAAATAATAATTTAAAGCATATTATTTTTCATTTTTAAAGTGCATAGTTTGATACGAATTTACATTATGAACAACACGTAGTTCCCCTATAAAGTTGACACTATATAGGTGGCTCTGTAGGTTTTTGTATACAAAATAGAATTATACTATTTCACGTGAGTGTTATTTCTTTCCTAAGAAAAATCTTTGGTATATATATGAATTGTAGTATGAACAAAATTTGATTTTATCACCAACAAAATCATATATATAAATTTGTTATATTTATTTACAAAACCTCCGCTCCAAATATTATGTTTTAATATTATTTGATTATATATGGTTATAATTATAATATTATTTATTGAATATTATATATGTGTTCCAAAAAAATAATAAACAAAATAAATTTGAAATATTTTATCAGCTTTTAAAACATATCATTTACCCTTTAATTTACATGTTACACTGAATACTTCGCGAATAATTAATGTACTTAATGTACTTAACGTATTTGATATTTAGGAATGATAAATATGCAAATATTTTCTATTATTCGAGATTTACTTAGACACGTATACTAAATGTATTCTCTCAACTAAATATGCCTCCGATTAGTGAGCTTATTCTTATACGAGTATTGATTGTAATCAAGTAGGTGTACATTATTTACACTGTATACAGTATATATATATATATATATATATATATATATATATATATATATATAATAATAATAATAATACTATCATAATTTAGGCATGACCATGGTAAACGAAGAGGCGAGATGCTTATCTAGTCGTTTACCCGTTTCACTTTCCTAAATAACATATATGAGGAGAAAAGTATAATAAAAGTAAAAATAAATATATATATATATATATATATATATATATATATATATATATATATATATATATATATATATATATACTATATACATAGGTTAGTGAACCTCGAATAAATACATGTTACAGTAGTATCTCAGGGACACACTATTAGTATTCTTACTTCTACGATAATTAAAAATGAAAATTATTATTCTAAAGTGACAAGAACATAATTTGTTTGTTTGTTCTATTAGTATTGGTTAATTGTATTTTTAACATATTCCATTTATAATATATTTAAAATGTATCATTTAAATATTAAACTATATACTTAATAATGTATTACTATTACAGGTTACAAGATACGAAGGGTTCAGTATATTTAAAGTAGAAATAGAATCTTTCTATAGTGTCGAATCTATACCCTCATTTACAAACACATTTATTTTATTTATATTTTCGATTACTTTTACGCTATGTTTTAGCGGTAACTATAAAACGTTTTAATTTCTTTATTTTTTAATTTCGTTTTAATCTTTGTTAATGTCAATAAAGTATGTTATCTTTAGCAAATATTTCAACTTTATACTTTCGATTATATATTATCAGTCTATTATATATTATCAGTCTATTCAATCAACTTATTTCTCAATATTAATTATTCATATTTGAAGGAATTATAATTATTAAATATTACCTTAAAGGTATTTTTATCGAGTTTGTGATTAAATAAATTAACTTATTATGGATAATATATATATATATATATATAAGATTTGATAAGCTCTGCTTCTTCCTTCACCCAGACAATTGCTAAATCTGATTTTATTATTTATTATTATATATATATACTACTGGGCAATACACTAGAAAATATCTATTATATATTTAAGTACTTTAGAATCAATGAGAACATATAATACTATGTTATACGTATTTATTTATTTTAAACACAAGAAGAGAAAAAAATCTTTTAATAAATAATTATTATAATTTATATATTAAACCGATCATTTATATGTTATATGTTATATAACATACGTTTTATTATGTAATTTTATTTGGTTTTTTAAATTATTGAGAATAGTGTTATTTATTATTATTATATTATCTATAGATATATTATTATTATAAATTATGTTAGTTTTTTTTTATATTTATATAGTTTGTATTCGTTCATCTAATGACAGGTTGATATTTCGATAATACAAAATAGGCCCTTTACATAAATCTAGACGTAAACTTCAAATATGATATATATATATATATATATATATATATATATATATTATAAAGTGATTTAGTTACAATAAACGATGTCCTTATGTATGCGATAAATATATATTTAACATAATTAATCTTCCGCGATGAAATCTAGACCTATGATTAATAACAGAGAATATTGTGAGTGACATTAATATAAGTTGTTTTAATAACTCAATAACTAGATAAATAGATAATAACTCAAAAACTTGATAAGCAATATCGATAATTAGGAACGATTTTCTGATCGTCTACTTGTATCGTGCTCGTGGATAGCAAGTTTAAAGAAACCCGGTGTGAGAAGCGGGGTAACTTCATTGATCTGTTGACTCTAAGATATATATAACATAAGCATTTATTCATACACTCGTTATATTTTATAATATCACAAGTGTTGAGAATATATAAAAATAATAATCAATCACTCCTTATTTACTCAACCCGATTACGTGTAGTAGGTATCAATAAGTGTATCGCTATAAACGTATGTAGTATCGATGTCGTATTAATCACTGAACTGTAATGCAATAACAGAATATGTCAAACTATGTTTTAAATTCCTATCCAAATCAATGTTTTTAATACTTTTCACATTTATTTCATAAGTGAAGTTAAACTTTTTAAAATGAATAATACAAATTAATTAATTATTATCTTTAATTTAGTTATTTAATTATTTAATAATTATAACTATAGTTATTTAATTATTTAGTCTGACCCATTAGAAAACTATAGTTAATATTTTTAGAACAGTACTACTTATTTTAATTGTTAATTCCTATTATTACTATCTAAGTATGAATTTTCCAAAATAAGAGAAATATCATACAATCTTTTAGTGATGATGTTGATGATGATGATGAGTTTATTTAAACACTAATTCGATAATACAATTCCTATAGTATGATGCTATGCTACTAGTATGCTGATGTTAATATGATTACGCCGAATGCTGAAGATTACTCTGATACGATAAGTTGAACATGACACTTATTATCATGAAAGTTATTCTATTCGAACATAGATAGGTGGATTGTGGAACTTACTATGGTATTTATATACGAATAATGTTTATTATCAACAATTAAGTTAGTCGACATATAATAATATATATATTATAATCAATGATTTGTCTGGAGATCACCAACTCCATAATTTAACTAATAAATGTTAACCTTTAAATCGATAGCTATGAAATATTCCATATCGAGTACAGATTGTTTTAGAAACTGTTTAATTTTTACATACTTAAAAGTATTATCAACAAACCTAGACTAGAGAATAGTTTAACAATAAGTTTCAAATTACAATGGTACCAATATAAGATACACTATAAAACAATAACAATAGTCACATGATCAGTTGGAGACGAAGATTCGGATAATTTCAACGGTATAATTATTGCAATTTTAACATGTTATCAACGTCAATTGAACTAATGGAATTATTTACAACTTTCAATATAAAAGGTATAAATGTATTAAATATAAGATAAATTATGAAAAAGAACGAGAGTCAAATGATCATTAGGAGACGATAATTTAGATAACTGAATTAATCTAAGAATCTGTGAAGATAAAGTATTAGGATGAACAAAATCAAAACGAATGTAACCATTTTAATACTACTTGGCTAAACGTAGTATACCACCTAAACATTCATTATTATTAGAAATTAATTAATACTGTACTACTTTATTTATTTATTTTTATTTTATTATTATAATTATAATTATTCATTTTATTTATTTATATTCTTACGTGGCGTTAGAGCGGATTTCTGTGTTCACCTACATTTTCATCATAACGTAAGGACATCACGTACAATAATCATTTAAAACAGCTGCTTTACTAGTATACTAGTGTCTATAGATAAAGTGGATATAACAGAATAATATTAGGAAGGTGAATCATAACAATGTGATAGGAACCGACAGTAATGCGATACGTAGAACAATGACGATTATTGAGGATTAGCTTTATCTGAAGGGATTTATAAATAATCCAATTTATTGAATTATTATAAGTACAACACGACCAATACAATTATAATCGATGTACACCATGAATATCTCTGAGTAATAAAGTATTTTTATGTTTATTATATATATATATTATATATATAAGTTATAAACATATTAAATTTCATTTATTATCGCTAAAACTACGTATATATAAATCAGGTTAATACCCATATTTAGAAATAGTTAGTATTTTCACAGGAACTATTCGACGACCTGTATATCTTTCAGTAACTATCAGGTATATAGTTCAGTGAATCACCATATATGTGTCAATCACTGCTACAGAACACTACTGTTGAAGTGCGTACATTGAGGTTGGTTTACAGCTGGTGAGAATTACAAATCTAAATATGAATTTAAATGAAATAATTATCATAAATTAGGCATTCTTTTTATCACTTTCGTTACTGGGAGATATATTTCTTGGGGTCAGATTTCTAAGGAAATCAATATGGACATATTTCTAAAGATGGGTTGATAGTAGGTATATAGAAATAAGATATAAACCTATAAACTAGATTTATTAAAATCTTTATATAATAATGCACTGAAGAAAGGCCGATATGAATTTATTGAGTTCTATCGATGATCGGCGATACATTTAAAGGTTAGTTTATTTTATTGTTGTGAGTAGTTTTATTTTAATATTTTATACATTTTTGAATTATTAGTTAGTGCTTATTATATGTTATTTAGTTTAGCCTAATTCGATGATAAATAGGTCGACAAATTCAATTATAATATTCTATATATTTTTTATATTTACACCCTACTGAGCGGTATGTGTTAACCAGGAGTTCATATAACATATGATAAAAAAAAAGAATATATAATTATAAAAAGCTGTCAGATATTTTAATAATAAATAATTATATTTATGTACATTTATTTATATACATACATGTATGATAGATATGTTCATTATGACATAATAAACACTTGAAATTTAACTATATTGCAATCTTAAATACAATTATAAAATATGAATAATATATTAATCATATGTTTAGTATCTTAGTATACGGTACATTTTATTTGTAATATGTCCTATATTTAAAATGTGGGACCCAGTTCAGATTTTATTTTGAAAGTTTTAAACCATTAATGTATTGTTAATATTATTCAATTTGCAATACCATATAATAATAACTATATAGCTATAAGTATACGTTGTGAATAATTATATATATATATATATATATATATATATATATATATATAGTGTTATATATACATATATATTACTATTTAATATTCGAAATAAAAATAATAATTTTAAATTGAATGTCAATTGATTGGAAATCACAAAATAACTATGTATCTACGACACTATCTAGAGCCATTGTTATTTTAAATTGAATATGAAATATTTAGTATTGGTATGTAATTCATTTTTGTATTTTCACCTTGCATACTGCTGTCATATTTGGGGTAATACATGTTATTCAAATTTAAATAAAATATGTATACGATAAAAAAGAGCTTCGAAAATTATAAATAATGATTCTAATTATTAAACTTATTATATTATTCATACGTCATTACAATTTTATAATATCATTAACATGAATACCATGAATTTTATGTTTAGGGCCAGGAATAATCTAATAATTTGTAATCTAAATAATCCTTTAATTTGCAAACATTATATTCAATTAAATTACATAATATATATTTATTTAATAGATTTAAAGTTAGAACAGATAAACAAGATTTCGTTTTATCTATCACAGGTCCTAGACTTTGGAATATCTTATAAGTATCTATAGATAATTCAATAAGTAAGATTTTAAATGTCAATTTATTTAAAAGAACTTTAAAAAATATGTATTGAATAGTTATCGTTACATTTTTAATTGTCCTTTTAAATTTATACTTTTAACTTTTAATTTTACTTATGAAAAATTAATATTATTAATTTTAAATTAATTTATAAAACTATGACTTTTAACTATTAGCTGACTCATGACATAATTTTATTTAACTTTTATCCGACCTACAATACAATTTACTTTTAAAATGACTTATTGACAATTTTAACTGACTCATTTGTTATAAGATTTCACGAATGAACAATATAGAATTGTAAAATATTTATTTATATTTATTCATTTTGTATTTATTCATTTTGTATTAATTCTCTCATTACCAAGAGCAGGTTAGTTTCTCGATAAGTTCAATAGAACTTCTATACCATACCTGGGTTTTTAATCTCGGTCATCAACTGAATCTGATATTATTATTATTATTATTATTATTATTATTAGTATTATAATACTATTATTATTATTCTAATTTTTACTTTTATTTTATTTTATTTTATTTTTAATTTATTAATAATATAGTTGAGTAGTTTTGTTCCTATTATTTGGTTTACTATAATTTGTAATATATTTTTATTATTTGTTTATCTATATATTTATATATATAAATATTTTTCTATATAAAAAGTTTTTTTTTTAAATGATGATTAGATTACGAGGAGTTAATAATATTTTTGTATGTTTAATATTGTATCTAAATCATGTTCTTCTCTTTATAAAGAATATAAACTTATAATTATTTACTATTTATAATTGTATTATTTTAAATTAATGTTGTCTTTTATTAAATTTATATATATTTAAGAGGTTGTAGAATAATGATGGACTTTGTTTTTTTTTTGTATTTCGTTGATTCCTTATTCATCAATTTGTCATATTTTATAACTGGTAGTATGGATGCATTTGCTGGCTCCAAATGTTACCAGTATATATACTATTGGCGAAAGTATTTTCCCTAATGTTTTTGAATTGATGAACCCACATTCGGAAAATTTATATATTTATTTACTATATATATATTTATTTACTATACTATATACTTTATGAGTTGATCATTTATTTTAATAATTGATTTTTTACTCTATTTATTATTCTACTATTTCTTGTTTTTAATTGTATTCCTATATGTTTTTTTCTCCTCGTAATCTTAAATGGGTGAAAGACTCGATAAGCTCTGCTTCTAACTTCACCCAGGCAATTGCCCAATCTTATTGTATTATATATATATATATATATATATATATATATATATATATATATAAACATGTATATGATATTGTATAGTAACCATATTTAAATTAATAAAAAATAAAATGATGTACAAACAGAAAATATATGAATACTTTTACTAGGAGGTCAATATATACATATTGGTATATAATATTAGGTATATTAACATATATATATATATATATATATATATACATATATAACTATTAAGATATTATTATTAAGAATATATACTCTTAAGATACTATTATTAAGAATAGTTTCTATTAAGATACACATTATTAAGAAGATATACTGTAACCAGTACTGTAACCGTAAAACTTTTAATTTCTTTAATTTTGTAATTTCGTATTATTCTTTGTTTATCTCTATAACGTATGATATCGTTAGCAAATATTTATACTTTATACTTTCGATTATACATTTCGAATATATATATTTGCTTAATATAAATTTTTTATATAAATTATCAATCATCATAAACTTGAATTACAATAGTATGGTCTTCCGTTTATAAATATGCTCGACATTAATATTAATGAATATATATTCTATATTTTACATTTTACCAACGAATACATGTTCTATAACACATATGATTATATAGAATAACTAGTTAAGTAATATTGCTTAACTAGTTATTCTATATAATCATATGTGTTATAGAACATGTATTCGTTGGTAAACAAATGTAATGGAATGATAACAATGACCCGTTTCTTCACATTTAAGACAACGGAATTTAAGAAAATATTATAATAATACTTAAGAATTTAATTAAAGTTACAAATAGTTACATATTTAACGTAGAATTATAACATTCTTCATGTCAATTATATATTTATATATTATATATTATTATAAACGTAGCTCGTTTATATTTGCTAAATAATTCTCTTATAGTAATATAATATCATACATAATTATATTATACACATTATTATTAATAAATAATATAAAGAATATATTAGTTAATATATTTAATGTTTTCATAAGATTTTCATAATAATTGTTTATTAAAACTTTTATTATATATTTATTATTCATAATAATAAATATTTATGATGATGATGATGATGGTATTCGGTTTATTAGGCACTAAAATAGGGTCATGTAGACCCATTCGCTCGTGCGGGAAGAAAATAATAATAAGATAATAGTAATACGATAACAATTTAATATAATATACATTGAATATAACACGGATAACATTAACAAGTGATATAGAGGAGTGCTATATACCATATACTGTATTACAAATACATAATTTATATATTTAATTTACTTATTTATTGGTTTAATCCACTATTATCAAAATATGAGTATTCATCTTAGTAATTATAATTAATATATATTAATAATCAGTATTACGATTTATAATTTATAAATATATAATTTCATTATAATTATATATGTGTTTCACATATAAATATTATTTTAATATATAATGTTCATTATAATTATATATGTGTTTCACATATAAATATTATTTTAATACATATAAATATAATTTATATATTGTATATATATATTATTAATTTGTTAGTTGTTGTAAGGTATACCATACCAAAGTATATATATATATATATATATACTTTAACAGCATAATGCTTTAAATATATCACAACGTTTATTCTATTAAATATAAATATAACATTTATTACATGTATTCAAATTTGATTTTATTTTTTTTCTGAATTAAATGTTAATCAATTTTAGTATATAAATATAAATGTATATTCTTATTTATGGCATTCCTCTTTTTTGCGTAAATAAGAATCTAGAGTATTCGATATGCGATAATTAAAAAAAAGCATTCAAGTTTACTAGTTATTCCAGTTAGTTATTAAGGAATGATACATTTGATTAATTTAATTATTATATATATATATATATAAATATACCAATAATATATAAAACTATGGATCTGTATACCTATTAATGAATTATGTTTAGGCGTAGTAAAATACTGCAATAATTATTATAATACTATAATATAAATATATATATTGATATATATGTTAATATTAATACAATTTAATAACTTAACTTATATATATATATATATATATATATACATTACTACATAATATTTATATAGTATTAAATTATTAAATTGTATAAATAACAACATTTACTCGATTAAAATCTGTCCTACTTTAGTACTTTAGTAAACACCAGCACTATATTTACGCGTATTCATCCCGTTACTACATGGTTACCATGGTTACACTCTTATTTCGAGATGAATTTTATAATGTTCATTTATTTATATATTTTTATTTATCACCTTATTTATTGTTGTCCTCGTATGTTATGTTAGGACAGCGGGGTTGTGACGGGTGTCGGGGAGTAAGGATGCCAGAGTGGAATCTACTGGTCAAATTTCCCACCCCACGACATAGGAAATGATTCACCCTTTCCTTAAAGCTGAAATCTGTCGCGGCCCTGTTGGCATATTATTAACATGTACGGGCCAAACTATGGCATATGTAAATCAATAATGTTAATACATTTCTTTATTTTAGTTTTGTCTCCTGTTTTATGTCATTTTTAATATATATTTTCCCTATTCAATAAATTATATTATTATTATTATTATATATAAACGGTATAAAAATATATATATATATATATATATATATATATATATATTAAGTAAGTATCCGCGTGTTATAAATGTTATATAATATATTACGTCGTTTAATCGACGTGTTGACGTTGTTTATTAATTAGATTACAATAATTAAGTAAGTGAAACCCCGATAATCCGCTGCATACCCCTTCACTGGAACCACAACAAACATCTTACATACACAAGTATATGTATATATATACATATACACATATACACACACATATACATATAACTAATCGCGACACAACTAACTTGAATATTGGTTACTTATTTCATGCGTTAGTACGTCCCCGAAGTCAGCATTGTAGACGTCTTCCATGTCCAGCTTGTAGTGATCCTGAAGGAGGGTAGGGGGATCAGTTTGTTAATACGGACATAGCTATATGGAGAGCGGGGAGGTCGGTAATACGGGCATAGCTATATAGAGAGTGGGGTTATGTCGGTAATAAGGGCATAGTTATATAGAGGTAAACGGATATAGCTATATAGAGAGTGGAGTCGGTAACACGGGCATTGTTTTCACTATATGTCGGGTAATGTCAATATATCCTAAAACCTTAGGCTCGAATACTGAATTAAAAAATTTATAAATTCAAAACGAAGGCTACACATTTATTAATTTATTTCTTCTTTTATAAGTCTTTTTTAAATGAATATGCATTTATATATTGAGTGATTGATTGAAAGTGTATGTAAACACTTAAATAAATCATAAATGATTTCTCAAAAGTGTATATATATAGAATACAAATAATAAATTAGGTAAATAAATAAATACCATTAATAATAATAAAATAAAATAGAATAAACCATTCGTAAATTAATAAATAAAATAATAATGACAAACAATAATAGTATTACAGCTATAGGTTGCCACTTGTTATATATTGTTTTATATATGTCATGAATGTTTTATGCGATTTTATGGATATAATATAGGGTGGGAGTGAATTCCATAGTTTTGGACCAATATAACTCAGTGCCAGAATATTCATTTATGAGGGATGGAGAATTGGGGTAGATAGAAGATGAGATGCATGATTTCTAAGATATGGAAGGGAAGATATTTGTACTATAGAAGCTGAAATATATATATTCCTATAGGAGTGGCAATTCGAAGAGTATATTAAGGAATGAACAATATATATAGTATGCGATAAGCAGAGCGTTTGTTAAATGGGAACCATGGAGGTAAGTGTTGGTATGAGGAAGTATATATATATATATGATCTCGAATACGTAGGTTATATGTTGTACGGATTGATAAACGAATAACTCGATTTTTGGGAGAGAGAGAGGATAAGGGAAGATTGATAAGTATTGAGGAACAGTAATCAATACGTGAGAGGAAAAGGGAATTAACTAAAGTTTTAGTAAGAGATACAGTAAACAAAAGTATTATATATATATATAATTAATAAATAGAAATTAGAATATCATAAATAAGTTAAAATAGTAATATATATCTATAATATAGACTTTAATTATAGGATTATTATACTATTATAACTTATTTATAATATTCTGATTGGTCTATAATCAATTAATTGATAGAATTGGTGCCGGTTTTTTAAATTTACTTTTATCTTATTTAAATCAAATATAATATTTACAAAAATATTAACGCTATTTTTTCAATATAATAATGCATTATATATATATATAAATTCATACTGCAACCTGTAAACCAACACTATTTCAAAATGGTTTTGCTTTGTTCTGTAAAACTGTTATTAAAAAGTTTAAAAAAGTATTACAATAGATTATCTTAATGAAATCATAATTGTAAGAATGTACATTAAGAATATATATATATATATATATATATATATATATATATATATATATATATGATGATTAAGTCTATAAATTTATAGTATTTATAAAATACCTATTACATATATTAAACAATATATTTTCAACGAAATTATGATATTTAAAATTCCATCTCAAGGTATGTATTCTATCTCAGTATGTAATAACACTCCCATGTAACAACCCTCTTTACTAAACTCCACTGGTAAAAGCATAGTTCCCTACCAATAAATGAATAAGTTATCAAACATTTCTGTTAATTCATAACGCCCACCACAATACATACTCGATGAACGTATCTGTCTATTATCCCGCTCCCTAATTGTAACTCGTTAAATATATACCAACCACCTTCACATCATATATACATGGTCTATGCGCACCCTAAAATCAGGTGCCTGGCCCATATCTGATCGATGTCTAAGGAACTCCACCCCCTTTCCACTCTGACTCGTCAGCCTCCCAGCCTGTATTCGAACCACTCAAAACTAATATTGTTGGCAATAACTTTGTATTCGACGGCTTGGTGATATGGCATAATGAGACAAATTCTTCTATACGATATAAGGAGATTATTCCATTCTGCAGCCGCTGCGATATAGAATGATCTTTTCCATATATATTTAGATACACATTATAGAGCTGCAGATATATATATATATATATATATATATATATATATATTTGATGTCGCCCGAATCCGTCTACATTTACTTTATAGTATAATAGAGTACTAAAACTAATGAGTTTATTTTTTCATTAATTTAAAAATTATATTCAAGAAGCAAGAGAAGATCTTTTCGTAATATTAAATCATTTCAAGTAACCGTAAATGGTATGAAACAGCATCATGATGTTAACTCTGTCAATACTAACAGAAGTTATATAAACCATGATATAATGAATAATAATAATATTATTTTTCGTTTATTTTTACGATAACTATATATTAATATATTCTCCGAATTGCCCCTCCTATATTTCCTCTTACCTAGTACAAATATCTTCCCTTCCATCTCTTATAAAACATTCATCTCATCTTGATCTACCCTATTTTCCGTCCCTAAAAAATGAATACTCGTGTACTGAGTTATATTGATCATAAGCTATGGAATTCACTCCCACCCTATATTAGATCCATAAAATCGCATAAAACATTCAAGAAATATATACAACAATTGATCTCAGGTGGTAAACTGTAATACTAATATTGTTTGTCATTATTATTTTATTAATTAATTTCCTAACGGTTTATTCTATTTTATTTTATTATTATT
This sequence comes from Osedax fenrisi, assembly GCA_964019155.1. NCBI lineage: Eukaryota > Metazoa > Annelida > Polychaeta > Sabellida > Siboglinidae > Osedax > Osedax fenrisi. Next base: position 19,843,507 of record OZ025239.1, on the reverse strand, counting down.
AATGGTATTTATTGTTTTACCTACTTTTATTATTTGTATTCTATATATACACTTTTGAGAAATCATTTAGGATGTATTTAAGTGTTTAAATAAACTTTTAATCATTCCAATCAATATATATATATATATATTCATATTAAATCATAAATACATATAAACTAATATATTAAAGATAATGCTATATTATATAACATATATTAGACAATTTAAAAGATACTAATGTAAACATTAATTAATTGTGCTTATTAAATTATATAAATGTATAACATATATGTTATACCATATATATATAACATAATACTCTATAGATAAATATGAAATAATTTAGCATCTCTGGAGGATTCTAAAAAAATAAATTATCAGATTATGCTAGGACAATATTTAACATTAAGGATAACGCTAAATATCATCCTAGGATAATGCTAGGACAATATTTAACATTAAGGATAAAGCTAAATATCGTCCTAGGATAATGCTAAGACAATATTTAACATTAAGGATAAAGCTAAATATCATCCTAGGATAATGCTAGGACAATATTTAACATTAAGGATAAAGCTAATATCGTCCTAGGATAATGCTAGGACAATATTTAACAATAAGTATAAAGCTAATATCGTCCTAGGATAATGCTAGGACAATATTTAACATTAAGGATAAAGCTAAATATCATCCTAGGATAATGCTAGGACAATATTTAACATTAAGGATAAAGCTAATATCGTCCTAGGATAATGCTAGGACAATATTTAACAATAAGGATAAAGCTAATATCGTCCTAGGATAATGCTAGGACAATATTTAACATTAAAGATGAAGCTAAATATCGTCCTACGATAATGCTAGGACAATATTTAACATTAAGGATAAAGCTAATATCGTCCTAGGATAATGCTAGGACAATATTTAACATTAAAGATAAAGCTAAATATCGTCCTACGATAATGCTAGGACAATATTTAACATTAAGGATAAAGCTAAATATCGTCCTAGGATAATGCTAGGACGATATATTTCTCGTAACGATTAGCCCCCGATAACGGTAGCGTCACCACGGGTACCCACCTGGACCATACTACGATAGCGGAAGTGCTGATGTAGTCCGTCGATCATGAGATGGCAGTAGGTGGCGTACACTTCGGACTGTCCGTAGCGGTCGTACACCATCTTCACTCGGCTGATGTTGAACTCTACGGAGGAGAGGCCACACGCGTTGATAGCTCGCACTCGTGTGTGCGGGTGTGGGTGCGGGTGCGGGTGTGGTTACGCGATACTACGCATCTAATGGCGATAGGAATTATTAGCAATCGATTAATTATTATGCACAATTAAAATATATATATATGTTTAATTTATTAATTGATTAGTTATAATTATTAACTAAAACTAAATATATATATGTTAATTTTTTATAATATTGAAATATATAATATATATATATATATATATTATATGTTATAGCATATGCCGTATATGATATTAAAATATATGATGTAATCAAGTATACACTATATAAATATATATGATGATGGTGATGATAATGATGATTATGATGATAGTGATGGTGGTGCTGATGATGGTGAAGATGGTGATGATGATGATGAAGATAGTGATGATGATGAAGTTGAAATAAAGACACAACAGCGAAGTGAAATAACCCAACATAGCGCGCTTAGATGACAATTAAAGAAATAGCAAAATGAAATATATAATTTGCAAATATTACACCTACAAAATGGAAGGTTGTAAAATATGAAATTGATGAAATCAGATACAGGATGTGCATAAGTTGATATTTTTGGTAAAGGAAGTTTAAAATTAGATATACGTTTTGAATATAACTAATAATGGATATAACTAAAAAGATAGCCATAGTAATACAATTATCACATTAATAAAATAAGTGGACGTGGAATCTAGATAAACTAAGACATATCGAGAATATCAAAGGATTAAAGGAATGTTGTGGATATTATTATATAAAAGAGATCGTAAAATGGGTGAGGAACATTGACAACGTATAGAGTTATCATCAAAAGATGAAGGTAGGAAGGAATATAATCGAATATAATCGTAAACATGTTAGCGAACATACATGGGCAATACTATTATAGATAAGAAAGTTTAACTATTGTGTATATAGGAAGTAGATATAGGTACATGGGTAGGCTTAGCGAGGTATAATGTCATATATACATTGTGAACATATGATATTTGTTTACTAAAACTATGATAACTTATGAAATAAATAAGAGAATGACTATATTCGTTTATATATTATTAATTATATATATATCATGTTATAGAATTATATGATAACTATAAGATGATGAGAATGAGACCAACTAAACAATAATTTTAAAATATTTTTTAAATAATAAATATAAAGTTAATAAAAGTTAACTAATGTTTACTTTTAGTTCACACTTAAACAATTATGAAGAAATATATATTATGAGTATGTTCTGAAAGTTTCATATACATCTATTTAATAGATCAAAAGTTATGTAGCTTCAAAAATGTAACTTAAGTTTTTTTAAAAGAGCTGTAGTTAAATGTGATCCTAATATCAGTTTACAAAATTGTTAATGAATATTTTAATATGATTATAATCTTTAATTATATACGGTTATATTCACAATAACACATACGTGTGTGCATCATGACATATATAATGTTAAAGATAATATATTATATTTATTTATTTTTATATATTATCATTTTTAATAAAAAATATATTTATTTCAAAATTAATATATTTCTCCGTCCCCGGTTAAACATGGAGTTAAGTTAATAGCATGATAAGGGGATATGCATTTATCTATATTACTATAATACGTAAGTATCTAATAGTATACCTAGGTAGCAATACTCAGACATTGTTCTGAAATATAGGAAAATATATCCTATGAGTTTTCAGATAAAAAGGAGAGACGAAATAGATAATTTGTATCGTAAAGTCTCGCAACACAATTGCAAACATTGTTAGCAGGTCGTCAGTAAATAAGGTATTGGGAGTTGTAATCAGTAATTGGATACTTTATAAACTGATTAATATTAAGGGGGTACTGGGCTTTTATAATGAGAAATAATATTATAGTTGAAATGTGTGTAGAATACCTTGAAATAATAGTATGGTTTTTTGAGATAATAGTTGATACAAATAAGGTTTGAAGTTCATTAAATAATACGGCAATATTTAATCAAATGGTTCTAAGAATAATGATGAAACAATACTGTTAGAATGAACAACATCCACTGAACTAGAGTTACTATATGAGTATTTAGTATAATTGAATGAAGAAGTGGCTAGATAGTTTTCCGACATTATTATATCTTACATTTAGGGAGAGGTAAACTCGGATATCCCATATATTAAGGAATTCTATGAAAAAGATAACATATGTAAATATGAAAATTAGTAATTGCAATTAGGTTAACTTGTGATATATTCCAGTATTAGTAGATCTAATTAAAAGGGATGAGCATGGTATTGGTAATATATTTTAAATTATATATATAAATAATTATAACTATTTTGCTTAATATATAATTTATAATACTCTTAATACAAATATTTAAAATAGAAAGTTATTGAAAAAAATGTCTTGATATTAATTAACACACGATATTATATATATATATAAATATGTGATGATATGTCAAATGAATTCAGAAATATTTATAAAAAAATTATAAAAAAATATTTAAAATATATATGTTGGTATACCAACATGAATAATATTTATATTGTTTAATTATAGATACTACATATAATAAACTAATAAACTTTATTAATGATATTTTAAAATATCAATCTTTAAATATTATAAATGTTGTGAAATATCGTTAACAAATTTTTTATTTTAAATCTAAAATATTTAATAATAATTTTTTAAAGTCTTATATCAAGACCTCCTATAACCTCGAGGTTATGGGAGGTCTTGCTTATATCCAATATTGTTGTATTATTAGTATAACTCTATAGAGTTAAAGAGAAACTATAGTTTCTATGACAGTAATTTATAATATAATTGTACATATAACTTAATAAACTAGTAGGGGTAATGCATCTGGTAGTGGTCTACTAATATAGGCTGTAATAGAAAGGCTACGAATCTAATAATTGATTGCGATATTTTATATTACAAATTACAATATATGTACTTGATTAGTTATAATAAATAATAGATTGTTATTAAAATAGCTTTGGTCTAGTATTGTTAGATTTCCAATATATAAATTGCAAGTTTAACTATATTAAACCATTATATGTCGATGTTATTTTTTAAATAACATATATAAACTATATACATATATATATATATATATATATATATATATATATATTTATATTAGTACATACAGGCTTCTAGCCACATGCATGTGGGGGCAAGGCTTCCCTGTGATTAATCTCCAGCCTCCTATGATTATGATGATATTTTTTTATTTTATTATTTGTTAAGAGGAAAAATATTAATACGTATAGCTACTGCAGAATCAGCATTGGTAAGACTTGGTAAGATTTGGACAAGCAAAAAGATTAACTTTACCTTAAAGTACAACTATATAAATATTTAGTGCTCTCGATATTTGTATATGGGTGTGAGTCATAGACTATTCTAGAATATATGGAGAAGAAAATAAAAGATTTCGAGAATAAATCACACAGGCGCTATTGGATATAACTTGTCAACAATAAATAACTTGTTTGTAAAAGATAACATTGTTTCAACTATTGGAAATTAAGTCCCTCTTCTCGCCGTAGTAAAACATCGATAACTGTATTGGTTCTGTCACACCACTCGCTACAATTATCTGGCAAAAACATTCCTATAAGACAAAGCTGAAAGCAAAATACAACAAGGACCACAGTTAAACTGGATGCATAATATTAAAAATGGACATCAAAGATTCTCGACGAATTCTTATTAATGACGCTAGACCGATATGATTGGAGGTGTTAGTATGCAAACATATGTGTAGATGTTCCCCCACCCCCTTCTACGATTGCAGATTGCACGGCATTAATGTAAAGTAACATTCATCTGTAACTGTAAATAAATATTACTTATTATATTGTATTATTAAATATATATATATATATATATATATATATCATAATATTATAGTATATTTATAGTGTACTATTATCAAATACATCGATTTACTATCATGTTATCTTTGTTACCCAATACATTATAACATCAAGTGGATAATTAAAAATATGCTCGTTAAATAATTGTGTTAACTTTATAAGCATATATGCTTATATGCGTGTATATGTATACGATAACTGTATTATATGAAAGCATAATACTTAATATATGTTCCTATATACTTTAAATCTATAAAATATATCGTCTTTAAAATATGGTAGGGGCCTTGCACCACCCCTAGAGGAAATAACTGGCTACATGCCCGAGTGAATATATGGTATACATACTATAATATATAATATTAATATATTATTATCATATATTCTAGTTTATAGTACATCCATTTAATTTAATTAATTCAGACTTATATTTTTTACTATTTAAATATCATACGGTCGACAACCAGCTATAGTGCGTCATATATTATGCATACTAATTCTTAACTAATCATGTACTTACTATGCCAATATTCTGTCTATTGTTATATTATTTTATTCATGGCATGTGTGTGCATCATGCATCATTCGTGTGCACCATCATTCTTTTTTTTCATTTATTACTTATTATTACATTATTGTTTTATGTCATTTTATGTATTACAATAAACTATATATATATATATATATATATATATATATATATATATATATATATATATGATGATGATGATGATGATAAGGTTTATTAGCACTTATCATAGGTGTGGCCATCCCTCGTAGGTGCATATAACAATATAGAACGAAAACAATAAATAGATAAATAAATTAGATAAATAAATAAACAAAACGATAAAATAATATAATTTATAAAAATAGTAATATTGTATGATTAAATAAGAATATAATATATATATATATATATATATATATATATATTATGTGCGCATATAAATATATTATTTCTAATAATTATCTGTAATAATCTTAAGTGTAATTATTATTACTATGAAACTATTATGGTAACGTATTTGATTATACATTCGTAAAGTAATTAAATTCGTAAAGTAATTCGAAGAAACAATATAAAATATATAACTTAATTTCTATAGAAAGATGGAATTCACAAGTATAATATAGTGATTTATAAATTACATTCAGAACAATTCGGATTAGTTAAAAAGTTGTTAAATTGTTTAAACAGTTACATTTTAAATTCTTAAAAAGTTTAATTGTTTAAAACCTATCTGTGTGGTCAAGTTGGCTAATGCGTCAGACACACAAGCAGTATACTGCTATAGGACGCGGATGCGAGCCTCGTCCATTACAATTGATATTAAATGATAAATGATCGTCTCTCGTTAAAACATTGAATGCCTTAACACGAGAGCGGCTTCTAAGGGACATTAGATCCATATGGTTATAAATGAAAACTTCATCTAAGTTCCTGGATGGGTTGAAAGGAATCCACAAAAATAACAATAAAAATAACAATAACATTACGTTCACAATAGGGGTATTACTAAATGAACAAATATGAATGTTTGAATGTTATTAACCTGCGTCAATATATCACTAATGAATGTAATTTAATTTATCGTGTATTAATGTATTATTTTAAAAGTTTAAGTTTAAAAGTTAATAGGGGAATGTAACCGAATACGGACACTCTCGGTATCTCAGAAACCATAAATCCTATAAAAAAATGTTTAATGAATAAAATATTCATAATTATATAAATAATCTAAAAAAGTATTTGTTTTTTTAATTATTCAAAATATTGCTGATATATCCAATAAACTAATTTTTTTATTACGTTTTTAAATTTATGAAATAAAATGTCTATAAAAAACCTTCTCAAGATTATACAAATGTATGGATATAAAATATAATACTATATTATTAAAAAATAAAGTATTCTAAAATTATATTCATTATATTCATATTCATTTTTATAGTTGTTATCAAATATTCATTAAGTTATAAGCATATATCTAGAGGTCATATAAGTTCCTAATACGAACACTCTATATGTCTTAATACGGAAACCCTATAACCAATCAGCGCGCAGCGTATGAACAATTCTGATTTTCATAAAAATCGCGTGCGATATAATATTAATACCACCAATAAGGCTAAATCTACAATATTATTATTTAGATACTTAAAGTGTATTATTAATTTAAAAATAATAAAAATAAATAAATTATTAATTAATTAAATTAGAATAAATTGTTCATAAAATTAATTATAAATAATGTAATTGTAATTTGTTTTCATCAATAATATATAGTTTATCTAGTGTATATAGGGTATCCGTATTATAACACAGGGTGTCCGTATTCGGACATGGGTACCGAATACGGACATCCCCGTTATCTATGGAATTAAAAGATTAAGTAAAATTTAAAATCACTATAATATCTATAATCATATAATATTAATATATTGTAATTTTTGAATACAAATAATGAGTCATAAAATGTTAAGACAATTTATTGTTAAAGTGTCCGTATTAGGTTACTTTCCCCTACTTATTTTCCGAAATTCTGACTCATATCATCGGTTATAATTCATCAGTAAGATTCATCGCGAATAAGGCTTCATTTATACATAACATTCGATGTATTTATAAAAATAAATGTGTTTCTAACTATCTAGTTAGCAAGCTACCTTTTCCTCTTGTTTATTACGTACAACTAAGTGATTAATACCTATCAATTCGCCTATATTATTGAAACCAATGTCCATTCAAATCTATAATTTAGCTATTTCCATCGGGTATATAGATCAAGGTAAACATAATACATATATTGTCTATAATACCGCGGTCTATTTAGACAACACTGTCGCCTACACGACAGGTAGGTAGTCATATATATATATATATATATATATATATATATATATATATATATATATATATAGGCCTATAGTTCTATATAGGCAGACTCCGTAGAACATAACCAACTCCCGATATCGGAAACTCTTTATATCTCTTTATATAGAAACACTTCTTTTACTCAAGTTACAAATACTGGTTTGGTTTCGTACCCATTTAAATACGTGTACTATTGATTCTATATCTCGGACACTCGATATCTCGGAAACAATTCTTCGGTATATCTAATTCTAAATTATCTATAGTCAACTGTATATATATATATATATAATATATATATATATATATATATATATATATATAGTATATACAGACTATATGACGTAATCGCATACGACTATAGGTATGACGAAGCAAGGCCAGTTATTTATAGAAATGTCCCTACATTCACCCTACTAGACCTCTTAGCTATCTCGATAATTGTAATATTATCCTAGCATAATACTAGGAACATTAATTGTCTTCTTCGACTTGTTACGTAATTCGAGACGATATGTTACGTAATCAGTATTACATCATGTATCATGATTCATGATTAATGATTCATGAATCTACATTATCAGTGTTATATATGAAATGCGCTGTTATTTAATTACAATGAAATTACTAATTAAAAACGACTTATATATTATATATATGTATGTAATTATAAAAATTTATATATATAAATATAAATATATATATATATGTGTATATATAAAATACAAAGAATCATGTGAAATGGACGCACAATGTTTATGTATAGATATATAAGTATTATATATATGAGTGTATATGGACATTGAAGTATACATATATGTATAGGTATACATTTATATATACTAAAATACTATATCTAGATGTACGTCAAGAGATAGCGTCATATAAAAGGATGACATATGTTATTCCATAGTGTATACGCTTACACCTATAGGGAAGGAGTGAGAGAAGGAGTAGGAAGGTATTTAGATTAGATGATATGAGAAATATATCGTAAAGCGAGGCTGGGAAGGAGTGAGGTGGGCAAGGATTTAGCGACTATCGCTTACAACGAAACCTCGCTTAAGGTGGCAGATATGAGAAGTAGTTAGGGACAGGGGGTTTATATATGTCGATATGCAAATTATCGCTTATATCGAAATCTTGTAGGTGCTGGGTATCGGGGAGAATAGAGAGAAGATGGACTATCACCCGCACTAGAGGGGGGAGGGGTTTAGAGACTATCACCCACACTAGAGAGGGGGAGGGGCTTAGAGACTATCACCCGCAGTAGAGGGGGGAGGGGTTTAGAGACTATCACCCGCACTAGAGGGGGAGGGGTTTAGAGACTATCACCCGCACTAGAGGGGGAGGGGTTTATTGACTATCACCCGCACTAGAGGGGGAAGGGTTTAGAGACTATCACCCATACTAGAGGGGGGGTTTATATATGTATACTTAGGGGGTTTAGAGACTATCACCCGCACTAGAGGGGGAGAAGTTTAGAGACTATCACCCATACTAGAGGGGGGGAGGGGTTTAGAGACTATCACCCGCACTAGAGGGGGAAGGGTTTAGAGACTATCACCCATACTAGAGGGGGGGTTTATATATGTATACTTAGGGGGTTTAGAGACTATCACCCGCACTAGAGGGGGAAGGGTTTAGAGACTATCACCCATACTAGAGGGGGGGTTTATATATGTATACTTAGGGGGTTTAGAGACTATCACCCACACTAGAGGGTGGAGGGGTTTAGAGACTATCACCCACACTAGAGAGGGGAGGGGTTTAGAGACTATCACCCACATTAGAGGGGGGAGGGGTTTAGAGACTATCACCCGCACTAGAGAGGGAGAGGGGTTTAGAGACTATCACCCACGCTAGAGAGGGGGGAGGGGTTTAGAGACTATCACCCGCACTAGAGAGGGAGAGGGGTTTAGAGACTATCACCCGCACTATAGGGGGGGCGGGTTTAAAGACTATCGCTTACATGGAAACCTCGTAGAGTGACCTCTAGGAAGTGTGCCACGTGGTTGATGTTGGCCCCCATCCGGGTCATCAGCGGGTACCGGATGCTCTTCTCAAGGCCGAAGTCCGCCGCCATCGCTCCGGAAGTTATCATCGGAAGGTTCCAGTAGGTTATCTGTTCGGGTGTAGGAGGGTTGTTGTTGTTGTTATTGTTACGTGGTCGTAGGTTAAAGTGATGGTATGGGACCGGGCCTCAATTGGGATTATTCGCTCTAATGTCTCTAATCTATTCGCGAATGTTCGATAATCTTATAGATCAACCTTTTCAGATATTTTCTAATATTATGCACCCACATTTACGCGATGTTACGCGATATTACGCGATATTACGTACTGTTACGCTACATAACGTATTGCATAACGTACATGTCATCACTACGAGGTCGAGATCAGACATCAGATATTTATGTTATCAAAAAAGTGATGAGTTAACTCATCACTTTTTAATTATATATTAATATATAATTATATTTTAATTATAATTATCCAGTATATGTATTATTATTAGTTAGTATATTATTAAGAGTTCAATTTTTATAAAGCCTGTTTCATCGATAGAAATTGAAAATATTGTATATAATTGTGATTCAAAATATAGTATGGATTCCCATGATTTTAACTTTGTTTTAATACGTAACATTATTTTATCCATTAGTAATTAGTTAGTTCTATTTTCTATATTCAATAAATTATATTATTATTATTATTATAATATTTTATCAATTTTATTTAATAAATGCATTGCAAATGGTGTTTACCCTGATGTACTTAAAACATCTAAAGTTATAATTTTATATAAAAAAGGAAATCAAAATGATTGCTCGAATTATAGGCCAATATCATTAACATCACAATTTTCAAAAATTTTTGAAAACATTTTAAAAGTAAGAATGTTTTCATTTTTAGATAAAAATTCTTTAAGTGGTATTTATAAATTAATTAACGATAGCGGCAATTAGCATATTGCGTTTTGATTCAGAACATAATTTAGATGGGATATATAATATATATTATATATATACTTATAATTACCTATTGCATAATTCATAATTGTAGCACATAATATATACTATATAAATATATATATATATATATATATATAAATAAAGATGTATATATAGATATAATATACGAGTGTCTCTTGAACTCGAATAGTACTGAACTCGCTTGTCAACTAAATGCAATACAAGAGAGCTCTTGAGGAAATCTGAATGTGTATATAATATAGATATATATATATATATATATATATATATATTATAATATGATATGTTATACGTACGCGATAAATATTATTGTATCCGTAAATGTAAATCACTATATATAGTACAAATACAAATATATATATATACAAATATATATATATATATATATATATATATATTTACAAATTATATATACATGCGTATTACATTAATAGTACTTACATGTGTAGTATTACATGTAAGTTTTGTTATATATATATATATATATATATATTTATATATATATATGTGTGTGTGTGTGATTGCACATACATGTATATGTATGAACATATAGAGTACAGTAAAATTGAAAACTAATAAATATTTTACTTTCAAAATAAATAAATCAATTTATAAATATATTATATTATCTTATGATGAGATATGGATGTTATTAACTTTCTATGATAATATTAGTTTTCTTGCATAATTACAGTTTATACAATATGGTATGATTCAACTTCTTAATAATATGTACAAGGTGACCTTTAAAATGTCCTATGTATATATGAATGAATGAATGAAATAATGATCTAAATATATATATATATATATATATATATATATATAAATATACATGTATACATATATGATCTTTGAATATATATATATTTATGTTAAATTAATAAATTAGATATATATTTGAGGCTTCGAGTTGTTATTATGTTCTTTAATAAATGTGCCAGTTAATCAGGTTCATAGGTTTAACAATAGATGTGTGTGCTGTCACAAATAGCGTATACGTAATGATATGTTTGTATGAGGCCACTTGACAGTTACGTATTGATATAAAGCTATATTGTTCCTTGGATTGACGAGGTATTATGAAAATACACCTCACTAAATATCTATGAGGTCGATGGCTCAGTGGGACAATCAAAAGCTAGTAAGCTATGGCTGCAGAGGTCCCGGGTTCGACTCCAGGCAGTTCTTGTTTTTCTCTCGTGTTTATCAAGAACTTAACGATAAACGATAAATCAAAACACAAGAAAAAAAATGTTACTATTTGTATTGTATTGTCCGGGGACCCTCACAGTTATTGATAACATGTACAAGTGACTATGACTTCTTGAGGGGTCCATTTGTATCCGCTATTTATATTATATTAAATATATATATATATATATATCTAAGAGATTTCAATAAATAAATATTATGTATTTTTCCAATTTTAAAATATCAATATATATATATATATATATATATATATTATGTTGACCTTATACTTTAGCATATATATATGCTTTATTCTATATACTTTAGCATATAGTCTACCATTTCGTACGTGCATTCGCTCGTGTTTACGTATAGCGGAGGCGTATAAAAAGCTGAAGGATTACTACCGAGAGAGTGGGCTTGAGAGAGAGAGGCTGGTATCACTGACACCGGCAACAGATAGAGCAATCTCTCAGCTCATCTCGCTGGGATTATTCGCTAGTGATTACCACCAGTGATACTCGTGCACGTACGCATATATATATATATATATATATATATATATATATATATATATATTATAACTGCATGTGTGGTTATAACTGCCTGTGTGGCTCAGTTGGCTGAGGCGTCAGACATACAAGCAGTAGGACACGGGTTCGAGCCACACGTTCGAGCCTCCGAACCATTAAAATGGGTCTTAAAATATTATATTTAGAAGTAATCTTATATAATTGTGTATAAATAAATGATCTGCTCTCGTTAAAAGCATGCATGCCTTAACACGAGAGCGGCCTCGAAGGACATTAGAGACATATATGGTTATAAGTGGAAACTTAATCTAGGTTCCTACATGGAAAGAAAGGACTCCACCAAAATAAAAAATATATATATATATATATATAGATAGAGAGGAATGAGAGGGAGAGAGAGGGAGGTGGATAACAAAGATTGTATTACGAATATTAAAATGAATCGCGTGACATCACTCCGAAGAAGATAACTAGAACTGTTAGATTAATGCGGAATATTAAAGTGTATGCCTCTATAGAGTTATAACTACCAATACACGATACAACCTAGCGTTATCGTGGTGGCTGGTAGGGTTCCACTTTTACCTGTAACCAGCAAGGGATTATTCGTTAAATATATACATAAATATAAAAGTAATGGCATTTTTGCAACGTCTGGTCGTAAATTATCATCAATAATTTCTCGCGCATTTCTTCACCGAAATATGAACACTGTTTTGGTAACACTCTGCTGTACACAATATAGAAAACCCTTTTTATGGAAGAGATATATTTTAAAAGTTTTATCATAGCTTTAAATGAATATGGTACTATTATAAACAGTTTATAATATTAAAATACTTTATATATAAAATGAGTATTCTAGCTTTTAATGAATTTAAAAACCGCTCGACTCTATTGTTCTAGTATCTATAATTCTAGTATATATTGTTCTAGTATCTATAATTCTAGTATATATTGTTCTAGTATCTATTGTCAAGCCGGTGCTCTAGTTAGGGGATATGTGTTAAAGGTAGACGTACCGTTACTTTACAAAATTATAGTAAAAGTAAAATAAAAATAAATAAAATATTAAGAGTTAAAGTTAGTAAAAGAAATATATATGTATATAAAATATATACACAAAATATATACAAAAATATATGTTAAAAAACAAATTATAAATAAAATGTAATTATTTAGTAATCTATTAGAATAATACACTTATAAAAATACGATATATTTAATCATTAAAATTATTACCAGAGTAGCCAACATTAATTGAAATTAATGAGGATATATGGTGTATCAACTTCAGGGGTATGGGTTCGTCAGGTCCATATATATATATATATATATATATATAACTAGTACGATTATCTACAGTAATGAATAACATCACTAATTAATATAGTATATGATTTACAAGTAGCTACACACTACGTATATTATTATAAACACGCAGCTGTATACACTTTACACTGTACACTGTACACTGTACACTGTATAATAGGGTAGCCCGTTATTGAAAGTTTTACTAGCTCGCTCACCGTAGGTCATACATGTTATATTAAAACATATTTGTGAAGTTTCATCACAAAATATTTAATATTCGTAAGTGCACTTTAATGATGACATATTTGCATTTGTGATTCAATGTAAATTTCTATTTTACTTATAAATTGTATGTATTTGTGTTAGTGTGCGTTTTCATACCATCTTTATAAAGAAAGTGGATAATCAATTGACGCACGCAATGCATGTTAAAGATAGATACGCGAATGACACTTTTATCGATACATTAACAAAATGGCATCAGTGATTTTGAGTGGATATTATTCATATTTAAACTAACATTAAATTTAGATAAAGGCCTTTTGGCCTTTTGGCCTTTTGGCCTTTATAAGCCTCATACATTTAACATTTCATTAAACGGCTTACATATTAAATGTACTAATGAATTAAATTTGCATGGTGTCACTATTGATAATAGACTCACTTGGAAACTTCATATTACAATATTAGCTTCTCAGTTATCTAGAATAATAGCTGTAATTTACAAACTTATAAATAAAATTGATAAACAGTGATTATTATACTGTATAATTCTTTATTTCATTCAAGATTAACATATTGTGCTGCCTCTTGGGGGTCAAATTATAAACATACTTTAAATAAGATATTATTCTGCAAAACAAAGTATTGAAATGTATATATAAACTACCATTGAGATATAATATTGATTTTATCAATAAAAGACATAATATTTTAAAATTATGTGATATATATTAACTATAGTTAATATAACATTACTAAAAAATGCATATATTGATTATATTGATAATTCTAACACTAATCTCTTACGTACATTTGTCAAAAGTACTTATACATATACTAGACTTAGATACACATTTGCTATTCCTAAATGTAGATTAAATATTAGTATACATGCAGTACATTGTGATAGTATTTAACTATGGAATAAACTCAAAACAAAAATGAAATTGATAACAAATATCAAGTTATTCATTAAAAAGTTAAAAATTCTTATATTGATAATTATTAATTTTACTTTTACTAACAATATTCAATTTTATTAAAAAATATACACATTTCATATTCTCCCTGGTTAATCTGGATGGAGAATACTGGCTACTACTTATGAAGCTCTCAATTGATCATCAAAGCTGTAATGAGTACTTATTTTTTGTATGCTATTATTTTATTATTTGTATTATTATGATTATGTATTACTATTTTTATTTACTTGGTTTATATGCATCTCTCAAGTGTGTACTGTGGTTATATGGGATGATAAATATGCATGTTTGAAATGCTAACAAAAAGAGTTTGATTACTCAGGGTCTGGTCAACCCATATGGGGCATGGGCAACCCTGAGGCTTCCTTCATTTGTTGATTCTCATAGTTACTTATAGTGAACACTTGTTCGATTTGATGGCTAATATTATTATAAAAAAATTTTTAAATATCTTTAAAAAATACAATTGTTATATAATATATTATGCATATGGCATAATTAAGGTAAAATACCTCGAAATTCTTCTGACTATTTTATTTGTCCGTTTATTATTTTTCTTTTATGATGATTAAAATAATAAAATGTATCTTATCTCATATGATATATTTAAAATATTAAAACAGTAGGTTGTTTGTCGAAATAGATTGAAGTGACTTGTATTTTTTGAAGTGACTTCTATATCAATGGATTAAGATTATAAATATCAATAAAATAGTATGATATCTTCAATTTAAATACCCAAAATTACAAGGAATATTGATATGATGTATTATAAATATATAATTTTATTTTTGGTAGTATTTATCAATATATATATATGTATAAATAAATAATATTAATTTAAAATTTAGTAGGTTCTATCGCAAAGTGCCATACACTACATTCAATTGCTTATCCACCTTCTTTATATCGATGGTAAATTCTTATCTTTTTTATCATATCTATAATATTTTTTATTATATTTATAATTATTAAGAGGAGTTATTCCGATATAGCTGGCACTTTGCTATGAAGGGAACTAAACACGTTACCAAAACATCCCCTCTTACTGTACAGTGAACAATAGCTGTGCACACATTCGTTATATATATATATATATATATATATATATATATAAATATATATATATATCTTAGAACACAAAAACCAGGTGTTCAAAGTTGATATTACACCCCTATAAATATATTATTATTATGAATTCATCCGTTAACTGCATATAAGCACATCGTCACTACCATTGCCCTCGGTGGAATTCTGCGTATAATAGTTGTAGTATAATTTATTTAGGCGCAAAAATCCAATTTCGGAAGTGATATATAATGTTATGAGATATACGTTGTTCTCTATAGATGATATATATAGAGCTCATATATGATATACGTGTGAATTCCACAATATCTCATAGTTTATAAAGAGGTACGCGTTATAACAAGTTGGGTGTTTAGTGGCTACGTATAACGGGTGGCTAACGCGTCAGACATACAGGTCACCGTAGGACGCGGGACTAATACAATAGTTCTTGAAATATAATATTTAGAAGTTATCCGATATATATATATATATTTATATTTATAAATATATATATATAATAATGATAATAATAGATTTGGCATAAAGCGTGGGTAACGGAAAAATCATGGTTGTTCAAGTTATTCACCTATTTAAGATAATGAGGAGACCAATTTTAATAACTAAAAACAATAAACGAATGTAATAAATAATATAAAATGAATATAGTAAATAAAATAAAAATACATAAAATAAATAAAATATATATTGATGTTATAAATTCAAAATAAGCATAAATAAAACTTACATTTTCACAAATTGATAAACAATATCACATGCTACTAAGTGTGTATAAACTTTACATATGTTAATTTATAAAATGCATGGCCTAGCTATAGCTAATAGGACCTATAGATCCTATTGATCATTATGTTGTCAATATTATAGATACTGGCAACATTCATCTTTTTTAAATGCATATTTTAGTAATATAGTCCCGAGACTTATCATTGAAACAATAATGTTTTCCATCAAAAACTAAACATACAAATAAAACAAAATAATCAATAAATAGGGTTACATAATTTCGATATATCTAGCAAATTATCTATGTATAAAATAAAACAAATTAGTCCTAAAACAGAATCTCGTGGAACACCACAATTTTGATTTTTTAAATCATATAAAATATAATCAACCTCAATACAGTAATATCTATCATATTTATATATTATTTAAATAAATCTGAAGTAATGCCTCTAATATATATATATATATATATATATATATATATATAAATTCTATCTAATGTTGGAATGATTACAAGTGACGTAGTCTATAGTTAAATCTTTTTAAAGTAGATTTGAATCCTAAAATGAATCTCGTTGTATCAAGTTTCGCCACCTATTGTCGTATACAGAGATATATCATAAGCGATTGTACGGTATCGCCACCTATGTCACGGTAGCGGCGGCAGTTTAATTAATAACAAGACGATATATATATCTGGTCCGACGGTTATTTCTAGGTAGATACAAAGGCTCCAATTACAGGCAAGCTGTACCTCCGCATTGCTCTCTCTATAGTAGTAGTAGTAGTAGTAGTAGTAGTAGTAGTAGTAGTAGTAGTAGTAGTAGTAGTAGTAGTAGCAGTAGCAGTAGTAGTAGTAGTAGTAGTAGTAGTAGTAGTAGTAGTAGTAGTAGTAGTAGTAGTAGTAGTAGTAGTAGTAGTAGTAGTAGTAGTAGTAGTAGTAGTAGTAGTAGTAGTAGTAGTAGTAGTAGTAGTAGTAGTAGTAGTAGTAGTAGTAGTAGTAGTAGTAGTAGTAGTAGTAGTAGTAGTAGTAGTAGTAGTAGTAGTAGTAGTAGTAGTAGTAGTAGTAGTAGTAGTAGTAGTAGTAGTAGTAGTAGTAGTAGTAGTAGTAGTAGTAGTAGTAGTAGTAGTAGTAGTAGTAGTAGTAGTAGTAGTAGTAGTAGTAGTAGTAGTAGTAGTAGTAGTAGTAGTAGTAGTAGTAGTAGTAGTAGTAGTAGTAGTAGTAG
>OZ025239.1:19802745-19820245 GCA_964019155.1 Osedax fenrisi | reverse complement strand
ACTACTACTACTACTACTACTACTACTACTACTACTACTACTACTACTACTACTACTACTACTACTACTACTACTACTACTACTACTACTACTACTACTACTACTACTACTATCAATCAATCAATCAATCAAAACGATTTATTTAAACACTGCAAATAACACACCAGGCGTTCTCAAGAGTGTAACAAAGCAAACAAAAAAAAAAATAACATAATTGAATATAAACAAAATAATAATTAATATTATTATAAACTGTACATTGCAAAATGCAATATTGGTTATTGATATATAAAAAAAAAACCATATGATATAATGTCATATGGAAAATAAAACATATCAATAACATACATAACATAAATAACGTAAAAATAATAAATTAAGACTTTTCAATATTGAATAAATAACGTTTTAAATTAAATTTAAAGGTATCGTGATTAGGAATCATTCTTATTTTCAAGGGAAGAGAATTCCATAGTGGCGGCGCATAGTATTGAAAGGCTCTCTTGGAAGTTACTGTTTTCACTGATTTGTTGACTTGTAAGCAGTATACATCATTAGATGATCGAAGTTCACGACAAATAGGCACTTTAACTGATATGAAACTACTACTACTACTACTACTACTACTACTACTACTACTACTACTACTACTACTACTATTACTACTACTACTACTACTACTACTACTACTACTACTACTACTACTACTACTACTACTACTACTACTACTACTACTACTACTACTACTACTACTACTACTACTACTACTACTACTACTACTACTACTACTACTACTACTACTACTACTACTACTACTACTACTACTACTACTACTACTACTACTACTACTACTACTACTACTACTACTACTACTACTACTACTACTACTACTACTACTACTACTACTACTACTACTACTACTACTACTACTACTACTACTACTACTACTACTACTACTACTACTACTACTACTACTACTACTGCTGCTGCTGCTGCTGCTGCTGCTGCTACTACTACTACTACTACTACTACTACTACTACTACTACTACTACTACTACTACTACTACTACTACTACTACTACTACTACTACTACTACTACTACTACTACTACTACTACTACTACTACTACTACTACTACTACTACTACTACTACTACTACTACTACTACTACTACTATTACTACTACTACTACTACTACTACTACTACTACTACTACTACTACTACTACTACTACTACTACTACTACTACTACTACTACTACTACTACTACTACTACTACTACTACTACTACTACTACTACTACTACTACTACTACTACTTCTACTACTACTACTACTACTACTACTACTACTACTACTACTACTACTACTACTACTACTACTACTACTACTACTACTACTACTACTACTACTACTACTACTACTACTACTACTACTACTACTATCAATCAATCAATCAATCAAAACGATTTATTTAAACACAGCAAATAACACACCAGGCGTTCTCAAGAGTGTAACAAAGCAAACAAAAAAAAAATAACATAATTGAATATAAACAAAATAATAATTAATATTATTATAAACTGTACATTGCAAAATGCAATATTGGTTATTGATATATAAAAAAAAAACCATATGATATAATGTCATATGGAAAATAAAACATATCAATAACATACATAACATAAATAACGTAAAAATAATAAATTAAGACTTTTCAATATTGAATAAATAACGTTTTAAATTAAATTTAAAGGTATCGTGATTAGGAATCATTCTTATTTTCAAGGGAAGAGAATTCCATAGTGGCGGCGCATAGTATTGAAAGGCTCTCTTGGAAGTTACTGTTTTCACTGATTTGTTGACTTGTAAGCAGTATACATCATTAGATGATCGAAGTTCACGACAAATAGGCACTTTAACTGATATGAAACTACTACTACTACTACTACTACTACTACTACTACTACTACTACTACTATTACTACTACTACTACTACTACTACTACTACTACTACTACTACTACTACTACTACTACTACTACTACTACTACTACTACTACTACTACTACTACTACTACTACTACTACTACTACTACTACTACTACTACTACTACTACTACTACTACTACTACTACTACTACTACTACTACTACTACTACTACTACTACTACTACTACTACTACTACTACTACTACTACTACTACTACTACTACTACTACTACTACTACTACTACTACTACTACTACTACTACTACTACTACTACTACTACTACTACTACTACTACTACTACTACTACTACTACTACTACTACTACTACTACTACTACTACTACTACTACTACTACTACTACTACTACTACTACTACTACTACTACTACTACTACTACTACTACTACTACTACTACTACTACTATTACTACTACTACTACTACTACTACTACTACTACTACTACTAGTAGTAGTAGTAGTAGTAGTAGTAGTAGTAGTAGTAGTAGTAGTAGTATAAATTTAGTCAGAAAAATCCAATTTTAAATAAATTATTAATCCATAATATAAAATAAAATAATAATAATACACATAATTAGTTTAGAAATGTGTTAAAGTATATTACAATGCAGTTCGTACGCGTCAAACACGAACACTATGCGAATACGTGCACCTGTGCCTACAGCGGATAATAACTGCCAGAATCGCCATGAATACGGCTTCCATATAGACATACACACGTAATAAAGTGACAGCTACGTCCATTGTTACAACCGATCACGTGGTATTCGCCATTGGTTACGTAACGGGTTATCACGTGGTCGACTCGATACGTAACAACTCGACAATATAATTAGGCCGCGCGCACTCTTAATATGTCGACAGAGCGACGACGTGTACTAATACAAGTATACATACTATAGTGGTGAGGAGGAGATTATCACCTGTGATTATGTTTACGTAAAGGCATCTATTAATAAGTCAGATAGGATACGCATACCCCAGCAAACAGTAAGAGCAGCATAATAGCAGCATAACAGCAAATGCTAGAGCCTCAAATGTTTACATTGTGCTATTATGCTGCTATTAAATGTCTATTATGCTGCTATTATGCTGCTATTAATTTGTAATGATATTATGCTGCTATTATTATAATAGCAGCATAATAGCAGCATAATAGACATTTAAAATTAATAGCAGCATAATATCAGCATAATAGCAGCATAACAGCAGCATAATATCATTACAAATTAATAGCAGCATAATAGCAGCATAATAGACATTTAATAGCAGCATAATAGCACAATGTAAACATTTGAGGCTCTAGCATTTGCTGTTATGCTTCTATTATGCTGCTCTTACTGTTTGCTGGGACCTATGGGTGTATAAGAACAAACGCGAGCTCACAGATGCGCTCGCACACTCATTCAAAACAAACTACATCGATACTTACTTACTTACTTACTTACTTACTTACTTACTTAAGTGGGTATCTATTGAACTGAACTAAATTACGTTAAGCATTTCAATATAATACATTATTAGTGCGCTAGCATATATCCAAACGATTTATTTGCGTTATTTTATTTGATTTATGTTTTATAATGCATGTCGCCATAATTTTATATTTTATTTCCGAAAAATGTATTACAAAATATACGACGTGATAAATATTCAGTGTTACCGCTGTACATCAATAAAGATACCATCGTAATATAGAGAGTGTGTACTGGGTTGGGTTTTAGAGTTTCCCGAATGTTCTCAAAATACAACTTTCACCGGGTGGTGTGAATTTTAAAATACTGATGGCTGCCTGGTTATGTCTCGCTATGTCTCGTTATGTCTCGCGATAGTGATTTAAGGTTATATGTGAATTTATTGACATTATTGAACTCCACGTATAACCTTAAATCACTATCGCGAGACATAACCAGACAGCCATAATTATTTTAAAATTCACTCCACCCTCAATATAATATATATATATATATATATATATATATATATATATATATTGTAATATATTTGTTTATCATATTATATTTCTAATCGTATACGCTGACATCATCGGTATGACGTCATCGTGTCGGTATATTATTACGTCATGCATGCGTTACACAACTGACCACGTTTACGCATGCGCACACGACTAGTACGATACAGATATACGCTATATCGAGGTATTACTAAGTTGCCACTGATATCCATCCGAACGAAACCAGCGGCGAAGTATCGGGAGCCAGTTGTTCCGATGGAATATAATTGTTATTTTGTTATTGTTATTTTTATTTGGCGCGTCCTTTCATCCCTTCCAGGAACTTAGATGAAGTTTTCACTTATAACCATATATGGCTCTAATGCCCCTTCGAAGACACTCTCCTGTTAAGGCATCCATGGTTTTAACGAGAGCCGATCATTTATTTATACACAATTATATAAGATCACTTCTAAATAATATTTTAAGACCCATTTTATAAAATTAATTAATGGTCCGGATGAGGGTCGAACCCGTGTCCTATTGCTTGTGTGTCTGACGCCTTAGCCACTGAGCCACACAGGCAGTTATAATGACCTAGGATTATCCCGGGTTATCCTTAGTCATCTCCGTAATGTTAAATATGTCCTATAGGATATGTTTTCGGTTCGTACTATATTCGGGCGCATCTCGTAGTCTATCTAGTAGTCTACCTAGTAGTCTATCTCGTAGTCTACCTCGTAGTCTACCTAGTAGTCTACCTAGTAGTCTACATAGTAGTCTACCTAGTAGTCTACCTAGTAGTCTACCTAGTAGTCTACCGTGTATACCGTTACGTGATAACCTGGCGCATGCGCGCGATGTTATGTAATCGCGGAAATGACGTCATACCCGGTCGCTCGTAAATCACGTCACACCGGAAGTGCCATTAGTTGGCGGCGAGGTGCAAAGATAGCAGAGATAGCGCGTAACAATGAGTCACCGATGCAGAACAGCGATAGTAATATGTGTTATTGAATCGCGAATACGAATAGCGGATTCTAATGGAAGCTTCCAGAAGTCGAGATGTGAACACGTATGTCCCCTATAGAGGTATGTCCCCTATAGGGGTATGTCCCCTCTAGAGGTATGTCCCCTATAGGGGTATATCCCCTATAGAGGTATGTCCCCTCTAGAGGTATGTCCCCTATAGGGGTATGTCCCCTATAGGGGTATGTCCCCTCGTACATATTATAAATACGGTGACGAACCCAGAGCAATATAAGAATGTGACTGTTGTCTATATAGAGATAGCGGACGGTGTCATCCGGTCACATGACCACACGGCTACACGACCACACGACCACACGGCTACCCTGGCAACTAGAGCACACGACCACACTGCTACACGGACACACGACCATACGGCCACACGGCGGAATACCGGTGGGGGGTACTACTATAGTATGTAGGGTACCTATAGGATACCTATAGTGTACCATTGGGTGTAATTATGGGTTACAATAATAGTGTTGTAAATATAGGTTTCATTGTTCACTCTTCAAAATATATTCTATTGTCAGAATCAGCCATGCGTGACGTTACAGAAAACGGTGAATTAATACTTACCTAGGTTAACATGCTATAACTCTTAATCGATACGATATTTATTATAATAATACTAATTAAACTTTAGTAATTAGTAATATAATAGCGTAGGTTATTTATTTTTAATATTACTATTATTTTTAATAATAACATCATATAATTTATTATATATATATATATATATATATATATATATAATTGTATATAATAATCTTAAAGATAAAAAACCTATGATATGCTAATCAGTAATAAACACTTATTAATTAATAATTCCTTTTTTTGAACGGTAAAAATATACATATACTAATATAGCGATACATTTAGATATTATAATTATAAAATATTGAATTCAATATATTAATACATGTATTTACTATTTTATTTATAATATATATTATAGTATACTCTAATTTATTTATAATATAATATATATTTATAATATTATTGTTATTTGTATGTAAAATAAACGAATACTTCAATCATATAAATATATTAATATATATATATATATATATATATATATATATATATATATATTTATGATATGAAAAATAATATTATTATAATTAAAATTATAATAATAATTCTTTCGTAGTATGCACCTGTAGTTAACATATAATATATATCACAGTTATCTATCCTAATAAGGTAGTGATGTTTGAGATAACGAGACCACGGATTAGCTGGTACTAAATGCCAGATATAAAACAAAAACAACTACTTTGACCATGTTTCGGCAAGCCGTAGTTTTTCTATGATATTCTCCTATATGTATTTATACGAATTCCTATAACAATAGAGATCTATAGAAGCTTCTGGAAGATATTCACCCTCTTCCACGCTAAGTAGCTAATTAGATAATTATCTACGATGTACGTGATGTATAGAAACTGTCACTTGCGTATATTGAGGAAGTAAGCTACTTAATAGTTTCTTATTTAATAGTTATAACTATATATATATATATATAATCATGTTATATTTTATATTTTTTATAATATTATTGTTAAAATTGAAAATTGAAAATATATATTACAAAAAAATTAATAAAAATCCTATAAATATTTAGTAATTCCTAAAATTATTATTTTATTTTTAGGTTTATAATATATTCTATTAGATAATATATCATACATTTTCATAATATTTTACGAAAATATGATTATACATAAATAAAACGTTACTAATTATTATTATATCTACTCCATGTTAGTTTTACTTTCATTTCCATGTTAAATTTAAATGTGTCCTCGGACCCTCACTGTTGGTCAAAAGTAAATAAATTATTAAACATAACATTTAGAACATTATCTTATACAAAGTTATAGAAAACATTGATTTGGTAAACATATACATATATATATATATATATATATATTACGAGCCATTTTACGGGAATATGTATCCTTATATATCCAACCATGTATATCATTCCCGATTTATTTCTTCTAAATATTGATTGTATAGTTACTAACAAGTCATAATATTCAGATATATAATATTAATGTTATAGTAAAAAATACAATACTATAACATTTTTTCAATTAACATAGATTACATTTATTTTATGAATTATATAATTATGATATATATTAAATTAACTGAAAAATATCAATGTAATTATAAAATATAGCTCGCAATTTATTATATCTTTATAAATAATGTTGTACTCACAATAAATATGAAAATTGGTAATGATCACAATTGCCAGGTCTATCGACAATCTATCAATAAGTTAGTACATTTCTCCTCCCCGTAATATAAGATATTGAACAAGTTATCAATACAAATATAATGTGTATGTAAATATTTGTAATCTAATGGAAAGACAACAGTATACGGTTGCATCTATAGAACGGTATACTATATATGCTGTTGTATATTTTGATATCGATAAAGTAGATACATATCATTATTTCAATTAAACAATGTTAACTATACTATACATATTGTTTAATTTTGTAAATTGGTTTATATTATAAAATATGATAATGTTATAGATTGCTCAAGTTTCCCCATTTTTTAGGGAGACATGGTCGAATTTTAAGTGTTTAATTTAATTCAATATACTTTTTTATACAAAATTTAAACGAAAAAAATATAATCTATTTATTAATTATAATATATTAAACATGTTTAATGCCTACAATTATATATAATTTAATATATGTGGTGTGAGTTTTGTAAAAAAAAAAGGTACCATATGTCTACCCAATCTCACTTATATATTTAGGTTTAGTGAATTCCAGCATACAAAATATCAATATAGATATCCTAAATAACCTATAGAAACCCTTTCGAAGCATACATATAACAATCCCTATCTGTGCAACGTGATTAATATTCATACACCCCGCTGCTAGCAGTAGTATAGAAATCACAAAAATAGATTTAGGTTTGTCGCGATTTCTATAAAACAATTTTTCAATGCTATATCAAATTACATGTAGTATAAATTAGCTTTTACTTGCCACACACACACACATATATATATATATATATATATATATAACATTTGAAACTACATGACCTATTTCTTTATTATATAATAGTAATGAAAACTTAGTTTTCATTTATCCATAAAAATGTTTGTGATATATCTTCCCATCACTTCTTTATTGTCGTTGCTTTATATATATATATATATAGGTAAGTATAGATAATTAAAACTAGGTTATGTATTATATAAATGATTCAATAATTATATATATGTATAATTTAAATACATATTTAGTTCTAGTATATATTACGAATAAATTGTTAACCATATTTTTATTGTTTACATTTTTGTGTAATCTGTATTTATTATTATACGTGGTTTCGGCTCTAATCAATAAACTATTATCTATTGATTTTTCTATGTAATATATTTAATAGATTGTATCTAATAGTGTATAATAGATTGTATCTAATAGTATCTAATAGAACAAGTGAATGTATTACGCCACTCAAAACTATGATCACATTTAGATCGTGAACACACGTCGAATGTGTCGATAAGATATTCCGATGTTATGTTCGTTTGTTCGAAGGTAACCGTTAAAGTTATCGGAACTTCTCTGATCGGGTAACGGGAATTTCAAAGCATATTCAGTAAATAGTCGATGACACATTTTAAGTTTCCATGATTCATAGTACGATAGTTGTGTCGACGTCTTCATACTTGTTATCCGAAGATGCGATCTGATGTTCTAAATATAGAATTCACCGTCATATTTGAAAGGTATCTCTGTTCATATTTCGTAGTGTGACATCGGTTTAGAGTATAAAACTCATTTAATAACTTTTGAAAAATCACCGCAATGTTGTACTGATTCTCTATACTTTATTTAGATATAAGTTCTTCTAAATATCGATTATAAAAATTACTTATCATAGTTTAATATGTGCCACATGCCAAGACATATCATATATATTATCTAATATTGTGAACATATGAGCTGCAAGCCTATATATATAATATATTATATATAATTACTTACTTTAGTCGCATTATCACTCGACCAGATCTTGCAGTTGCCCTCCATCCTTCTCTATCCATCTTACTCATAGTCGCAGTCACTCTTTAATATGTATATATATGTCTTGTGTTGTCTCCCTCTATTTCGTATACCATTCTGTGGTTTCCATAAAACTAAGTTGTGTACTATTTCGTCGGTGTTCCTTATGCAGTGACCTGATAGTCTCGATCTTATTAGTTTTATCACCTCAGTGATCTTTGGCATTACCCTGTACAGTTGTGTATTGGTGACCTTATATATATTGTGTAGGTAAGACTCCATATGTAAGAATATAAGAGGATCAACACACCAGTGACTTATTGAAGGAGTATTTTGTAGACATTTACCCCCAACTTATTTGTTATCCCCTACATTTATATTATCGTCAACAAAAAATAATATTTTTTAATAATCAATTATATCATAATCATATTTATTTATTATAAATCAGTACAAGTATTTTATTACATTTTTTTAAACACATAATAGTAAACAAAATAATTATTTTAGATATTTACCCCTCTCTTTATAACCATCCTCTCCTTAAAAGGCACTGTATGATTCAGCTTCCATGGCTTCACGATATTTATATATCTATAATATAGTATAACATTATCTGAATTCAGCAACGTTAAGCTTATGGTTAAAGCTTACCTCGTAAGGTATATATACCTATACTATAGTAAATATAATTGTATTTATATTATACAATTCATTGTTATTTAAGTATTACTATTTAATATATAATAAGTAACGTGCTATTTCAATAAATATATGTTGTTGTTATTATTATCATTGAACTACTATGGTAGATCTATCGGATTCATGAGTTGGGGAGGGGTTCGGATAGGCGAAACTTTATAATGTTTCACACGGACAATACACCCGACACGTGTGACGTCATAACTGCGTGTCCAGCATAAAGCCACAGTGGTCAAGCTACAAGTAAGTACGTTATAGGTGGATGTAACGATCAGGTTTTAATGGTGGCATATATCAGTGAATCGATTATTATACTCGAATTTTAATATATGATAGGATATGATGAGATAGTTGATTTAAAACAACACTATAATAAAATAATACACTCACCGGTAAAAACGGAACAATAAAATGGCTAACGCAAAACAATAACATCGAAAGAAATTAAGCATATCTTAATCTTATCAATATCTTAAAAATAATAATTAATAATAATTAATATTAGCGAAACAGTTAATTATAGTTTTGATAATGTTGTAGCTTATATATGTATAGTTTTGATTCAAAAGTGAATAATCAATTCACGAACGAAGTGGTTATATAATGGTATAAGTACATCACATAACACGGTATCCGATAGAGCTTTTGTTTACAAAACTAGTATATATATATATGTATATAGGTACGTGAATTATTTGTATTTACATAATATTTTAATTTGACATTTACCGTAAATAAGTACTACAATTTCACCGGCATTTCATTGACACATAATTACAATATCTATACAGTATACTATGTATAGTGTTTTCTCTATATATCCGTTATAATAAAGTTTATATATAACCTTTATTATAACAGTAATAATAGTCCTATTTTATATTCGAAATAATCCTCGGATAATACAATGAGAAATATTATGCATATATATATATATATATATGCTATTTATTATTTATACATATTTTATTTATTTATATGACATGAAGTTCGTTGGAGCGTTACGATAAACGCGTGTTCGTCGTAGGTGCCGAATAAAACCGATTATCTCACGCTCGGTAGCTCGGCTATCGTCGTCTCCTAATTCTGCTAATCATCCCCATTGTTTACGAGCGCACACGAGAACAATACAACATCCGGGGCACAGCGTAGTTTACCTGGACGAGACTACTACGATGGAAGGTTACTTAGTTCCAGTAGAATGTACCGGGTTCGGGAGCTATACAGTATACTATAGTACAAGTATACAACGCTGTGTACACTATAGTATTAAAGTTTAATTAAGTTTTAATTTTAATTTTAATTTTGAGAATTTATACAATCTATATATATATATATATATATATATATATATATAATATTTCTATATGATCTGGACTATATATGGTTATCAATTATGTAATATGTTCATAATTGTTATACTGACTATAGTTTATTAAATAATTATTCGTCTTCTATTTTGTTTATCATTCAATTATATTTACGGAAAATTATGAACGTATGCACGTATTAAGTAAGTATACTTACTTATAATAACCA
This sequence comes from Osedax fenrisi, assembly GCA_964019155.1. Lineage (NCBI taxonomy): Eukaryota > Metazoa > Annelida > Polychaeta > Sabellida > Siboglinidae > Osedax > Osedax fenrisi. Next base: position 19,808,952 of record OZ025239.1, on the reverse strand, counting down.
TATAAAGCGTATACTATAAATATATACAGGGATATTACATATGTATATAATAGATTAATCTATTGAGTAGATTTTTATATAAGAATTTATATTGTTATCATATTTTAATGTATATCGAAACTTATAATGGTACTTGTATCGAGTATCAGTAATTATTCTAGATTTACCATGCATGCCATGGCTAAATATGTTTATATATATATATATATATTATTGTTATCGTTATTGTAAATGGTTGATTCCAGGCATTCCATCCATGAACTTAGATGAAGTTTTCACTTATAACCAAATGGCTCTAATGTCCCTTCGAAACCGCGGTCCTGTTAAGGTATCCATGGTTTTAACGAGAGCCGTTCATTTATGTATACACAATTATATCGGATCACTTCTAAATATTATTGCAATACATATTTTATTGGCCCGAATGAGGATCGAGCCCGTGTCAGCGTATCCAACTAGGCCACACACGAAGTTATAATATATATATATATATATATATATATATATATATAGTTCGACTCCAGGCAGTTCTTGATTTTCTCTTGTGTTTATAAAGAACTTAATAAAAGATAAATCAAAACACAAGAAAAAAAATGTTACTATTTGTATTGTATTGTCCGGGGCCTCTCACAGTTATTTATAACATGTACAAGTCCATGACTTCTTGAGGGGTCCATTTGTATCCGCTATTTGTATTGTATTCAATATATATAAGAGATTTCAATAAATAAATATTATTATTATTATATATATATATATATATATATATATATATATATATATATATATATATATATATATATATATGTATATATATATATATATGTATATAACAGGTAAACACTATATAAGCATAACGCTTCTTCGTTTACCATGGCCATACCTAAATGTTGATATTATTATATATATATATATATATATATATATATATATATATATAAATATATATATGAGTGAACTCCCATAACGAAGATATTCAGTATTATTAACATATGGAAGAGTTATGACTTGTGGGAATAATGGTAAAGGCATATACGTATACATTATAGTATTTAGGCATATAGGGTGTTAGTATAGGACTAGTAATTTCAACTGGAACTTTCTAGAGTATCGTAAAAACTGTATGATAACAGCCAACCGCTCATTATCATATATTTATATATGATTAACTATGTATACAAATATATATATATATATATATATAATATATATGTATATATATATATATATAAATATATATATATATATATATATATATATATATATATATTAGTATATTGTATGCGATTGCGTGATTCGGTGTATTCTAGTTACGTATATAACCATGTCAGAGTTTATAAACTATTAGTTTACTATTCTGGCAAGAACGTAATGCTAAATGGAATAGGACTGGGCGTACCCTTGAAAGTTAATGTATTACATGTATTGTATATATATACCATATACGATATCATATACGTAGTGCTGTATGCTGTATTTACTATTTATTTAAAACTCATTTCATTTAATATTCTATCTATTTAACTATATTATTATGTTTTATTCGAATGTTAAATGAATGTTTAATTAATTTTGTATTTTAATTCATATTTTTTATGAAATTGTACTTCTTGGTCTAATTAAATAGACACTTCACACGCTTTTATTCTTTCATTCATCTAAGTTCTCGACCAACTATGATTTATGTATATATTTAATAGATATAAATACATTGTTAATACGTTAATATTGATCTTCTAGATAGATTCTAAATATAAATATACATTTATTATATAGAAATATATGTATATACATATATCTCAAATATTATTTAATTATTTAATTATTTAATTATACATATATATATATATGTGTGTGTATGTGTGTATATGTATATACATATACATATTACATATACATGTATATACATACACATACACACGCACGCATACACATACGTACAAGGGTAATATCGCTCACTGATACATGATTACGATGTCTCTATGCACTACAATGATACGCTATCAGCCCCAGGAACACCTATAAGTACATCCGGTTATGTGTGTTTACTGTACGCGTATGTGTGTATGTGTGCGTGTGTGTGTATGTGTGTGTATCACCAGATATACGACACACGTGGTATTGATCAAGTCACGTGTAGACTAACTACGCTAGGTGGCGCCCTATTGTCACGTGTGATTGTGTTACGTAACAGTTACTATCGTTACGCAACGTCCTATTGTTATATTGTTATCCTGTTATCGGAAGGGTGACGTAACGAAGTTGTACCGCTTTGTACAGCTTATCGTATGTTCTAGAGAACTAATGAATATAAAGTTGTGTTGCCGTGATACTGATAGTTCTACTCCGTTATAGAAGAAATACGATATATCGAAGTTCGTTGAACCGGGGTTTCGTTACGCGGTAGTTCGCTGTATCCGCGTTATTATAACCGAGAAGGCTATCGAAAAGAGAAATACGTCAACGGTAAATCGTACGATATATTCATTACTACGAGAATTCGTTACAAGCGGGTCATAGCGAGATGTGGCAACCCCGATACTGCCTTTGTCCGTCGATTGACCGTCAGCTATCCGTAGTATTCGGTTGTCCAATGAGATGATCGCATTCGTAACGCATAATAAGTTGTATCGCATCGTATTTCTTATAATACGAGGACATACACATGATCATACACCGCCACATTCCTACTGGTTATTTGTGTTCGTTCTTTTATTGTTTATTCTGTATTCTAATTACGATAATAAAAGTTATCATATCCTATCTTAGATATATCCATTATACATATTATCCATATACATATATATATATATATATATATATATATATCCTGTTAAATGTTAGCGCAAATAGTAGTGTAGTATAATACGTTAGCAACAAGTATAATATCATGTATAGAATAACATCGCGTACACACTGCGAACATTCTAGACGGCTGTCACTATAGTCAACGTGTGTGTGTACGTCGTCGGTTGTGTATTGTTTACATTAGTGACGCGTAGTTACGGCGCAATATCACCATAGCAACGCACCTACAGCGGGCGTACAGCGGGCGGTCGGGCGCGATGAGGGGAAGTCATGTGATAACAACAATGATCATTGTCATTACCGCTCAGCGCACATCTTCGCGCGTCGCTATATATATATATATATATATATATATGTATGTATGTAAACGTAAACACACGGCGGTAGGGTATGACGTAATGCTAGGAAGAGAAGCCACGCCCACACCACGGCGTTTGTGTTTCATCGGGCGCGAGTCTATGCGGTCTATTTCAACGTGAGCGGCGCTACCTCTATACAAACAAACACACACTATTACGTAATACATACAACGCACACGTGACGTCTATAACGCGACACGTGATCGAGCTTAGCATCATCTCCGCGGAGGCTGGGTATTCAGTCTTTGCGTTCCATGTACACACATATACGCATATATTTTCTGGGGTCTATGCAACTAGCCATGGCTCAGTGGGACAACCAAAAGCTAGTAAGCCAGAGGTTCCGAGTTCGACTCCAGGCAGTTATTGTTTTTCTCTTGTGTTTATCAAGAATAATAAACGATAAATCAAAACTTAAGAAAAAAAATTGTTACTATTTGTTTTGTATTATCCGGGGCTCCTCACAGTTATTTATAACATGTACAAGTCTATGACTTATTGAGGGGTCCATTTGTATCCGATGTTATTATATGTGTGATTTAATAAATAAACATTATTATTATTATATTATAGTATAAATATTGTATACATATATTATAATATGATTATAATTACATGTATATTATATATATAAATATTATTGTTATGTATACACATACCGTATATATATATATATATATATGTGATCATTTATTTTGTATTATTATCTGTTAATTTTATTAAAATGATATCAATATAATTCGCAATAGATGAATTCATTTCACTTAAATTCAATGTAGCCTCTACACTGTATACATACTCTATAATATAGACGCTATAGACTCTATAATATAGACTCTATAGACTCTATAATATAGACTCTATAGACTCTATAATATAGACTCTATAGACTCTATAATATAGACTCTATAGACTCTATAATATAGACGCTATAGACTCTATAATATAGACTCTATAGACTCTATAATATAGACTCTATAGACTCTATAATATAGACTCTATAGACTCTATAATATAGACTCTATAGACTCTATAATATAGACTCTATAGACTCTATAATATAGACTCTATAGACTCTATAATATAGACTCTATAGACTATATAATATAGACGCTAAAGACTCTATAATATAGACTCTATAGACTCTATAATATAGACGCTATAGACTCTATAATATAGACGCTATAGACTCTATAATATAGACGCTATAGACTCTATAATATAGACGCTATAGACTCTATAATATAGACTCTATAGACTATATAATATAGACTCTATAGACTCTATAATATAGACTCTATAGACTCTATAATATAGACTCTATAGACTCTATAATATAGACTCTATAGACTCTATAATATAGACGCTATAGACTCTATAATATAGACGCTATAGACTCTATAATATAGACGCTATAGACTCTATAATATAGACGCTATAGACTCTATAATATAGACTCTATAGACTATATAATATAGACTCTATAGACTCTATAATATAGACTCTATAGACTCTATAATATAGACGCTATAGACTCTATAATATAGACTCTATAGACTATATAATATAGACTCTATAGACTCTATAATATAGACTCTATAGACTCTATAATATAGACTCTATAGACTCTATAATATAGACTCTATAGACTCTATAATATAGACTCTATAGACTCTATAATATAGACTCTATAGACTCTATAATATAGACTCTATAGACTCTATAATATAGACTCTATAGACTCTATAATATAGACTCTATAGACTCTATAATATAGACTCTATAGACTCTATAATATAGACTCTATAGACTCTATAATATAGACTCTATAGACTCTATAATATAGACGCTATAGAGTATACAGTAAAATAGTCACCGGACTAAGTACATATACTTACCATAGTAAATAGGTGGCTCTTAAGCCATATATGTGATAACGTGAACTATTCGATATAATGCAATCCTTAATTGCATTCGATTATATATAAAGATAACATTTGTAATAAATCTTTAGACTATTGTATACAATAAACCTCATATAATAAGTTCCTAAGTCAATACCCTTATGATATACCCTACTATAGAGGGGTATACTAATATATCATTCTATGCTAGTAATACATTTATTAGAAGTACACGTATAGGGTATACCCTATAGGTGACACACAATGGATGTCAGATTTGTTATTAATAAGTATGCCCTCCTATAGTTGTCATCTAGACATTTGTAATAACACAAATATTGATAATAAATTTACTTTTGAATGAATATTCGAAATTATTTCGGATTTAATGAATAAAAGCGAACTATATTATCTTTAGTATATGCGTATTTTACACTATTGTAGTATTTGTTATCATTAATGTTTTCAATAATGCAATATATGTATATATATATAAAACTTATTGTATGAATCATATTCTGATATAAACTTGGCTACCTATAGGTATTACCTGTATACAAGTAATATACATATATGTATATATATATATATATATATATATATATATATATATATATATTATGTATATATTATATTGTATGTGTATATGTTAATATAATAAGAATTATAATTGTCAACGTTATATAATTCTGTAGTATTGTCTTGTACCATGTTTCTGTTATTACACAAAGCTACACTTATTGTGTACAGAATCAATAAAGTTGTTATGTCATAAATGCCGATCGAATTAAACTTCGTGAACTATATATTTATTATGCAATGGTTTGTTTATCTATTTATACATTCACTCTCTACGCGTTTGATTGTATTTAGGTATTGCACGTTTAAGAATTAATCAATCAACTACACGCTATTTGTGTATCACGCATATTATAATTAATTACTTGTTTATCTATTGTGTTCTTTCATTATATTCTGCATACAATCGATATCAACATAATTTATATAATTTAAAATATATATAAAACTTAAGTATATCATTACATTATTGAATATGACATGAAACAGATACACGAATTTTTAAAGCAAATTAAATAGAATGAACAAGTCAATTACAGTGTTGTTGATTACTATTT
>OZ025239.1:19772745-19797745 GCA_964019155.1 Osedax fenrisi | reverse complement strand
TTATCAGCTTATCTCATGAGCTGTTATCTCTAATATATTCGTGATAGGTACTACGAGTATTAATATGAAGACACAAGTATTATAAGAAAAACGCATATACAGTTATTATTCAAGATACTAATTAAATATAAACCTATATGTACACCTATATGCTTCCGGTTATAGGTAAACTGTTTGAAAACAATATATCTAAGCAACTCATAAATTATATTAATGATAATAACCTTTTTGGTATATTTATCAAAGTGCATACGAGAAACTGAAACTGCTTTACTCTCTACCATGAATGCTATTTATTTCTCTTTAGATAAACATAGCCGAATTCAATTATTATAATTTGACTTTTCATCTGATTTTGAAAGTATTTCTCATGATATACTTATCAATAGGCATTACTGGAGATGCTTTAAAAATATGAATTTTACTTATCAAAGATAGAACCTATTCGGTTGATATTTATAATTGTATATCAGGTGATAGTATTTCATTATACGGGGTTCTACAGGGATCCACATTAGATCCTTTACTTTTTACTATTTATATTTCTCCTTTGAAATGCATAATAGATCAAACACCAAATGTTAAATATCATATATATGCGGATGATATTATATATTTACAGGGGTAATTGTCTCGATAAGCAACACTGCTTCTATACTTATCCTGGCATTGCCTAAATCTGATAATACTAATAATAATAATATTCAAATTTACGCCGAATCTTGTCATCATGATAAATTAATATTATGTGCGAATAATATTCGTAAATGGCTCTTAAATAATAATTTACTTATAAATAGCAGTCAAATTATGCTCTTTAATATTTCTCTTTCTAATTTTATTGAAATTATATTTGTTAATCTTTTAATTACTCCTTCATCTAAAATTAAATTACTTGAATATTTTTTTATTGTAATTTATCGCAGTTAGATCATGTATCATATATATATATATATATATATATATATATATATGTAAATCAGCTATAGCTATATAATTATAATTAACATTTATATAATATAAATATCATTCGTAAATGTTTATTAATAAAATCATCTATTCGACTTATTGAAAGTTTGATTCTATCGAGATTGGATTATAGGAATATTATCGTAATGGAGCTCCATATATATATATATATATATATATATATATATATATATATATATATATATATATATATATATATTTAAAAACATTAAACAAGTTATTCGTAGATGTATACAAATTATATTTTATATTCCATATTCTAATAGATTTTCGACCAGTTATTATTTCCACAATATTTTTTTCCTGTTATTTTTTTTACTAGATTCATATATATATATATATATATTTATATTATAATAAGTATATATAATACTAGGTATAGATACAATTTCCTATACATAACGATGAGCCATATATAAAAGTAATATAAGTATCTAAAATCTATTCTTATCAAATTATAGTATATATTATAAATGTATCAGATCTATATATCAACGAATACTACATGAATCACAATGTATATATACATATATGTATACATATATTAAATACATTTCTAACGATTAAGTGTCACGCTATCTTAACATTCCTAAGGTTAATTAGACATAGTATTACATGTAGAACGTAGATATATATTAGCTATTCAGTAATAGAGTGTATATATAGACTTACGTGAAAATCATATCGTGACTGAAATATATATCATTAATATATATATATATATATATATATATATATATACATAAATCATATCATGACTGTGTGGGATAATAGGGTTATTAAGTGTGTAGGGTAATAAGGTTATTAAGTGTGTGTTGGGTAATAGGGTTATTAAGTGTGTGGGTGTAATAAATGTATTAAGTGTATAGGGTAATAAGGTTATTAAGTGTGTAGGGTAATAAGGTTATTAAGTATTCAGGGTAATAGGGTTATTAAGTGTGTAGGGTTATTAAGTATTTGGGGGTAATAATGTAATTAAGTGTGTAGGGTAATAATGTTATCAAGTGTGAAAGGTAATAAGGTTATTAAGTATGTAGGGTAATATGGTTATTAAGTTTATATGGTAATAGGGTTATTAAGTATGTATGGTAATAAGCTTATTACGTATGTATGGTAATTAAGTTATTAAGTGTGTAGGGTAATAAGGTTATTAAGTGTAGGGGTAATAATGTTATTCAGTATGTGGGGTAATAGGCACGTTATGGTTTGAAGATAATTATAGTTATTCTATTTTAACATTTAATTATAAAATTATAATAGTTTAATAATAAAAGTAATTAAAGTATTAATTAGTACGGTTAAGTGTACAACATGGCGAAATTAAATATAATTGAAGTTAATATATCTTTAAAAAGGAAGTAATTCTTTAGTTCGATAAAGATATATCCTGTATAGATTTATAGTTTACCTAGATTGGTAGTCACGTGATTTTTTCAACATATATGGTGCCTCGATTTAGGAATCTTAAGATGGCAGACCATCACATATAAAGTATTATTTATTAAAACTAAATGTTGCAATTATAGTGCAATATAAATATATAATTTAAATAAATATAAATGTTTATTTTTATATAATTTAAACGCAATTTATAAGCGTATATAGAAAATAAATCAAATGTATTTAAAAATCAATATTATTTGTTTGAATATATATATAGAAAATAAATCAAATGTATTTAAAAATCAATATTATTTGTTTGAATATTTGTTATATGCATTGGTAATATGATGGTGGTCATCTTAAGTTTACTAAATCGAGGCACCATGTATACATGGCAACATATATGTTGAAGAATTTTACATTGGCGAGATATAGCAATACCGATCTATGTAAAATACAAATCTATGATGAAGGCTAAACACAAAACTAACACTAACACTATTATCATTGAATTCTGAAATATATGTTTATACCTATGTATAAAAAAACATAGTAATAGAAAACATCAATATACTTCTTAACACTAACGGTATACTATCATTACACACGTGGAACATGTTATATTAAATGTTCAATATATAAATTTGTAATAGGTTGTCGATGTAAATAAATAAACATGTAACCTGTTAATATATTTTATTAAATTACTGCAACATTTATCAGATTTAATTCATTACTCTCTATATGTATTAATACGTGATATTATAGAAATAGGCTTTCGGAATGAATATATGCTTAGAGAGAGAACACGGTATATATAGTGAGAGGGATATTAAAGAGATGCGGAGAGAGGTGGAGATAGAGTAATATATAGTGATTGCAAGATAATTAGCATAATTGGGATATCGTTTAGTAAGAAATAATACAGGATTAGAGTATGTTTATAATTTATAAATTTAACCCAACCTGACTAGGATGGTACACGTTTATCCAATAAGTATTGCAATATATATATATATATATTGTTATTGTTATTGTTATTGTTATTATTATTATTTTATTTTGTAGATTCCTTTCATCCCATCCACTTATATGAAGTTTTCACTTATAACCAAATGTCTTTAATGTCCCTTCGAAGCCGCGGTAATGTTAAGGAATCCATAGTTTTTATGAGAGTCGATCATTTATGTATACACAACCATATAAGATCACTTCTATATATTATTCTAATACTTATTTTAATGGTCCGGAAGGGACTTGAACCCGTGTCCTACTGTTTTCAAGCAGACACATATGTGTTTGACGCCTGACTTGAGCCACACATGAAGTTATAATATAATATATATGCATATATATATATATATATATGTAGCAGACTAACGTATTATATATGTTTAATGTAGTTGTTTTTAAGTTTTTAAGTTTATATTATATATTTTTAATCAGTTATTTTGTTTTTGTGTATTATGTAATAATTATAAATGTTGATTTCGTATATATTGATTTTTTTGTTTTTTTAGTTAATGTTATTTAGTTTATTATATATTTTTAGTTAGTTATATTTTTGTTTTGTGTTATGGAATAATTATAAAAGTATAAATGTTGATTTCGTGTATATTGATTTTTGTGTTTTTTATTTAGTGTTATTTAGTTTATTTAAATAGAATTGGTTGGACCAATGAACTGTCGCGTAGCAATAATATAATCTGAATTATAATAGATTTAATAATATTATTTCATTTTTGATTATACCTTGGCACGTGGAGGTTTGTACAAAGTTAAATATTGTAATATTCCATATTGTAATGTTGTATATATGTTTAACAGCATTAGTTTATGGTTTTTTGTTTTGATTGATTAATAAAATGTAATTTAAATACAACGATCCTCTATCATTTTGGGTGGTGTAATATTGCTAACACTTATTTCGACCACTCATTATTACATATATAATAATATCGTATATATATATATTGTTGTTGTTATTGTTATTTTTATTTGGTTGAGTCCTTTCATCCCATCCAGGAACTTAGATGATATATATATATATATATATATATATATATATATATATATATATAGAATATATCTAATAATGGTAATATAGAATATACATATAATCTAAATATTTCCTATTTTAATTGGTAACATTTACTGATGTTGTATTATTTTCATTTATATGTATTATTTATATGTGTAATCTATATTTAATGTATGTTTAATAAACTAATTGTTATTTATTCTTAGCTTAAATGTGTGTATAATTTGATATCATATGCATACAATTGTGTAAACATTCCTATATAATTGTATATGATAACTTATAATAAATACACGTATATAAAATAAATGATAATCCTTTAAGTTTAATAAAATAATTCTATCAATATGTATATATATAAGTGTATATGTGTATATGGGTATGCATATATATATATGCGAGTATAGAATGTGTGTGAAGCGTGTATGATAGCAATAAATACGCGGCCGACGGTCTTACAACTAAACGACCTCCGCCGAATGCGCTCTTAATTATTGTACAGTTCTGGATATGTCACTCCTCCCGTACACACCAGGCGACACCACCCAGCCTGCGCACGTGATCAGCGAGTACCGGTAGCGACGTGTAGCGGATAAATTGATTATTTAGTAGCGGCCGCCATTACGAGATGAGGGTCCACCAGTCTAATAGAGATATAATAGACACGCGCGCATGCCTACAAATATATATATATATATATAACTTTTACGCAATAATTAATTATTATTTTTATTTTATAAATTACTATATTATGTTTATTTAACTGTATTCAAGTGTTTTGATATACTATCCTAGCCTATCTGACCATTATACTACAGGCATGGTATCAACTATTGCATTTATATCTATTTAGTTAATACATTATATATATATATATACTATATATATATATATATATATATATATATATATATATATATATATTCAAGTACATGGTATAATCTATACGCGTATATACTATACCATACTATATGTGTTTGTTGTGTTGCTTTACTGATAATGTTACCCCTAATGGAGTGTTCACGATTAATTGTTATTTTTATAAATTACATCTCACGTTTGTTATTCAAAACCAAAATAGGCATACTATACCCTATATATATATATATATTTATATATATATATATATATATATATATATATACTATATGTAATAATGTATAGAATTTCGTATCGTGGTATAGTTTAGTATACTATAGTATATTATATAGTATATCATGAAAATAGCATATTCCGTAGAAACATCGACATTTATAATCAGATTATTTCCTTTGCTACAAATCGTTAATTTAATTACAAACAATTATTGACAATACATCATCAATGGTATTTACAACAACTGTAATTATATATATAGTGTAAATCAATATTGAAACTGTATCTAATACTATAGTGACAGCTATATTGTCAGATACGTTGACAGCTATTTATACAGCTATATTGACATCTACATCGATAGCTACACTGACAGCTATGTTGACAGCTACACTGACAGCTACTTTGACAGCTATATATAGCTGTATACTGGTAGCTATATTTACAGCTATTCTAACGGCTAAATTAACAAATATAGAATAGAAATATTTATATATATATATATATATTGATAACATGGTAAAAACAATATATACAGACATATCGACGATTAGATTGCCGCAATAATACACCGGCATCATAAGAAATAGTAACATATACGTTACAATAGAGATATCTAAACGCACTTTCAAAATGATGATTCAATCGCTACCGCCTATACGATGGCTTCGCGACGTTGTAGATTTCGCTGTATATATTAACATTCGTAATGCGTTTATTTATCGCCGCGGCGATGCGTTTTTAATGTAAATAGTAGCCGTTTCGCGGTCGTATAGGCATTAAAAAAGCCGACTCGTAAGCTATTGTTGTTAACGTGTTTTTATCACACGTGATCGATTACGTAAGTCGTTACGCAAACAACGCGAGGTTAACTCCACGCGTGACGTAATAAGATCGATAACAACTGCGCCTCGGAGAGTACGCGAATATCTTATCGCGAAGTCATTTAAATTTAGTCTGATATTTATTAATTATAATTAATAATCAGTTATTATTATATATTAATTGTATAGCCTAATATAATGTATAATGGCATACATGTGTGCTAACTAGCTATTATATATTAATATATATATATATATATATATATATATATATGGATATAGATATAGATATGTATGTATTTATTATAATTAAGAATCCTAATCTTATGAAAAAAATTGCCAAGTATGACATCTAGTTATATTATATAACATATTAAATAGCATGTGTAAATATTTGGCAATATGTAACACAATATATTGAAATAATATATATATATATATATGAAATAATATTCCGTGGAATATGTTTTATAATCATTCAGTTTTCTAAGAAATTCCTGCACCATTACTGGGCGTATCTTACGTAACACCATGTGACCACGTGACCACGTGACTATATACTATATATATATAGATATATACTATGTATGCATAGACTACGTATGGATAAATACTCTTATGCGTGATGATGGCGATGATAACAAGTACACTTACCACGTGATATACTATAGACACGTGACATTTATGTCACGTGTACGCAACACGACGGCAGACTAATTGATAATATATATCGTGTGGTTTAAATCCGGGGTTTAAATGAGGATGATTTGGGGAGAACTGGGAGTTATATTTTAACATTTCAATGGGGAAATCACCACACACATGTAAGGTGGTAACTAGGGGCGCTGTAACAGGGGGGACTGGGGGATATGCCCTCCCCCACTTTAAAATCTAGGGGAACCTCCTATGTTTTGGTCCCCCCCCCACTTTTACCACACATTTATTTTATTTGGTTACATACAAAATCGTTCCAGCGCCCCTAGTGATAACTAGTCATATAAATGATGCTCTAGTCTAAAGCATCGATATAGTCTCAGTCTCAGTTACCTAAGGTCTCAACTCGGTTCAGGCTTATTTGGCTAGAGGCTCAGCTCGGCTCTGGTTCGTTTTTTTCCGAAATGAAAGTCTCGTATCGGCATCAATAACCAAAATCTCGGCTCGGCATCATTTACATCACTAGTGGTAACTACAGTACAATATAGTACCCCCCCCCACGCGCCGCACAGCATCACTATCCGAATGTAAACGACGTAATAGTAAACATATAGAGTAATGTGTATTTTCTATAATAATTCAAATATTTTCTATAATATTATTATAAACAAATGATAAATGAAGTATGCGAAACTGTAATGATGTTTAGCGCTACTGAACTCGAGCGGTCGTAAGCTGAATGTATGACGACGCGTGAGTACGCGTATAGACATCGCTATGGCTGAGTGCGCACAGTGTTGCGTACACACAGTACTATATACGCACAGTGCTCTATAGCTACGGTATACGACGTACACAAATCGTCACAGCCATGAACACTTTTGTTTGGGCGGATATAGACGTATATGTATACACTATATATAGTGATATTTTATTTTAATTTGTAAAATTGATAAACAACGTCGATATCGTATTCTACTCTATAGATTTAATTAAAAATGTATTAATAATGTATTGCGGGGTATTATATAAGGTATTATATAAATGTTATATAGGGTATTACCTATAGGTTATTATATTACTGCCCCTTAATAAAATAACGGAGGGGGTCGTCTTATTTGTCCATTTATGTATTTCGGTGATGTATTTTATAACTGTATACAGTATAATCTCGTATAAACATATATGGCTATAATGTCCCTTCGTAACCTCTCTCGTATAAAGACATCCATTGTTTTAACGAGATCCGATCAGTATTGTATACACAATTATATAAGATCGGTAAATATTATTTTAATACCTATTGTAATGGTTCGGACGGGGCTCGAACCCGGATCCTACATATATAGGTGTCTGACGCCTTAGTCGACTGAGCCACGCAGGCAATTACTATACCAATACGTATATTCACTTCTGGAATAATTAACAGTATGTATCGATAGGCTAGATATCGCAAGGAACATCGGATGGCAGTTTATGGTAAGTAAGCTGCAGAATGACTCATCGCGATATAGCGAGTCATCTTATTATCACGTGACAAGAGTATGATATCACGCGGGAACATATCCTCTCGGAAACTAAGCGCGCGTGTGTACGTATTATGTGTACTTGTGTTCGTGACATAGTCGTAGTACGCGCATCTGCATGACAATGGACGTGTTAGTGTGTACGTTCGCTCGTATGTGTGTGCGTGTGTGTGCGTGTGTGTGCGCTCTCGCGTGCGTTTGAATCGGATACGTGCGAATAGTAAGATTCGTTAAAATGTAGATTTATAAAAAACAGGAATATTTTCTTTGTATATATTAGATATATATATATATATTATACATATTATATCAAAATTACCTCTTACATAATATAAGTAAACCAGTACAATGAGATTATGCAGACACACATATATACAAATATATATATATATATATATATATATATATATATATAGATATATATATATATATATATATATATATATATATATATATATGTATCGTTAATAATGGTTCAATTATACAGTATTGACTTATAACATGTTTGTTAGAGAATATACAGGTGTGTGTGAGTGTGTCTGTAAATAATATTTGTTCATTCTTTAACTTTTTATTTCTTGACCGATATATATATATATATATATATATCACGGTACTGCAAATTGTTGTTTGTTTGCCATATTGAATTATCGTATCCATAATATATATATATATCTACATTTGTTCGGCATGCATAAACCAATGTGTTTTGTTATTAAATGTAAACCCGATGTTAATTGTTGTACCATGTCGATTTGGCTATCAATTCATATCTATTTTTTCTTCCATATTTTTGTTTATTTATTTTGTTGTTTACCTAATAAACTATATATTATTACCATTATTATTATATATATATACATATATATATATATCTACATGTATATGCCAGCACTGCACTACATAATGGCACCCTATACGCGCCTATATGTAGGTATACCAACATTGTACACACTTACAATTGTTCACTCTATACGATAGAGTATATAGAATGTATATATGTCCGCTATTCATGTCCGCTATAACGAGGTTTTACTCTATATATACTCTATATATGTACTACACTATAGTGTAGTACATAGTAAATATATATATGTATACGCTATAACGAGGTTTTACTCTATGTATGTATACGATATGTATACGTGTGGGTATATGACGTATACATATATAATACAGTTTATATTCGCCAACTTTATGTGATATTTTATTTGTATACGAATATAATATGTTATTACACAATTGGCAATTATCATATATGAGGTCATATATATATATATATATATATATATATATATATATATATATATATATATATATATATCTATATATATATTTATATATATATATATAAATATATAGGTCATCTTAATGTCTATGTATACGGCTGTTATGTCTACATATAAATATGTATAGACGTATATTATATATATATATATATATATATATATATATATATATATACTAATTAAATACATTTGTATTAAGCATTATATTATTAATTAATTTAATAATCAGCTGTTGTATAATTAACGTATATATAAATAACTAATAACATTAATAATATATATATATATATATATATATTGTTTATAAATAATCTAATTAGTTTAAGATATACATAGTCAATATGTGTATATAACGTTTTTACGTACATTTATACGTTATATCGCGTAATATAGAAATGGCACATGATGAAATAACGCGGGAATTTCAAATTATTATTGACTTATGAATGTGTAGCTTATAGAATATTCTATAATAGGGTGTTCACACGATGCGTGTTTTACTTGTCGTACGAACAAATGCTGGACCGACATTTTTTGGTCCAGCATTTAAAAAACACGAGCGTTCACACGACGCGGTTTTAAATTGTCGTAGTTACTAATAACTGACAGCGGAAATAAAAAATAACGTAAATAAACAAAAATTTCAAATTCAAATACTATTTTAATTTATCTATTATAATTACATTTATTATAATTATGGATACTTATTTGGATACTTATTTAAATAATTTATTATGTTTAATAACTGATGAAATTGACTGTATATTTCGTATGAAAATAGCAAAATGAGAACTATATGGGCGAATAATTATTTAAAACGATTCTCGATCTTTAAAGCATTTAAAGCATAATATGCATAACAAGAAAATAGATTATCCATATTAATATAATATGGTATAAATAAATATGAACTCTATTCATAAAATTTTGAAATAATACTTATTTATACCAAAATAATGTGTTTTAATCAAAAAACGAAATATAAAACTGTGACGTAGGATCCCAAATATAAATTCTAGGATATTTGAATTTTAAATTTTTTAAATATTTTATTCAATTTTTATTTTATATTATATATAGTTAAATAATTGATAATTATTTCGTAACTTTTGGATTCTATTTAAGTTATAAACAAACATTGAGAATTACAAAGGACAATAAAAATCGTAATATGTGGATAGGTTTAGTAATTTGAAATATAAATGACGTATAATAATCAAAATAAATGAGGCTGTGAATTGTTCATTTTAAAATAGTAAATTTAATGTGAATCCAAGTATATAAATGTTATTTATATATTATATAATGTACATATATATTAACTTAACATAATATTAATAAGAATAACATAATATATGTACATAATGTTATTAATTAATCAAATTACTAAGTATGATCAAACTTGAAAATATCGTAATTTGTATGACCTAAATATATAGGTTTATATTTTAACTGCACGATATTGCTTGCGATATATATTTCAATTAAAATTAGTAACTATGATCTATATTTAGATGGGAGTGACATATCATATATAATATTGTAAATTACTAGAGATAAGATATATATCGATCATATTTACTGCTGGCAATATAGTTTGATAAAATTATATAGAATGATCAATTATATTTTAAGATAGTAATATACATGATTAAATATAATATATAATCACTGAATAATGATATGGAATTATAATAATGAAATATTATTTAAAAATTAATTAGTGTGATAAAAATATTAAAATCCTTTGATGTGTTTATAAATTAATTATAATTCTATTTACATAATTATAATTTTGTTTATATATTTATATATTTCATATATATATATTATATGTGTATATTAAGATATTTATATATATATAGTGTATATTATAAACTCATGTGTATTATAAATTTTATATAATTAAACATTTTATATAAATATTATAATATAACTTTATATCATAATCATTTATTATTTAATATAAGAATTTTTACTATGGTATTGTATATATGCAAACATTACTTATATAACAGAGTTGTACAGTTTTGTACAAAGTATTCTTCTCAAAGTAATTATCAATATTACATTATTTAAAGTAGATTAAATCTTTAGTTATATATGAACTATACAATAAATTAGTGCATAAGCAATGCCATAAGACATGGTTAAATAGTTTTTTAATCACAATTTATGGTAAGTAAGCTATATAATTTAAAGTAAACTTTGATATTTTAATGAAGGCGAACTTGATGAAATAGTATATGAATATATAGAGGATAGTGATAATGATACAGGATTAACTGGATACAAGTTTCAAACATAACAAAGCGTAATAGCGTATAACCAAGAAAATATAATATAAGAATAATAAAATTCAATTTAATCGTAGAAAATTTTCCAAGAACACAACAATTTTGCGAAGCATTTCATGAAGCAATATTTTGTGATTTATCCTTCAGAAAACCTCTGATATGAAGTTAAAGTAGTCATATTTAATTAGAGTAAATACAAACACCCATGGACAACTATAAAATACTGAATATTAAAGTGCAGTTATTATTTAAAATATGTATATAATATTTCCATGAATGCAATACCACTTATTATATGGATGATAGTGATGTGGAGAATATATATATATATATATATATCATTTCATATGTAAATAGAAACACTATTATTATAATATTTAATAATATCTATTATTATGTACATTTAAAAAAAACCTAAGTAAGAAATATTCCTGATATGGTATTGGAAGTGTTGAAAATGGGTATAAAGTATCTCACAGTCAATGAGATGATTGTGGTAAAATCATAGAAATTAGAGGTATAATTACCCCATACCCCACTCTATAGCTATGGGTAAATTACTACTTACAATATCACACTTATGTGTTTAAACAATCAATTATTTGTATAAATAAATATTTTTTTATAAACTATATTTTATATTTAGGTGATATGTATCATTACAATAAATCATAGATAAACCAGGCTCTTAATTAATATATTATATAACACTTATTACACTAAATATACATTAGGAGAAGGGTAGTCAGATAAATTGAAGAAACTGTTATTTATGGTATTTTTTTACTAATTTATATTTATTATATTATGCCGATATGAAATATGAAAAAATTTCTAAATCTATAAAACTGCTATTAGTTGATTAATATGAATAATTAATTAACAATCTCAATTTTATAGATATATTATAAGATTTGATTGAACTATAATTTAATTGAATTTATTATTAAAACATATAATATTAATATTTTATACCAAATTACAATTTTAAAGCATCCAGTATATTAATTATTATCAGAACGACATTTTTTCTATATATATATATATAGTTTTAACATTAATATATATTATCCATAGATTAATATTTAGTTTGAATCCAGAATTATCTATAATATACATTATTCTTCAAAGTTTAGCATCAAGTTTTCTTAAAGCGCTTACATCAGATTCTTTCTCCAAGAGTTTCTTTGTTATCGCTTGAATTTCAAGTACACCTACCATATAAATATATAATATCATATATTTAAAGTAGATTTAATAATAGATATATTAATCATATTATTATTATTATTATTATATTATATAATATATGTTTATGTATATATATATCATATTTATATGACATTTTTAAGTGTATGAAAAAATGTTATATTGAAATTAGTTTAACCGAATAACTTATTGTACCTATATTTGTATTACTAGAATAGAATTTATTGAATTACTATATATATATATATATATATATCATATAATGTACATGTATATTGTATATGATCATTTAGATATAATAATCAAGTTTATATAGACAAAATATTAAGTATGCATTGAATACTATTCAATATGTTATTAAACACTCAGATATATTACACTTATAAGTCCCATACTATAATTTATAATTAAAATATAAAATTATAATAATAAGTTATATTAATATTATACTAGATGATAGATTATAAAGTAGATCGATGATTAGTATAATAATAATATTAATATTATTAATAAAAATATTTTGAATATAATTTTATTAATATTATTAAAATCATTATACTAAGCATCGATCTAATTTATTATAAGTATAATGTTATGTAATTATTAAATATAATAAATATAAACATTATATGATGCTGATAAGTCTTTAACTAACCAGTTATGTTCTATAACGGACGATTCATTTTCAATACCGCTGGTATATTTAAATGTCCACCAGTGTTATATTATCGGTAAATAACTGATCGTTTATTATTTTAATAATAGATTTGAATTGTTAACTTATAATACTAATGTTTAGTAATATATCTACATAATAATCTATTTCACGAGTTAATACTATATCCATAAATGATATATTATAAGTATTTTAAATTTAATTATTATTCAAATTAATATTAAATATATTATGATAAATCTATTTTCATGCATATTATGCTTTAATTAAACTACTTTTTGTTATATCTTTACTTGAATAATTTAATTTTGTATATTCTATATAATTAATGTTTATATTGTATTTTATATTGTAGTAATACGATTAATTATATAAAAATTATTCAGTATAATATTTTTATAAAATATTGTAAACATTACCAAAGATAGTAAGATATTTCGGTCCAGCATTTATTTCGGTCCAGCAAAAAATAGGATATTTTCTATTTTTGCTGTACGACGAGAAAAATAGGAATCCGAGTAAATGCTGGACCGAATCTATGATTTTGAAGAATTCGGTCCAGCATTTGTTCGTACGACAAGCAAAACACGCATCGTGTGAACACCCTATAAGTTTAAATAGTTCAAGTAACGTATATTCAAGCTAATTGGCTGAAATATAAATATATGAAAATGAAACAAGGATGCGATTTTAGATACCGTGTAGGACTTAGTCTAAGTAGTGCAACTTATAGGGTATTACCCTATAGTGGGAGTACCCTTCTTATCGCTCTTATCTTATCAGGTTTTTTGCAATGGGTAGCATAAGTCAAATAAATATGAACATATTGAATAGTATGAATTGTTTACCCGACAAACAATAATTACTGCACAGGACTCCTGCAGGAGTCCTTATTTGTAACAATCGGCCTATCTATTATACATGTAAGCAGGGACAAAAAAGGACTACAAAACGAATTTTCTGCATCCTGCTAAGGACGAATAAGGACTAACAAACGAATTTTCTGCATCCTGCTAAGGACGAATAAGGACTGAATAACGGATATTCTGCATCCTGGTAAGGACGAATAAGGACTGAATAACGGATATTCTGAATACTGGTAAGGATAAATAAGGACTGAATAACGGACATTCTGAATACTGGTAAGGATAAATAAGGACTGAATAATGGACTTTCTGAATACTGGTAAGGATAAATAAGGGTCATATAACGTATTTTCTATTCCTATATATAATAACCCAGAATTCAACTTACATCAAAAACTTAAGTTCAAAATTTAAGTTCAACTTAAGTCAATGGTAACTAATTAACTTAAGTTCAACTTAAGTTCTAAACTAAATTCTAAATTCAATAATAATAACATTTTAATATGTACACTTTAATCAATATTCAATTTCTATATATTCAATATTGAGCATTTAGTTCAACATGATTTCCAATTATATTATCAATATAATTACGATTAAAATTGTAGTTCAATGTGTCAATTTAATGAGATTATGATAATTTAGAAAAATACATAGGATTACTTAAATAATTTTAGTTTTTAGAATACAATTTTATTTATTAAAAGCAGTATATTAACTTAAATATAAAAGTAAAATAATAATTAATAATTAATTTGCATAAATAAAAATTATATCAATATATTAAAATAATTAAAAGGTATAATATGTTATTCTTTCTATATTAAAACAAGTATATATACTTATTAATAATTAATAAACAGTAACATATTATACTCAGTATACTGAGCAGGGTATATAAAGGACACAAAAAGTAAAGTTCTGCGTTCTATTTATAGCTATACAGATGTTACTGTGATTTTACTGTAGATGTCCGGCTCAGTAACATCTTATACTACTGAGCAGGGTATATAAAGGACACAAAAAGTAAAGTTCTGCATTCTATTTATAGCTATACAAATGTTACTGTGATTTTACTGTAGATGTCCGGCTCAGTAACATATTATACTACTGAGCAGGGTATATAAAGGACACAAAAAGTAAAGTTCTGCATAGTTATTTGGTCTACATTTTTAACATTACTGTAGACACCCTTTACAGTAGTATCACAGTACATTTATACTGTTCAGTGTGTTATAAGGATAAATAAGTATATTAAAACGGAATTTATGCATGCAATTATTTGTCGGGTAATATGTTAATATACACAGAATTTACATTTACAAGATAGATATCTTTTATAAATACAATCACATTTTCTATTAGAATTTTTAATTAATAAAGAGTACAAAATTCCACTTTTTCGGTTAATTCCCAAACTCAGCGAATTTTCAAAGAACATCAAATATGTGGCGATACCTAAAATATTTGATCCGTCATTCTAAAATTCAATATATAATTAGACAAAATGTAAAACTACGTTATTCAATATTAAGATATAATACATATTCCTCAATTAAGTTTTAATCATCATTCCATTTAGGGGATATCGCCGTGGGACGGCCATTTTGTTTAATTTACATGTATGTATACATAGATAGATAGGAACACATGGCCACCGTTTATTGAGTGTTTCGAAAAAAATCTTCATTGGATTTAATAATTGTTTTTTGTTATATAAAAAGGACATTTATATCTAAAATCCTAGAGACAACAAAAATAAAAAATATATATTGTACATGTATAATAATAGACATACTTTTATTTTATTTTATTTTTTCACAAATTTTATAAAATCATATACATCATAATTATATTTTTTCTCTCGAATTGTACATACATGTTATTTATATATATCAAAAGAAATTAGGTCGATCGCTTTAGTACTTTTATCTAAACACTCATTTATATACACAACATAGCAAAAAAAATTATTCCGAGTAAAACGCATTTGAAAAATCAACAATAAATAAATTCATTTAATAAAATTCAACTAAATTATAAAGTAATAAAATTATATATTCAGCTAATATAAAATCAATATTATAAAGTAATTGTTTTATTTTTCTTATCAATATATAAATGTTATGTTTATAGAATTTAAATATATATTATATTTTATAAAATAATTGTAGTATATAAATGTTATTTTTTTATTATATTAGAGTGAAATAAAATTATGTATTCAGCTAATATAAAACAATATTATAAAGTAATAGATATGTTTTTGTTATATTTATATACATTTTATATTTATAGAATTTATATATTAGATATAAAACATTATATAACAATTTATATTACTGAATGTAGATTTCAAAATAAATAATTTATTTTATAAATCAAATAAATGTAAAAGATCCAGTTTTAAATTTTTTTAAATTTTGATTATAAAGGTATAAAATAAAAGGTACATACTAATTTATATTAGTTTTTAATGTAGATTTCAAAATAAATAATTTATTCTATAAAGGATACTTTTTTTGCTATTTCTAAACTGATTTTACATATAATTTTTTCACGGTTGCTAAATAACATTTCATTTATCAATATTACAAAAAATAAATAAAATTCCGATTTTAACGAATTTAGCCATGGCGATATCCCCTTAAGCGGAAAGACTACTAAATTCGACCACCCTATAAATCAATCAGTAATACAAAATTTATCGATTATCGATTTATTAAAATTAAAAGAATCTTAATATTTTTTAATTCTCTATAGAGTATATATTTTTCATACGTAAAGTTTACTTTGAGAACAATATATATTGAGATCTAACAACCCACGAAGTTTGGTTTCTCGGCGAACTATGGATATTTTTCCCTATAAGGATTTAATTCAAATATCATATACATATATTTGTGTATGTATATATATATTACCCTAGATACAATGTAACTATCAGGACAGGTGTAATGTGTCGTTATGACGAATTGCCGTGCACGGAAACTCGTCATAATTGTTAATAATAAAATAATTAATATATTTAATTAATATAATTAAATAATTAATTTAATAATTAAAATATCACGATGTAAAGTTTTAGAAAAGACGTTCACAATTAAAGTTATTAAATATGAATATTAATATTTGAAGTGTTGACGTATTAAATCTTCGGCACTATATCGTATATAATACTTGTTAACTTGCCAGCTAACTTGCCAGCTAACTCATAGCCCATTAGAATTCATTTATCTTCAATTTCTAGTTTATTTAAGAGTTACTTTACTTTCAATAGGTCATGCAACTATTACGTTGACCGGAACTATAGCATAATTCATCTTGTATATATATATATACATAGTATCCAGTTTTAAACGTTTCATATAATTGGGTATAATTATATAACCTATAAATGAATATGCTAACTATAAATTATAAACAACATTTGTTATCAATTATTGTTATTAATATTAAATATCATTCGGTTACATGCTATCTAAATCTTCTGAACATTTCGAATAATAATATTAATTATAAGTTAAAGGAAATCAATATTTTATAGAGATACATAATAGTAATTAAACTTAATTAGTTATTTTCAGAAATATTATTTTTTTCTAATCATTTATATTAAAAAGATGTTTAGCTTCTCATAATATATGTTTTATTCTAATTTGTCCAGTATATATATATATATAATATATAACATATAAATAGATATATAATAATATATATAAATTAACAGTTGGTCAGATCGGAGTATTTAACATTGATTATATTGATGACATTCTGTAAACAAAAATATTACTTTTTTGTCCGCAAGTATATTTATATAAAATGTGTATATCTAATAGTATGTTTAACAAAGTAATTTATAGATCACGATGTTATAGTGATAGTACCTCACCTATATATGTACATGTATACTGCCGTAATGACGAGTATTATAGGACGCCCCTTAACGTTATAAATATATATATATCGTTAACAAGCTTTCTTTATTATTAATTATATCTGAAATCATATTTATTCTATTCATAGTTTTAATCCATATTTTATTGAAATGGTATTCATCTTATTGTAGCTTGGGTATTCCTATTGAATCCGGAGACACGTATATAAGGTAGCTCTTGTCTTCTATGGATAATTGCATTCGTTTTAGGTTCATATTCATGATTATGTTAAATATAGTGAGATATCCTAGTGTAGGCGTAATTATGTTAACCAATTATGTTAACCAATTATGTTAATCAATTATGTTAACCAATTATGCTAACCAATTATTATAACCAATTATGTTAACCAATTATGTTAACCAATTATGTTAACCAATTATGCTAACCAATTATTATAACCAATTATGTTAACCAATTATGTTAACCAATTATACTTTATTCGATAACAATAGACTACTTTAATTCGTTTCGGCATGATATTAATTTAAATATAAATGATGAGGAAACTGTATTTGGTATGACTGTATCGTTAAGCTACATACTGTTATAACATTAATTCAAAATAATATATATAGAGAGTTATAAATATGATAAATTAGAGTTATAAAAAGTTATATTTTATGAACATTTTAATAAATTAAATAACATTTAATAATATGTATAAATCTATATAAATATATATATATAGCGGACGATTACGAAAGTGTCGAATAATACTATCGCGCACACCACAACTAAATATCGCGTGATAGCCCTAGGCTACCACTACTACTACTACTACTACTACTACTACTACTACTACTACTACTACTACTACCACTGCAACATAGGTGGCGCTCGTGGTGGTGGTTGACACGGCCGTAACAGCACTAGGCCGATGTCACGCCACTACTAACACGCGCTTCTATTATAAGAGGTCGGTGCCGTGTACCGAATTAATTGAATAAAATGGCGAGTGTCACTCAATTTGTCACATATATTTATATATATACACATGTATATGTACGTATACATGTATGTATATATATATATATGTACATTGTATATATTTTCATATATTAAATCAGAAATATGTAAATAACATCCCGAGAAATAGCTTTCTCTAGTGGACACACTATGAATAACGTTGACATGTGACTCCCTCGAGTGAATCACAATGTATGTATATATATATATATATAAATATATACACATATGCCCTCGCATAACAAATAAAGTAAGTATAATTATAAGTACATATAATGTTAAAAATTAGGGTACAGCGAATTCAATTTATAGGGTACAGATGGTTATAATATCACCAACATTTGTCATGTACCCTAAATAGGGTACACGAATTATAAACTCACTAGGGTACAATATACATATTTATTAGGGTACAGCTATGTTAAATATTAGGGTATATGTCTATTAAATTTACATAGCATGATATGCATACATGAATTGAATGCATGCAATTCAATTACGGTACATATCATACAATTGAATTAGGGTACACGGTATCATATAATTAGGGTACAACCAGATAATATTCTTTAGGGTACAGTTTGATCATTTTTAGGGTACTGATCGTATTTATTCAAATTGTACCCTAATTAGGGTACGGCTATGGGGACATTACTTACATCCTAAAAAAGTCACTAGCTGTATCCTAATTTTTAACAGTGTATATATAAGTAAGTACATTATTAATTTAAATAATCATATATTGTACACTACTATAGGTACCCGCGTGAACATACTCTCTAAGTATAAATATAGTCATACTGTCTTCTTAAATATATGGTGACTCAAAATGCATGTCATATATAACATATACTATCGGCTGATAATTCCATACCATACGGCATCTTGCCCGTACGCTATTTCCCAGAATATCATCAGATTTATCTTCTGAATTTAGACGCAATAGAATATAATAGCCGTACATAGTATAATAACGCGTGTACTTGTTTATGCGAGCATTCGTTTGTGTATGAAGTGTCATTGTTATCCCGATTATATATTATCACTTCATACATACTATGTATTGTTATAAGGACATCGAATGACTAAGCTAGCTACTATTTACTAATTACAAACTAGACATTATTTAGCTACTTTCGTAGATGTAATGACGTTAGTTCAGAAAACGTTCCAGTAACCGTACACTCCAGTGTACTACTAATGCCGATAATCATAACTGTGTTTAATATAATAATAACACAGATACATGTATCGATCACAAATATAATATTATAGTAATATTGTACTAATTATAACGACAATTATAAATATAATTAATTATATATATATATATAATAATATTGATATTGGTAGTGGTAATTTGAGGCTGTGTTGAATTGAATATATTAAAAAAACTATTTAAAACTTTATAATCTTTAACAAACTCTTGTCTATCTTCATTTTTTCATATTTTGTTATTGTATTTATTTCGTTTATAATTATATATGAAAAATTCGTGTTAATGTTCACATATATGATAATACTACTACTCATATAACTACACATAGTACTAATTATAGATACATACATACATAACTCTAGGTGTAGATACATAAACTAGATCAACTAAACTAGATAAACACTTAACATTAAATACTCAAATTTTATCAACAATAAACTATGCATCAATTAAAACAAATAAAACACCTTCTGAACCGAACATCTCTCTAGTTATTAACCGCCGCTTATATAATATAGAAACTTGATTACTGTAACGCCGCACTACTTACTGATTGACCTAAACTATAAGATAAAACTTGACTTGACTAAATTATAGACCAAACCTGCAGACTTATTTTTAAGCTTCCAAAAGGAATACACACTACCTAACAAAACTAAACTCTCTTACCTTCAAACATAGACCCATTTACATAACTCTTAATACTATATATATATATATATATATATATATATATATATATATATATATATATACTGCAACGCATACTTAATAAACTTCCTATATCATTAATATACAAATTGAATTTAAAGATAGAAATAACTTGAGCTCAATCATGACATAGGTCATAAAATAATTTCTTTAAAACACAATCAAACTATAGTATACTATACAGTTACGTAACTATAGTGATTACTCGTCTCACTGATTTAACCCGTGTATAATACACATATCATAATTAAATTAATAATTATTATATATATATGCTATACATGTATCATATATTTATATTTTATTAGTATCAAATGATCATTTATGACTTTAGGTAAAGTATTCCATTAAATATTTAATAATTAATATACACATAAAAAAACTAAATTTGTATTAAAATTTAATAAAAATATTTGAGGTTTCTATTTATATTTCCAAAAATATTTGCAGATTATCAACTTAGTACTTGGATTAATGCATAAAAATATTATTTATAACTTTTATTATAATATATATATATATATATATATATATAAATAAATAATAAAATTATATATAGTTATATATACATCGAATCATATTTATATATATATATATATATATTGTATACATTATTATGCAATGTATACGATGTATATTCATCTCAAATATAACAACGATCATGGTGATCACAATATATAGATTGTGACTATATTTCATTAAAAATGTTCGTCGATAGTTGAATATCGCTGCTGATATATAAAAAGTATCAATATATAAATATAAATGAATACAAATAATTGTAACAAACATAACAAATACTAACTATTATAGCATTACAGTAATCATGGATAAATATCAATATATCGCTAAGTCAATAACGGCACTGGAATTGCTCAGGCTCTCACCACGTAAATGGGGTATCCCACTACAAGTATTTCCGGCAACTTGCCGGAAATATTTTAACTTTAAAACGATTTTCTATTAACTACAATTTTAGTGGGAAACCCCCTTACTTCCAGGCAACTTTCTAGAAATATAATAACTTTTTAGGGGGTATCGCATTACAACTTGATAGAATATCGTTTTAAGGTTACAATATTTCCTGACTTTCTGGCTATGTGCCAGAAAATATTGTAGTGGGATACTAAGACATATTACACATATAGGTATGGGCAGACGTGACGTCGAGCTTGTTCTCCACATCGGTTCAGCAGTTGCGGATTAACGGCTAATACGCATACGTTATTTTAATGTGTTCCTCGCAACTTTCGTGTTTATCGTTTAATATTTATTCGCCGAAAATTGAATATAATACGCCGAAGTATATTCAGAAGCTATCTAAGGTAGCTTTTTGAGATAATAACCTTATAAGGTTATGTTTACTATAGTAGCTACTGTAGAATAACTAATTATATTTTTATATTCGTTTATACCGTATATATATACGTATATATCGTATACGGTACATCTATAGATGAAATAATTGAGATAGGTGTCAAGCAAATCAATGCCCTGAACTAGATAGATACAAATGTATCGGTTAACAATAGTATGTAACAAATATGCGTATACGATACGTGTGGTATGCGTGTGCGTATGTGTGTGCGACACAAGCGTATACGGTTAACGCTAACAGCGATGAGCGCGTTATTGTGATGAACACGCGTGACATTTGTGCGAGCGCTTTATTTGTTGTTCGCGCTTGGTCAAAATAACTAATTATCGGAGAGAATATATCGCATGGTCAAGTATATACTTGATATGTACTTAAATATATATGTATATACATATATATATATATATATATATATATATATATATACGTATATATAGGGATCAATAGTCCCGCGAGTGTTACGACTAGGTGACATATCCGTCTATAATAGATCACGCGCGCTATTAGTATACTTATTGTTTACTATAGTAACGTATAAACAAACGT
Organism: Osedax fenrisi; assembly: GCA_964019155.1. Classification (NCBI taxonomy): domain Eukaryota; kingdom Metazoa; phylum Annelida; class Polychaeta; order Sabellida; family Siboglinidae; genus Osedax; species Osedax fenrisi. Next base: position 19,774,134 of record OZ025239.1, on the reverse strand, counting down.
CACACTTGTCCGTGTATGCTCCGTGTCGAAGTTAGGTGTTATTGACCTATGGCTACGATTGTAACGTGAAAGCTAATTGTGATTTGGTGGAGGTAACAAGGTGAAATGAAGTATGTATAGTGTTTCCCGGTTAGTATGCCAATTGAATATATATATATATATATATATATATATATATATATATATATATATATATATATATATATATATATATATATATATATGTGTGTGTGTGTGGTGTGTACATATGTGTGTGTATTTTGTTGTGTATATATATAAATATATTTATATATATAAGCCTATTTCAGACTTACTATCTTATTTCATACTTACCTATTGAATATGTATATTTAGTGTTAATAACATTAATAATTTATTATTATTACAGATTATAAATGAATATGTAATATATTAGTATTGATTTTATTTCTTTTTAGTATTATTTTTTATAATAAGTATATAAATATGTAAAATACTAAATAATAATAATAATAATAATATATCAATATTAACGTAATACCAATACTATATAATATATTATATATAAACGTCAGCATATATTATAATATAGTACAATATAATACATTATAATATAATATAGTATAATGTATAACATATATGTGGTATATATCTACAGATGCACAGTGTGCATGCATTGTTACACGCGTGTGGGTGTGCATGTATAGCTATAGCTAAATAGCTAGACTTTATAAGAATATTCTCGTTAATCCTATACATCTGCCCGAAGAGATAGTAACTGTAATGCGAGTGTATAAGTCAGTGTATCATTCATTATTCATCGAAATAATGAAAATAAATACGCAATACTTATAGCATAAATACACATATATATATATATATATACATATATTTATATAAAAATATACATATATTTATATTAAATATAGATGCCGAGCCGAGACTTTCATTTTCGGAAAAAAAACGAGCCCCTGCCGAGCCGAGCCGTGACTCTAAACAAACGAGCCCTAGCCGAGTTGATACTTTAGGTTACTGAGACTGAGACTGCATCATGCTTTAGATATTAGCATCATTTACATCCCTACTTCAGACACACACATATATATATATATATATATATATATATATATATATATGTCTATAGGCAGTCGGATACGGGTTCAAGCCCATTCCGGACATATAACATACGTCTTCATATCATATTTACAAGTTATCTTATACATAATTGTATATACGAAATCATCGGTCATTATCAAAATATGGACTACTTTACATGATGTCGGCTTTGAATTAAAATTATATACACTTGGTTATAAGAAAATATGAAACCCTATTTCCTGGATTAAGAACGCATTCAAGACGAAAATAACATACACATATATACAAGATAATCATATTTAGAAATAATGA
>OZ025239.1:19762745-19767745 GCA_964019155.1 Osedax fenrisi | reverse complement strand
TAGTTTTGCATTGACAACTAATTAATTTATATTATGTATCTTATTTAATAATATATATAATATGCTATAAATCATTTTATTTATGAATATATATTTATATATATAAATAAATACATAATTATATAGATATTAAATTAACTATTATACTAAAATAAAACCACTTTCATTACCGAAGTGAAAAATATATATTCAGCTCTAGCTCTAGATGAAATCAAGATTAATCAACAACAACATTATTATCTGCTAACTCAAGATTTGAAAATGTATATTAGCGTGCAAAGAAAATGCTGGCAAAGTGATTCCTTTAAATTTTAAACAAAAGATACGCAACCCCTGGGAAATGCATGAACTGTGTGAAAACCGTGCATATCTACAACAAGCATGCTGCAGCATGATTAAAAGATAACCATTCAACGACTTAAAATATTATAAATTGTGTAAAAGCTCAGAAAATGCTTGTAAATTCCTACGAAGAAGAACATACACTATATATTCAGAACAAGATAAACGAAATTAATAATGCAGTTAGCTATACAACTTCGGAGTTAACATGGAAAGCAGTAAATGAAGTAAGCGATCGAAATAAATCAAATAATGGCAAGATAAGGCTACCAGTGACATTGAACGCATCCAGAAGTGAATAATCAATTTATCGAGCTTCTTTGATCAACAATAGAACAACTAAACTCCAATAACAATGGTCATATTGAATCTGAATCCAAACCAAAAATGCTTGACATAGAAACTGGCCTATTCAAACCGGAATAACTATTAAAAGCAACAAAAAGTGTACAAAACGGCAAGGCTACCGGACTAGATGAAATACATGTCGAAGTAATGAAATTAAATGAATTTAAGGACTTCCTACTTAATTCGTGTAATAATGTATATATGCAAAAACCAATAGAAAGCTGGACAAAAGGATACATACTACCATTCCCAACAAACTATAGGGGAATCACTTTAACAGCAATAGCTGCGAGGATATTTAATCTGATGCTACTAAACAGAATCCGTCCGCATGTCGATCCAATATTAAGGAAAAACCAAAAAGGGTTTCGAACGTATCCTAGATCTAGATCCCTCGAGGGAGTTAAATCCAAAACCTACCGCTGACTCGATTTATCATACACATCTCATATCACACATCTCCAAAGCCGTTGACTTTATAAATCGCATAGATATGAATCATCTATTCTAATCGAGTATTGAATTCCAGAAGAAATCACTAACGCAATCATGATGCTATAAAAAATGCGAAATCTATGGTTAGATCACCCGATGGAGACATGTTCTTTTACAAGAAAGCCACACGACTGGGGTACTACAAGGAGATACCTTAGCTCCGTTTCTATTTATCGTATGCCTCGTTGATTACAAATTAAAAAACAATAAATATTAAATAAAAAAAAAACATAAAAAGTTCAATCCTAGAAATATTAAAATTTAAAAGAAAATATTGATTTTTCAAAAAAAAAGTATTGCTATTCTGTTAATAATAGCGAATTCTTGTACATATATATCGTATGCTAAAATTCATTAATATAAATTATATTTAAAAGGTATTGAAGTGATTTAGTATCTACTCCATTATAATATTTCCTATCAATCCAGTGTTAAAATTTAAAGTCAAAATGACTATTCAATATTTTACGAATTCATTTAATTTTTATATTGAATTATATTACATATTTTCTAATGATATATTTACGATATCACGCATTTATATTAAATTCCATTTTTTACAAGCCACTCTACTCTACGCTATCTACTGATGCCCTATAGTTATTGTGGTCTACGCATGCGCGAATGTAAATTCAATAATTACGTAATACACGACATACTAACACGACAATTTCCGTATTCTAAATATAAACATGACGTAATGCCGTATCGCTGATGATGTCACGTCGTGTTGAATTAATAATATACATTAGTTGTGCTCGCTTATATCACATATAAGATGCCACCGACTTACTAATGAACAGTGCATTATGGAATGTACAATTAATATATTATGCATGATTTAATATATACCTAGTGTATGACCTATATATATATATATACATATATATATATATATATATATATATATATATATATATAAGTATATAGATATATATTAGAAAACAAATAATAATCATGCTTCTGCATTTCTAGTGAATTAATCACTCGAGGTTCGTATAGTAGCTCGGTACATTCGCGAAATATCATATTTTTGTTTCTTATACGATAATTCAACTTATAAATACTTTAGATAAAATGTTATTAATTAAGTCACCTCGATGAATCATCTTTTTCTTATTGATATCAGTGAAGTATATAGAAGAAAATATATCGATTAATAATCATCTTATACTACCGATCTTAGAAACGTTAATGATATCGTAATAAAGTTAACACGTCGATATAAAGAAAGTAATATAAACCTGTCGTTATATCGAGAGCTAACCCCGTTTTCAGCACCGTAATTTGTAGACAATTGTGCACCTATACATTTTAACGTGTAGACAATTGTGACACGTCGTAGATGCTTAATACGAATACGTTCCAGATGATTCGAACAGACGATGGGCTTTAAAGGTACTAGCTCGTATGTACATTCTAACGTATCCTATAACTACACACATTTCCGTAATCGCATGGAAATACAGTATAGTATCTATCTAAAAGATAAGATAAATCAGTGAATAATAATTTTAGGACGCGTTCGTTTTCTCAGCTATTATATTTTAATTCAGGACGACTGCTAAGATACCTACCACTGCATACGACAATAATTCCGTGTTTACACTGTGAATAAAAGCGTCACAGATTTGAATGTAGGACAACCTTTTCGTTGCGTCGTAGTGTATGACGAAATGTAAAAGTTATCGTCCTAGATATTCGCCGTGTGAATACACTCTAATAATGCACAGAGGTACGATCGAAATCTTTAAAATAAGCTCGTTCCATCATTGGGGAAAGTTAAAAAGACGATAAAGTAGTTTGTGTTCTACACGAATGAGGTCGCGTGACACTTACGAAAGAGGTACGAAGTGACATCGAAGAAAATGTGTGATACTGCACGTCGAGTTTATAATATAGTGCCATGATATTGATCCTTAACATGAGAGCGGCTTCGAAGGGACATTAGAGCCATATATGGTTATAAGTGAAAACGTCATCTAAGTTCATGGATGGGATGAAAGGACTCCAGCAAATAAAAATAACAATTACAATAACAATATATATATATATATATATATATATATATTAATATATAATATTTAATTCTTACAAGGATACACAAACAAATATATTTACTACCTATAGGGTATATAATAGGACATAATTAGCGAATTGACAACCATTACTTTAAATTGATGTATTACCGTTTATAACATATTATTCTATCATTTAATGAATTTAAATAATTTCTACGCGTATAATATCAAATATACTGTAATATAATGTAATATTGTACCCATCCTATACTATAATTAATTATTAATTATATTATTTATATTATTAATTAATTTATAATAATCCAGCACATTGTTTCTATACATAACGTATAGTGTTAAAAACTTGTTAATAAATGTTTTATAATTATTTACTATAGTATAGTTATAATTACTGACATTTGTTATTATAATATTTTAAATGTGTATTAACAATATATATATATATATATATATTAATTTGATTTAGTATATATAAATATATCATTGATTAATGTTATATATATATATATATATATATATAGTTAAAGTATATGTCGGTGCGATAACTCTTCTGAGAATAGAGAGGGTTAAATAGCAAGGTGTTAAATACTTAATAGTAGCCAATAATAATGTATAATATACAATACCCTTAATAACAACCTTAATAACAATATTTCTATTGATATATTAGTTTATTATATAGTCATCATGTATGTGTGCATTCGTGTGTGTTCAGTTGGACAACATACATGTATAGCACATAGTTGAAGTGATGTATACGAACCCGTTTATAATACTTTGGGCTTTACAATAATATAAGGGTGTCATATAAAATTATAATATATATATATATATGTTATATTATGAAGTCTGCAGGTATATCGATTAATGTATTAATGTATTATACATTTATATATACGTTGGTTATTACATAATATAATCGATATATTTTCATACGAAAATTGTTATTAGCTTCACGCTCGGTTGATCAATGATCGTCATATACATATATTGTTATATTTGTGTATGGATGTGTTTTGCGTTTGTACATTCATATAATTCGTGTTTTGTTTCCTTATTGTACTATAAAAGAAACGCACCGCAGTGATTTGAAGCATTATATTCTGTATCTCCTCAGGTTGTTTCATATTGTCATTATTATTATTATTTCCTTAGCCAAGTATTTGATTAATAAAGTATATACAAACAATAAACTTTGTTACATATATATTATATATACACCAATTTGTATCTACGATATATATCATCTTATTTATAGTAATGCAATAACTAATAGTACGAGTGAAGTTTACCATGTCATTAGTTTTCAAAAACTCATCGAATGAAAACAATTAACCGCCATCTTTAGTTTCACGCGTGAACAATTATGCAGACGATCAACGTGTGTGGGGTAAAGTCAACGCTGATTACAATATATATATTATGAATTTATAATATTATTATAATCAAATAGTAGTTTAATATGTATTTTTTGGTGTAATCTTTTAACTATTAAAAGTATTTAATTTTATAATAAACTTGACAACTCGGTTATTGTAACTCTCATGAAAATAGTATATATATATATATATATATATATATATATATACAAACGTATACTTCTGTATTAAAATGCGATATTAATTGAATTTGTTACTCAGTGGAGGTCTCTTCTGAATAGTGTTTTACGTTATTACCAGCGCTAGATAATTATTTCTAGCAATGAACAATGTCGAGATTACTAACAATAGTATCACTAACCATAAACACATATATATATATATATATATATAT